>CM038147.1:48118716-48718716 GCA_021437245.1 Aegilops speltoides | reverse complement strand
ACCTGTGCCACATCATTGTCTAGGACGAATGGTTCGTCTGCATACGCAAGATTGTTGAGATCCACTGTTGTCATTCCATACTGGGGGTCTTCCGTTACCCCGCCTCGTGTCATATTGACCCATTTGCACCGAAACAAAGGGACCTTTAAACCACGTCGATAGTCAAGTTCCCATATGTCCTGTATATAACCATAATATGTTCCCTTTCCCGTCTTGGTTTCTGCATCAAAGCGGACACCACTGTATTGGTTGGTGCTCTTCTTATCTTGGGCGGTCGTGTAAAATGTATTACCATTTATCTCGTACCCTTTGAAAGTCATTATATTCAAGATGGTAATCGGGACAGCAAGTACAGGTCATCTTCATGAGGTGTCATGCATGGTGCGTGGCGCAACCAGTGGCGAAACTCCTGGTTTGTTCACATGTAATCCAGTCATCGACCGCTCCGGGTGTTTGGGCGTAGCAAATTCTTGTGTTCATCCATATATGGAGCCACCAAGGCGAATTTCAGAGAACTGTAGTGTGCTTCAAAGAGAGAATGTCCGTCCATACATATTAATTGTTCCCCTCCTAGCGTGCCTTTTCCATCTAGTCTGCCCTTATGCCGCGATTCAGGAACACCAATCGGCTTAAGGTCAGGAATAAAGTCAATACAAAACTCAATGACCTCCTCATTTTGATGGCCCTTGGAGATGCTTCCTTCTGGCCTAGCACGGTTATGAACATATTTCCTTAAGACTCCTATGAACCTCTCAAAGGGGAACATATTGTGTAGAAATACAGGACCCAAAACGTTAATCTCTTCGCATAGGTGAACTAGGACGTGCGTCATGATGTTGACGAAGGATGGTGGGAACACCAACTCGAAACTGACAAGACATTGCACCAAATCATTCTGTAACCTTGGTATGATTTCTGGATCGATTACCTTCTGAGAGATTGCATTGAGAAATGCACATAGCTTCACAATGGCTAATCGAGCGTTTTCGGTAAAGCCCCTCAATGCAACCGAAGCGGTTGCATCATAATCACGTGGCAGTCATGAGACTTTAGGTTTTGGAACTTTTTCTCTGCCATGTTTATTATTCCCTTTATATTTGACGAGAAGCCAGACGGTACCTTAATACTGAGCAAGCATTCAAAGAAGATTTCCTTCTCTTCTTTGGTAAGAGCGTAGCTTGCATGACCCTGATGTATGCCGTCTTCTCCGTGCATACGTTGCTGGTCCTCCCATGCCTCAGGTGTATCTTTTGTCTTCCCATACACGCCCAAGAAGCCAAGCAGGGTCACGCAAAGATTCTTTGTCACGTGCATCACGTCGATTGCGGAGCGGACCTCTAGGTCTTTCCAATATGGCAGGTCCAAAAATATAGATTTCTTCTTCCACATGGGTGCGCGTCCGTCTGCGTCCTTCGGAATAGGTTGTCCGCCAGGACCCTTTCCAAATATCACCTTCAAATCCTTGACCATATCATGTACATTAGCACCAGTACGGTGGCGAGGCTTCGTCCGGTGATCCGCCTCACCTTTGAAATGCTTGCCTTTCTTTCTTACGGGATGCCTGCTCGGAAGAAATCGACGATGTCCCAGGTACACATTCTTCTTACAACTATTCAAATATATGCTGTCGGTATCATCTAAACAGTGCGTGCATCTGCGGTATCCCTTGTTTGTCTGTCCTGAAAGGTTACTGAGAGCAGGCCAATCATTGATGGTCACGAACAGCAAGGCCTTTAGGTCAAATTCTTCCCCCATGTCCTCATCCCATGCACGTACACCTGTTCTATTCCACAGTTGTAAGAGTTCTTCAACTAATGGCCTTAGGTACACATCAATGTCATTGCCGGGTTGCTTAGGGCCTTGGATGAGCACTGGCATCCTAATGAACTTCCGCTTCATGCACAACCAAGGAGGAAGGATATACAAACACAGAGTCACAGGCCAGGTGCTATGGTTGCTGCTCTGCTCCCCAAAAGGATTAATGCCATATGCGCTTAGACCAAACCATACGCTCCTTGCATCATCTACAAACTCCTTCCCGTACTTTCTTTCGATTTTTCTCCACTGCGACCCGTCAGCGGGTACTCTCAACATTCCGTCTTTCTTACGGTCTTCTCTGTGCCATCGCATCGCCTTGGCATGCTCTTTGGTTTGGAACAAACATTTCAACCGTGGTATTATAGGAGAATACCACATCACCTTGGCAGGAATCTTCTTCCTGGGGCGCTCGCCCTCGACATCACCAGGCTCATCGCGGCTGATCTTATAGCGCAATGCACCACATACCGGGCAAGCGTTCAAATCCCCGTACTCACCGCGGTAGAGGATGCAATCATTAGGGCATGCATGTATCTTCTGCACCTCTAACCCTAGAGGGCAGACAGCCTTCTTTGCTTAGTACGTACTCTCGGGCAATTCGTTGTCCTTTGGAAGCATATCCTTTATCATTACCAGCAACTTTCCAAATCCCTTGTCAGATACACCATTCTCTGCCTTCCATTGCAGCAATTCTAGTGTGGTGCCCAGCTTTTTCTTGTCACCTACGCAATTCGGGTACAACAATTTTTTGTGATCCTCTAACATGCGCTGCAACTTCTTCTTCTCCAAATCACTTGCGCAATTTCTCTTTGCATCGGCAATGGCCCGACCTAGATCATCAACGGGCTCATCTGATGCCTCTTCTTCACTTTCTTCCGCATTGTCGGCTCAGCTTCTTCCGCATTACCGGCTCAGCTTCTTCCCCATTGTTGTATCATCGTATTCAGGGAACCCATGGCGAGGATAGATGTCGTCGTCCTCTTCTTCTTCATTGTCTTCCATCATAACCCCTCTTTCTCCATGCTTAGTCCAAACATTATAGTGGGGCATGAAACCGGACTCAAACAGGTGGACGTGAATGGTTCTTGACGTAGAGTAATTGTGACCATTCTTACAGCCAGCACCTGGACAAGGCATAAAAACATCCGCCCACTTGTTTGCCTCAGCCGCAAGCAGAAAAGTATGCACGCCCTCAACGAACTGGGGAGAGCATCGTTCATCGTACATCCATTGCCGGCTCATCTTAATTACACAACACCGAATAGATCAAATTAATACAAGTTCATACATAAAGTTCATACAACACTTCAATGCAACAAACAAATAACTCTGTAGCTAAAGCATTTAAATGCAACAACAAATGCGATCAAGATCGCAACTAAGGTAACAATTGATCCAATAGCATAATGATACCAAGCCTCATTATCGATGGCATATTTTCTAATCTTTCTAATCTTCAAGCGCATTTTCTCCATCTTCATCTTGTGATCATCGACGACATCGGCAACATGCAACTCCAATTCCATCTTCTCCCCCTCAATTCTTTTCAATTTTTCTTTCAAGTACTCGTTTTCTCTTTCAACTAAATTTAACCTCTCGACAATAGGGTCGGTTGGAATTTCCGGTTCACATACCTCCTAGATAAAAATATCTATGTCAACTTGATGGGCATAATTTGTCATAAACACGAAATGCAACAAATAGTTTTAAAAGAGAATATACCACATCCGAATCATAACAAGGACGAGGGCCGACGGGGACGGATATCAAAACCATGGCACTATGTATAACAAACAACATACGGGTAAGATAATTATACGAGTAACTATATATCCAAATCACACAAACATCTATTTTTTATATAAAATTTCATGAACAAGAGGCTCACCACAAGGTGGTGCCGCGACGGACGTGCAAGGGCGATCGGCGGTGGTTACGATGGAGATTTAGAAGGCACTAAGTAAACCACACCTACATATGCAAACTAAGTGTTATTTTGACCTCAAATTGCATATAAATCTAATACTACCACATATAATTCCTCCCAAATTACTAAAACCCACAATTAATCATTATATAAACCAATGCAAGAGCTAATCTAGCAATGAGAGATGAAAGGACAAAGTTGCTAACTTTGGTGATCATTTGAATGGATGGGGGCCTGCAAATCTTGACAAATTTGGGGCAAATTTTGTGATGAACTCGAGAGGAAGAAGGGAAGAACAGAGGAGAGGGAGAGGGGAAAGGGGGAAGAACAGAGTGTGGGTGGATGAAGGGTTTACATAGGACGACCTTTAGTACCGGTTCGTGCCACGAACCGGTACTAAAGGTGCTAGAAGGGCCCCACTCTGACAACATCCTGCCACCACTTTCTTTAGTACCGGTTCGTGGCACGAACTGGTGCTAAAGGTCCGCCACGAACCGGTACTAAAGAGCTCCTCCCGCCTAGCCGTTGGAACCGGCACTAATGGACACATTAGTGCCGGTTGTGTTACAAACCGGGACTAATGTGTCTCACATTTGACCCTTTTTCTACTAGTGAGTCCCGATTCTAAGAAGTTAAGCATGGTGGACTAAACTATCAAGTAGTCATCATATTGAGCTAGCCAAACATTCATAACGTCTGCATCTGCTCCTGCAATAGGCCTGTCACCTAGCGGTGCATTAAGGACATAATTCTTCTGTGCAGCAATGAGGATAAACCTCAGATCACGGATCCAATCCGCATCATTGGTACTAACATCCTTGAACACAATTTTCTCTAGGAACATATCAAAATAAACATATGAAAGCAACATCGCGAGCTATTGATCTATAACATAATTTGCAAAATACTACCAGGACTAAGTTCATGATAAATTAAAGTTCAATTAATCATATTACTTAAGAACTCCCACTTAGATAGACATCCCTCTAATCTTCTAAGTGATCACGTGATCCAAATCAACTAAACCATGTCCGATCGTCACGTGAGATGGAGTAGTTTCAACGGTGAACATCAATATGTTGATCATATGTACTATATGATTCACGCTCGACCTTTCGGTCTCCGTGTTCCGAGGCCATATCTGTAATATGCTAGGCTCGTCAAGTTTAACCTGAGTATTCCGCGTGTGCAACTGTTTTGCACCGTTGTATTTGAACGTAGAGCCTATCACACCCGATCATCACGTGGTGTCTCAAAGACGAAGAACTTTTGCAACGGTGCATACTCAGGGAGAACACTTCTTGATAATTAGTGAGAGATCATCTTAAAATGCTACCGTCAAACAAAACAGAATAAGATGTATAACAGATAAACATCATATGCAATCAAAATATGTGACATGATATGGCCATGATCATCTTGCGCCTTCGATCTCCATCTCCAAAGTACTGTCATGATCTCTATCGTCACCGGTACGACACCATGATCTTCATCATCTTGATCTATATCAATGTGTCATCACATGGTCGTCTTGCCAACTATTGCTCTTGCAACTATTGCTATCGCATAGTGATAAAGTAAAGCAATTATTTGGCACTTGCATATTATGCAACAAAGAGACAACCATAGAGCTTCTGCCAGTTGCCGATAACTTCAACAAAACATGATCATCTCATACAACAACTTATATATCATCACGTCTTGACCATATCACATCACAACATGCCCTGTAAAAACAAGTCAGATGTCCTCTACTTTGTTATTGCAATTTTCACGTGGCTGCTACGGGCTGAGCAAGAACCGTTCTTACCTACGCATCAAAACCACAACGATAGTTCGTCAAGTTGGTGTTGTTTTAACCTTCGCAAGGACCGGGCGTAGCCACACTCGGTTCAACTAAAGTTGGAGAAACTGACACCCGCTAGTCACCTATGTGCAAAGCACGGCGGTAAAACCAGTCTCGCGTAAGCATACGCGTAATGTCGGTCCGGCCCGCTTCATACAACAATACCGCCGAACCAAAGTATGACATGTTGGTAAGCAGTATGACTTATATCGCCCACAACTAACTTGTGTTCTACTCGTGCATATGACATCTACGCATAAAACCTGGCTCGGATGCCACTGTTGGGTAACGTAGTAATTTCAAAAAAATTCCTACGCACACGCAAGATCATGGTGATGCATAGCAACGAGAGGGGAGAGTGTTGTCCACGTACCCTTGTAGACCGTAAGCGGAAGCGTTATGACAACCCGGTTGATGTAGTCGTACGTCTTCACGATCCGACCGATCCAAGCACCGAATGTACGGTACCTCCGAGTTCAGCACACGTTCAGCTCGATAACGATCCCCGGACTCCGATCCAGCAAAGTGTCGGGGATGAGTTTCGTCAGCATGACGGCGTGGTGACGATGATGATGTTCTACCCACGCAGGGCGTCTCCTAAGCACCGCAACGATATGAGCGACGTGGAATATGGTGGAGGGGGCACCGCACACGGCTAAGGAACGATCATGAAGATCAACTTGTGTGTCTATGGGGTGCCCCCTGCCCCCGTATATAAAGGAGTGGAGGAGGGGGAGGGCCGGCCCTCTCTATGGCGCGCCCTAGGGGAGTCCTACTCCCACGAGGAGTAGGATTCCCCCTTTCCTAGTAGAACTAGGAGCCCTTCCATGTAGTAGGAGTAGGAGAGAAGGAAAGGGAAGAGAGAAGGGAAGGAAGGAGGGGGTGCGGTCCCTCCCCCTAGTCCAATTCAGACTTGGCCTTGGGGCGGCCTGCCCTAGGCAGCCCCTCTCTCTTTCCCATATGGCCCAATAAGGCCCAATACTTCTCCCCGGCGAATTCCCGTAACTCTCCGGTACTCCGATAAATACCTGAATCACTCCGAACCTTTCCGAAGTCCGAATATAGTCGTCCAATATATCGATCTTTACGTCTCGACCATTTCGAGACTTCTCGTCATGTCCTCGATCTCATTCGGGACTCCGAACTCTTTCGGTACATCAAAAATCATAAACTCATAATATAACTGTCATTGAAACCTTAAGCGTGCGGACCCTACGGGTTCGAGAACAATGTAGACATGACCGAGACACGTTTCCAGTCAATAACCAATAGCGGAACCTGGATGCTCATATTGACTCCTACATATTCTACGAAGATCTTTATCGGTCAAACCGCATAACAACATACGTTGTTCCCTTTGTCATCGGTATGTTACTTGCCCGAGATTCGATCGTCGGTATCTCAATACCTAGTTCAATCTCGTTATCGGCAAGTCTCTTTACTCGTTACGTAATCCATCATCCTGCAACTAACTCATTAGTCACATTGCTTGTAAGGCTTATAGTGATGTGCATTACCGAGAGGGCCCAGAGATACCTCCCCGACAATCGGAGTGACAAACCCTAATCTCGAAATACGCCAACCCAACATGTACCTTCGGAGACACCTGTAGAGCTCCTTTATAATCACCCAGTTACGTTGTGACGTTTGGTAGCACACAAAGTGTTCCTCCGGTAAACGGGAGTTGCATAATCTCATAGTCATAGGAACCTGTATAAGTCATGAAGAAAGCAATAGCAACATACTAAACGATCAAGTGCTAAGCTAACAGAATAGGTCAAGTCAATCACATCATTCTCCTAATGATGTGATCCCGTTAATCAAATAACAACTGATATCTATGGTTAGGAAACTTAACCATCTTTGATTAACGAGCTAGTCAAGTAGAGGCATACTAGTGACACTATGTTTGTCTATGCATTCACGCATGTATTATGTTTCCGGTTAATACAATTCTAGCATGAATAATAAACATTTATCATGAAATAAGGAAATAAATAATAACTTTATTATTGCCTCTAGGGCATATTTCCTTCAATTTCTCGTAAAGTGCTTGTGGCAGGAAGCCGGGAATAATTACTGTGGATACTACGTCTGCGAGTTCATCTACAACGCGACAGCCAAGAATAGGGGGGGCTACTCTAAAAGACAATATGAAGTGCGTAAGCAAAAATATTCACAAGTTTATTTTATTAGCATCATTTCTGTTGAGTTTCATTCATATATATGTATTGACCCCCTTATTCAAATTAGATGTGGAAGATGCGGAATGAAATCCTAACAAGATAGCATGCGAGTAATTCAAGAGGAATTGGCTGGACCACGTCATCAATAAAGCCGGAGAATGCCATGCATGTGGAAGTTGAGTTCATAGGGTATTGTAAGAGATCTTACACATTGTATATATATATATATGTAGCCAGTATCGTCGGTAAGATATACGAAAACTTGTTGTTCGACCAATCTCTCGGAGAAGGAGAGGTCGATCACTTCTCTCTGTATATGTTTATGATGATCTTCTGTACTTAATAGTTTCCTTCATTTGCTTACTAGCTAGCTAGTCTGTCGAGTCCTCTCTATACGTATAGTACGTAGCGTCGACCAAGCACGGACATAAGAGAGGACACTTCTCTCTATTAGCTAGCTAACACAATATATGAAACCCCTAAATTAACCCTCCAAAACCCCCAACCCCCCCCCCCCTTCAGAAAAAAAACCCAGCCCCTGAACTGCTAACGCGTGGAAGGCTTTTGGTCCCGGTTGGTGGCACCAACCGGGACAAAAGGTCCCCCTGCCTGGGCAAGCGACAGCGGCCACATGAAGCCCCATCTGTCCCGTTTCCTGGGCGAAACGGGACTAAAGGTATAGGGCTTTAGTAACGACCCTTTAGCCCCGGTTCGGGAACCGGGACAAATGGCCCTCACGAACCGGGACAAATGGCCCTTTTTCTACTAGTGCTAGTCCGCACCTTCGTCTAGGCAGGGCGGCGGAGAGCTGAGGTGGGCAGCAGTGGAGATGAGGCGGGAGGCAGGCGGTGTCACACGATCCTCTCTTCTTTGTCGCTCAACCCTCACTATCATTAGGAGGAAGACAAAGTTCACAGAAGTACTTTTTGTTCTGCATAAGCTTGCACATCTTTTCTTTCTATCCTTTCTCTCTTTTATTCAGCATACACCATATCTCTATGAGCACCTTGAGAGATTGGGCTGCGATTTACGAAGGTGCCTAAATTCAGGAATAATGCGAGCACCAGGACTCGAACCTTGATGGGCTGGGATGCCACTGTCGCTCTAACCATCCAACCACATGTTGGTTCGCCGTTCTATGCTCTAATTGACGCAACTAGCTTCGTACAGTAGCTCCCACTCACGAAAAAGAAAAAGGAAATTGCTCTGCCGAGGTAAGTAAAAATATTTATTTTGTTGTCATAAGGAATCCAATTTGCGACGTCCCATCCACGGGCGGATACCAACTAAGCCATGTTGGATTTTTTACATAAAACGGACTGGTTCTCCTATTAAATATACGTATAAATTTTGTTCCATCCATTCCACACATAGTTCCTGAACATTTTTTTATTTGTCTCTTGGGACCACATATTTCTTTTTTTGCCAGAAGGACGAGCAACAGAAATATTTATGCGGCGAGGGGATTGAACTATGGAACTTCCCTAATGTGCCGATAGACAAAGCAAACTCAGCTAGCTTGCAATTATGATAGGAATAGTCCCAACTCAGAGCTTTATACTAAATCACACAAGTTTTTAGGTTGTCTAGAAATAAGGACGTTGTCTGAAAATAAGGATGTCGTGTCGAGAATCATGGGCAGAACGAGGGACTCCATAATTATTAGCGGTGCTAGCTTGCATGTGACAATAAAAAAGAATATGCTGGTTCTCCATAACTGAAAGAGATTGTGGCACATGTCAGTAAAAAAGAATATGCTGGTTTAAAGGCACAAGTTGCCAATGAACCCATCACTATCAAGATCTCGCAGGCCAAACATGACCCACGAGAAAACACCCTTGCTCTGTCGTCCACTGCCGTGGAGATTGTTTTTGTGGACACATAAATTATCTTACCTGTTGCTTCTCACAAAAAGTAATATCTCTCTTGTTGCAATGCACGACCATGTGCATCTCATGCGCATTCCTCATAGATACATGTGATCAATTAAACAAAAGTACTCCTTGTAAATACGTATACATGGTACTTCCTCCGTCCCAAAACAAGTGCGTCCCAAAATAAGTGTACAAAGTTGTACTAAAGTTGAGACACTTATTTTGAAACGGAGGAGTAGTATATACCAAACATCAGAACAAAGTAAAATACACACGAAACCATGCTGATAAACAACATAGCTTTCAGGTGTGGGACGCCGATTTTGCAATGAAAAAGCGACTGTCCAGATGTAATTCATCAGTTATCCAACGTGAAGCAAGTGCCGGCGTGCCACTCCAAGATAATCACTTGGTTGGTCCACTTGATGAAGACACCTTGTCTTGACAAACTGTGGCCGTTGGCATATTTTGGAAGACAGAATTTCAGATGCACTCCGTGTGTGATCTGAAAAGAAAAGGTCTCACATTTAAGCATGGCCGAGACACACACAATAAATAAAGGGAATAAGGAGGGGGAAGTGTAGATCAGGGATTAGAAAAACCAACGGAGGAACGAACAATGAGTGTTAGGTTGTTACTTTTGCATAATTTTCAGAAGTGTATGTACGTACCGTCATTTGTACTTCAAGTGCTAAAGTTAATACGACGATCAAACTTAACATCCCGCGATCCAAAATCTTCGAACTCAAACACCTTGTTTTCACACTTAATGTTAGCTGCAGGACCACCTGCGTGCACGTCGATGGCATTTCCTACAGCGGACTGCGCAGCTCTTCTATCAGATTCCTTTGCTTTGTAGCACCCAATACGTACAACGACCTCCTTGAGACCTGCCAGTTGCTCAACGCCGACAGGCAGAGCGCCCTGCTGCTCCCATCCATGCGCATTGAAATTTATCTCCAACCGCTGGAGCCTCGACATTGCCCCTGCCTCGAAGGTCACGAACGACATCTTGATACACTTGATGCTAAAACACTTGAGAACAGTGAATCCTGTTTCAAACATGATGGCCCCTTTCGGAGTTCTGAAGATGTCCAATTTCAGGTGGATAAGCGAGTGCAGCCGTGCAAGAATTCCAACATCATCCTCCAGCATCTCTATAACCTTTAGTTCAAGGTGCTGTAGATTATGAAGCTCTGCCATCGACTTGGGAACCCTCGGTAACTTGCACCGCGCATGGAGTCTCTGAAGAAGGCAGCACGAAGAAGATTTGGGGCTGCAAAGGTTTTCAAGGGCATGGCTGAAAGCATCCATATGTATTTTACACACATCTGCCGCAACGTTAACATTGGGATAGTCAAATCTAAGATCCCTCAAATCGGTCAAACTTCCAAGGTCTCTGATGTTGTCTGAGTTCAGGAACACATCTAAGTGTATCAGTGTACGTATCCTTGTCATATTTACAATCCCATCGGGAAAACGTGTCCGACGAGGAATAGTCAGGTGCAACAACCGGGGCAAATGAACAACATCTGATGGAAGTCGCAATCGAGGAGAGTGGTTTGTCGAAGCTTGTAATTCCAATGTCTCCAATTGTTGTAACCCCGGAATTTTTTCTGGTAGCCTTAAGAAAGCAGCATAAGCTTTTACATACCTCAATTGGAACAAATGGCACATGCCAGTGAGGTCAAGTAGCACATGTTTCCCGTTTCTACTTGGAAATTCAACAGTTAATACACAGAGATGCTTGAACTCTGATAAAAAAGGTTTGAATGTTGAGGTACCAAATATCGCTAGCGCTCTTACTTGTGAGAGACGGATCGTTCCCAAGACTGTGATATCTATCATACCATCCAAGTTGAGTGACAGTCGACGGACCCTATCATGCAATCCAACCATGTCCTGTAACTCGTCTATTACGGTGATAAAATTCTCTTCTCTGCACTTGTGTATAATAAGGTCAAGCATCATATCATGTATTCTGCAAGATAAGACCTCATCATTAGAATTTGTATCTACTGGCTGAATAATGCTGCGGTTGACAAGCTCATTAAAATAGCCCTTTCCAACATCCTCCGGGTCTCGCCCATGGGCTTTACTTATAAAATCTTGGGCTACCCACTGCCTAACCAAATCACTCGTCTCTATTATGTAATCCTCTGGATACATACCCACATATAGCATGCATGGCTTCAAATAATGAGGAAGGTTTTTGTAGCTAAGGCTTAGTATTTGTCTCATTCCTTCCAAAGTTGGATGTACTTCCAAGTTGCCAGACAGAGATTTCAGTACATGCTCCCACTGCTCCTTCAGTTTATTTCGTTGACTAGCCAAAAGGCTAGATATAGTGATAATTGCGAGTGGCAAGCCACCACATCTTTTTAAAATTTTAACTGAAACTTCTTCCAGAAAAGCAGGACAATCATCTTCGGAACCAAATATTCTCTTGAAAAATAACCTTCTTGACTCTTGGTTGCTTAGTGGTTTCATCCTATAAACATACTCACACTGATTGGAGCAGCACAATACAGCAACGGTATCAATTCGTGTAGTTGTCATTACTCTGCTAGCTTTCATGGTTTCTGGAAGAGCGCATTTGATAATGTTCCATGAGATTTCATCCCATATATCATCGATAACAATAAAGTACCTGCCAAATAATTTCATACGAAGCATAATAAGCGTCATGCAAAGGAAATTAATACATGAAAGCATCCGCACTCTATTGAAATTATTATTCAAAAGGTTAAAACTCTAAAACAAGGAGAAACATGTCTCAGTCAGACTTCGAATTTTCATATGTGTTTGGGTGAAATCCACATAAGACTATACATGTTAGTTGAGCCTTTATGATGCCAGAAGAGCCCATGTGTAGCCAAATCATGGACCACCTGCCATGGTGCATTGAAGAACCCATGTACATTGTTAACACTGAATTTTATGTTGGCGCTTGGAAGAACTGACAACTGAGGTGTTTATTTTAAAAAACGTTGGCAGCATAGTCTCAACTGTCCTCTGTTTAGGTGGATTTGAGGCCTCTCCACGATGAACACGGATAGCACCCAAGCAGCTCGTTCCCCACAAGATAATATCTATTTGCATCGGAAATGAGAGATTTTTTGTTTCTCCATACATAATTATTTTCTTCAGATTTTGACACAACAAACAATTTTTATGACGCATAAGTATGCCCATTTAACATTTAACCCTATATGATTTAAGGATACATAAGCCATACTTTTACTTTACTAGACTTTTGAACTTCGAACACTAACAGGTGAAATTTTATTTTTTTTATTTTTTATTTTATTAAGCAACACATGTCAGTTACTTCATTAAGGTTGTGTTTATACCATGTATCAATGGTCAACCCAACGTGGGTGGCCATGTTTACCACGGTCAACTCCAGCCACTGAGCTAGCGCTCAGTTCTCACAGGTGTTGATTTAAGGACTATACTTCCAGAATAAACGGAAAATAATTATCAGACTTATGTACTTTGCAAAGTGTTGCTTATCTAGTTTGTCTGGCTTCTGAAGGGACTGCAAAAGTTTTTAAGAACAAATCAGTTGCACAATCATAGAGCAGATTTCATGAAACTTGATGGTTTAATTAGTTGCAATAATAAAACGATCATCCCAAGGGATCTAAAACATTAATAAAAGGGATGGTGTAAGCATGTTAACCACAAGCATATATACAAGCGCAAAGAACAGGTACCGACCTGCATGAATTTCACCAACATAATACTAGCTAACTAATATTCAGTATAAAGCAAATTTAATATACAAAATAAACCAGACGTGATAGACTACTTTAGGGTAATGTCATCCCCAAACAGGCGTACCTTTTATTCTTAAGGAATTCTTGGAGTGCCCTGATTAATTCATCCTCATCCCATATTTCCATGTCGATACCTTTCGAGGCTACATGACCAACTTGAGAAAGTATACGTCTCAAAATCTTCCTTATATTTGGTTTCTGGGATACAGAAATAAAAGCTTGACAGTCGAACTGCACCCCTAGTTGGCGATAAATCTGATTTGCAATTGTGGTCTTACCAAGGCCTCCAAATCCCACAACTGAGAGGATCTTCAACTGCCGTGAGGAAACACTTTTTTCATCCATCATCAACTGAATGAGTTCCTCCTTTGGCCCCTCCATACCAACAAGGCCCGCCGTCTCCGCATAAAGTGCCAGCAGGCGAAGATCTATGGCTGTGTTGTTTGGCTTCGAGATAGCTTCATCAAGCTTGTACCTCATGCGTCGCTTGCTCGCCTCCACAACACGTCTCTTGAGGCCTTGAAACTCCTTTATAGTCTCATGATGATGACCAAATAAATTTTTTGAACTGAAGTGACTCAACAAATTCACGCACTTATCAATAAATCCCTTAAAGCCATGCTGAGGGGTTTTGCTGGATTCATATTCAGAATGAAGCAAGAAATCATAGGTGTTGTCCTCGATATCGTAGGACAGCTCACGCACCTCATCCACCCAGCACTTGGTTTGTTCATCGTAATCCTCCTCCGCGTCTGATATCTTCTTCAGGAACACGTGCATGCTCTCGAGCTCAGCTTTAAGGAACATGATGTCGTCCTTGGCTTCCTTGAACAGCTTGTACTCGCCATGCAGCAAATCACCAAGCTTCCTAATCACGGAGCCCACAGCGGCCTCTGTCACCGCACCCATGCTCTTCTCTTTCGTGTGCTAGCAGGCACTCAAGTGGCGTATGAACTCAAGTTCTTGGGGATCAAGGATGCCTTCTGGATAGGTGGAGGGTACTACATGATATACAACATAGGAAATGAAGGGATAATCATAAGGCAGACCTAATGCTCGGCTACTTTGAAGGGACCAACCCCTTCGTTTTAAGCATCGTTGGATGGCACAATATGATTCCATTATTTTTCTTACTTTTATGCAGCATGGGTGATATGGAGCATTATTTCAGCATAGCTAGCCTATGTTATGACAGAAACAGGTACCCATGCTGACAACTATAAGCTACAAACTATGATGATAAATTTGCTGATAAGGCCGAGGAGAACATCCTCATATCAAACAAAGCATATGCACCCACCAAGATTTTTTAAACTGAAGAACTCCAGAAACTCCGTCCGAAACATTTAATAAGTGAAATTTTTGTCACCATACCAATTGGGTTATTTCAAGTTGCCAAAATGCCGTCGAGGCCGGCGATCCTGGACACAAATAATACTATAAATCTAACAGCTGCTGACAGGGTAGAGAAATGCAGTCAATTGTCCTAGATTGTTCACACCAAGAACATCAGCTGACACGCTAAAAAAATAGGCATGAAAGCAAGTATAGAAGGCAACACAGGTATCCGTTCTGACCATGGAAAAGAAATGAGGTCACCAAAACAATCGATCTGTTCTGATCTTCAGAGGCTACGCACTCTGCACTGCAGATGGACTAGAATTCAGTAAAAACAGGATGGCGATCACTATTCACCAGCAGGAAAGGAAAAAAAAAACTTCCCCAGAGAGCGAATCGGATGGTAACCAGAGGTCGGTCCAGCGTCGACGCCGCTCTCCCTTAGGCTAGTCATAGTGGGAGTAACTTAGCAAGTAACATAGCGCACTTCAAGATTTTTTTGCTTATGTGGCATGTAGTTAATGAGAAGTGGTAACATAATATATTACTGTAACATAGCATTTTTCAAGACAAGATGAGTCTAAAAGCTAATTAATGAAGTCATCTATGACACTACTACTATGTTACTTTGCACTATGAAGGTAGTAACTTAGACTAGTGGCATATGCATGACACTAGTCTAAGTTACTCCCCACTATGACCAGCCTTAGCATCGTCGACCCGGGTGGCGGCGGGCCATGCCACGGTGCCACCTCGGGGGTGGAGGGGGTGGGGCAGTGTGCGCGGCGGCATGGAGGGGCACGCCCCCGTGGCGGAGGCCCGAGGCCCGCGCGGGGGGAGCGGCGGATGCCCGGGGTTGGAGTTGAGAGATCCCCGGAGCTGATGCCACTGCGGCGGGATGTGCCTCTGACGGGTTGGTGTGTGCAGGAGCATCTACAGGAGAGCGGCGCTGCGAAGGACGGCTCCATGGAGAAAACAAAATCAAAATATATTTATAAAAGTTTTAGAAAATGTCAATTTTTTCCTATAAATACATAGTATGCATGTTCTTCAAGTGTGTAGTATAAAATCTCATCAACTAATACTAATTTGATTATTTGCATCGTACAAAAAAACGAATATCAATCCCAAAAAGAAAAAAGAAAAGGCCTATTTTACTACAAAAATTGGTCTTTTTTTGTAAATCACATATTAATATATATGTTTATGAATTTTTTTACATGTATTCTATAAACATATGTCCATGTGTATATTTTTTCAGTTTTTTCTTAGATGTGAAAGGGTATTTTCGCTAAAAGGAAAATAAAGAGCTCATATGTCCGCGCTCATTTTCGAACGTCTCCGCAAAGAGGGTTCGGTCACCAATCACCGTTGCAATCATATACTCAAATCTATACTACACCACACAACACAAAATTTATGTACTACCACATAGATAAAACTACCATACTACTACTCGTCGTCGAAGATGTAGAAAACCTCGGTGCCGGCAGTGCTAGATGAACTGGCCTCTTGATCAGTGGCTGCTGCCCGTAGCTCTGGCTCCTCGTCGGAGTCTAGTTCCACCAAGGCTTGGTCCATCTCCGTTCCCAGATGGCGGAGGTAACGGCGGTCTGCCTCCACCTCGAGCTCCGATTGGATGGAGTCGAGGATGACTTGCTGAAGAAAATATGCCCTAGAGGCAATAATAAAGTTGTTATTTTATGTTTCCTTATATCATGATAAATGTCTATTATTCATTGTATTAACCGGAAACTTGATACATGTAGGGATACATAGACAAAACACCGTGTCCCTAGTATGCCTCTACTTGACTATCTCGTTAATCAAAGATGGTTATGTTTCCTAGCCATAGACATGTGTTGTCATTTGATGAACGGGATCACATCATTAGGAGAATGATGTGATGGACAAGACCCATCTGTTATCTTAGCATAATGATCGTACAGTTTTATTGCTACTGCTTTCTTCTTGTCAAATAAATATTCCTCCGACTATGAGATTATGCAACTCCTGGACACCGGAGGAATGCCTTGTGTGCTATCAAACGTCACAACATAACTGGGTGATTATAAAGATGTTCTACAGGTATTTCCGAAGGTGTTTGTTTGGTTGGCATAGATCGAGATTAGGATTTGTCACTCCGAGTATCAAAGAGGTATCTCTGGACCCTCTCGGTAATGCACATCATATGAAGCCTTGTAAGCAATGTGACTAATGAGTTAGTGACGGGATGATGCACTACGGAACGAGTAAAGAGAGTTGCCGGTAACGAGATTGAAATAGGTATGAAGATACCGACGATCGAATCTCGGGCAATTAACATACCGATGACAAAGGGAATAACATATGTTGACATTGTGTTCGACCGTTAAAGATCTTCGTAGATTATGTGGGAAACAATATGAGCATCCAGGTTCCGCTATTGGTTATCGACCGGAGAAGTGTCTCGGTCATGTCTACATAGTTCTCGAACCCGTAGGGCCCGTACGCTTAACGTTCGATGACGATATGTATTATGAGTTATGTGTTTTGGTGACCGAAGGTTATTCGGAGTCCCGGATGAGATCATGGACATGATGAGGAGTCTCGAAATGGTCGAGAGATAAATATTGATATATTGGAAGGTTGTATACAGACACCGGAATGGTTCCGAAGAGGTTCGAGGATTTTTCAGAGTACTGGGAGGTTACAGGAACCCCCCGGGAGAGTTAATGGGCCTCATGGACAAGGGGTGGGGGGTGTGCCCCCCCTTTCCTTCTCCCTCACCACCTCTTTCCCCTTTCCCCCTCTCTGTAAGAAGGAAAAAGAGGGGGGAGGGCGAATCCTATTACGAGTGGAGTCCTAGTAGGACTCCCCCCTCCTTGGTGCGCCCCTTGTGGCCAGCCTCCTCCCCTCCTCCTTTATATACGGGGCAGGGGGCACCCCAAAGCATATCAATTGTTTAGCTATGTGCGGTGCCCCCATCCACCGTTTACTCCTTCAGTCATATTGTCGTAGTGCTTAGGCGAAGCCCTGAGCGGATCACTTCACCAACACCGCCATCACACCATCATGCTGACCGAACTGATCGACTCCTTCATGCCTCTACTGGATCAAAAGTTCGAGGGATATCATCGAGTTGAACGTGTGCAGAACTCGGAGGTGTCGTATGTTCGGTACTTGATCGGTTGATTTGAGAAGATGTTCGACTACACCAACTACGTTAAGTTAACGCTTCCGCTTTCGGTATACGAGGGTACGTGGACACACTCTCCCCTCTCGTTGCTATGCATCTCCTGAGCATAGGAATTTTTTTGAAATCGCGTGCTACATTTCCTGACAGTGGCGTCCGAGCCAGGTCTATGCGTAGATAATATGCACGAGCAGAACACAAACAGTGGTGGACTGTGATCGTCATACTGCTTACCACCAATGTCTTATTTTGATTCGGCTGTATTGTTGGATGAAGCGGCTTAGACCAACCTTACATGACCGCGTTCATGAGATCGGTTCCACCGACAAACATGCAACTAATTTTGCATAAAGGTGGCTGGCGGGTGTCTGTTTCTTCAACTTTAGTTGAATCGAATTTGACTGCGGCCAGTCCTTGTGAAGGTTAAAACGGCAAACTTGATAAATCACCGTTGTGGTTTTTGTGTCGTAGGTATGTACGGTTCATGCTAGCAGCCACGTAAATCTTGCAACAAACAAAGTAGAGGACGTCTAACTTGTTATTGCAGGGCATGTTGTGATGTGATATGCTCAAGACATGATGTGATATAAAGATTGTTGTATGAGATAATCATGTTTTGTAAAAGTTATCGGCAACTGGCAGGAGCCATATTGTTGTCGCTTTATTGTATGGAATACAAACGCTGTGTAATTTCTTTACTTTATCCCTAAGCGGCAGCGCTAGTCGTAGAAGCAATTGGTGAGACGACCATGATGCTATGATGGAGATCAAGGTGTCAAGACGGTGACAATGGAGATCATGACGTTGCTTCGGTGATGGAGATCATGAGCACAAGGTGATGATGGCCATATCATGTCATATATTTTGATTGCATCTTATTTTGCTTAGTACGGCGGTAGCATTATAAGATGATCCCTTACTAAAATTTCAAGGTATAAGTGTTCTCCCCGAGTATGCACCATTGCGAAAGTTCTTCATGCTGAGACACCACGTGATGGTCGGGTGTGATAAACTCTACGTTCAAATACAACGGGTGCAAGACAGATTTGCACACGCGGAATACTCGGGTTAAACTTGACGAGCCTAGCATATACAGATATGACCTCGGAACACTAGAGACCGAAAGTTCGAACGTGAATCATATTGTAGATATGATCAACTTAGTGATGTTCACCGTTGAAGACTACTCCATCTCACATGATGATCGGACATGATTTAGTTGATTTGGATCACGTATCATTTAGATGACTTGAGGGATGTCTATCTAAGTGGGAGTTCTTAAGTAATATGACTAATTGAACTATAATTTATCCTGAACTTAGACCTGATAGTATTTGCAAATTATGTTGTAGATCAATAGCTCGCGTTGTTGCTACCCTATGTTTTTTGATATGTTCCTAGAGAAAACTAAGTTGAAAGAAGATAGTAGCTATGATGCAGACTGGGTCCGTGATCTAAGGTTTATCCTCATTGCTGCACAGAAGAATTATATCATTGATGCACTGCTAGGTGACAGACCTATTGCAGGAGCAGATGCAGACATTATGAACGTTTGGCTAGCTCAATATGATGACTACTTGATAGTTTAGTGCACCATGCTTTACGGCTTAGAACCGGGACTTCAAAAATGTTTTGAATGCCACGGAGCATATAAGATGTTACAAGAGATGAAATTGGTATTTCAGACTCATGCCCGTGTCGAGAGGTATGAGACCTCTGACAAGTACTTCGCCTTAAAGATGGAGGAGAATAGCTCAGCTACTGAGCATGTGCTCAGAATGTCTGGGTACTACAATCGCTTGAATCAAGTGGGAGTTAATCTTCCAGATAAGATAGTAATTGACAGAGTTCTCTAGTCACTATCACCAAGTTACTGGAACGTTGTGATGAACTATAATATGCAAGGGATGACGAAATCGACTACCGAGTTCTTCGTGATGCTAAAATCGACGAAGGTAAAAATCAAGAAAAAGCATCAAATGTTGACGATTAAACAAGACCACTAGTTTCAAGAAAAGGGGCAAAGAGAAACAAAGGGAACTTCAATAAGAATGGCAATCAAGTTGTCAATCCCGTGAAGAAGCCCCAAAGCTGGACCTAAGCCTGAAACTGAGTGCTTGTACGGCAAAGAAAATGGTCACTGGAAGCGGAACTACCCCAAATATTTGGCGAATAGGAAGGATGGCAAAGTTAACAAAGGTATATTTGATATACATCTTATTGATGTGTACCTTACTAGTGCTCGTAGTAGCCCCTGGGTAGATACTTGTTCGGTTGCTAAGATTAATAACTTGAAACAGGAGTTGCAGAATAAATAGAGACTAGTTGAGGGTGAAGTGATGATGTGTGTTGGAAGTGGTTCCAAGATTGATATGATTATCGTCGCACACTCCCTATACTTTCGGGATTAGTGTTGAACCTAAATAAATGTTATTTGGTATTTGCGTTGAGCATGAATATGATTAGATCATGTTTATTGCAATGTTATTCATTTAAGACAGAGAATAATTGTTATTCTATTTACATGAATAAAACCTTCTATGGTCATACACCCAATGTTAATGGTTTATTGAATCTCGATCGCAGTGATACAAATATTCCTAATATTGATGCCAAAAGATGCAAAGTTGATAATGGTAGTGCAACATACTTGTGGCACTGCCATTTGTGTCATAACGACGTAAAGCACATGAAGAAACTCCATAAAGATGGACTTTTGGAATCACTTGATTATGAATAATTTGATACTTGCGGACCGTTCCTTATGGGCAAGATGACTAAAACTCCATTCTCCGGAACAATGGAACGAGCTAGTGACTTATTGGAAATGATACATAGCGATGTATGCGGTCCAACGAGTGTTGATGCTCGTGGCGGGTATCGTTGTTTTCTGACCTTCACAGATGATTTGAGCAGATATGGGTATATCTACTTAATGAAACACAAGTATGAAACATTTGAAAAGTTCAAAGAATTTCAGTGTGAAGTGGAGAATCATCATAACAAGAAAATAAAGTTTCTACGATCTGATCATGGAGAAGAATATTTGAGTTATGAGTTAGATGATTTGGAATGATGAGGGGTGATTAGAGATTAAATTGAGCAGCGATTAGGGGTGATTAGAGATTTGAGTTAAAATAATTCAGAAATTTGAAAATTTCGAAAAAAAATCAAAATTTTTTTTTCGAAAAAATTCAATTTTTTTTTCCGAGATTACAGATTAGTAGTAGCGCGGGTTTAAACCCGCGCTACTGCTATACTTTAGCTGTAGCGCGGATTAGTAGTACCCGCGCTGCTAATAGGCCTAAAACCCGCGCTGCTGCTAGGCTTTTCCCTAGTAGGGTATACTTGTGTATAACCTGAAAGATGCAGTCTTCGGCTTCAGCCCCCTCGCACAAGGTGCTGGGGTGTTCGCAAAATAGCATGTTTTCACACTTAATCCGACGTCTCGGTCCTGTTATAAGGAGGTGGTAGCGTAGCGAACGAGGCAATCCGGACTATAATGCTTTATCACTTTCACTTAGCCAGTGGAGCTCGAGGGTGGGGCTACGATATAGCCCCTGGTGGCCCCGCACATCTCTGAATTCGGGGTGCGTAAGTGCCTGACCGGGAAACGGTCCTTCGTCAAAGCGGGGAATTCTAAACATTCTGATAGTCGATCGAGTGGTTGACCAGTCTCTCGCTGTATCATGATAGTCAGTTTTGGCTTTCTCTCTTGAGGTGCTCGCCCAGCGAGCGGGGCACAATCGCAGATAGTTCTCCACAGTGCCGCGTTAGCCGATGATCTGAGCGTAAGGCAGCAAAACACGGAGGCGGGCAAACCCAACATTTGACCAAAGACATGATTCGAGCTGATGCATATAATGCCTAACTCGAGGCGCCAACACTCCCTAAGGTGTTCGGTCTTTATAATAATGGGCAAAATGATGCCCTAAGCCCCTAGTGTCGAATGCGGGCATGGTCTTCGACGCGGCGATGCCAAAGTGTCGAGCTCCGCTTTGGCTATAGGAAGAAACCAAGGAGAATAACAACAAGAGCAGTAAAAAAGGTTTACACGGGTCTTAATCTAAAAGAATCCTCTAGCGGGTCCCTCTGCGCTCTGCGCTGTGTCCCGTTCGCCGTTATCTGGGCGGGTATGCACATTGTTCATCTGTAGAAAGAGAGGAACGTTTAGTTTAAAAACAATTTATGCGGAAAGTAATAAAAATATAAATAATTGAAGCGGGGTTTGTGTGAACCCGCGGTTGTTTGTCTTGCCGCAGCCCCCGTGAAGGGTATGCGGCTAGGGAGCCCCTAGCCTCTTCGACGCCGGATTCGTTTATACGAGTCCGGGGTCTTGAAGTGACCCTCGCATGAAATGATGCCACGCGGACCGGCATCTTGAGTGTAAGAGGCAGCGTGTGCGGTATGGCGTTGAAGCGGACAAAAGCCTTACGTCCCAAGAGTGCTTGATATTCACTTTCAAATGGGGCGATGTGAAAATTAATTTTTCTCGTCGATAATTGTTCGGTGATCGAACACGACCTCTAGTTATATGGAGCACATGCACTTGGCGTAAGGGCTGGCGTTACTCCTCTGAAGGAGTGCGGCTGTGTCGGATTTTGGCGGGGTTTATCCCCATCCTACGGACTATTCGGAATCTGACGGGTTTAAGTCACTGCCTCCGTCCATTAGGACACCGGTAAATTGTAATCTGTCTATTATGGGATTCAATGTCAGGGGAGTCCGTCCCGCATTTCGAATGCTTCTGGAATAGTCCAGGTGGTCGAAAGTGATTGGTTTTGATGTCCAATCTCTATTGTCTGCTGGGTTGGACTGTGCGAAGCTCTTTTTAGAAAGTGCCGCACTATTTTTCCGTATTATCACATGGAGTGAGTTTACTGCTTTAACCCCTTGTGGGAAAGTCTTTTGTTTTCCGGTGATCTGCTGGTGGGGTTTATCCTCTTCGCTTGACGCGTCGAGCCCCTTGTGTTCGGCATTTAGTCGGCCGGACTGTTTAAAACAACAATCCTGTGGGTGTGATTTGCGAGCCTTAGGGTCTTGTGGATTTGACATATCCAACCCAAAATCTTCTTTAAGTTGGACAATTCGTCACTGTAATCCTTTAGAGGCTGTGTTTTATTATTGGGCCGCGAGCTTTTAAATCCGGCGTTGACTGCCGTGCTCTTTGGGCTTTTCTCTTTATTCCGGCGCTGCTCTTTTCTGCGCCGTGATTTTCTGTTTCCATCTCTTATCTCGGATGTACTTGGGTCGCTGGTGCTGCATCTTGCTAACCAGCTGTCCTCGCCCGCACAGAAGCGGGTCATGAGGCTTGTTAGTGCGGACATTGTCCTCGGCTTTTCTTGACCGAGGTGCCTGGCGAGCCATTCGTCTCGGAAATTGTGCTTGAAAGCTGCTAAGGCTTGGCGTCCGGACGATCGACTATTTGGTTCTTTTGGTAAGGAACCTGTTCCAGATTTCATGCTGACTCTCCGGGCTGTTGAGTTATATGACTTAGATCATCTCAGATCCGGAGGCCGGACATAAGTCCCTTGAAAATTTGCTCTAAACGCGTCCTCAAGCTCTTCCCAACTTAAAACAGTATTTTCTGGGAGGCTTTTAAGCCAATGACGGGCTGGCCCTTTGAGCATGAGTGGTAAATATTTTATGACGTGGAGAACGTCTCCTCTAGCCATATGTATATGTAGTATATAATCTTCTATCCGACTCGAGTGCATTGTTCCATCGTAGGCCTCTATGTTGATGGGTTTAAATCCTCTTTGAAATTCATGGTCCAGCACCTCATCGATGAAACATAGCGGGTGTCTTGGCGCTCAGTATTGGCGTGTGCCGTTATCATCGGACACTTGACGTGTTACCTTGCTTCTTGGGGCCTTCTCCTTTGGCCCATAAATGGACCTGGCTGGGCCATCTACCCTTTCGAGTTCGTTGGTGGATTTATGTGTGGCGCCGCTTTCATAATTTGGCCTGTCGTCGGCCGTCTATCCAACAAGCGGCCTTTATTTTTGGACGGTGGAGGCTCTATGGCCTCCTCGTCAATTCGATAGCAGCTTGTGCTTGGGTAGCTCTTTGATTGGTGGCCATTGCCGTGCTTATCTCTGCGGTGTTGAGTACTTTGCTCCATCTCATTACGAGTGTGTCTTCCGCTGTTTTGAGCTTCCGTTTTTCCTTCTTCAGGCTTCTTGCAGTGCTGACGAGTCTTTTCCGAAGGTTATTACTCTCCGGCGACGTGTCTGGCGTATGGTCGTCCGGACTATTGTTCTCGCCGGTCTTGGATTGATTATCGGACTCGTCCTGTTCGGACGGTTGCTTATTTGCATGTTCGTCGTCCGATTGTGAGCCCTGCCATATCGCGGGCTCCTTGGGAGCGTTATTGTCATCGAGGCGGGACTTAGGGCGGCGTTTACGCCGTCGTTTTGGTCGTTTATCGGCGGGGTTATCTTCTGCCGTGGCCCGTTGGTCCTCGTTATCGCTCCCCTTTGGGGTATCCACCATATATATGTCATGCGACAAGGTGGTCCTGTCGTGCTGTATAAGCTCTATTTTTTGTTCGTCTCCGGCATCGTCGTCTATTCCGTCGATGTCTTTGGAGTCATAGTCTAGCATGTCGGTTAGATCGTCGACAGTGGCTAGAAAGTGGGTAGTGGGTGGGATCTGAATTTCTTCGTCGCCCGAACCCCAACCATCCTGGCCATAGTCCGGCCAGGACTCTCCTGATAACGAGAGATGCCTTAGTGAATTCAAATTATCACCAAAAGGCGAATACTTGAAGATGTCCGCGGCGGTGAATTCCATAACCGGCGCCCAATCCGAATCGATTGGTAAGGGCGCGGGAGGTTCGGAGTCCGGCAAGGAGTCCGGCGTCTCGGAATCACGAGTTTCGCAGGGGACAAGATCAGTGTTCGGCTCCATCGCCGTGGATGTTGAAGCCCCCAGGGCGGCGTCTATCCACCGGCCCTCGATATGGGCGATCGGCTCCGAGCTAATGGCCAGAGTGGATCCGGGTGTGGCCACGAGGCCTTTGCTCGATTGCGAGCTAGATCATGCCCATCGCCCGCAGTCTTGGCGCTTGGCTGTGGCTCGGGTCCATCGAAGATCAAGTCTCCGCGGACATCGGTCGTGAAGTTTAAACTTCTGAATCTGACCTGACGGCCAGGGGCGTAGCTTTCGATCTACCCCAGATGGCCAAGAGAATCGGCCCGCAGTGCGGGGCCGCCGAATACGAGGATCAGTCCGGGGAGAAAAATCTCACCCAGGACAGCGTTGTTGGTTGAAGATGCCATCAAGCCTATCGGTGACGACACAGAGGAACTCTCAATGAAAGCACCAATGTCGGTGTCAAAACCGGCGGATCTCGGTAGGGGTCCCGAATCTGTCGTCTAGGCGGATGGTAATAGGAGACAAGGGACACAATGTTTTACCCAGGTTCGGGCCCTCTCGATGGAGGTAAAACCCTACGTCATGCTTGATTAATATTGATGATATGGGTAGTACAAGAGTAGATCTACCACGAGATCAAGGAGGCTAAACCCTAGAAGCTAGCCTATGGTATGATTGTTGTGATGTATGTTGTCCTACGGACTAAAGCCCTCCGGTTTATATAGACACCGGAGAGGCTAGGGTTACACAGAGTCGGTTACAATGGTAGGAGATCTACATATCTGTATTGCCAAGCTTGCCTTCCACGCCAAGGAAAGTACCTTCCGGACACGAGCCGGAGTCTTCAATCTTGTATCTTCGTAGTCTTGGAGTCCGGCGGATATTGATAGTCCGGCTGTCCGGACACCCCCTAGTCCAGGACTCCCGGAGTAGCCCCCGAACCAGGCTTCAATGACGATAAGTCCGGCGTGCATAATGTTCGGCATTGCAAGGCGGGTTCCTCCCTCGAATAATCCAGAGAAGATCATGAACACCAGGATAGTGTCCGGCTCTGCAAAAATAATCTCCACATTCCACCGTAGTGAGAATAAAACATATACACTGACTCAATCTGCTGACGTATTATGCGGCGTGACATCACACCGCTACCAAGCCCTCGTTTGAATCGTTTTTTACTATTCCACCTCAGCACGTTTAGCGAAGCGGTTTCCTTGGCACGTCTTGTCGAAGCAGAGATCGTGTCCCCTCTATTCCGGGATCCTCATCAATACGTGCGTGGGTAACCCAACCGTTCCCGTCGCCATGCCTCCTCTATCGAAGGGGAATCCCAAACGGTCACGGAGACGGCCCTTGGTATTTCTTCCCCTTTATAAGAGGACCAAGGCCTGTCCTTGTTCTTCAATCTCCCATCGAATCTTTCCTCCGCTCCCGGTTCCAACACCCGAGCTTGATTTCGGCGCTTGGATCCTCAACCATGTCCGGCTCCGACCTCCAGGGCCGGTGGATGCCCTCCTCCGTCACGGAGGAGGACATATTGAAGTTGCGTGAGGCCAAGTACCTGGCCTACGAGGTTTCGCACAGGTTGCCTACCCCAGGGCAGGCCGTGCCCGCCCCCGAGCCCGGTGAATACGTCGTCTTCGTATCCCACCTCCGTCGGGGTTTAGGCTTCCCGACGGGTCCCTTCGTGAGAGGGCTCCTGTTCTACTATGGGCTGGACTTTCACGACTTGGCTCCGGAGGCCATCCTCCATATCTCCGCATTCATTATCGTCTGCGAGGCCTTCCTCCGCGTCATTCCCCACTTCAGCCTATGGCTGAAGACCTTCAAGGTGGAGCCGAAGATGATCGGGGGGCGTCAAGCGGAGTGCGGCGGGGCGACCATGAGCAAAAAGGTCGATGGCCCGTGGCCCGAGGGTTCCTTCCAACAGGAACTTGAACTATGGCAGTAGGAGTGGTTCTACATCACCGCTCCAAGGGGCAGCAGGCAAAAGCCGCCGCCCGCATTCCGCCCGGGACCTCCACGCCAACTGATGTCGTGGGTCAACCAAGGGCTCAACTGGGGGTCGTCCGAGGACGTGCCCTCACTGCAGGGACGGATTCGAGACCTGCAAGCGAGGGAGATCGACCTGATCAAGGTGATGCGGGTTATGCTAATCAGGCATCTTCCACCCTGTAAACGCCGTCCTCTCCGTCTATGGGAGTTCAATCCGGAGGGACCTCGTATTCTCCAACACTTCATGGGTGCGACACCCACGGAGATGTACAAGCTGTTCTTCGAACCGCAGGTGGCGTGTCCAGATTCGGCCGAGGACGCAGGCCTAAACCGCGATCGCCCGAATACTCAGGTAGATAGCTCAGAGTCCGGACATTCCATTTATATGCCTTTCAAAAGTTCGTCTCCTGACCCTTTGTTCTTTACAGGAATGGGTGGCGCGATCAAGGCTGATAAGGTGTCCGGCCCCCCTCCCAGAGACCACACTGGAGCCCGTGCTGGTCAGAATGTTGGAGGTCGCGCCCACAGAAGGGGGCGACGGGGGAAATAGAGAAGCTAATATTTCGCCCAAAGGGGCAACTGAAGAGGAGGGAACCAAGAGCCCCTCCCTTCAGAGGGAGAAGAGGACCGCCTCCGAAGATCCGGAGGCCAAAGCCCCTAAGTGTGAGAAGAAATCTTCCCCGGGGGGTCCAGCGCCCGGAAAGAATCCGGACGCGCAATCATCGCCGAAGGACCAGCCCTCCAACGAGCCGTGAGTATGAAAGAGGAAGTTAATTAGTAAGGAAGTACCTTCATTCGTGCTTCTCTGGGTAACCAAAATATTTATATTTGCAGTTCGGATCTGTAGCCTTCTCAGATGAGTTCATCTTCGGGGGACCTTCTTCCGGAGATGATGGAGAGCGATACGCCTCTGTCCGCAGCGCCGCCAAATGAGGCAGGCGAGCCCGAACTGTCATCACGGAGGGTATCCCCGAGTACGGAGGGGCCAGAGAGTTCAGCACCTACTAGTGTCCGGCCGGGAGAACTGAAGAATCTGCTTGAGAGGGTGCCCATTTCAGAAGATCATCGTGCGTTAATGCGCATGGTGATTGAAGGATTTCGTCCGCCGAGAGCGGATTGCGTAATGCCGCCATGAATTTGCTGGCGGGGTTTGAGGTATGCAAAAATGGCGCACCCCTTTGTCTTTTAACAGTTTTGCATATAAAAAATGCACCCTGTATAGATAGTAGCCCCTGAGACTCGGTAGGTTGTCGGAAACGACAGCGTACTGAGGATCGAAATCTAAAGTAATGAATTCCATCGTTCCTATGCAGGTGGCGGATGGTCCGGGGGCTAGCCGGACTAGTGATTTTGCCGAATTAACTCAGCAGCTTGACCTGGCAGATGAGGACATCGCACTTGTCAACAGGCGACTTGACAAGTCGCAAGGTAAAATAGTTCTCCTTGATCGCTTTATTAAGGGGTCAAAGCCGCCTCGATAAATTATATGATGTTTATCTGAGCGGTCTTGCTGCTGTGGAGAGCCTTGGGCGAACTTGCTCTAGCTAAGGTGCAAGCCCGAAGAATGCGCTGCCTCGAGGCGGCCGAGGAGTTGAATGCGAAAAGGCTGCGCCTTTGCCTAAGCGGGCGGAGGTGGCAATTGGCCATGAAATTAAAGGATGCCACCGACCGCAATGAGGCTCTTGAAAAGGAGCGCTTATCGGAGCGGGAAGACCTGAAGAAGGCCACCGCCAAAGCCAAGGATGCCCACTCTGCAATGCGGGCTATGAAGGAGGAGCTGCGCCAGGCCGGAGAGATCGCGGCTGTCAAGCCTTTTCTGATGCGTCGCCGGTTTATGGATTCAAGGTATGCTCAATTTGAGCGGCTGTGTAGTCCGGAGGATCCGTATATGGACTTGGCTGCGAGTGCGGCTGATGCCGTTAAGCACTTCCGGAGCCAGGAGGATCACGAGACGGAAGAGCTGTATTGGACTCAATTCCACAGTCCGGATCGCCCACTTCCATTGACGGACCGGTTGGCCGAATGGGCCGAGCTAAATAGATTGTCCGGACTAGCCATGACTGACATCGTGGCCCATGTCCGGCGAGAGGGTCAAAGGCGACGAGCTACTTGACACTACAGCAATTCCTTGGGGCGGTGCCGCATATCAAGGAGAAGAAGCGGTCGGCCTGCATCGAGGGCGCGCGGATGGCTCTGGCCCATGTGAAGGCGCATTGTCCGGAGATGGACGCCACCGCTATTGCTGCCCAGGGTTCGGATGAAAACCGGCTCCCTGCCGAGCACTATTTCGGGGAGGTTATGCGTGGCGCTCGTGCAATAGAGTCGCAGTGCTCGAAGAATGTAACGTTCAATTGAACGCATTAGCTTGTAAATCAATGATTATGGTATAACCGCTTTTTATACTTGTGCGTCCAAGTAGTAAAACTTCTCTGTCGGCCGTTCGTATACTTGTGTATAACCCGAAAGATGCGATCTTGACTTCAGCCCTCGCACAAGGTGCTGGGGTGTTCGCAAAATAGCGCGTTTTCACACTTAATCCGACGTCTCGGTCCTATTATAAGGAGGTGGTAGCGTAGCGAACGAGGCAATCCGGACTATAATGCTTTATCACTTTCCCTTAGCCAGTGGAGCTCGAGGGTGGGGCTACGATATAGCCCTGGTGCCCCGCACATCTCGAATCGGGGTGTGTAAGTGCTCGACCGAAGCGGTCCTTCGTCAAGCGAAATTCTAAACATTCCGATAGTCGATCGAGTGGTTGACCGATCTCTCGCTGTATCATGATGATCGGTTTCGGCTTTCTCTCTTGAGGTGCTCGCCCGGCCGAACTGGGGCACAATCACGATAGTTCTCCGGTGCGCGTTAGCCGATGATACGGAATGTAAGGCAGCAAAACACAGGAGCCGGGCAAACCCAACATTTGACCAAAGACATGATTCGAGCTTATGCATATAATGCCTAACTTCGAGGCGCCGAACACTCCCTAAGGTGTTCGGTCTTTATAATAATGGGCAAAATGATGCCCTAAGCCCCTAGTGTCCAGTGCGGGCATGGTCTTCGACGGGCTGATGCCAAAGCGTCGAGCTCCGCTTTAGCTATAGGAAGAAACCAAGGAGAATAACAACAAGAGACGAGAAAAAGGTTTACGCAGGTCTTAATCGAAAAGAATCCTCTAGCGGGTCCCTACTGCGTCTGCGCTTTGTGTCTCCGTTCTTGCCGTTATCTGGACGGGTGCGCACATTGTTCATCTGTAGAAAGAGTGGAACATTTAGTTTAAAAACAATTTGTACGAAAAGTAACAAAAAATATAAATAATTGAAGCAGGGTTTGTGTGAACCCGTGGTTGTTTGTGCGCGCAGCCCCCTGTGAAGGGGTATGCGGCTAGGGAGCCCCTAGCCTACTGACGCCGGATTCGTCTATCCGAGTCTGGGGTCTTGAAGTGACCCTCGCACTGAAATGATGCCACGCGGACCGGGCGAGTGTAAGAGACGCGTAATGCGGTATGGCGTTGAAGCGGACAAAAGCCTTACGTCCCAAGAGTGCTTGATATTCACTTTCAAATGGGACGATGTGAAAAATTAATTTTTCTCGTCGACAATTGTTCGGTGATCCGAACACGACCTCTAGTAATATGGAGCCTGTGCACTTGGCGTAAGGGCCTTGCGTAACTCCTCTGAAGGGAGTGCGGCTGTGTCGGATTTTGGCAGGGTTTATCCCCATCCTACGGACTGTTCTGGAATACAGCAGGTTTAATTCACTGCCTCCGTCCATTAGGATACTGGTAAATTGTAATCCGTCTATTATGGGATTCAATGTCAGGGGAGTCCGTCCCGCATTTCGAACGCTTCTGTAATAGTCCAGGTGGTCGAAAGTGATTGGTTTTGATGTCCAATCTCTATTGTCTGCTGGGTTGGACCGTGCGAAGCTCTTTTTAGAAAGTGTCGCACTATTTTTCCGTATTATCACATGGAGTGAGTTTACTGCTTTAACCCCTCGTGGGAAAGTCTTTTGTTTTCCGGTGCTCTGATGGTGGGGTTTATCCTCTTCGCTTGACGCGTCGAGCCCCTTGTGTTCGGCATTTAGTCGGCCGGACTGTTTAAAAACCCAACAATCCCTGTGGGTGTGATTTGCAGGCCTTCCGGGGGTACTGTGGATTTGACATATCCGACCCAAAATCTTCTTTAAGTTGGACAATTCGTCACTGTCATCCTTTAGAGGCTGTGTTTTATTATTGGGCCGCGAGCTTTTAAATCCGGCGTTGACTGCCGTGCTCTTTGGGCTTTTCTCTTTATTCCGGCGCTGCTCTTTGGACAATTCGTCACTGTCATCCTTTAGAGGCTGTGTTTAATGGGATTTACTATGCACTTTTATATTATTTTTGGGACTAACCTATTAACCGGAGGCCCAGTGCAAATTGCTGTTTTTTTGCCTATATCAGTGTTTTGCAGAAAAGGAATACCAAACGGAGTCCAAATGGAATGAAACCTTCGGGAGAGTCATTTTTCGAACAAAAGCAATCCAGGAGACTTGGAGTGGACGTCAAGGAAGCAACGAAGCGATCACGAGGAAGGGAGGCGCGCCCCCACCCTCGTGGGCCCCTCATGGCTCCCCTGACTGACTTCTTTCGCCTATATATACTCATGTACCTGAAACATCCGGGAGCACCATAGGTCGGGAGTTCCGCCGCCGCAAGACTCTGTATCCACCAAAAACCAATCGGGACCCTATTTCGGCACCCTGCCGGAGGGGGATACATCACCGGTGGCCATCTTCATCATCCCGGCGCTCTCCATGACGAGGAGGGAGTAGTTCACCCTCGGGGCTGAGGGTATGCACCAGTAGCTATGTGTTTGATCTCTCTCTCTCTCTCTCTTGTGTTCTTGATTTGGCATGATCTTGATGTACCGCGATCTTTGCTATTATAGTTGGATCTTATGATGTTTCTCCCCTCTACTCTCTTGTAATGGATTGAGTTCTCCTTTTAAAGTTATCTTATCGGATTGAGTCTTCAAGGATTTGAGAACACTTGATGTATGTCTTGCATGTGCTTATCTGTGGTGACAATGGGATATCACGTGATTCACTTGATGTATGTTTTGGTGATCAACTTGCGGGTTCATTGACCTTGTGAACTTATGCATAGGGGTTGGCACACGTTTTCATCTTGACTCTCCGAGAGAAACATTGGGGCACTCTTTGAAGTACTTTGTGTTGGTTGAATAGATGAATCTGAGATTGTGTGATGCATATCGTATAATCGTTCCCACGGATACTTGAGGTGACATTGGAGTATCTTGGTGACATTAGGGTTTTGGTTGATTTGTGTCTTAAGGTGTTATTCTAGTACGTACTCTACGATAGATCGAACGAAAAGAATAGCTTCGTGTTATTTTACTACGGACTCTTGAATAGATCGATCAGAAAGGATAACTTTGAGGTGGTTTCGTACCCTACAATAATCTCTTTGTTTGTTCTCTGCTATTAGTGACTTTGGAGTGACTCTTTGTTGCATGTTGAGGGATAGTTATATGATCCAATTATGTTATTATTGTTGAGAGAACTTGCACTAGTGAAAGTATGAACCATAGGCCTTGCTTTGAAGCATTGCAATACCGTTTACGCTCACTTTTACCACTTGTTACCTTGCTGTTTTTATAATTTCAGATTACAAAAACCTATATCTACCATCCATATTGCACTTGTATCAACATCTCTTCACCGAACTATTTCACCTATACAATTTACCATTGTATTGGGTGTGTTGGGGACACAAGAGACTCTTTGTTATTTGGTTGCAGGGTTGTTTGAGAGAGACCATCTTCATCCTACGCCTCCTGCGGATTGATAAACCTTAGTTCATCCACTTGAGGGAAATTTGCTACTGTCCTACAAACCTCTGCACTTGGAGGCCCAACAACGTCTACAAGAAGAAGGTTGTGTAGTAGACATCAAGCTCTTTTCTCACGCCGTTGCCGGGGAGGTGAGTGCTTGAAGGTATATCTTTAGATCTTGCAATCAAATCTTTTAGTTTCTTGTTTTATCACTAGTTTAGTTTATAAAATAAAACTACAAAAAAATGGACTTGACGGTGCGTCATATGCTTCATGTTTTTAATATCTTTCATGAAAATAATGATAACGATAATTGTGCCATAGTGTTAGAAGAAGAATGCATTAGAATGTTTGGCACTAAATCTTTGAATGATGAGCATGATTGCAATGTTGTTAGTATGAACTCTTTGAATATCCATAGTACTAATGATGATTGCACTAGTCATGATGAAAATGTCTCTTATAAGCATGTCAACTTTTGTGGAGTGCATAGAGTTTGCAAGTAAACACCAAATACGGAAGATAGATTTTGCAAGAGGCATAAGTATTTAGAAACTAAATGGTTGCAAGAGAGGCTAGATGCTTGTGCTAAAAATTTAAAATTTCTTTGCCATCCTTTTGAACTTTGCAATGAACGTGTTCATTTAAATCCCCAATGCAAATTGTTTCTTGAATGTATCATGTCCAAAAATTGTGATGACTTGATTTCCCTTGCACATGATAATGAACTTAGTTTGCTTTTGGGTTATGAAGAAATGAAACGCATAACTAAGGATATGCCAGAATTTGTCCTTGATAAATTCTTGATTTTGATATAGAGGAAGTTTATATGTATTGTGCGGTGAATTGCATTGAGAATCCTTATATTGCCAGTTACATAAAGGAAAGAAAACAAATAGAAGATGAAGAGAATACTAATGAAAGGGAAAAGATTTCCCAATATCCTCCTATTCTATCTTATGATGAATCAGGTAATAAGGGGGAGCTTTCTAGTCAACCAATATCATTAATAAGGAGCTCAAAAAAGAGGGTTAAAGCCACACATGATGTGAAGAAGAAAAAGAAAAGACGGAGAAGCAAAGGTAGAACGGTATCCCTACCAAATGATGTTGCTTCTATTACTCATTATGATGATGATAATTGCTATACTATTGGTGCTATCCATATTATTAATGATGAGAGTGATTATGCTTATGATAGGAAAATGCCCAAGCTTGGGGATGCTATGTTTGATGAGAATGACATGTTTGAGAATATATTTCCTGCCATTAATGTTTGTCCCAAGCTTGCGGATGCTATGTTTAATGAAGATGGTATTTTTAGCCTCCCAAGTTTTCATGAGAAAATTTATTATGATGATAGAATGCCTCCTACTTATGATGATTATATTAATGAAAGTGGGTTTGGAGAGGTCATGACTTTATTTAGTAATGATTCCACTATCTTGGAAGAGCTTTCAATTGATTATGATGAGAACAAAGTTGCTACTTATGATAATTATTGTGATGATACATATGCTATAAAAATTAGTGATGATTATATTTATAAAACTTGTCATGATTATGATTACCCTTTTTCTGAACTTTATTCTTTCAATGTGGAAACAATTTATAGGATTCGAGTTTCTTATGATACTCCCACTATTCCGAATGAGAAGAATTTTGCTTATGTGGCGAGTAATAAAATTTCTATGCTTGTAGATCATGAAAAGAATGATTTATGTGATGATTTCCGAGCTAAATAGATTGTCCGGACTATACATGACTGACATCGTGGCCCATGTCTGGCCAGAGAGGTCCAAGGCGACGAGCTACTTCGGCTTACTACAGCAATTCCTTGGGGCGGTGCCGCATATCAAGGAGATGAAGCGGTCGGCCTGCATCGAGGGCGCGCGGATGGCTCTGGCCCGTGTGAAGGCGCATTGTCCGGAGATGGACGCCACCGCTATTGCTGCCCAGGGTTCGGATGAAAACCGGCTCCCTGCCGAGCATTATTTCGGGGAGGTTATGCGTGGCGCTCGTGCAATAGAGTCGCAGTGCTCGAAGAATGTAACATTCAATTGAACGCATTAGCTTGTAAATCAATGATTATGGTATAACTGCTTTTTATACTTGTGCGTCCAAGTAGTAAAACTTCTCCTGTGCGGCCGTTTACGTATCACTACTAGGGAAAAGGCTATAGACAGAATCTTAGCAGCAGCGAGGGCTAAAAACCCTCGCTGCTGCTACTTACTAGCAGCGCAGGTTTTTAAACCTCGCTACTACTAAGTTGATAGCAGCAGCGCGGGTTTGTAACCCTCGCTAGTACTAAGCGGTCTGTACCGTGCCCCCCGGGATATGCCATAGTAGTAGCGAGGGTTTTTAACCCTCGCTGCTGCTAAGTTCATAGCTTGATGGCGGGTTTTAACCTCGCTACTACTAACCCGCCTGCTATCAACTTAGTAGTAGCGAGGTTAAAACCAGCCATCTGCTAATAAATGCATCATAGTAGTAGCGCCGGTTACAACCTATTGGCAAAGTCTACCCCCGTGGACCGCCTTTTCAGTTTAAAAAAAAAAAAAAATGATAAAATGTCAAAAAATAAAATAAAATAAGTTTCCCATGTGATATGTGGTCTAGTTGTTGTGAAAATTTACAAATATGAATTTCGACTTTATTTGCAAAATCTCTACGAAATTTGTATGAAAATGGCCATAACTTTTGCATACGAACTTCGGATGAAAATGTTTTTATATGAAAAAGCATCTACTCGAAAAGTTACATCTGAATTTAATCGGAAACCCGTTAAACATTTTCAAAATCCTCAAAAGCCTAACGAGAAAAAAAAATTACGGGCTTTTAAGATCTCGAGGCAAAAAATTCAAAAAAATTATTATTTTTAATTTTTGTTAAGTCTGGTCAAACTATGGTCAAACTAATTATTCAAGAATATTAGTGTTAATAAATAATTATTTTAGTTTTTTTGAATTTTGGTCAAATCTGGTCAAACTATGGTCAAACTGTGGTCAAATCTGGTCAAACTGTGGTCAAATCTGGTCAAACTGTGGTCAAACTAATTATTCAAGAAATATTAGTGTTACTAATTTTTTAGAACAATAGTTTCAAACTCAAACAGTGAAATGTGTGACTTCATGCTCAAGCTAAATTCCTGAGGTTAATAGGATTGACATCTCACTATTGTCGAGAAACAACAAGTGCGGACTTGGAAGCGAGGAGAATAGAACCCGGAAGTTAAGCGTGCTCAGGCTGGAGTAGTGAGAGGATGGGTGACCGTCCGGGAAGTTAGATGATTTGGAATGATGAGGGGTGATTAGAGATTAAATTGAGCAGCGATTAGGGGTGATTAGAGATTTGAGTTAAAATAATTCAGAAATTTGAAAATTTCAAAAAAAATCAAAATTTTTTTAAAAAATTCAAATTTTTTTCGAGATTACAGATTAGTAGTAGCGGGTTTAAACCAGCCTACTACTATATTATTTTAGCTGTAGCTGGTGGCACCAGCCATTGCTATAAGTTAAACTGTAGCGCCTTATTAGTAGCGCGGTACCAGCTTTGCTAATAAACCTAAAACCAGCGCTGCTGCTAGGCTTTTCCTAGTAGGGTATACTTGTGTATAACCCGAAAGATGCGATCTTGACTTCAGCCCCTCGCACAAGGTCTTTGGGGTGTTACAAAATAGCATGTTTTCACACTTAATCCGGCGTCTCGATCTGTTATAAGGAGGTGGTAGCGTGGCGAACGAGGCAATCCGGACTATAATGCTTTATCACTTTCACTTAGCGATGGAGCTCGAGGGTGGGGCTACGATATAGCCCTTGGTGGCCCCGCACATCTCTGAATTGAAGTGCGTAAGTGCACGACCGAAACGGTCCTTCGTCAAAGAAATTCTAAACATTCCGATAGTCGATCGAGTGGTTGACCAGTCTCTCATTGTATCATGATAGTCGGTTTTCGGCTTTCTCTCTTGAGGTGCTCGCCCGGCGGCTGGGGCACAATCGCAGAGTTCTCCACAGTGCGCGTTAGCCGATGATCTGAGCGTAAGGCAGACAAAACACGGGGAGCCGGGCAAACCCAACATTTGACCAAAGACATGATTCGGAGCTGATGCATATAATGCCTAACTCGAGGCGCCGAACACTCCCTAAGGTGTTCGGTCTTTATAGTAATGGGCAAAATGATACCCTAAGCCCTAGTGTCCGAATGCGGGCATGGTCTTACGACGCGGCCGATGCCAAAGTGTCGAGCTCGCTTTGGCTATAGGAAGAAACCAAGGAGAATAACAACAAGAGCGATAAAAAAGGTTTACGGGGTCTTAATCTAAAAGAATCCTCTGCAGGTCCCTCTTGCGTCTGCTTTGTGTCCCGTTCGCCGTTATCCTGGACGGGTATGCACATTGTTCATCTGTAGAAAGAGAGGAACGTTTAGTTTAAAAACAATTTGTACGGAAAGTAATAAAAAATATAAATAATTGAAGCAGGGTTTGTGTGAACCCGCGGTTGTTTGTGCGCGCAGCCCCCTGTGAAGGGGTATGCGGCTAGGGAGCCCCTAGCCTACTGACGCCGGATTCGTTTATCTGAGTCCGGGGTCTTGAAGTGACCCTCGCACTGAAATGATGCCACGCGGACCGGGCATCTTGAGTGTAAGAGACGCGTAATGCGGTATGGCGTTGAAGCGGACAAAAGCCTTACGTCCCAAGAGTGCTTGATATTCACTTTCAAATGGGACGATGTGAAAATTAATTTTTCGCCGATAATTGTTCGTGATCGAACACGACCTCTAGTTATATGGAGCCTGTGCACTTGGCGTAAGGGCTGGCGTTACTCCTCTGAAGGAGTGCGGCTGTGTCGGATTTTGGCAGGGTTTATCCCCATCCTCACGGACTATTACGGAATACAGCAGGTTTAAGTCACTTGCCTCCGTCCATTAGGACACTTTGTAAATTGTATTCTGCCTATTATGGGATTCAATGTCGAGAGTCCGTCCGCATTTCAATGCTACGGAATAGTCCAGGTGGTGAAAGTGATTGGTTTTGATGTCCAATCTCTATTATCTCTGGGGGTTGGACTGCAAGAAGCTCTTTTAGAAAGTGCCGCACTATTTTTCTCGTATTATCACATGGAGTGAGTTTATTGCTTTAACCCCTTGTGGGAAAGTCTTTTGTTTTCGATGCTCTGCTGGTGGGGTTTATCCTCTTAAGCTTGACGCGTCGAGCCCCTTGTGTTCGGCATTTAGTCGGCGGACTGTTTAAAACCCAACAATCCTGTGGGTGTGATTTGCAGCCTTAAAGTCTTGTGGATTTGACATATCAACCCAAAATCTTCTTTAAGTTGGACAATTAACACCGTAATCCTTTAGAGGCTGTGTTTTATTATTGGGCGCGAGCTTTTAAATCCGGCGTTATTGCCGTGCTCTTTGGGCTTTTCTCTTTATTCGGCGCTGCACTTTTCTGCGCCGTGATTTTCTGTTTCCATCTCTTATCTCGGATGCACTTGGGTCGCTGGTGCTGCATCTTGCTAACCAGCTGTCCTCGCCCGCACAGAAGCGGGTCATGAGGCTTGTTAGTGCGGACATTGTCCTCGGCTTTTCTTGACCGAGGTGCTGGCGAAGCCATTCGTCTCGAAATTGTGCTTGAAAGATGCTAAGGCTTGGCGTCCGGACAATCGACTATTTGGTTCTTTTGGTAAGGAACCTGTTCCAAATTTCATGGCTGACTCTCCGGCTGTTGAGTTATATGACTTAGATCATCGCATCCGGAGGCCGGACATAAGTCCCTTGAAAATTTGCTCTAAACGCGTCCTCAAGCTCTTCCCAACTTCCAACAGTATTTTCTGGGAGGCTTTTAAGCCAATGACGGGCTGGCCCTTTGAGCATGAGTGGTAAATATTTTATGGCGTGGAGAACGTCTCCTCTAGCCATATGTATATGTAGTATATAATCTTCTATCCAGACTCCAGGGTCTGTTGTTCCATCGTAGGCCTCTATGTTGATGGGTTTAAATCCTGCTGGGAATTCATGGTCCAGCACCTCATCGGTGAAACATAGCGGGTGTGCGGCGCCCCTGTATTGGCGTGTGCCGTTATCATCGGACACTTGACGTGTTACCTTGCTTCTTGGGGCCTTCTCCTTTGGCCCATAAATGGACCTGGCTGGGCCATCTACCCTTTCGAGTTCGTTGGTGGATTTATGTGTGGCGCCGCTTTCATAATTTGGCCTGTCGTCTGGCCGTCTATCCAACCAGGCGGCCCCTTTATTTTTGGACGGTGAAGGCTCTATGGCCTCCTCGTCGAATTCCGGTAGCAGCTTGTGCTTCGGGTAGCTCTTTGATTGGTGGTCATTGCCGTACTTATCTGCGGTGTTGAGTACTTTGCTCCATCTCATTCTGAGTGTGTCTTCCGCTGTTTTGAGCTTCCGTTTTTCCTTCTTCAGGCTTCTTGCAGTGCTGACGAGTCTTTTCCGAAGGTTATTACTCTCCGGCGACGTGTCTGGCGTATGGTCGTCCGGACTATTGTTCTCGCCGGTCTTGGATTGATTATCGGACTCGTCCTGTTCGGACGGTTGCTTATTTGCATGTTCGTCGTCCGATTGTGAGCCCTGCCATATCGCGGGCTCCTTGGGAGCGTTATTGTCATCGAGGCGGGACTTAGGGCGGCGTTTACGCCGTCGTTTTGGTCGTTTATCGGCGGGGTTATCTTCTGCCGTGGCCCGTTGGTCCTCGTTATCGCTCCCCTTTGGGGTATCCACCATATATATGTCATGCGACAAGGTGGTCCTGTCGTGCTGTATAAGCTCTGTTTTTTGTTCGTCTCCGGCATTGTCGTCTATTCCGTCGATGTCTTTGGAGTCATAGTCTAGCATGTCGGTTAGATCGTCGACAGTGGCTAGAAAGTGGGTAGTGGGTGGGATCTGAATTTCTTCGTCGCCCGAACCCCAACCATCCTGGCCATAGTCCGGCCAGGACTCTCCTGATAACGAGAGATGCCTTAGTGAATTCAAATTATCACCAAAAGGCGAATACTTGAAGATGTCCGCGGCGGTGAATTCCATAACCGGCGCCCAATCCGAATCGATTGGTAAGGGCGCGGGAGGTTCGGAGTCCGGCAAGGAGTCTGGCGTCTCGGAATCACGAGTTTCGCAGGGGACAAGATCAGTGTTCGGCTCCATCGCCGTGGATGTTGAAGCCCCCAGGGCGGCGTCTATCCACCGGCCCTCGATATGGGCGATCGGCTCCGAGCTAATGGCCAGAGTGGATCCGGGTGTGGCCACCAGGGCACTGTTCGGTGGCAGAGCTAGATCATGCCCGTCGTCACAGTGCGGCGCGCTTGGCTGTGGCTCGGGTCCGTCGAAGATCAAGTCTCCGCAGACATCGGTCGTGAAGTTTAAACTTCTGAATCTGACCTGACGGCCAGGGGCGTAGCTTTCGATCTACCCCAGATGGCCAAGAGAATCGGCCCGCGAGCTTGAGACGCCCGAATCTGAGGATCAGTCCGGGAGAAAAATCTCACCCCGGACAGCGTTGTTGGTTGAAGATGCCATCAAGCCTATCGGTGACGACACAGAGGAACTCTCAATGAAAGCACCAATGTCGGTGTCAAAACCGGCGGATCTCGGGTAGGGGGTCCCGAACTGTGCGTCTAGGCGGATGGTAATAGGAGACAAGGGACACAATGTTTTACCCAGGTTCGGGCCCTCCCGATGGAGGTAAAACCCTACGTCATGCTTGATTAATATTGATGATATGGGTAGTACAAGAGTAGATCTACCACGAGATCAAGGAGGCTAAACCCTAGAAGCTAGCCTATGGTATGATTGTTGTGATGTATGTTGTCCTACGGACTAAAGCCCTCCGGTTTATATAGACACCGGAGAGGCTAGGGTTACACAGAGTCGGTTACAATGGTAGGAGATCTACATATCCGTATTGCCAAGCTTGCCTTCCACGCCAAGGAAAGTACCTTCCGGACACGAGCCGGAGTCTTCAATCTTGTATCTTCGTAGTCTTGGAGTCCGGCGGATATTGATAGTCCGGCTGTCCGGACACCCCCTAGTCCAGGACTCCCTCAGTAGCCCCCGAACCAGGCTTCAATGACGATAAGTCCGGCGTGCATAATGTTCGGCATTGCAAGGCGGGTTCCTCCCTCGAATAATCCAGAGAAGATCATGAACACCAGGATAGTGTCCGGCTCTGCAAAAATAATCTCCACATTCCACCGTAGAGAGAATAAAACATATACACTGACTCAATCTGCTGACGTATTATGCGGCGTGACATCACACCGCTACCAAGCCCTCGTTTGAATCGTTTTTTACTATTCCACCTCAGCACGTTTAGCGAAGCGGTTTCCTTGGCACGTCTTGTCGAAGCAGAGATCGTGTCCTCTCTATTCCGGGATCCTCATCAATACGTGCGTGGGTAACCCAACCGTTCCTGTCGCCATGCCTCCTCTATCGAAGGGGAATCCCAAACGGTCACGGAGACGGCCCTTGGTATTTCTTCCCCTTTATAAGAGGACCAAGGCCTGTCCTTGTTCTTCAATCTCCCATCGAATCTTTCCTCCGCTCCTAGTTCCAACACCCAGAGCTTCAGATTCGAGCGCTTCGGATCCTCAACCATGTCCGGCTCCGACCTCCAGGGCCGGTGGATGCCCTCCTCCGTCACGGAGGAGGACATATTGAAGTTGCGTGAGGCCAAGTGCAGCCTCACGAGGTTTCAAGACAGGTTGCCTGCCCCAGGCAGGCCGTGCCCGCCCGAGCCCGTGAATCGTCGTCTTTGTATCCCACCTCCGTCGGGGTTTAGGCTTCCCGACGGATCCCTTCGTGAGAGGGCTCCTGTTCTACTATGGGCTGGACTTTCACGACTTGGCTCCGGAGGCCATCCTCCATATCTCCGCATTCATTATCGTCTGCGAGGCCTTCCTCCGCGTCATTCCCCACTTCGGCCTATGGCTGAAGACCTTCAAGGTGGAGCCGAAGATGATCGGGGGGCGTCAAGCGGAGTGCGGCGGGGCGACCATGAGCAAAAAGGTCGATGCCCCGTGGCCCTAGGGTTCCTTCCAAGAGGAACTTGAACTATGGCAGTAGGAGTGGTTCTACATCACCGCTCCAAGGGGCAGCAGGCAAAAGCCGCCGCCCTCATTCCGCCCGGGACCTCCACGCCAACTGATGTCGTGGGTCAACCAAGGGCTCAATCGGGGGCCGTCAGGGGCGTGCCCTCACCGCAGGTCGGTTCGAGACCTGCAAGCGAGGGAGATCGACCTGATCAAGGTGATGCAGGTTATGCTAATCAGGCATCTTCCACCCTGTAAACGCCGTCCTCTCCGTCTATGGGAGTTCAATCCGGAGGGACCTCGTATTCTCCAACACTTCATGGGTGCGACACCCACGGAGATGTACAAGCTGTTCTTCGAACCGCAGGTGGCGTGTCCAGATTCGGCCGAGGACGCAGGCCTAAACCGCGATCGCCCGAATACTCAGGTAGATAGCTCAGAGTCCGGACATTCCATTTATATGCCTTTCAAAAGTTCGTCTCCTGACCCTTTGTTCTTTACAGGAATGGGTGGCGCGATCAAGGCTGATAAGGTGTCGGCCCCCTCCCAGAGACCGCAGACCGAGCCCGTGCTGGTCGAGAATGTTGGAGGTCGCGCCCACGTATAAGGGCGACGGGGAAATAGAGAAGCTAATATTTCGCCAAAAGGGGCGACTGAAGAGGAGGGAACCAAGAGCCCCTCCCTTCAGAGGGAGAAGAGGACCGCCTCAAGATCCGGAGGCCAAAGCCCCTAAGTGTGAGAAGAAATCTACCCAGGGTCCAGCGCCGGAAAGAATCTGACGCAGCATCATCGCCAAGGACCAGCCCTCCAACGAGCCGTGAGTATGAAAGAGGAAGTTAATTAGTAAGGAAGTACCTTCATTCGTGCTTCTCTGGGTAACCAAAATATTTATATTTGCAGTTCGGATCTGTAGCCTTCTCAGATGAGTTCATCTTCGGGGAACCTTCTTCCGGAGATGATGGAGAGCGATACGCCTCCGTCCGCAACGCCGCCAAATGAGGCAGGCGAGCCCGAACTGTCATCACGGAGGGTATCCCCGAGTACGGAGGGGCCAGAGAGTTCGGCACCTACAAGTGTCCGGCCGGGAGAACTGAAGAATCTGCTTGAGAGGGTGCCCATTTCAGAAGATCATCGTGCGTTAATGCGCATGGTGATTGGAAGGATTTCGTCCGCCGAGAGCGGATTGCGTAATGCCGCCATGAATTTGCTGGCGGGGTTTGAGGTATGCAAAAATGGCGCACCCCTTTGTCTTTTAACAGTTTTGCATATAAAAAATGCACCCTGTATAGATAGTAGCCCCTGAGACTCGGTAGGTTGCTCAAGCGACAGCAGCTTCGAGGATCGAAATCTAAAGTAATGAATTCCATCGTTCCTATGCAGGTGGCGGATGGTCCGGGGGCTAGCCGGACTAGTGATTTTGCCGAATTAACTCAGCAGCTTGACCTGGCAGATGAGGACATCGAACTTGTCAACAGGCGACTTGACAAGTCGCAAGGTAAAATAGTTCTCCGCAGTCGCTTTATTAAGGGGGTCAAAGCCCGCCTCTGATAAATTATATGATGTTTATACAGACGGTCTTGCTGCTGTGGAGAGCCTTCGGGCCGAACTTGCTCTAGCTAAGGAGCAAGCCCGAAGGAGTAACGCAGCTGCCTCGAGGGCGGCCGAGGAGTTGAAAGCCGAAAAGGCTGCGCACTGCCTAAGCAGGGCGGAGGTGGCCGAATTGGCCATGAAATTAAAGGATGCCACCGACCGCAATGAGGCTCTTGAAAAGGAGCGCTTATCGGAGTGGGAAGACCTGAAGAAGGCCACCGCCAAAGCCAAGGATGCCCGCTCTGCAATGCGGGCTATGAAGGAGGAGCTGCGCCAGGCCGGAGAGATCGCGGCTGTCAAGCCTTTTCTGATGCGTCGCCGGTTTATGGATTCAAGGTATGCTCAATTTGAGCGGCTGTGTAGTCCGGAGGATCCGTATATGGACTTGGCTGCGAGTGCGGCTGATGCCGTTAAGCACTTCCGGAGCCAGGAGGATCACGAGACGGAAGGGCTGTATTGGACTCAATTCCACAGTCCGGATCGCCCACTTCCATTGACGGACCGGTTGGCCGAATGGGCCGAGCTAAATAGATTGTCCGGACTAGCCATGACTGACATCGTGGCCCATGTCTGGCCAGAGAGGTCCAAGGCGACGAGCTACTTCGGCTTACTACAGCAATTCCTTGGGGCGGTGCTGCATATCAAGGAGAAGAAGCGGTCGGCCTGCATCGAGGGCGCGCGGATGGCTCTGGCCCGTGTGAAGGCGCATTGTCCGGAGATGGACGCCACCGCTATTGCTGCCCAGGGTTCGGATGAAAACCGGCTCCCTGCCGAGCACTATTTCGGGGAGGTTATGCGTGGCGCTCGTGCAATAGAGTCGCAGTGCTCGAAGAATGTAACGTTCAATTGAACGCATTAGCTTGTAAATCAATGATTATGGTATAACTGCTTTTTATACTTGTGCGTCCAAGTAGTAAAACTTCTCTGTCGGCCGCTTCGTATACTTGTGTATAACCCGAAGATGCGATCTTGACTTCAGCCCCTCGCACAAGGTGCTGGGGTGTTCGCAAAATAGCGCGTTTTCACACTTAATCCGACGTCTCGGTCCTGTTATAAGGAGGTGGTAGCGTAGCGAACGAGGCAATCCGGACTATAATGCTTTATCACTTTCCCTTAGCCAGTGGAGCTCGAGAGTGGGGCTACGATATAGCCCCTGGTGGCCCCGCACATCTCCGGTTCGAGTGCGTAAGTGCCTGACCGAGAAACGGTCCTTCGTCAAAGCGGGGAATTCTAAACATTCCGATAGTCGATCGAGTGGTTGACCAGTCTCTCGCTGTATCATGACAGTCAGTTTTCGGCTTTCTCTCTTGAGTGCTCGCCAAGCGAATCGGGGCACAATCACGATAGTTCTCCTGGTGCGCGTTAGCGATGATCTGGAATGTAAGGCAGCAAAACACAGGAGCCGGGCAAACCCAACATTTGACCAAAGACATGATTCGGAGCTTATGCATATAATGCCTAACTCGAGACGCCGAACACTCCCTAAGGTGTTCGGTCTTTATAGTAATGGGCAAAATGATGCCCTAAGCCCCTAGTGTCCAGGTACGGGCATGGTCTTCTGACGCGGCTGATGCCAAAGCGTCAGGCTCCGCTTTGGCTATAGGAAGAAACCAAGGGAGAATAACAACAAGAGACAGTAAAAAAGGTTTACGCAGGGTCTTAATCTGAAAAGAATCCTCTAGCGGGTCCCTCTTGCGCTCTGCGCTGTGTCTCCGTTGCGCCGTTATCCTGGACGGGTACGCACATTGTTCATCTGTAGAAAGAGTGGAACATTTAGTTTAAAAACAATTTGTACGAAAAGTAACAAAAAATATAAATAATTGAAGCAGGGTTTGTGTGAACCCGCGGTTGTTTGTGCGCGCAGCCCCCTGTGAAGGGGTATGCGGCTAGGGAGCCCCTAGCCTACTGACGCCGGATTCGTCTATCCGAGTCTGGGGTCTTGAAGTGACCCTCGCACTGAAATGATGCCACGCGGACCGGGCGAGTGTAAGAGACGCGTAATGCGGTATGGCGTTGAAGCGGACAAAAGCCTTACGTCCCAAGAGTGCTTGATATTCACTTTCAAATGGGACGATGTGAAAAATTAATTTTTCTCGTCGATAATTGTTCGGTGATCCGAACACGACCTCTAGTAATATGGAGCCTGTGCACTTGGCGTAAGGGCTTGGCATAACTCCTCTGAAGGGAGTGCGGCTGTGTCGGATTTTGGCAGGGTTTATCCCCATCCTACGGACTGTTCTGGAATACAGCAGGTTTAATTCACTGCCTCCGTCCATTAGGATACTGGTAAATTGTAATCCGTCTATTATGGGATTCAATGTCAGGGGAGTCCGTCCCGCATTTCGAACGCTTCTGGAATAGTCCAGGTGGTCGAAAGTGATTGGTTTTGATGTCCAATCTCTATTGTCTGCTGGGTTGGACCGTGCGAAGCTCTTTTTAGAAAGTGTCGCACTATTTTTTCGTATTATCACATGGAGTGAGTTTACTGCTTTAACCCCTCGTGGGAAAGTCTTTTGTTTTCCGGTGCTCTGCTGGTGGGGTTTATCCTCTTAAGCTTGACGTCGAGCCCTTGTGTTCGGCATTTAGTCGGCGGACCGTTTAAAACCCAACAATCCTGTGGGTGTGATTTGCGAGCCTTAAAGTCTTGTGGATTTGACATATCCGACCCAAAATCTTCTTTAAGTTGGACAATTCGTCACTGTCATCCTTTAGAGGCTGTGTTTTATTATTGGGCCGCGAGCTTTTAAATCCGGCGTTGACTGCCGTGCTCTTTGGGCTTTTCTCTTTATTCCGGCGCTGCTCTTTTCTGCGCCGTGATTTTCCGTTTCCATCTCTTATCTCGGATGTACTTGGGTCGCTGGTGCTGCATCTTGCTAACCAGCTGTCCTCGCCCGCACAGAAGCGGGTCATGAGGCTTGTTAGTGCGGACATTGTCCTCGGCTTTTCTTGACCGAGGTGCCTGGCGAGCCATTCGTCTCGGACATTCTGCTTGAAAGCTGCTACGGCTTCGGCGTCCGGACAGTCGACTATTTGGTTCTTTTTGGTAAGGAACCTGTTCCAGAATTTCCGCGGTGACTCTCCGGGCTGTTGAGTTATATGACTTAGATCATCTGCATCCGGAGGCCGGACATAAGTCCCTTGAAAATTTGCTCTAAACGCATCATCGAGATCTTCCCAACTTCCAACAGTATTTTCTGGGAGGCTTTTAAGCCAATGACGGGCTGGCCCTTTGAGCTTGAGTGGTAAATATTTTATGGCGTGGAGATCGTCTCCTCTGGCCATATGTATACATAGTATATAATCTTCTATCCAGACTCTAGGGTCTGTTGTTCCATCGTAGGCCTCTATGTTGATGGGTTTAAATCCTGCTGGGAATTCATGCTCCAGCACCTCATCGGTGAAACATAGCGGGTGTGCGGCGCCCCTGTATTTGCGTGTGCCGTTATCATCGGACACTTGACGTGTTACCTTGCTTCTTGGGGCCTTCTCCTTTGGCCCATAAATGGACCTGGCTGGGCCATCTACCCTTCCGAGTTCGTTGGTGGATTTATGTGTGGCGCCGCTTTCATAATTTGGCATGTCGTCTGGCCGTCTATCCAACCAGGCAGCCCGTTTATTTTTGGACGGTGGAGGCTCTATGGCCTCCTCGTCGAATTCCGGTAGCAGCTTGCGCTTCGGGTAGCTCTTTGATTGGTGGCCATTGACGTACTTATCTGCGGTGTTGAGTACTTTGCTCCATCTCATTCTGAGTGTGTCTTCCGCTGTTCTGAGCTTCCGTTTTTCCTTCTTCATGCTTCTTGCAGTGCTGACGAGTCTTTTCCGAAGGTTATTACTCTCCGGCGACGTGTCTGGCGTATGGTCGTCCGGACTATTGTTCTCGCCGGGCTTGGATTGATTATCGGACTCGTCCTATTCGGACGGTTGCTTATTTGCATGTTCGTCGTCCGATTGTGAGCCCTGCCGTATCGCGGGCTCCTTGGGAGCGTTATTGTCGTCGAGGCCGGACTTAGGGCGGCGTTTACGCCGTCGTTTTGGTCGTTTATCGGCGGGGTTATCTTCTGCCGTGGCCCGTTGGTCCTCGTTATCGCTCCCCTTTGGGGTATCCACCATATATATGTCATGCGACAAGGTGGTCCTGTCGTGCTGTATATGCTCTGTTTTTGTTCGTCTCGGCATCGTCGTCTATTCCGTCGATGTCTTGAATCGTAGTCTAACATGTCGGTTAGATCGCCGACGGCATGGCTACAAAGTGGGTGGTGGGTGGGATCTGAATTTCTTCGTCGCCCGAACCCCAACCATCCTGGCCATAGTCCAGCCAGGACTCTCCTGATAACGAGAGATGCCTTAGTGAATTCAAAATATCACCAAAAGGCGAATACTTGAAGATGTCCGCGGCGGTGAATTCCATAATCGGCGCCCAATCCGAATCGATTGGTAAGGGCGCGGGAGGTTCGGAGTCTGGCGAGGAGTCCGGCGTCTCGGAATCACGAGTTTCGCAGGGGACAAGATCAGTGTTCGGCTCCATCGCCCTGGATGTTGAAGCCCCCAGGGTGGCGTCTATCCACCGGCCCTCGATATGGGCGATCGGCTCTGGGCTAATGGCCGGAGTGGATCCGGTTGCGGCCACAAGGGCACTGTTTGGTGGCAGAGCTAGATCATGCCCGTCGTCACAGTGCGACGCGCTTGGCTGTGGCTCGGGTCCGTCGAAGATCAAGTCTCCGCGGACATCGGTCGTGAAGTTTAAACTTCCGAATCTGACCTGACGGCCAGGGGCGTAGCTTTCGATCTGCCCCAGATGGCCAAGAGAATCGGCCCGCAGTGCGGGGACGCCGAATACGAGGATCTGTCCGGGGAGAAAAATCTCACCCAGGACAGCGTTGTTGGTTGAAGATGCCATCAAGCCTATCGGTGACGACACAGAGGAACTCTCAATGAAAGCACCAATGTCGGTGTCAAAACCGGCGGATCTGGGATAGGGGCCGGGGTCCCGAACTGTGCGTCTAGGCGGATGGTAACAGGAGACAAGGGACACAATGTTTTACCCCGGTTCGGGCCCTCTCGATGGAGGTAAAACCCTACGTCCTGCTTGATTAATATTGATGATATGGGTAGTACAAGAGTAGATCTACCACGAGATCAAGGAGGCTAAACCCTAGAAGCTAGCCTATGGTATGATTGTTGTGATGTATGTTGTCCTACGGACTAAAGCCCTCCGGTTTATATAGATACCGGAGAGGCTAGGGTTACACAGAGTCGGTTACAATGGTAGGAGATCTACATATCCGTATTGCCAAGCTTGCCTTCCACGGCAAGGAAAGTACCTTCCGGACACGAGCTGGAGTCTTCAATCTTGTATCTTCGTAGTCTTGGAGTCCGGCGGATATTGATAGTCCGGCTGTCCGGACACCCCCTAGTCCAGGACTCCCTCAGTAGCCCCCGAACCAGTCTTCAATGACGATAAATCCAGCGTGTTTATAGTCTTCGGCGTTCCAAGGCGGGTTCTCCCTTCACATTCCATGTACCTGCCGAATAGTGTCCGGCTTCATCTTGAATACTGTGCTCCTCGGCTTCCATGCCAAATAATGGCCCTCTTCCACGCGTCGCACGAATGCGAAAAGCCACGGTGTCTTTTGCGTTTCACCCCCTAATTGTGCGAGTCGTCCGCCCATAAAAGAGGCAAGAATCCAGATCCAAACCGCACCGTCTTCCTCCCGCGTATACTCCATCGAAGCGCCTCTGACCTAGAAATCCATTCCACCATGGATCATCAACGCGGCTCTTCTTCACGCGCTCCCAGTCCACCGCCGGGGAATTGGAGGAGGTGCTCTATTTCGCACAATGAGCTAGTGAAGCTCCAAACTGAGGGATTTCTCCCTCCGGCCTTCATGGTTCCAGTCCGGGCCGGACTAGTTACTTATCAAGGTGGAAGGTAGGCGGAGGACACCCGAAGCCCCAATAAGGGGGAGCGGGTGTGCTTTGTCCCCTATCTGATAAGAGGGCTTGGATTCCCAATACATCCGTTCCTCCGCGGGCTTACAAGTTCTCGGACTCGGCTCCACCACCTTCGCCCGCCTCTATGCTGCATATCGCGGGCTACGTAGCTCTTTACGAGCTATTCCTGGGCATCGAGCCCCATTTTGCTTTGTGGAAGAGGCTATTTTGCCTCGTACCCCGTTCTCATGAGTGGTCCATATATCAAGTGGGCGGCGCCGAAATATGGCGCATCGCCGGGACCGGATACCTATCCGGCACTCCCAAGAAGGCGTCCGAAGGCTGGCCCTCGGAGTGGTTTTATATAGGAGACGCTCCGCTGCCAGACCTAGTCCGGATCGGCCTCCCGGAGTTTAGTGCTGCTCCCTTGAAGAAACGCCTCAGCTGGCGCCCGCGGAGCCCCCGATTGGAGGAAGACAAGAGCGTCCATTATTTGATGGGCCGGATAAGATTAATGGCTCATTCCGGTTTGACCATGATCGGAGTCATGGCGACATGCATCAAGCGAGGGGTGCAGCCGCTACAATACAGAGGCCACCCCATGTGGGATTTCAGCGGGAAGACGATGCCACCGCACGACGACGCAAAGGGCGGATTCAGCGAGGATCTGGCAAAGATCTGTCCGCTTGTACAAGGGAGAAGGAGGACTTCTTTCGAACAAACCCTTTGGATGGGTTTTCCATGATCAACCCTAGAGGATGGGTAAGTGAACACCTTGAAGAGCTCTACCCATGCTTTGAAGTTTAAGCTTCTTACATTATGTGCGGCGCGGGATCTCGCCGGTTGTGAGGGACATGGTGAGTCCTGCTCCGCAACCCGAGGACCCGGAAGGGTCCCTGGATCCGGCCTCCGAAGAGGACCCGGACATCGAGGTGGAGCTGATTGACGGGGTGTATCGCCAGCTCGGCATAGAAAATGCTCTCGTCGCCATCACGGCGGACTACCCCGGATTCAGTCCGGCTTCCCAGGTGACCGCGACCGAAGTCCGGACACCGTTATCTCTTCCCTGCCTATTTCTGACCTTCGCGAACGATGGTACTTTGCAGGAAGCGCCTTTACGGCAGGAGGACGAGCCCGCGGCAGCTGACAAACAAAGGCCAGTCCGAACTAGCAGGCGGAAAAGGAGCGCAGTGCGGACGGAAACGTCGCCGCAAAGGTATAGCTCGTATTCAAATTTTCAGAGCAACGTTCCGAGGAAACGGCGAGTGCTCACGATTTTGTAGGAGAAAAGCGCTTTCGCCCGGACTGCGGCGCCGGAATTGCCGATCCGACCAACACCGGCCAGCTCGAAGACCGGCACGGAGGGAGGCAAGCGCAAAACGCGAGCGGATCCTTCTCCAGCGGAGGATACCGACAGACTCGTCCGCCACCAAGTGCGAGGTGGAAGCGCCATGAACCATAGGCGCCGCCGGACGAGTATTTCGTGAAGCGTGCTTTTCCTGAGGCATTGGATGCCTTTAGCGAGGGACGCGCATCTCCGTGCCGCTCAAGATGGTTTTACGAGCCCGCGGGCGGTATGTGAAAGACACACGGGTAAGGGAATTTCAATGGTTATATACCAGTATCCCCCGAGACTTAAAGTAGTTTATGCAAACTGATTTAAGGATCATTTGAAAATGCAGGCGCTTACCGAGAAGAACGCCCAGCTGTCCCGGGAGCTGCAAGATTGCAAGGCCCAACTGGAGGCCGCACTTGCTGCCGCAGGAGGAGACGCAAAGACCCCTCCTGGTAACACATTTTTATTAATAAACATAAGCGCTGTGCGGCGTGCGCGCAAGTCTAATAATGACATTGCAGGTACTGCCGGACAAGATCCGGACAGGCAAGCATTGCTGCGCCAGCTAAAGGCCGTCGAGAGTGTGCTGAATAGGGTTCAGCAGGAAAGGAACAAGCTCCAAGATGCCAACGCCAAGCTCGGAGAAGAGCTGAAAGGCGTTCAGGCCGAGCTGTCCGGCTCCGTTAAGGAGAATCAGCGGCTTCGTCGCGGCATTTATAGTAAGTGCTTGAGTGGACTCCTTTGAGAAGAAGAGTTCGGCGAGGAAGTACTTTGACATGATTTGTCTTGTAGGTATACTCACGGGTCGTCCTGCAGAGGAGATGCCCATATCAACGGGTGATCAACTTCCCGAACTGTTGCAACTGCTCGAACGAGTTCGGCAGGCAATGAGCGGCGTCGTTCGGGCTTTATGGCCAGCCTTCACCCCACCCGAGGGCCTCGGGGAGCTTGCGGAGAAGCTGCAGGGAGTGCGGCAGCGCTTCCGTTTGTGGAAGATTTCGGCTTGCCGTCAAGGTGCCAGGGAGGCTTGGCCCATGGTGAAGACGCGGTACAAGAAGGCGGATCCCAACCACATGGCCGAAGTTGGACCGGTGGGGCCCGATGGGAAGGAGATCCTTGTGAGTTTAGTGTACAGCCAAGTAGAGTTGGATGCTAAATTTTCCCAACGGGACTGTAAACTAGACAGCCTGTTAGATGAGATTGAGGAGGAATACAATCATTAAATTTGACAATGTATGTTATCCTTTAAAGTGACATGTGAAATGCCTTCTAGCCGGATTGTAGATCGTTTGTCTTTGCCGACCTTTTAAGCTTCAACCTCGGGACCCTAGAGTCCGGAGTGTGTCGAATACCTCTTTGGTTGAGACACAACCGTGGTATGCATGGAGACCAAAGCGTAGGGTTCATTAGTGCTTTATCAGACAAGTGCCCAACTAGTTATGTTATATTACATGGTTAGTAAGAAACATCTTCCAGGGAGAATAGTTCCGTTAAGGGTTCCTTTCGCTGGGAGGCATGCCCTAAAGTGCATGTCGGACTGCAAAAGCGATAAAACATCTGGGGCAGATAGATAAAATAGGTAAAAGTCATCTTTTAAATCACCGACCGAATATTCCCTTAAGAACGCTAACTTTCGGCTTCACCCAGTCTGAGGTACACATCCGGATGACCCGGCAGTAACAATCGCAGAGGTGCTCCCTTTACCTCCTAACTGAACAATCGGGAACCTAGGGGTAAGCACAGGAGCCAGGCAACCCAGCTTGGCCAAAACTTAAGTAATATCGATGCATATAATGGCGAGTAAAAGGTACATGTGGAAGCTTGACACATGTGTTGGGTATGAAACCCGTATAATTAAGCTTCTGTAAAAGAAGCCCCCAGGAATAATGAGTGCGGATGGCACATCATATGTGTGCAAAGAATGCGGAAATAGGCCCGTAAGGGCTTTCGAGTAAAAAAGGATAAAAAAGAGAAACAAAAAGACAGCCGAAGTGTAAAAGTTTGGACGGGGGAAGGGGACGAACTCTTAGTCTGGCGCTAGGCATAGAATCGTCGGAGGCGGGCTGCGTTCCATGGGTTCGGCTCGAGTCGGTTGTCCGACGCATTTCGTAGACGGTATGCTCCGCCGGTCAGTACTTGATCGATAATGAAGGGGCCCTCCCATTTAGGCTTGAGCTTGTCCTTTTTGTTGTCCGGCAGGCGTAGAACTAGTTCGCCAACGTTGTAAATCTTGGCCCGTACTTCTCTGCTTTGATATCTTCGGGCCTGCTGCTGATAAAATGCGGAACGAGCCTTCGCGACGTCACGTTCTTCCTCCAATGTGTCCAAGCTGTCCTGCCGATTGAGCTCGGCTTCTCTTTCCTCATACATGCGCACTCGAGGTGAGTCATGAATAATGTCGCAGGGCAACACTGCCTCTGCGCCGTATACCATAAAAAATGGTGTGAATCCGGTAGTACGGTTGGGCGTTGTCCGCAGCCTCCAGTCGTGGTCGAGCTCCTCGACCCATTGTGTGTCGGATCTAGTAAGTGACCTTACTAGTCTGGGTTTAATGCCGCTCATTATTAGACCGTTTGCTCTTTCCACTTGACCGTTGGTTTGAGGGTGATAAACTGAAGCATAGTCGAGCTTGATGCCCATATTTTTGCACCATGACTTAACCTCGTCGGCTGTGAAGTTCGTGCCGTTGTCGGTGATGATGCTGTGGGGGACTCCGTAGCGGTGTACCACCTCTGATATAAAGTTTATCACTGGTCCGGACTCTGCCGTTTTGACCGGTTTGGCCTCTATCCATTTGGTGAATTTATCAACCATGACCAATAGGTACCTTTGCTTGTGGGTTCCCCCTTTAAGGGGTCCAACCATGTCAAGCCCCCAAACCGCGAACGGCCAGGTAATGGGTATGGTTTTGAGGGTGGTGGGTGGCATATGGCTCTGATTAGCAAAGAATTGACAACCAACGCATCGCTAGACCAAGTCCTGTGCGTCCGCCCGGGCCGTCGGCCAATAAAATCTTGTACGGAATGCCTTTCCTACAAGGGCCCGGGCCGCTGCGTGGTGTCCTCCTAGTCCGGCATGAATTTCAGCCAGGAGGTTTCGCCCTTCTTCTTCGGAGATACACCTTTCAAGGACTCCGGTTGTACTTTTCTTATAAAGTTCTCCCTCATGGACCTTGTAGGCTTTTGATCGCGGACTATCAGGCGGGCCTCGTTTTGGTCTTGGGAAGTTCCTGCCTAAGCAAGTAGGCTAGGAAAGGTTACATCCAGCGGCGATTACTGCCATTATAGCGTGGGCTAAAGGTGTTATGTCGTCTGCTGAATCATCGATTGATGCGGTTCTTTCCGGTTTATCGCTACCAGGCTCCTCTTCCCATAATACGGATGGCTTGAAGAGCCGTTCCAGGAAGATATTTGGAGGGACAGCATCATGTTTCGCACCGATGCATGCCAGAACGTCGGCCGCTTGGTTATTATCTCGGGCTATGTGATGGAATTGAAGTCCTTCAAACCGAGCTGACATTTTCAGGACAGCGTTGCGATATGCTGCCATTTTCGGATCCTTGGCGTCAAAGTCTCCATTTATTTGGGATATTGCAAGGTTTGAGTCCCCGCGCACCTCTAGGCATTGAATGCCCATGGAGACCGCCATCCGGAGACCATGTAACAGGGCCTCGTATTCGGCTGCATTGTTGGAGTCCGTGTACATTATTTGAAGTACATACTGGACTGTATCTCCGGTTGGGGACGTCGATCTGGCCAGCCCCGATCCGCCAACATTTTGGAGCCGTCGAAATGCATAGTCAATTAGAGTATCGCCGTACTCTTTAGGAGTTAAACAGTCCATTCGGAGCGAAGTCAGCCAAAACTTGTGACTTTATGGCTCGTCGAGGTTTGTAAGTTATGTCGAATGGTAAGAGCTCAATGGCCCATTTGCAATCCTGCCCGTTCGTCGCGGTTATTTATAATGTCATTGAGTGGTACTTGAGGCCTTGTTATCGAACACTCTTGAAAGTAGTGCGAAGTTTCGGGATGCCATGAACACCGCATATGCTATCTTGATAGTGCGGGTAGCAGGATTTGCGGGGGTTAACACGGTGGAGACATAATACTTGGTTTTGAAGAGAACTTATGCCGTTACGTCTCTCGTTCGACAACGAGGACGCGCTTACAACTTGATGTGTTGCTGCGATGTATAACAACATTGGTTCGCCAGAGGTAAACGCCGGGACTGGATTTGTTGCGAATATGGCCTTTATTTCTTCGAGTCCGCGGTGGCAACATCTGTCCACTCAAAGTGTTGGTGCGCTGAGGAGGCGATAAAGGGCGATGCCTTTTCTCCTAAGCGGAGATAAAAGCGGCTTAAGGCTGCCACGCATCTGTTAATTTTGTATTTGTTTGAGGTCCTTTGGAATATCCAAGCTGTGTGAGCTCGGATTTTGGCGGATTTGCTTCAATTCCTCTACGGATACAATGAAGCCCAGTAGCTTTCTCGCTGATGCCAAAACGCATTTTCGGACTCAGCTTGATGTCATATGCTCGAGGTTTTCGAATGTGAGCCTCAAATCGTCTACTAGAGTTTCGGCGTGTTTTGTTTTGTGACTCGTCGTCTCGTATCTCTCGATTGTTTTGCCGATCTGGGTGGCGGACATGTTTGAATCATGCGATGATATGTTGCGCCGGCATTTTTAAGTCCGAAGGGCATCGTGTTGAAGCGTAATGATCCATATGGAGTGATGAATGCCGTTGCGGCTTGATCTGCTTCCGCGATCTTGATTTGATGATAGCGAGTATCGTCCGGGAAGCTGTGAATCATGCCTGCTGTGGCATCGATAATTTGATCGATGTGGGGAGAGGAAAGGATCCTTTGGGCAAGCCTTATTGAGGTCTTTAAAGTCGACCGAGGGCGCGGATTTATCCTTCTTTGGTACCATCACCAGATTTGCTAGCCATCTGGATGTTTGATATCTCTAATGACTCCGGCTTCCAATAGTTTGGCTAGCTCTTCTCCCATTACTGTCTTTTGGGTTGGAAAATCGCCGAAGAGCCTGTTTGGTGGCTTAAATCCTTTTAGGATGTTTAGGCTGTGTTACGCCAACTGCGTGGGATTCGGGCATGTCGAAGGATGCCAAAGAAGATATCCCAATTTTCGAAGGAATTAGCATAGTCTTGGCGTCTACGTCGAGGTTCAATTGTGCCCGATGGAGGCCGTCTTTGTTGGGTCCGTTGGATGGACCTGGAATTTTTATTTCATCTGCTGGTTTAAAGAAGGTGGACTTGGATCTTTTATCAAGTATCACATCGTCCTGTTCACCGTGAGCGCCTTGTGTGATGAGTTCTTCTGCCGCTAGGGCTTTGGATAGTGCCTCGAGGGCTAGTCTGGCTGTCTTGTTTTCGTAGCGAGTGCCATGTGCGGATCACTAGCAAGAGTGATTATTCCGCTGGGCGAGCATTTTGAGCTTCATGTACCCGTAATGAGGTACTGCTTGAAAAATTGTGAACGCCTCTCGCCCTAATATAGCGTGATACCCGCGGTGAGCGAGGCCACAGAGCGTGACTTCTTCGTATCTATAATTGTCCGGAGAGCCGAACACCACATCGAGTGTGATTTTTCCAGTGCAGCGCGCTTCCTCATAAATGAGGTTTGGTCCGCTGCCGCCGTCCATGAGGACTTTTGTCAGTCGAAAGCCGTCCACTATGTGACTAAGTACCAGTGCAGCTGGTGCTTTGGTTGTTCGGAATTTAGGCTCATCGCTGGCGTTGAAAGTAATAGCGTAATAAGCTCCATGGGTTTCTTTGTTGCTACTTGGTAGACTTGAAGTCCAGCGGATTGTTCGCTTTCGCATATTGTTTGATCACGAAGGTCTCAAAGACTGTTGACACCGTGCTGGTATTGTTGGAGTGGTTTCCCGGAGCTAGAAGTTCCTCGCCACTTTTGGCCACCTGCCGTAATATCCAACATGCTCTAAGGCTGTGCGTTGGGACGGCTCCCTCTGCACTATGATGTTTACAGGGTCCATTGAGCCATCCCTCCAGTACAGTTCCGTTTCCCTTATCGGGTTTTTGTTTTTTTGTTTTTGCATCTGGGGCGTGAGTGTAAGGCGCCCTTTTGCTGCGGACTGGGTTTGGGGCCGGATTATCCCAAAATTGATTTTCGGTTTTCCAGAAACTTTCCATCGCATAGTACTTTTGTACTATGGCCGCCAGATCGGTGAAGCGCGTAATTCTGCAACGATCAATGGCGTTCAGGATTCCCTTGTCCGTGCAGTTATTGCAGAAGATTGAGATTGCGTTTTCCTCTCGGCAGTCCTTTATCCTATCCATAACCGGGAGAATCGGCCCGATAATGATGTCTTTGTTTCGAAGGCTCTTGCGGATTAGAGATAGATCGCATATGTCTGGGCGGGTGGGTGGAAAAAAATCCGGATCCCTGCCCATCTTGGGGCTTAAAGGCCGAGGAGTTTCCGAATTCGGAAGCTTGGTTTGCTGGAGACAATCCAGCGAGTCCGGGGCGATGCATGATTTTAAGTTCGATGCTCGATCAAAGTCTGTTCCTCCGCGGGAATCCGGCATGGAGGGTTCGGGAATCCGGACACGAATTGTTTTCAACACTGGCGAAGAATTGCCGTATTGCTCCTCTACCACTGCAACGTGGTGGGTGGCCTGGGGAGAGTTAATCTCTCTCGGATCGGTTTAAGCCCAATCTGGTTGTAGTCATGCGACTCGAGGCGGCGATGCGATCCAAGAGCTCGTTAACAGACGAAAGCTCTATTGGATCTAACTGTTCGGCAGTTTTAGGGCTGACGGGAAGATTACTTCTGATGACTCGAGAAGTCATTGCCGAAGCGGCGGCCGGACACTCCGGCGAACACTCCGTCTTTGAAGACGGGTGGAGACATCCGCCCTATCGGTGACGACACAGAGGAACTCTCAATGAAAGCACCAATGTCGGTGTCAAAACCGGCGGATCTCGGGTAGGGGGTCCCGAACTGTGCGTCTAGGCGGATGGTAACAGGAGACAAGGGACACAATGTTTTACCCAGGTTCGGGCCCTCTCAATGGAGGTAAAACCCTACGTCCTGCTTGATTAATATTGATGATATGGGTAGTACAAGAGTAGATCTACCACGAGATCAAGGAGGCTAAACCCTAGAAGCTAGCCTATGGTATGATTGTTGTGATGTATGTTGTCCTATGGACTAAAGCCCTCCGGTTTATATAGACACCGGAGAGGCTAGGGTTACACAGAGTCGGTTACAATGGTAGGAGATCTACATATCCGTATTGCCAAGCTTGCCTTCCATGCCAAGGAAAGTACCTTCCGGACACGAGCCGGAGTCTTCAATCTTGTATCTTCGTAGTCTTGGAGTCCGGCGGATATTGATAGTCCGGCTATCCGGACACCCCATAGTCCAGGACTCCCTCAGTAGCACATGAACCAGTCTTCAATGACGATAAGTCCGGCGTGCATAATGTTCGGCATTGCAAGGCGGGTTCCTCCCTCGAATAATCCAGAGAAGATCATGAACACCAGGATAGTGTCCAGCTCTGCAAAAATAATCTCCACATTCCACCGTAGAGAGAATAAAACATATACACTGACTCAATCTGCTGACGTATTATGCGGCGTGACATCACACCGCTACCAAGCCCTCGTTTGAGTCGTTTTTTACTATTCCACCTCAGCACGTTTAGCGAAGCGGTTTCCTTGCACGTCTTGTCGAGCGGAGATCGTGTCCCCTCTATTCAGGGATCCTCATCAATACGTGCGTGGGTAACCCAACGTTCCGTCGCCACGCCTCTATCGAAGGGGAATCCCAAGCAGTCACGGAGGCGGCCCTTGGTATTTCTTCCGCTTTATAAGAGGACCAAGGCCTGTCCTTGTTCTTCAATCTCGCATCGAATCTTTCCTCCGCTCCCAGTTCCAACACCCAGAGCTTCAGATTCGAGCGCTTCGGATCCTCAACCATGTCCGGCTCCGACCTCCGGGGCGGTGGATGCCCTCCTCCGTCACGAAGGAGGACATATTGAAGTGCGTGAGGCCAAGTACACGGCCTCGAGGTTTTCCACAGGTTGCTGCCCGAGGCACGCCAGTGCCCGCCCGAGCCAGTGAATCGTCGTCTTCGTATCCCACCTCCGTCGGGGTTTAGGCTTCCCACGAATCCCGCCGTGAGAGGGCTCTGTTCTACTATGGGCTGGACTTTCACGACTTGGCTCGAGTCCATCCTCCATATCTCCGCATTCATTATCGTCCATGAGCCTTCCTCCGCGTCATTCCCCACCGGCCTATGGCTGAAGACCTTCAAGTGGAGCCAAAGATGATCGGGGCGTCAAGCGGAGTGCGTGGGGCGACCATAAGCAAAAGGTCGATGCCCGTGGCCCGAGGGTTCCTTCCAAGAGGAACTTGAACTGTGGCAGCAGGAGTGGTTCTACATCACTGCTCCAAGGGGCAGCAGGCAAAAGCCGCCGCCCTCATTCCGCCCGGGACCTCCACGCCACCTGATGTCGTGGGTCAACCAAGGGCTCAACTGGGGGCCGTCCGAGGACGTGCCCTCACTGCAGGGACGGATTCGAGACCTCCAAGCGAGGGAGATCGACCTGATCAAGGTGATGCAGGTTATGCTAATCAGGCATCTTCCGCCCTGTAAACACCGTCCTCTCCGTCTATGGGAGTTCAATCCGGAGGGACCTCGTATTCTCCAACACTTCATGGGTGCGACACCCACGGAGATGTACAAGCTGTTCTTCGGACCGCAGGTGGCGTGTCTGGATTCGACCAAGGACGCAGGCCTAAACCGCGATCGCCCGGATACTTAGGTAGATAGCTCAGAGTCCGGACATTCCATTTATATGCCCTTCAAAAGTTCGTCTCCTGACCCTTTGTTCTTTACAGGAATGGGTGGCGCGATCAAGGCTGATAAGGTGTCCGGCACCTCTCCCAGAGACCGCACTGGAGCCCATGCTGGTCAGAATGTTGGAGGTCGCGCCCACAGAAGGGGGCAACGGGGGAAATAGAGAAGCTAATATTTCGCCCAAAGGGGCGACTGAAGAGGAGGGAACCAAGAGCCCCTCCCTTCAGAGGGAGAAGAGGACCGCCTCCGAAGATCCGGAGGCCAAAGCCCCTAAGCGTGAGAAGAAATCTTCCCCGGGGGGTCCGGTGCACGGAAAGAATCCGGACGCGCAATCATCACCGAAGGACCAGCCCTCCAACGAGCCGTGAGTATGAAAGAGGAAGTTAATTAGTAAGGAAGTACCTTCATTCGTGCTTCTGTGGGTAACCAAAATATTTATATTTGCAGTTCGGATCTGCAGCCTTCTCGAGATGAGTTCATCTTTGGGGACCTTCTTCCGGAGATGATGGAAGCGTCGCCTCCGTCCATGGCGCCACCAAATGAGGCGGCGAGCCAAGTGTCATCACGGAGGGTATCCCAGTCGGAGGGGCCATAGAGTTCGGCACCTACTAGTGTCCGGCCGGGAGAACTGAAGAATCTGCTTGAGGGGGCGCCCATTTCAGAAGATCATCGTCCGTTAATGCGCATGGTGATTGGAAGGATTTCGTCCGCCGAGGGCGGATTGCGTAATGCCGCCATGAGTTTGCTGGCGGGGTTTGAGGTATGCAAAAATGGCGCACCCCTTTGTCTTTTAACAGTTTTGCATATAAAAAATGCGCCCTGTATAGATAGTAGCCCCTGAGACTCGGTAGGTTGTCGGAAACGACAGCGTACTGGGGATCGAAATCTAAAGTAATGAATTTCGTCGTTCCTATGCAGGTGGCGGATGGTCCGGGGGCTAGCCGGACTAGTGATTTTGCCGAATTAGCTCAGCAGCTTGACCTGGCAGATGAGGACATCGCACTTGTCAACAGGCGACTTGACGAGTCGCAAGGTAAAATAGTTCTCCGCAGTCGCTTTATTAAGGGGGTCAAAGCCCGCCTCTGATAAATTATATGCTATTTATACAGACGGTGTTGCTGCTGTGGAGAGCCTTCGGGCCGAACTTGCTCTAGCTAAGGAGCAAGCCCAAGAGTATGCTGCTACCTCGAGGCGGCCGAGGAGTTGAAAGCGAAAAGGCGTGCCTTTGCCTAAGCAAAGGCGGAGGTGGCGAATTGGCCATGAAATTAAGGATGCTACCGACCGCAATGAGGCTCTTGAAAAGGCGCTTATCGGAGCGGGAAGACCTGAAGAAGGCCACCGCCGAAGCCAAGGATGCCCGCTCTGCAATGCGGGCTATGAAGGAGGAGCTGCGCCAGGCGAGAGATCGCGGTGGCAAGCCTTTTCTCGATCGTCGCCGGTTTATGGATTCAAGGTATGCTCAATTTGGCGGTCAGTAGAGTCCGGAGGATCCGTATATGGACTTGGCTGCGAGTGCGGTGATGCCGTTAAGCACTTCCGGGCAGGGAGGATCACGAGCGGAAGAGCTGTATTGGACTCAATTCCACAGTCCGGATCGCCCACTTCCGTTGACGGACGGTTGGCGAATGGGCGAGCTAAATAGATTGTCCGGACTAGCCATGAATGACATCGTGGCCCATATGCGGCGAGAGGTCAAAGCGACGAGCTACTTGACTTACTACAGCAATTCCTTGGGGCGGTGCCGCATATCAAGGAGATGAAGCGGTCGGCCTGCATCGAGCGCGATGGCTCTGCCCGTGTGAAGGCGCATTGTCCGGAGATGGGCGCCACCGCTATTGCTGCCCAGGTTCGGATGAAAACCGGCTCCTGCCGAGCACTATTTCGGGAGGTTATGCGTGGCGCTCGTGCAATAGAGTCGCGATGCTTTCGAAGAATGTAACGTTCAATTGAGCGCATTAGCTTGTAAATCAATGATTATGGTATAACTGCTTTTTATACTTGTGCGTCCAAGTAGTAAAACTTCTCCTGTGCGGCCGTTTGCGTATACTTGTGTATAACCTGAAAGATGCGATCTTGACTTCAGCCCCTCGCACAAGGTGGTGGGGTGTTCGCAAAATAGCGTTTTTCACATAATCCGGCGTCTCGGTCTGTTATAAGGAGGTGGTAGCGTAGCTTAACGAGGCAATCCGGACTATAATGCTTTATCACTTTCACTTAGCGGTGGAGCTCGAGGGTGGGGCTACGATATAGCCCTGGTGAGCCCGCACATCTCGGATCGAGTGCGTAAGTGCTGACCGAAGCGGTCCCGTCCAGCGAAATTCTAAACATTCCGATAGTCGATCAGTGGTTGACCAGTCTCTCATTGTATCACGAGTCGAGTTTTGACTTTCTCTCTTGAGGTGCTCGCCCAGCGAGGCGGGGCACAATCGCAGATAGTTCTCCACGGTGCGCGTTAGCCGATGATATGGAGCGTAAGGCAGCAAAACACAGGGCCGGGCAAACCCAACATTTGACCAAAGACATGATTCGAGCTGATGCATATAATGCCTAATTGAGGCGCCAACACTCCCTAAGGTGTTCGGTCTTTATAGTAATGGGCAAAATGATGCCCTAAGCCCTAGTGTCGAATGCGGGCATGGTCTTCGGCGGCCGATGCCAAAGCGTCGAGCTCCGCTTTGGCTATTGGAAGAAACCAAGGGAGAATAACCACAAGAGACAGTAAAAAAGGTTTACGCAGGTTCTTAATCTGAAAAGAATCCTCACAACAGGTCCCTCTTGCGTCTGCTTTGTGTCTCCGTTGCGCCGTTATCCTGGACGGGTATGCACATTGTTCATCTGTAGAAAGAGAGGAACGTTTAGTTTAAAAACAATTTGTATGGAAAGTAATAAAAAATATAAATAATTGAAGAAGGGTTTGTGTGAACCCGCGGTTGTTTATCTGCGCAGCCCCTCAGTGAAGGGTATGCGGCTAAAGAGCCCCTAGCCTCATCGGCGCGGATTCGTCTATCGAGTCAAAGTCTTGAAGTGACCCTCGCACTGAAATGATGCCACGCTGACCGGGCATCTTGAGTGTCTGAGCAGCGTGTCTTGGTATGGCATTGAAGCGGACAAAAGCCTTACGTCCCAAGAGTGCTTGATATTCACTTTCAAATGGGACGATGTGAAAAATTAATTTTTCTAGTCAATAATTGTTCGGTGATCCGAACATGACCTCTAGTAATATGGAGCCTGTGCACTTGGCGTAAGGGCCTGGCGTTACTCCTCTAAAGGGAGTGCGGCTATGTCGGATTTTGGCAGGGTTTATCCCCATCCTACGGACTGTTCTGGAATATAGCAGGTTTAAGTCACTGCCTCCGTCCATTAGGACACTGGTAAATTGTAATCCGTCTATTATGGGATTCAATGTCGAGGAGTCCGTCCGCATTTCGCAACGCTTCGAATAGTCGGTGGTGAAAGTGATTGGTTTTGATGTCCAATCTCTATTATGCTGCTGGGTTGGACCGTGCGAAGCTCTTTTTAGAAAGTGCCGCACTATTTTTCCGTATTATCACATGGGTGAGTTCTTTGCTTTAACCCCTTGTGGGAAAGTCTTTTGTTTTCGATGCTTTCTGCTGGTGGGGTTTATCCTCTTAAGCTTGACGCGTCGAGCACCTTGTGTTCAGCATTTAGTCGGCGGACTGTTTAAAACCCAATAATCCCTGTGGGTGTGATTTGCAAGCCTTCCGGGGGTACTGTTGATTTGACATATCCGATCCAAAATCTTCTTTAAGTTGGACAATTTGTCCTTTGTCATCCTTTAGAGGCTGTGTTTTATTATTGGGCATGAGCTTTTAAATCCGGCGTTATTGCCGTGCTCTTTGGGCTTTTCTCTTTATTCGCGCTGCTCTTTTACTCGCACGTTATTTTCCGTTTCCATCTCTTATCTCGGATGTACTTGGGTCGCTGGTGCTGCATCTAGCTAACCAGCTGTCCTTGCCCGCACAGAAGCGGGTCATGAGGCTTGTTAGTGCGGACATTGTCCTCGGCTTTTCTTGACCGAGGTGTCTGGCGAGCCATTCGTCTCGGACATTGTGCTTGAAAGCTGCTAAGGCTTCGGCGTCCGGACAGTCGACTATTTGGTTCTTTTGGTAAGGAACCTGTTCCAGAATTTCCGCGCTGACTCTCCGGGCTGTTGAGTTATATGACTTAGATCATCTGGATCCGGAGGCCGGACATAAGTCCCTTGAAAATTTGCTCTAAATGCGTCCTCGAGCTCTTCCGAACTTCCAACAGTATTTTCTTTGGCCCATAAATGGACCTGGCTGGGCCATCTACCCTTCCGAGTTCGTTGGTGGATTTATGTGTGGCGCCACTTTCATAATTTGGCCCGTCGTCTGGCCGTCTATCCAACCAGGCAGCCCATTTATTTTTGGACGGTGGAGGCTCTATGGCCTCCTTGTCGAATTCCGGTAGCAGCTTGCGCTTCGGGTAGCTCTTTGATTGGTGGCCATTGCCGTACTTATCTACGGTGATGAGTACTTTGCTCCATCTCATTCTGAGTGTGTCTTCCGCTGTTTTGAGCTTCCGTTTTTCCTTCTTCAGGCTTCTTGCAGTGCTGACGAGTCCTTTCCGAAGGTTATTACTCTCCGGCGACGTGTCTGGCGTATGGTCGTCCGGACTATTGTTCTCGCCGGGCTTGGATTGATTATCGGACTCGTCCTGTTTGAATGATTGCTTATTGCATGTTAAATCGTCCGATTGTGAGCCCTGCCGTGTCGCGGGCTCCTTGGGAGCGTTATTGTCGTCGGCGGGACTTAGAAGCGCGTTCGCCGTCGTTTTGGTCGTTTATCGGCGGGGTTATCTTCTGCCGTGGCCCGTTGGTCCTCGTTATCGCACCCCTTTGGGGTATCCACCATATATATGTCATGCGACAAGGTGGTCTGTCGTCTTTGTATAAGCTCTGTTTTTTTGTTCGTCTCCGGCATCGTCGTCTATTCCGTCGATGTCTTCGGAGTCGTAGTCTAGCATGTCGGTTAGATCGTCGACAGTGGCTACAAAGTGGGTGGTGGGTGGGATCTGAATTTCTTCGTCGCCTGAACCCCAACCATCCTGGCCATAGTCCGGCCAGGACTCTCCTGATAACGAGAGATGCCTTAGTGAATTCAAAATATCACCAAAAGGCAAATACTTGAAGATGTCCGCGGCGGTGAATTCCATAACCGGCGCACAATCCGAATCGATTGGTAAGGGCGCGGGAGGTTCGGAGTCCGGCGAGGAGTCCGGCGTCTCGGAATCACGAGTTTCGCAGGGGACAAGATCAGTGTTCGGCTCCATCGCCGTGGATGTTGAAGCCCCCAGGGCGGCGTCTATCCACCGGCCCTCGATATGGGTGATCGGCTCCGGGCTAATGGCCGGAGTGGATCCGGGTGCGGCCACCAGGGCACTGTTCGGTGGCAGAGCTAGATCATGCCCGTCGTCACAGTGCGGCGCGCTTGGCTGTGGCTCGGGTCCGTCGAAGATCAAGTCTCCGCGGACATCGGTCGTGAAGTTTAAACTTCCGAATCTGACCTGATGGCCAGGGGCGTAGCTTTCGATCTACCCCAGATGGCCAAGAGAATCGGCCCTTGATCTTGAAACATCTCACCCAGACAGCGCTTGTTGAATCTGAGGATGTGTCGGGGAGAATATCTCACCGAGGACAGGAGTTGTTGGTTGAAGATGCCATCAAGCCTATCGGTGGCGACACGGAGGAACTCTCAATGAAAGCACCAATGTCGGTGTCAAAACCGGCGGATCTCGGGTAGGGGTCCCGAACTATGCGTCTAGGCGGATGGTAAGCGGAGACAAGGGACACAATGTTTTACCCGAGTTGGGCCCTCTCGATGGAGGTAAAATCTCGTCTGCTTGATTAATATTGATGATATGGGTAGTACAAGAGTAGATCTACCACGAGATCAAGGAGGCTAAACCTAGAAGCTAGCCTATGGTATGATTGTTGTGATGTATGTTGTCCTCGGACTAAATCCCTCCGGTTTATATAGACACGGAGGCTAGGAATTACAAGTCAGTTACAATGGTAGGAGATCTACATATCCGTATTGCCAAGCCTGCCTTCCAACCTGGAGAAAGTACCTTGGGACACGAGCGAGTCTTCAATCTTGTATCTTCGTAGTCTTGGAGTCGCGGTATTGATAGTCCGGCTGTCCGGACACCCCTAGTCATGAGAGTCTGGACTGGGGGTGTCTTTCATTGAGAGGACTCCAAGTCGCCACCGATAGGGCGGATGTCTCCACCCGTCTTCAAAGACGGAGTGTTCGCCGGAGGGGCCTTGGCCGCCGGCCAAACTATCTGGCTTGGTGGTTTTCTCATGACCGCCTGTCCGGCCGCCGCTTCGGCAATGACTTCTCGAGTCGTCAGAAGTAATCTTCGCGTCAGCCCTAAAGCTGCCGAACAGTTAGATCCAATAGAGCTTTCGTCTGTTAACGAGCTCTTGGATCGCATCGCCGCCCTGGGAGTCGCTACAGACTACAACCAGATTGGGCTTAAAACCGATCTGAGAGAGATTAACTCTCCCCAGGCCACCCACCACATCGCAGTGGTAGAGGAGCAATACGGCAATTCGTCGCCAGTGTTGAAAACAATTCGTGTCCGGATTCCCGAACCCTCCATGCCGGATTCCCGCGGAGGAACGGACTTTGATCGAGCATCGAACTTAAAATCATGCATCGCCCCGGACTCGCTGGATTGTCTCCAGCAAACCAAGCTTCCGAATTCGGAAACCCCTCGGCCTTTAAGCCCCAAGATGGGCAGGGATCCGGATTTTTTTCCACCCACCCGCCCAGACATATGCGATCTATCTCTAATCCGGCAAGAGCCTTCAGAAACAGTACATCATTACTGGGCCAGATTCCTCCTGGTTATGGACAGGATAAAGGACTGCCAAGAGGAAAATGCAATCTCAATCTTCTGCAATAACTGCACGGACAAGCGAATCCTGAACGCCATTGATCGTCGCAGAATTACGCGCTTCACCGATCTGGCAGCCATAGTACAAAAGTACTGTGCGATGGAAAGTTTCCGGAAAACCGAAAATCAAATTTGGGATAATCCGGCCCCAAACCCAGTCCGCAGCAAAAGGGCGCCTTACACTCACGCCCAGATGCAAAAACAAAAAAACAAAAACCGGATAAGGGAAACGGAACCGTACTGGAGGGATGGCTCAATGGACCCTGTAAACTTCATAGTGCAGAGGGAGCCGTCCCAACACACAGCCTTAGAGCATGTTGGATATTACGGCAGGTGGCCAAAAGTGGTGAGGAACTTCTAGCTCCGGGAAACCACTCCAACAATACCAGCACGGTGTCAACAGTCTTCGAGACCTTCGCATCAAACAATATGCGAAAGCGAACAATCCACGGACTCGCCGAAGTCTACCAAGTAGCAACAGCAAACCCATGGAGCGACACAGCTATTACTTTCAACGCCAGCGATGAGCCTAAATTCCGAACAACCAGAGCACCAGCTGCACTGGTACTTAGTCCCATAGTGGGCGGCTTCGTGACAAAAGTCCTCATGGACGGCGGCGGACCAAACCTCATTCTGAGGAAACTCTGTGAAAAATGGAAATCGATTGGAGCCGTATTGAGCGAAGCAGCACAACCTTTAGAGGAATAATCCCTAGCCGGAAGCGCTGCCTTTGGAAAAATCACACTCGATGTGGTGTTCGGCTCTCCGGACAATTATAGATCCGAAGAAGTCACGTTCCAGGTGGCATCGTTCAGCAGCGGGTATCACGCTATATTAGGGCGAGAGGCGTTCACAATTTTTCAAGCAGTACCTCATTACGGGTACATGAAGCTCACAATGCATGGGCCCAGCGGAATAATCACTCTTGCTAGTGATCCGGACATAGCACTCCGCGCCGAAAACAAGACAGCCGCACTAGCCCTCGAGGCACTATCCGAAGCCCTAGCGGCAGAAGAACTCACCAGCTGCGCTCTCGATGGAACGAGGGACGATGTGATACTTGATAAAAGATCCAAGTCCACCTCCTTTAAACCAGCAGATGAAATAATAAAATTCCAGGTCCATCCAACGGACCCAACAAAGACGGCCTCCATCGGGGCACAATTGAACCCCGACGTAGACGCCGCACTACGCGAATTGCTTCGGAAAAACGGGATATCTTCGCCGCATCCTTCGACATGCCGGAATCCCACGCAGTTGGCGAACACAGCCTAAACATCCTAAAGGATTTAAGCCCGATCAAACAGGCTCTTGGCGATTTTCCAACCCAAAAGACAGGCAATGGGAGAAGAGCTAGCCAAACTATTGGAAGCCGGATTCATTAGAGATATCAAACATCCGGATGGCTAGCAAATCTGGTGATGGTACCACGAAGGATAAATCTGGCGCCTCGTATGCGACTTTAAAGACCTCAATAAGGCTTGCCCAAAGGATCCTTTCCCTCTCCCCCGCATCGATCAAATTATCGATGCCACAGCAGGGCACGATTCGTTGTGCTTCCTGGACGCATACTCTGGCTATCATCAAATCAATATCGCGGAAGCAGATCAAGCCGCAACGGCATTCATCACTCCATATGGACCATTCTGCTTCAACACGATGCCCTTCGGACTTAAAAATGCCGGCGCAACATATCAGCGCATGATTCAAACATGTCTGGCCACCCAGATCGGCAAAACAGTCGAGGCATACGTAGACGACGTAGTCGTCAAAACAAAACACGTCGAAACTCTAGTAGACGATTTGAGGCTCACATTCGAAAACCTCAGAGCATATGACATCAAGCTGAATCCGGAAAAATGCGTTTTCGGTGTACCAGCTGGAAAGCTGCTGGGCTTCATCGTATCCGGTAGAGGAATTGAAGCAAATCCGGCCAAAATCCGAGCTCTGTCACAGTTGGATATTCCAAAGGACCTCAAACAAATATTAAAATTAACAAGATGCGTGGCAGCCTTAAGCCGCTTTATCTCCCGTTTAGCAGAAAAGGCGCTGCCCCTTTATCGCCTCCTCAGGCGCACCGAACACTTTGAGTGGACGGATGCTGCCACTGCCGGACTCGAAGAAATAAAGGCCATACTGGCAACAAATCCGGTCCTGGCTGCGCCCACTCTGGGCGAACCAATGTTGTTATACATCGCAGCAACACATCAAGTTGTAAGCGCGGTCCTCGTCGTCGAACGAGAGACAGAAGGGCATAAGTTCCCTCTTCAAAAACCAGTGTATTATGTCTCCACTGTGTTAACCCCTGCAAATCCGTTACCGCACTATCGTAACATAGCATATCACGGTGTTCATGGCATCCCGGAAACTTCGGCACTACTTTAAGGAGTGTTCGATAACAGTGGCCTCTGAAGTACCACTCAATGACATTATAAATAACCACGACGCAACGGGCAGGATTGCAAAATGGGCCATTGAGCCCTTACCATTCGACATAACTTACAAACCTCGACGAGCCATAAAGTCACAAGTTTTGGCTGACTTCGTCGCCGAATGGACTAAAGCCGAACTCCCTAAAGAGTACGGCGCATACTCTAATTGGACTATGCATTTCGACGGCTCCAAAATATTGGCCGGACTGGGGGCTGGCATCGTACTGATGTCCCCAACCGGAATCTGATCCGAGATGTACTTCAAATAATGTACACGGACTCCAACAATGCAGCCAAATCGAGGCCTGTTACATGGTCTCCGGATGGCGGTCTCCATGGGCATTCAACGCCTAGAGGTGCGCGGGACTCAAACCTTGCAATATCCCAAATAAACGGAGACTTTGACGCCAAGGATCCGAAAATGGCAGCATATCGCAATGCTGTCCTGAAAATGTCAGCTCGGTTTGAAGGTCTTGAATTCCATCACATAGCCCGAGATAATAACCAAGCGGCGACGTTCGCACGCGCCGGTGCGAAACGTGATGTTGTCCCTCCAAATATCTTCTGGAGCGGCTCTTCAAGCCATCCGTATTATGGGAAGAGGAGCCGGTAGCGATAAACGGAAAGAACCGCATCAATCGATGATTCAGCAGACGACATAACACCTTCAGTCCACGCTATAATGGCGGTAATCGCCGCGTGGACAGAACCTTTCCTAGCCTACTTGCTTAGGAAGGAACTTCCCGAAGACCAAAACGAGGCCCACTGTATAGTCCGGTGATCAAAAGCCTACAAGGTCCATAAGGGAGAACTTTATAAGAAAAGTATAACCGGAGTCCTTCAAAGGTGTATCTCCGAAGAAGAAGGGCGAAACCTCCTGGCTGAAATTCATGCCGGACTAGGCGGACACCACGCAGCGGCCCGGGCCCTTGTTGGAAAGGCATTCCGTACAGGATATTATTGGCCGACGGCCCGGGCGGACGCACAGGACTTGGTCCAGCGATGCGTTGGTTGTCAGCTCTTTGCTAATCAGAGCCATATGCCACCCACCGCCCTCAAAACCATACCCATTACCTGGCCGTTCACGGTCTGGGGGCTTGACATGGTTGGACCCCTTAAAGGGGGAACCCACAAGCAAAGGTACCTATTGGTCATGGTTGATAAATTCACCAAATGGATAGAGGCCAAACCGGTCAAAACGGCAGAGTCCGGACCAGTGATAAACTTTATATCAGAGGTGGTACACCGCTACGGAGTCCCCCACAACATCATCACCGACAACGGCACGAACTTCACAGCCGACGAGGTTAAGTCATGGTGCAAAAATATGGGCATCAAGCTCGACTATGCTTCAGTTTATCACCCTCAAACCAACGGTCAAGTGGAAAGAGCAAACGGTCTAATAATGAGCGGCATTAAACCCAGACTAGTAAGGTAACTTACTAGATCCGACACACAATCGGTCGAGGAGCTCGACTCCGTACTCTGGAGGCTGCGGACAACGCCCAACCGTACTACCAGATTCACACAATTTTTTATGGTATACGGCGCAGAGGCAGTGTTGCCCTGCGACATTATTCATGACTCACCTCGAGTGCGCATGTATGAGGAAAGAGAAGCCGAGCTCGATCGGTAGGACAGCTTGGACACATTGGAGGAAGAACGTGACGTCGCGAAGGCTCGTTCCGCATTTTATCAGCAGTAGGCCCGAAGATATCAAAGCAGAGAAGTACGGGCCAAGACTTACAACGTTGGCGAACTAGTTCTACGCCTGCCGGACAAGAAAAAGGGCAAGCTCAATCCTAAATGGGAGGGCCCCTTAATTATCGATCAAGTACTGACCGGCGGAGCATACCGTCTACGAAATGCATCGGACAACCGACTCGAGCCGAACCCATGGAACGCAGCCCGTCTCCGATGATTCTATGCCTAGCGCCGGACTAAGAGTTCGTCCCCTTCCCCCGTCCAAACTTTTACACTTCGGCTGTCTTTTTGTTTCTCTTTTTATCCTTTTTTACTCGGAAGCCCTTACGGGCCTATTTCCGCATTCTTTGCACACATATGATGTGCCATCCGCACTCATTATTCCTGGGGGCTTCTTTTACAGAAGCTTAATTATACAGGTTTCATACCCAACACATGTGTCAAGCTTCCACATGTACCTTTTACTCGCCACTGTATGCATCGATATGACTTAAGTTTTGGCCAAGCTGGGTTGCCTGGCTCCTGTGCTTACCCCTACATTCTCGATTGTTCGGCTAGGAGGTAAAGGGAGCACCTCTGCGATTGTTACTGCCGGGTCAGCCGGATGTGTACCTCAGACTGGGTGAAGCCGAAAGCTAGCGTTCTTAAGGGAATATTCGATCGGTGATTTAAAAGATGACTTTTACCTATTTTATCTATCTGCTCCCGGATGTTTTATCGCTTTCTTTGCAGTCCGGGCATGCACTTTAGGGCATGCCTCCCAAATAAAGGAACCCTTAACGGAACTATTCTCCTGGAAGATGTTTCTTACTAACCATGTAATATAACATAACTAGTTGGGCACTTGTCCGATAAAGCACTAATGACCCCTCGCTGGTCTCCATGCATACCATGGTTGTGTCTCAACCAAAGAGGTATTCGGACACACTCCAGACTCTAGGGTCCCGAGGTTGAAGCGAAAAGGTCGGCAAAGACAAACGATCTACAATCCGGCTAGAAGGCATTTCACATGTCACTTTAAAGGATAACATACATTGTCAAATTTACTGATTGTATTCCTCCTCAATACCGTCTAACAGGCTGTCTAGTTTACAGTCCCGTTGGGAAAATTTAGCAGCCAACTCTACTTGGCTGTACACTAAACTCACAAGGATCTCCTTCCCATCGGGCCCCACCGGTCCAACTTCGGCCATGTGGTTGGGATCCGCCTTCTTGTACCGCGTCTTCACCATGGCCCAAGCCTCCCTGGTACCTTGACGGCAAGCCGAAATCTTCCACAAACGGAAGCGCTGCCGCACTCCATGCAGCTTCTCCGCAAGCTCCCCGAGGCCCTCGGGTGGGGTGAAGGCTGGCCATAAAGCCCGAACGATGCCGCTCATTGCCTGCCGAACTCGTTCGAGCAGTTGCAACAGTTGGGGAAGTTGATCACCCGTTGATATGGGCATCTCCTCTGCAGGACGACCCGTGAGTATACCTACAAGACAAATCATGTCAAAGTACTTCCTCGCCGAACTCTTCTTTTCAAAGGAGTCCGCTCAAGCACTTACTATAAATGCCGCGACGAAGCCGCTGATTCTCCTTAACGGAGCCGGACAGCTCAGCCTGAACGCCTTTCAGCTCTTCTCCGAGCTTGGCGTTGGCATCTTGGAGCTTCTTCCTTTCCTGCTGAACCCTATTCAGCACACTCTCGCCGGCCTTTAGCTGGCACAGCAATGCTTGCCTGTTCGGATCTTGTCCGGCGGTACCTGCAATGTCATTATTAGACTTGCGCGCATGCCGCACAGCGCTTATGTTTATTAATAAAAATGTGTTACTAGGAGGGGTCTTTGCGTCTCCTCCTGCGGCAGCAAGTGCGGCCTCCAGTTGGGCCTTGCAATATTGCATCTCCCGGGGCAGCTGGCCGTTCTTCTCGGTAAGCGCCTGCATTTTCAAATGATCCTTAAATCAGTTTGCATAAACTACTTTAAGTCTCGAGGGCTACTGGTATATAACCATTGAAATTCCCTTACCAGTGTGTCTTTCACATACTGCTCCGTGGCTCTGGTAAAACCATCTTGAGCGGCACGGAAATGCGCGTCCCCTGCGTTAAAGGCATCCAATGCCTCAGGGGAAAAGCACGCTTCACGAAATACTGTCCGGCGGCGCCTATGGTTCATGGCGCTCTCCACCTCAGACTTGGTGGCGGACAGTCTGTCGGTATCCTCCGTTGGAGAAGGATCTGGCTCGTGTCTTGCGCTTGCCTCCCCCTCCAGGCCGGGCGCTGGAGCCTGGCCGGTGTTGGTCGGATCGGCAATTCCGGTGCTCGCAGTCCGACGAGCGCTTTTTCTCCTACAAAAATCGTGAGCACTCAGTCGTTTCCTCGGAACGTTGCTCTGAAAATTTGAATACGAGCTATACCTTTGCGGTGACGTTTCCGTCCGCGATCGCGCCCTTTTCGCTCTTTGGTTCGGACTGGCCTTTGTTGGTCAGCTGCCGCGGGCTCGGCCTCCTGCCGTAAAGGCGCTTCCTGCAAAGTACCATCGTTCGCGAAGGTCAGAAATAGGCAGGGAAGAGATAACGGTGTCCGGACTTCGGTCGCGGTCACCTGGGAAGCCGGACTTAATCCGGGGTAGTCCACCGTGATGGCGACCAGAGCATTGTCTATGTTGAGCTGGTGATACACCCCGTCGATCAGCTCCACCTTGATGTCCGGGTCCTCTTCGGAGGCCGGATCCAGGGACCCTTCCGGGTCCTCGGGTTGCGGAGCAGGACTCACCATGTCCCTCACAGTCTGGTGTAGATCTTGCGCCAAAGACATAATGTAAGAAGCTTAAACTTCGAAAGCATGGGTAGAGCTCTTCAAGTAGTTCACTTACCCATTCTCTAGGGTTGATCATGGAAAACCCATCCAAAGGGTTTGTTCGAAGGAAGTCCTCCTTCTCTCCTTTGTACAAGCCGGACAGGATCTTTGCCAGATCCTCGGTTGAATCCGGCCCTTTGCGGCCGTGCCGGGTGGCATCGTCTTCCCCGTTGAAATCCCACATGGGGTGGCCTCTGTATTTTAGCGGATGCACCCCTCGCTTGATGCATGTCGCCATGACTCCGATCATGGTCAAACCGGAATGAGCCATTAATCTTATCCGGCCCATCAAATAATGGACGCTCTTGTCTTCCTCCAATCGGGGCTCATGAGCGCCAGGTGAGGCGTTTCTTCAAGGGAGCAGCACTAAACTCCGGAGGCCGATCCGGATGGAGTCCGCAGCGGGCGTCTCCTATATAAAACCACTCTGAGGGCCAGTCTTCGGACGCCTTCTTGGGAGTGCCGGATAGGTATCCGGTCCCGGTGATGCGCCATATTTGGGCGCCGCCCACTTGATATATGGACCCCTCATGAGAACGGGGTACGAGGCAAAACAGCCTCTTCCACAAAGCAAAATGGGGCTCGATGCCCAGGAATAGCTCGCAAAGAGCTACGTAGCCCGCGATATGCAGCACAGAGGCAGGCGTAACGTGGTGGAGCTGGAGTCCGTAGAACTTCAGAAGCCCGCGGAGGAACGGATGTATTGGGAATCCGAGCCCTCTTATCAGATAGGGGACAAAGCACACCCGCTCCCCTTATTGGGGCTTGGGGTGTCCTCCGCCTGCCTCCCACCTTGATAAGTAACTAGTCCAGCCCGAACTGGAACCATGAAGGCCGGAGGGAGAAATCCCTCCATTTGGAGCTTCACTAGCTCATTGTGCGAAATAGAGCACCTCCTCCAATTCCCCGGCGGTGGACTGGGAGCGCGTGAAGAAGAGCCGCGTTTGGCGATCCATGGTGGAATGGATTTCTAGGTCAGAGGCGCTTCGATGGAGTATACGCGGGAGGAAGACGGTGCGGTTTGGATCTGGATTCTTGCCTCTTTTATGGGCGGACGACTCGCACAATTAGGGGGCGAAATGCAAAAGACACCCTGGCTTTTCGCATTCGTGCGACGTGTGGAAGAGGGCCATTATTTGGCGTGGAAGCCGAGGAGGACAGTATTCAAGATGAAGCCGGACACTATTCGGCAGGTACATGGAATGTGAAGGGAGAACCCGCTTTGCAACGCCAAAGACTATAAACACGTTGGATTTATCGTCATTGAAGCCTGGTTCGGGGGCTACTGAGGGAGTCCTGGACTAGGGGTGTCCGGACAGCCGGACTATCAATATCCGCGGGACTCCAAGACTACGAAGATACAAGATTGAAGACTCCGGCTCGTGTCCGGGAGGGTACTTTCCTTGGCGTGGAAGGCAAGCTTGGCAATACGGATATGTAGATCTCCTACCATTGTAACCGACTCTGTGTAACCCTAGCCTCTCCGGTGTCTATATAAACCGGAGGGCTTTAGTCCGTAGGACAACATACATCACAACAATCATACCATAGGCTAGCTTCTACGGTTTAGCCTCCTTGATCTCGTGGTAGATCTACTCTTGTAGTAACCATATCATCAATATTAATCAAGCAGGACATAGGGTTTTACCTCCATCGAGAGGGCCCGAACTTGGGTAAAACATTGTGTCCCTTGTCTCCTATTACCATCCGCCTAGACGCACAGTTCGGGACCCCCTACCCGAGATCCGCCGGTTTTGACACCGACACTCCTATTCTATCTTATGATGAATCAGGTAATGAGGGGGAGCTTTCTAGTCAACCAATATCATTAATAAGGAGCTCAAAAAAGAGGGTTAAACCCAAACATGATGTGAAGAAGAAAAAGAAAATACGGAGAAGCAAAGGTAGAACGGTATCCCTACCAAATGATGTTGCTCCTATTACTCATTGTGATGATGATAATTGCTATACTATTGGTGCTATCCATACTATTAATGATGAGAGTTATTATGCTTATGATAGGAAACGGCCCAAGCTTGGGGATGCTATGTTTGATGATAATGACATGTTTGAGAATATATTTCCTGCCATTAATGTTTGTCCCAAGCTTGCGGATGCTATGTTTAATGAAGATGGTATTTTTAGCCTCCCAAGTTTTCATGAGAAAATTTATTATGATGATAGAATGCCTCCTACTTATGATGATTATATTAATGAAAGTGGGTTTGGAGAGGTCATGACTTTATTTAGTAATGATTCCACTATCTTGGAAGAGCTTTCAATTGATTATGATGAGAACAAAGTTGCTACTTATGATAATTATTGTGATGATACATATGCTATAAAAAGTAGTGATGATTATATTTATAGAACTTGTCATGATTATGATTACCCTTTTTCTGAACTTTATTCTTTCAATGTGGAAACAATTTATAGGATTCGAGTTTCGTATGATACTCCCACTATTTCGAATGAGAAGAATTTTGCTTATGTGGAGAGTAATAAAATTTCTATGCTTGTAGATCATGAAAAGAATGATTTATGTGATGGTTATATTGTTGAATTCATTCATGATTCTACTGAAAATTATTATGAGGGGGGAACACATGCTTGTAGAAATTGCAATAATATCAAGTTTCCTCTCTATGTGCTTAAGGTTTTGAAGTTATGCTTGTTTTGCCTTCCTGTGCTAGTTGATTATTGTTCCTATAAGTTGTTTGCTCACAAAATCCCTATGCATAGGAAGTGGGTTAGACTTAAATATGCTAGTCATATTCTTCATGATTCTCTCTTTATGTTTTAATTCTTATCTTTTATGTGAGCATCATTGAAATCATTATGCCTAACTAGGGGCGTTAAACATTGGCGCTTTTTGGGAGGCAACCCATTTTTATTTTTGTTCTTTGCTTTTGTTTCTGTTTAGTAATAAATAATTGATATAGCCTATGGCTAGATGTGGTTTTATATTTTAATTAGTGTTTGTGCCAAGTAGAACCTTTGGGAAGACTTGGATGAAGTCTTTGTGATCTTGCTGTAAAAAATAGAAACTTTAGCGCTCACAAGATTAGCTGCCATTTTTTTACTGGAGAGTGATTTTAGGTTGATTCTTTTGAAGATGATTAAGCGAAAAATTCCTCAGGTCCACAAATTTATTTCAGAATTTTTGGTCTTCCAGAAGTATACATTTGATACAGATCACTACAGGCTGTTCAGTTTTTGACAGATTCTGTTTCATTGTGTTGTTTGCTTATTTTGATGAATCTATGAGTAGTATCGGAGGGTATGAACCAAAGAGAAGTTGGAATACAGTAGATATTACACCAATATGAATTTAGAATGAGTTCACAACAGTACCAAAATTGGTGATTCATTTTCTTGTACTAACGGAGCTTACAAGTTTTCTGTTGAGTTTTGTGTTGTGAAGTTTTCATGTTTTGAGTAAAGGTTCGATGGACTATGGAATAAGGAGTGGCAAGAGCCTAAGCTTGGGGATTCCCAAGGCACCCCAAGGTAATATTCAAGGACAACCAATAGCCTAAGCTTGGGGATGCCCCGGATGGCATCCCCTCTTTCGTCTTTGTTCATCGGTATCCTTACTTGGAGCTATATTTTTATTCACCACATGATATGTGTTTTGCTTGGAGCGTCATTTTGTTTTATTTTGTTTTGCTTGATGTTTGAATAAAATACCAAGATCTGAAATTATTAAATGTTAGAGAGTCTTCACATATTTGCACAATTATTTGACTACTCTTTGATCCTCACTTATATCTTTTGGAGTAGTTTGTCATTTGCTCTAGTGCTTCACTTATATCTTTTTAGAGCACGGCGGTGGTTTTATTTTGAAGAAATAGATGAACTCTCATGCTTCACTTATATTGTTTTGAGAGTCTAGAACAACATGGTAATTTGCTTTGGTTATTAATTGAGTCCTAATATGATGGGCATCCAAGAGGGATATAATAATAATTTCATATAAAGTGCATTGAATACTATGATAAATTTGATACTTGATAATTGTTTTGAGATGTAAAGGTGGTAATGTCAGAGTCATGCTAGTTGGGTAATTATGAAATTGATAAATACTTGTCTTAAAGTTGGCAAGTCCCGTAGCATGCATGTATGGTGAACGTTGTGTGACAAATTTGAAGCATGGGGTGTTCTTTGATTGCCTTCCTTATGAGTGGAAGTCGGGATCGCGCGATGGTTAACTCCTACCAACCCTTCCCCTAGGAGCATGTGTAGTACTCCCTCTGTAAACTTTTATAAGAGCGTTTACAATTTTCAGACACAGCCGACAAATGGGGAAATGGACAGTTTTACCCTCGATTTGAAATTTCAGTCGTCTTCCTCCTCCAAAGCTCGCGTCGTCTTCTTCCTACAGAAGCTCGCTTGTCTTCCTTCTCCAGCGTGCCGTCTTCCACTTCGTCCAAGCGCTCGGGCCCCGCCTGCAGGAGCTCGCGTCATCCCCTTCGTCCAAGCGCTCGGGCCCCGCCTGCAGGCACTCGCCCCCTTCGTACAGGCACTCGGTCCCGATCCCAGGTGCCCAGTTCGGCCTCTGCTGCGCCCGCTTGGTTGCTGCCTCGCTCGCCCAGCTTGGCCGCTGCTATGCTTGTTTGGTAGCCGCCCCCACCCAGCTTGGTCGTTGCCACCCCAGATTGGTCCTCACCGCGTCCATCCCACCTAGCTCATCCCCACCGCCGCAGCACGTGTCTTCCAGGCAGGTTCTCCTCCCCTCTCCCCTTACACAACAGCAGAACTCAGATCAATTCTTGTGTGCAGTCTTACAAATCAATTCTTCTGTAGAGTAGACGTCAGACTAATTTCACAATTTTCTGCACAGTGTCACTTGTGGGCAATCTTACAACGCAATTCTTCTGTAATCCATAGAGTACTCCAGCATTTGAAAAAAATAGATTGATGTGTTCTCATAGAAGATTCTTTTCATGAAATTTGCTCATGTAAGAATGAGAAAGCTGATGTGCACTGAATTGACCTTAGCTTCAAACAGACTGAACTGAACTGATAGGGGAGACAAGGAGATGTTATAGTGTACTTGGGATTTGAGGAGGGGGCGATGCCCAATCTATGAATCCTCTGTCTCCATAGCAATGATCTAGCTGAGTTGGAAATTAATCTGGTCGATTCCAGGCATCTAGCTCAGTTGGAAATTAATCTGGTCGGAGCATGTGATGTTTTCCTTTGTTCCAATTTCTTCTTCTGAACATATTCGACAGTATTTGCCAGTCCGGTTGCAGGATGAATGGTGGATAATCTGATAAAATCTTCAGGCCATTAACACCACATCTAGTGAGATGCCAAGGAAATTTGTCTTAGCTTCAAACATACTGAACTGAATTAGTCTTAACTTTAAATAGTGCATCACATGATCATTCCAGTGCCCACTTGATTGTAATGTTCCCACCCGAATCAAGCGAATCGTACACGTTGGCAAAATGCCAAGGATTACTAGATTCAGCATATTGACACAAAATTTACAAATGGATCAGTTGAATGATCCTAGAGTACTCCTGCATTTCTATATAAATAAAAGGAGGAGTACCATAAAGGAGCATTTTGTCTCTACAGCAGCATTACTATGAATCTGTACAACAGCATCTAATGGTACTCCATATAATTTTTTCTCTAACGGATTTACAGAGAGAAAAATCTTTGCAGCAGCATCTAATGATACCCCATATAAATTTATTACAGAGAGTTCAAACATCTGCATATCTAATGTTTTAGCTTATAAACTTAACCAGTTTTGAACCATATAAACTGAAGATTGTGTCATTTGATGGACTTGTTCATGCAGGTATAAGCAAGAGAAGCAGCAACACAATGGCAGTAGCAGTCGCTCAATAAAGTACTCCATCAACAAATTAGCAGTAGTAGCTCAAGCAAGTACTCCAGCAACAAACACAGCAGCAGCAGCAGCAGTAGCTCAAGCAACAACAACAACAACAAATTAGTAGCAGCATCAGGAGTAAATTAGCAGCACACATCAACAACATCAAGAGCAATAGCAACAACAACAGCAACACGAAGATGTTGAACCTTGAACTGAATTGTTCTCCACCAAAAGAGGATGAACCTGGACCTCAAGCAAGTACTCCACCTGCACGAGAAGAAGTTGACATGGAACTCCAAGAAGTCATTGACATGGAACTCAAAGAAGAAGTTGACATGGAACTCCAAGAAGAAGAAGAAGAAGCAGTGCATGGTCAAGCAGCAGGTACTCCTGCTACCCACTCTAGCTAGCTACCCGCAACATGTGGTCTATCTTGTGATCATCAAGGCCTCCATCATTTCCCTAAGTTTCTTTTTCTTTTGTTACTGTAGGTGGTCAATACTTGCGTAGGCAAAGAAAGTCAATGACAGATGAGCAGAGATATGCTGCCTACATGGCACTACATACCTTGCATCTGGCTACGGGTGGCAAGTTCAAAAGAAATGACAGGAAGGATGTTGCTCAAATTTGTCAAGTTAGTGTTCAACATATTCGAAAAATCTGGACGAGCAGAGCGACAAAAAGCGCTTGGTCAAGAGGTGGATGTATCGAGCGGAAGGAAACGAAGATGCGGGACGAAAGGAAAGGATGATAATATATCCCAAACCCTAAAAGTTCCTTTGAATAGAAGGTCGACTCTCAGGTCACTTGCTCGCCAATTGGGTGTCAGTCATACTACACTATACAAGAAACTCAAGCTTCGCAAGATTAGAAGGCACTCCAATCGTTTGAAGCCATCCTTGAAAGAAAAGAATAAAAGAGAAAGGATCAAGTTTTGTTTGTCAATGCTTCACAAGACCACCTTAGCAGCTCTAAGACCTAAATTCATCAGTATGCACAACATTGTGCATATTGACGAAAAGTGGTTCTATATGACAAAAATGAACAGATGCTACTATCTCCTCCCCGAGGAAGATGACCCGGTCAGAACTGTTCGGAACAAAAACTGTATTGGGGAACTGATGTTCCTGACCGCTGTCGCTCGACCTAGATATGACGCTGAAGGCAATATGACATTCTCAGGTAAAATTGGTGTCTGGCCCTTTGTGCAAGAGATTCCTGCTACTAGAAGAAGTGAGTATAGAGCAAGAGGGACCATTGAAATCAAGTTCGTCAATGTGAACCGACGGGTGATGAGGAGGTATATGATAGAAAAAGTGGTTCATGGAATAAAGGAAGTCTAGCCCGCAGATGATACTAATCCAATATTGATCCAGCAAGATAACGCAAGAACGCACATTCTTCCTGATGATGCAGAGTTTGCACAAGCTGTGGCTACAACTGGTCTGGACATTAAAATAATAAACTAGCCTCGAAACTCTCCTGATCTAAACGCACTTGATCTTGGATATTTCAGATCCTTTGAGTCTTTGATCGACTGTAGAGCACCCACAACTATAAAAGAACTGATTCAAGGTGTGCAGGAAGAATTTGATGAGTATGATGCCGGAAAACTCAACAGAATATTTCTAACACTTCAGACCGTCATGGTAGAAGTGATAAACCATGGAGGGGAAAATTCATACAAAATTCCACATTTGCGCAAGGATAGATTGGAAAGGCAAGGAATCCTACCACCTAGGATTCACCTTCCACGTGAAGTTTATGAACATGCCATGGATATTCTAGAACAAGATATCATGGAGTAGTGGAGTATGTCGAGACTTGCAATGCTTGCAACTTGTTGTGGAATATGTTGAGACTTGTAGTGCTATGATGAAACTTGTTTGTGGAAGTGCATTCATGAGACTTGTATTGTTTGTGGATATGGATTATTTGTAAGTATGAAATGGATTATATTGTGTTGTTTGAAAAGGAGTACTCCATATGTGTTGTTTGAAATGGAGTGTGCAAGTTTCTAAAATTATATGCAAGTTTCTTAACTTTATGGAAATTTCCAAATTTTATGTGGAAGTTTCTGTTTTTTTAGTTTTTCGAATTATATGGAAGTTTCTGAATTTATTGAAGTTTTCTGAATGGAGAAGAGTGGAGAGGAGAGTGGAGAGGAAAGGAGAGGACAGGAGCATGCTCTACAACTACTCCATGAGCAACACTAGATTAGCTGCTTAGTCTATTTTCCATTAACAGTAAGCAAGCAACTCCAGCGAGCAATATTCTACTCCAAGTACCAAATGAAAAATTTCTACACAATCATGCTCATTAAATATTCTCTCTAGCAAGCAATATTCTAGTTTTGCTTACTCTATTTTCAATTAACAGTAATCAAGAAAATAAACAGTTAACCATCAGTAGATTCATTCCAAAACTTTCATGAGTACTCCTTGTTCGAAAGCTTGCTGGTGAATTAACAGTAAATAGTGAACCACCAGTAGGAGTAACTAGTGAAGCTTGCTGGAGTATTTTGAATCTCTGGTGAATACTCTTGCAAAAATTGAATCAGGAGCAAAGACTAAACACAAAATATGAAGTGACATCATCAGTAGTGCTCTGGTTGCTCTGTATACATCTACTACTCCCTCCATGTTCCTAATTTTTGTTCAGAACATCATTTAATTTTTGTAAATAATCATCACACTATAGTGCATGAAGATCCTATCCCAAGTCTGTCTTGACAAAAAAGTGCAGAATTGAAATAATCATCAAAGCACACAATCTGAAGCAGAGAACACAAGCAGAGCATGAACACGTTTTTCTTAGAATCTCTGAAGCAAAGCACACAATCAGAGCACACAAGGGGACGAAGATGAAGTCTGACCTGATCTGCAGATGAAGATGAAGTTGAAGTCGCCCGGCAGCTCGAACTCCCCCTCGTCCGCCAGAGCAGCAATCGCATCTGCAGGACCTCCACGTCGTGCAGACCCGGCAGCAGCAGCTGCATCTCCAGTACCAGTGCTCCTCCTTGCAGGTCAAGGAAGACGAGGAGCGCCAGCGTTCTTCGCCGCCGTCCTCGCGCCGGAGAATGCTGCCACCGTTGTCGAGCAGGACAAAGCTGTCTGCACCGCACTGCTGCTGCTCTTCCTGGACTTCAGTAAAAAAGCCAGCTTTGGCTTGAGCAAGAGAAGGTGGCGCATGCGACGCTGGCGAGAGGGAGAGGCGGCGCGGGCGAAAGGGAGAAGCAGCGACGTAGACGCAGGCGAGCGGCATGGGCGAGAGGGAGAGCGGCGCGGGCCAGAGGAAGAGCGGCGTGGGTAAGAGGAAGAGCGGTGCGGGCCTGAGGAAGAGCGGCGCGGGCGAGCTAGGGATTTCAGAGTGAGTGAGGAGAGGAGGGGAATCACGAGTGCACTACTAGGAAAAGGCCTACTAATGGCGCACTGGTTTTGCCTACTAATGGCGCGCCATTAGTAGCATGCCACTAGTATATTTTACTAATGGTGCACCACTGGTGCGCCATTAGTATCTGGTATACTAATGGCGCACCTCGCTGTGCGCCATTAGTATGTTACACAATGCGCCATTAGTGTGCCTCCTGGGGGGCCATACCTAAGCATGTGCTTTGTCATACTAATGGCGCATGCTATGTTGATGCGCCATTAGTATCCTTTGGCATACTAATGGCGCACCTGGTGGTGATGCGCCATTAGTATGAATATTTGTTTTTTTTACTTTTCTGATTTTTGCACAGGTTACAAAATATATTATTGGACAGAATATAGACAGCAGCACACAGCAACATCAGATTCATCGAATACAATAGAAGATTAGTCTCCGAATACAATTCATCATATTAGTCCCCGAATTCAAAAGACCGAACAAAGATAAAACATTACAAGTCTCAAGACCACGAGTATCGAGTTTGTCTTCACATTACAAGTCGATATCGATCATCTAAACTACCATCACATAGAAGAGAGTTGTGGTCATCACGATGAGCATCATCGCGATCAAACTGGTCTTCATCCGGTTCCTCCAACGCTCCCTTCTCTCTCGCACTAGATAGCGGGCGTATCTAGATTCGGCCTCCGCCCTAGTGGTGTACCCTTTGTAACTGTTACCGCTGAAATGGTGAACCTGTCTCCGACACTCCTCCCAGTCGTCGTAGACTCCGGGAACCTTACCCTTGTACACGACATACGATGGCGTCTCTATGCACAAGCCAAACAACAAACAATACATAAACAATATGTAAGTATGCAACAAAAGGATCGGAAGAGAAAAGCAAGACATTAATAGCACGATTCATGGTCGTACTAATAAATAGCATCGATTACATCTAAGTTGAACGACTGTCCAAACCAAAGAGACATACGAATTCGCTAAAGTTTAATTACAACATGAGCCAATCAATGTTTCAGAACTACACATCACTACTTTCGACTCGACTCATCGGACAGGAGCGTGGATGAAGCCGCCGTCTGTCGTGATGGTCATGAAATCGTGGTCATTGTCACCCTGCATTTGTAGCATTCCATATATCTTATTGTTGGACGGTTGATATCTGAGGAAGAACTGCCCCGACGTATGAAGGACATCTTGATGGATGATGTCCGCAAAGTCCGACTGGATGCGAAGGAATTCTTGTCTGAGGTCCGCGTACTGGATTGCCGACAAGTTCACGGACCAATCTTTGAGATTATCTGGTAGCAAAAGTTGATGATGGTCCCTTACGATCACCCACATGTGATGGAGGGCGTAGTAGGCATCCTTCTGACCGCCAAGCGGCTGCTTGACGCAGCAGAACTTCGTATTGTGTGAGAACATGTGCTTGCCGTACTTATGAACAGTCCTGGTGAAGGTGCCTCCAGATTTGGCATAGCCGGGGAGAACATCATCAAGAACTTTCTTGACATTTGTGTAGTCTATCTTGGAGTTACGGTTCGGATCAAAATACGTGGCCATGGAATATTTCGGGCTTAAGAGGATGAGTGTGCAATGTGTGTCACCGCACGAAACACGAATGTTAGAAAAAAAAACGATCGAAATCTAAGAAATCATATGTTCGGGCGGTTAAGGGATGACTTACTCGGAAAGTAAGCCACAAGGAAGTTATCCTTATCGGGTTTGCGAATAGCGCCTTCGAGGTGTGAACTTCGCAACTTGGCGGTCCCCAGTGCTGCTCAAGTGCTTGGCACGCATGTAGAAGGGGTCGACTATCACGATGTCTGGGGTCTTGTCTCTAATGATCTGCATCTCCATACTCAGCGAAAACAGCCGAACGAAGGTGTAGTGCAGCGGATAAAGGTTAAACATAGCAAAGATGTCATCAAACCGCAGGACAATCGTACCCCCGATGTCGCCATCCAAAAAGCCCCTGCCCTCTGGCACCTTGGCCACGAAAACCGGGTATGCCACATCCTTCTCTCTGAGACGCCGCTTCTCCAAAGAAAGAACACTGTCGTGTAGACTCCGTATAGCACCAGTTGTAGCATTCAGCATATTTGGCGGTAGCATCGCCCTACCCGCCACATGCACCCTCCTCGAGATATCCTTAGGTGAAGGTGGCCCATCCTGAGCACGGATCGAACTCGGAGCCGGCTGGCTCGCACCGGCGCCCTTGTTAGTCTTTCGTTTTCGTCCGTTCTTCTTGATCTCCCGTAATGGAACCGAGTTCTGCTCACTGACCGCCTTCTTGAGCGTGTTGGGGCTGATAATATTTCGCACCTCAGCTATCTCGAGGCTCGGTGAAAGCGGGAGCTGGGCGTCTCTCGAGAATCGAACGCCGGCAGCGCCTATTGCAATTGGATTTCTCTGCCATACCAGCTAGATTGCGGTCGTCTTGGTTGGGTTCTTGAGAAAGAGGCCCGCAGAACTCGTCAGCGTACCCATGTTTGGAAAAGTACTTATCAACTTTGGTAAATGTACCGTCGTCGTTGTCGTCGTCGTCCGGATCCTGTGCCATATGGCTGTCCGGATCCTGTGCCATAGGGATGTCCGACATAGGGATGTCCGGCAGGTCTGGTAGCGTTGCGGCATTCTTGCCATGGCTTGGCGCCGGCACGACTGGCGGTCTTGTCTGTGGGGAGGTGTCCCCCGCCCCCAAACGAATCTGGCTCTTCTACCAAAGTAGGGGCCAGTTTACGCAGGCGCTGAGGGTCATCTCATCTTCTTCGTCGGCCCCAGCGGGTCGAACCGGAGGTAACAACTCATCGCAGCCTGGCAGCACCCGAACCACTTCAACCCTATACATTGTGGGTGGCATCGGATTACCGTGGAACATGGGGTTGCCCGGTTGAATGATTCTGCCCTTGGCGACATCGACCAACTCGGCGCCCACGAAGTGCAGAAGAGTGCAAGGAACTTCGGCGGTGCCCTGCGAAAACATGTACAGGGCGTCAGGGATGCCCAGTCAAAGGCAAGGAGATGAAGTCATCGGCCGAGAGGCTTAGTTACCATGATGCCGTCGAGCTCGGCTAATGTCGAGGCACCGCCAACGGCGGGCGTGCAACTGACGGAGGGGGCGCTTGCTGGCGAGGTGCTGGCCGACGTACACCCGGGTGCATTAAGCTCCAATGCCCGTGCCGGCGGCGGAGACACGAATACCGCCTCCGCCGGAGACACCAATGGCGCCGCCGGAGACACCAATGGCGCCGCCTGCGCGCTGTGCGAGTTGCTGGCTGTGAAGCTGGGAACCGGGGGAGGCCCCTGTTGGCCGCCCGCAATCCACGTCGTCAGCCCATGAATCAACGAAGGCACCATGGCGTTGAGCTTCGTTCCTAGTTGTTGTTCCACTTGCTCTTGGACAAGCTCCGGAATCCGCGCCACTTGTGCCTTGACTACTTCAACCTCGCGCGTCTGGCTTTCCGAACTGGCCTTTTTCTCCTTCCGCACACCAACGGTATAGTATGACCCCCATTTTGTGGACAAGCCTTTGTCGGCCACACGACCAGCTGACGTCGGCTTAGTGAGCTTATCCTTGCTTTTCATTATGTTCAATGCCCTATTTAAAGGGGTGTCGAAAGGGGAGCTCTGAGACGACCCCGCGCTACTGCTTTCAATTTCCTGCGAAAGGAACGTGAACCATTTAGAAATATTGGGGATTAATTAGAGTGCAACCATATGGAGCTAATTACGCGGGGGTGTATTCCTTACCAGAACAAGCTCAAGCGCCCTGGTCTTCGGATCCGTGGTAAGCTCCTTTCTTATCGGGTCCTCCTTGTAACGGGCCCTGACATAGTTTCTGGTCTGCTTGTTACCGCTGTATTTCTCGAAGCGGGGCGGTAGGCCTTGCTCGGCACGCTCCGCATCCTCCTTGTCCCATATAGGCTCCGCCACTCTGTAACCGCCATGACCGAGTTTGTGTTCCCCTAAGTTCAACTCCCGCATTTCTTTCCCCCACTGACTTGATTCGGAGGTTGCGCTGCTCTCGCACTTGATCTTGAACTCCTTGTACTCATCTTCGCTCATCAAAGGATATTTCGCCTTGATCTTCTCATAAGTATGACCTTTATCAATCATTCTCTTCACCGCGCTTCTCCAAGTAGACAGGGCTGTGCTCATCTTTGTGAGGGCGGCACTATTCACTTTATTCCCTGAGAGGCGTGTGTTTTCAAATCCGACGGGGAACTTGTATTGTTCGTGCAGCTTCGTGAACAGGAGGTTGCGCAAATTCCCGTGGTCCTTATTCCTAAGGTTATCGGTGTTGATCAAGACGGTGCTCCGGAGAATGCATCCGAGCTGAAGCGCGTACCCCTTGACTATATGTTTGGGCTCCGTTGGATTCCCGTCGGAGTCCACTTGAGTGAATTCCTCCTTGAGGGTACGGAGCGCATTCGGGCGCCGGTCCTTCCTTTGCTTCTTCGGTTGGCTGCCATCTGTGTGTGTGCCGCCATCATCAGTGGTGGCATCCTCGGTGGCACCATCAGTGGTGTCATCCCCGACGCCACTAGGGGTTGTGTAATTAGGATTGGTGTCTTCCGCGGCGTCCTCATCGCGGTGAGGTTGTTCCTCCATCTCCTGGGACAACTACCAGAATTGCTTGCCGCCCGAACCACCGGCCTCATCGTTGTGGGCCATGTTTCGCTCTAAATAGGAAAAAAGTTTGGTCGAAAAGTTGGTTATTGTCACGGAACAAGATCATGGTCTCATCATTTAGGGTTTGTCGACACCGAGGCATCCTAAAAGCTAAGCTTTTATCATTTAGGGTTTGTCGACGCCGAGGCACCCTAAAAGCCTAAGCCGAGGCACCCTAGGTTGGGCCTAATCACTTGGCACTAATCACTTGGCTCTAATATCAGTACAACTAATGAGCAGTACTAAAACAAGTTAAGCTACTGACTACAGTACTCTGGGAATACACAGCTGGGGCTATTGTCAAGGAACAATTGAGAGATATTTGTGATATTACCTAGGTGTCTTGGGATGGAACCTGTTAGTGTGTTGTTGCTAAGGTCCAAGTCCTAGGCAGTTTGGGATGGAACCTGTTAGTGTGTTGTAGCAAAGCCACAACTTCTCTAAGTTCTCAAGATAACCTAGTTCTCGAGGGATGTGTCCAGAAAGTTGGTTGATGTCAAGATACATGCTGATTAATTTTTGTTTCGGTTGAGAATCGGGCACCTTCTAGGTCAAGAAAATTGGGCATGACCTTTGCTAATTTTCTTGACCTAGGAGTGCCCCATTCTCAACCTAAGCGAAATTAATCAACATTCAGAGAAAGGGTAACGAAATGATGGGGCAGATGTGCCAGGCACCACAATGTGATCACAGAAACAAAGCAGCACCACAATGTGCCTCTGTATATATGTGTGTGCTGTCTAGATACCAGCCATAGGTCAATGGCCATGCCACTACACTGCTCCATGTCACTTTTGCTACTGCCAAGCATGGGAGGTGCTATCTTTGATTCTTTTTCTCATGGAGCTTTGTGCCACTACAAGCATTGAGTATCCACCAACCTAACTAACAGTGCAATGCAAGTCAGGTGACTAAGGTTCCTAGTACAACTTTTAACAATGCAATGCAGATAATCATTTTTTCTCACAGTACTGTTCCCAAGTAATAATAAACTAAATAACTGAGTAATCCAAATGAGGAAACAGAAAAAAGCTGGCTACAATAACATAGCAAGCCTTCACTTACACAAGAATTCATTTTAGGCATCATTTATTATGTGAAACAGATCATGCTAAAGATACATAATACATCATTTCAGGCATCATTTAATATCAGTACTACTAACTGGCAGTACTTAAACAAGTTAAGCTACTCACTAAAGTACTGGCTACTCACTTAAGCTAGAAGCTACAAGTTAAACACATTTATAGCACTGAGAAATAATGCAACTAGCAGCAAGGAGTATAATGGCGATCCATGTAAGAACTCACCTCGACGGACGCGGTCGCATACGAGGTCGTAGACGGCGGTGGAGCAGAGACGAGGTCGCAGACGCGGTCGTGGTGCTCCGGTGGACGCGGCTGCATCAATCGTTTGAATTGACATTTAATCAAACACCTCACAGGCAAGAACAGAAGGTGGAGACAGAGAAGAGAGGGGATCGAGCAGAGAGGGAGAGGGCAAGGAGGGAGGAGCATAGAGGGAGAGGGTAGGGCGCGGTGGATCACCGGTGACGTCGGAGGAGAGGCCCCGACGAGCACGTCTACAGCGGCGAGCACGTCTACTGGGGGCGAGCGAGCACGTCTACATCGGCGAGTTCGACTCTGCTTCCGCTTCGGCTCTGCTTCCCCAAGGAAGAAGAGGTGGAGGGGTCGAGCATCATCACGCCCTGCTTCCGTGGCTCGCTGGCCCGGTGTTGAAGCAGATTCCGCCCGCCGCCTTGCCTGTCGCCTCGCGGTGGGCTCGGCGGAGGCGCCGCATGTTTCTAGAGTTTCGAGGGCTGGGAAGGCGAGGAGGGGTGGGTGGGTGCGGTGAAGGCGAGGAGGGTGGATTGGTAGCGGGCGGCAATGGGGGCAGGCAGGGGCTGGCCGGGGTGGCGACGGAGGAGGCGCGCCTTGCGGCGGCGGCGTGGGTCGGGGCAGCGAGGGGAAGTGGATCTGGCGAGGGAGAGGGACGAAGGGGATCTGGCGAGAGGGAGGGAATTAGCTAGGGGGGAATCTTACTAATGGCGCACCCGAGGTCGGTGCACCATTAGTAAAAAAAAATTACATAGCAATGGCGCACCAGGAAGAGGTGCGCCATTAGTAATCTTTTTTTTATATATAGCAATGGCGCACCAGCCAGAGGTGCGCCGTAAGTAATTTATTTTTGTTTTTTGTTGCATGTAATATTTTTTTAGAAAATGAATATGAATATGAAATAGTAATAATCTATTTATATATAAAAAGTGATTGAGGGGTTAACCAAATAAAAGAGAATTACCCTAGAAAATCCCATAAAAATTAGCACCATCCGACCATCTATTTTGTAGATCAAAGTTTTCCGCGTACATTAGTACTTGAAATTAATGTAGAAAAGCAAACTGATTTCCGCGTACACATGCCCAGTTACTTGGTATGTATAGTTGATCAAATATAGTCATAAATCATGCGTTGTCCTAGCTTAGAATCTTACTCCCATAGTATATATGTATGTTCTGTCCAGGTATTCAAAATATTTGAAATGTTTAAGGGAGCTTGATAGAATGAGCTGGTGCAGTTTCAGTTTCAGGCAGAGAACAAATTAAAGAGCAGGGTAATCAGTTTGGATTTAGGTAAGCGGACAGTGTTAGTATTATTTTCATCTACATGTATGCTTGTGGACTAACTTACTTCTGTTAAGTTACGGTGAAATTACCTTAATTAATTCCGTCGCCTAGCATGATCTGAGGTGTGCAGCTCTTTACCTTTAGATGATTCTATTTCAGATCAAAATTTGCTCTGCTTTATTGCTACAAACAGTACTTTGAAACAATGTATTGTTTTTCAGTACTACCACAGAATGAGAAACAACTCAAATGCATAGACTGACCCAAATCTCTTATTTATTGGTAATATGTAGGATTTAGACGATGGATTTGTGCCAGTATTGCCAGTATAGTACACCCCAATTTTCTATTGCCTTTAATGCAGCTGCTAGCTAATTTCTAGAAAAAAAATTATACTTGTACAGACAATTTTTGAAGGAGTGCATTGGATATGGGTTCTTCCATGTCTTTAGAACCATATATATACCTCACCTCTCAAAGAAACATCAAAAAACCTAGACGTCCATAACTCTGAGAGTACAAGATGCTTTTTGGGCGGAATAATAGTACATGATACTGTACTAATTGTGGTCTTTTAACCCAGTTTTTTTTCTTACACCCAAATAAGTGTTGGGTCTGTCTATGAATCACATGAGTGAAATTAGATTCTACATCATGTATGACACTTGTGATAAGCCTGACATATTAGTTTGTCCAAATTTACAGATCATTCGCACTGTCTGATGATTAAAAATTTCCGAAGCTATGCTTCAAATAGAATTGCATAAAAAACAATGGAAGGTTTGTAGGAGCTTTACAAGCTCGAAAGTATTTGTCAACATTATGGGCCTATGATTTTACTATGTAGTACACCTGGTAGTGTTGACATACGCTCACATTTATATTTTGGTGAGGTGACAAAACTTCTACAGGAGATTGATTACTATGTAGAGAACTCACTTGAATGATATTGGTGAGGTGACCAAATTATTTGTATGTGCATAGGACAGCCACAACTTAACTAAAATTAAAGATTTGTTGTCACATTTAATTCTAAGCACGTTGATGCTAAACTGAGTGTCCCATCCTTCTTATATATTTTAGCAATCTATACTTGCCAAATGTAAAAATTCATTCTACTGCATATTGTAAAACTCACTTCTTTAAGGTACACCCCTCAAATATTCCAAGTCCGGCGATGGCCGTTTTTCTGAAAGTTTGTTTACCCATGTTATGCCTTCAGCGATGTAGTTTCAGTATTGCTAGCTTATTCGATTACTCCAAGAATATCCTTTGTACTCCCTCTTACGAGTCTACCCATTCATATAGAATGGTTTCCACTAAGATATGTTACTGTAAACTTATTTATCTGTATTATATGTAGATCCAATGGTAAAGAGGAAACACTACCTATTGCGCCATCTTGAACTATTGGATTAAAAAATGCCATTCCAAATTATGCATATACCGACATAATGGTATTTCAATAGCTTGGTTAAGATTTTTAGCATTCTGATTTTATAAACTGTGGTTAGGTGTCCTCAAGAGAAATTTGAGTATCCTATGCATGCAGTAATCTTTTGCTCTTTCTCCCTAATCATATCTACAGTTAAAGCATTAGTAGTATTCCCTTGCAAAAAAACATTAGTAGTATTAAATGAAAGTCAAAGTGCTTTATATGTCAAGTAATACTTAAGAAAATCTCAAATCATTTTTTATGGAATAATCTCAAATCGTTCTTGTATATGCAAAATTCATTTTTATAGTTAATCATAAAATATATATAATATGATTAAAATAATATAATATTACCACTTTTCTAATATCATGTTCCATCAGTGTACGAGTTTGACACATATTTGTACTTTATAAAAATGCAGGATTTATATCGTTAATCATCCTTATCTTAACAAATTAAAGTGGTATACATTTAAATGAGGAGATGGGAGCTCGGAACTTCCCTAGGAAAAATAAAAGTATCGGGTTAAAGGACACATTAATTAAATTTGAATTATTAGATGTGTGTAACAAATGCTAAATTTTCATTAATGTTTTAATGAAGAGGAACATTATACTAGATTGTAAGTATCAAGAACACCAACATCATCCAAGTAGTTGCTTTAAAAATGCTCGACAAATAAAAGAGGTTGCCCGCATTATATTGATAAAAATCCAAAGTCTAGCCCGCACATCGGGCGGGCCACTCTGCTAGTTTTTTATAAAAACAGTAATAATTGTTGTTTAACAACAATTGTAGTCTACACTTTTTTATTATTATTTTTTCAAAAATTAATATGAATATGAAACGGGGGGTGCTCGTCGGCGGCGGTGGAGCGGGGGAGGGTGCGGGGAGTGCTCGTCGGCGGTGGTGGAGCGGGGAGGTGCGGGGGTGCTCGTCGGCGGTGGAGGGGGAGGTTGCGGTCACTACAGAATCAGACAGTTTGCCGTCGAGCAAGTCTGAGCAACATAGGCTGAAATCTGACGGCAAAAGATTTTGCCGTCACTGGCTGACGGCAAAGTGTGACGGCAAAGGCAAAGTCGGCAAAGAGTACTTTGCCGTCAGCTTTTTATCGGGCAGACGGCAAAGTCTTTGCCGTCAGCCAAACTCCGACTTTGCCGTCACCCAAAAGAGTAACAGACGGCAAAAACCGTGTCTTTGCTGTTAGCCAAAATGTGTCCTTTGCTGTCAACCGGACTAATGTACATACGGCAAATAACTTTTTTATATAAAAAAGGGTTAAATTGCTTAACATACAACACGAACTGCAAGATCTGTGAACGGTAGACTGTGCACCCATCAGCTAACAAAAAAACTAATTGCCCCACGTCCGAGCAGAGCATCTCGCCCAACGCCGGTGGTCGACCAAATCGGACTGAGGCCAACCTCGCCGAAGCAAAGCTGCTCGCCGCCCGCGCCAAGAGGGGCGCATCATGCGTAGTCATCTTCGACGGTCCGCCGTTCCCTGCTGTTTGTTTGGCGGCCGTGCTTGAGGGAGGAGCCCCTGAAGAGAGTGGCGGCGTGCTTCACGCGGCGCTGGCGACTTGACGGAGCTTCACGTGGCTACGACGGCGAGCTTCCGCGGCGAGCAGCTTCGAGGGCGGCGGGCGGGCAGCGCACCGCCGACGAACGGGAGGAGCGCAATCACGACCGCTTCGGCGAAGTCCGGCAGCTCGGGTATGGGCGGACGGGCCGGCGTGGCACCGGATGAACGGCGAGGAGCGCAGAGTCCGGCCGCTCAGGGGCAAAGTTCGGCAGCTCGGGGACGGGCGGACGGGCCGGGCAGCGATGCGGATGAATAGCGAGGCGTGGAGTCCGGCGCTTCGGCGAAATCCGTAGCTTCGAGATGGGCGGACGGGCGGCAGCGGCGCCCGCCGAGCAGCGAAAGCATGGAGTCCGGCCGCTCGGGGCGGCGACAAGGGCAAGCGGCCTCAGCCAGCAGCAGCGGCTACTCTGTGGCGCCGGGCGGGCAGGCCAGCGGCGCGTGGCTTGCTCGAGGGCACCGGACGGGCCGGCGGGCGAGCGGCGCGCGGCAGCTCCGGCACTGGCTGGCGGCGGTCTACTGCTCGGGTGAGGAGAGAGGAGGGTGCTGCCCGCCGGGGTGCTTCTGCTCGGGAGAAGGAGAGAGATGAGGGAGTTCGGGGGAGGAGAGGAGACATGCGCGTGGGGGTGAGGGCCGGTCGTGGGGGCGCGTGCGTGGAGTGTTCGTGGGTGGGTGGGGCCGTGCGTGTGTCTGGCGGTCACTGTTGGTGGGATGAGCGTTTAAGATCTTGCCACGTCATCGATCCGCGTGATCGATCCTCGTGGTGTGTTTTCTCTTTGCAGTCTGCCAAATAAAGTACAGACGGCAAATGGCTCACTTTGCCGTCTGCCAAAACATTGCCGTCTGTATAATTTTTGGCAGATGGCAAAGTGAGCTCTTTGCCGGCAGTAAATTTTTAGCAGACGGCAAAGTGAGTTGTTTGCCATCTATATTTCTTTGCGGTCTGCAGTTGACGGCAAAATTGGTCTTTGCCGTCAGGCCCGACCAAAAACTGACGGCAAAGACAACCATAGACGGCAAATTAGCTGATTCCTGTAGTGGGTTGGTCGTCGGCGGCGGTGGAGCTAGCGGGGGAGGGTTGCGGTGGGTCGTCGGCGGTGGTGGAGCTAGCGGGGGAGGGTTGCGGTGGGTCGGCGGCGGCGGTGGAGCTAGCGGGGGAGGGTTGCGGTGGGTCAGCGGCGGCGTGGAGATAGCAGGGGAGGATGCGGGTGGGATCGAGATCGAGATCAAAAAGTGTCCATGAAATTTAAAAATATTCATGATATATCAAAAAGTGCCCATGAAATACAATCGAGAAATGAAGACTACGATTTAAATACAATCGATCTTAGCTAGCTATCTGTTCACAATCTTCTTGCCCTTCTTTTTACAAAATGGAGTTCTTACGTGGAGCGGACGTCCTTTAGGTAGGGTTGTTACTGCTTCTTCTTGGGGTGTGTGCTGCTACTTCATCAATCGTCGTCATGTTCGATCTTCGGGTCGCCATACTTGTCGAAGTCTTGCTCATTGGCTACTCCATCCATTACGATGATCTTTCTTTTGCCTCTCCTCACTGAAACACGACCGGGCTTTGTGGGTCGGTAATGAAGAAGCATTGGTCCACTTGGGAAGCCAGTACCCATGGCTCATTTTTCGCGGTGGCGTTTGCGCCCATGATCTTGGTTAACCGGGTATAACCATGCTGGTGAAATACCGGTCTTCTTTTAGGACGCTCTTGGCCCATCTGACACGGAACATCGGGACCTTCTCTCCAGCGTAGCTCAGCTCCTAGATCTCCTCGATCCTTCCGTAGTATCTGTCCTTGTCGTTGCCGGTGTAGGATTCCATCGTTACCCCGGAGTTCTGATAACCATCACTCTTCATGTCCTTGTCCTCGGTGTAGAATGTGTAGCCATTGATATCGTACGCGTCATAGGTCATCAGGTTATGCTCGGCGCCCTGTGACAAGGTGAATATGAGTTGTTCTTTCGCGGAAGAATCCTCATGTAAAGGGTACGACAGAAGCTTCTCCTTGAACCAACGCGTGAAACATGAGTTGTGATCTTTGATTATATCTCCATCCGTCCTCTGTTGGCCTCGGTCATTGTACGTCTCCTCAATAAAGGTTTTGTGCTCTACCATCCAAGGATCGACCACGTCTATGTGTTGTAGCGCGACTAGGTTTGCTCTTTCAAAGTCGGCGAGTCGACCCTCGAAGTCGTCATGCATTTCGCGGCGACCCTCACGGTGACCCCATCCAGCGAGCCTGCCTAGGTGCCTGTTGATGGCTAGACCAACGGAGTTCTCGATGCCTAGATAATTCATGCAGTAGGAGATGCACTCTTCGGTCAGAAAACCTCTGGCTATACTTCCCTCTGGACATGACATGTTGCGAACGTATCCTTTGATGAGACCATTCATCTTTTCGAACGGCATCATGCTATGCAGGAACGTTGGCCCGAGTTGGATGATATCCTCCATGATATGGACTAGCAGATGCACAATAACGTCGAAGAATGCGGGCGGGAAGTACATCTCAAGCTCGCATAGTATCACCACGATCTCTTCCTGTAGCTTTCTGAGTTGCCTCACGCCAATCGACTTCCGAGAGATGACGTTGAAAAAGTTGCATAGGCCAAATAGCGTTTCACGGACGTGCGCGTCCATGATCCCACGGATTGCAACTGGAAGTATCTACATCATCAGCACGTGACAGTCATGAGACTTCATCCCGCTGAACTTATGCTTCGTTGGGTCTAGGTATCTGCTTATCTTCCCTGCGTAACCGTAAGGAAGTTTTACTCCTAGGAGGCAGGTGAAAAACTGCTCGATCTCCTCCTGACTTAGAGTGAAGCACGTAGGAGGGTAGTCATTTCCGGTCTTCTTGGCCTTTTTGCCTTTGCGATGACTTTCTGTGTCCTGCTTCGCCTCATCATCATCATCATCATCATCATCATCATCATCATCATCATCATCATCATCATCATCATCATCATCATCATCATTAGCGTGAAGCTCCTGCCTGATGCCCATTGATTTCAAGTCTGCCCTTGCTTTCGGCCCATATTTGGTCCTGTCTGGCATGTTGAGCAGGGTACCAAGCAGACTCTCGCACACGTTCTTCGTGATATGCATGACATCAAGGTTGTGAGGCACACGGTGGATCTTCCAGTACGACAAGTCCAAGAAAACAGACCTCGTTTTCCATACCTTCAGCAGCGGCTCTGGAGCCTTTCACTTTTTTCCCGGCTCTGGCGCCTTTTGCTTGTTTCCCGGCAGTGGGCAGTCTTTCCAATTTTTCAACAGCTCGTCTATTTCCTCACCGCTCCTCGTACACGGGCGTTTTCGGGGTTCGGTTTCACCATCGAACAGATCCTTGCGTTTCCTCCACGGGTCATCGTCGCGAAGCCACCTTCGATGTCCCATGAGCACGGTTTTCGAAGACCCGGGATCTCTATCTAGCTGGCGATACGTTGTGTCATCCATGCACCTTACGCATTCAAAAAATCCGTGGACTACCTGCCCCGCGAGATATCCGTAACCAACATATTCGTGCACCGTCGTGAGCAGTGCAGCTCTCATAGGAAAATATTCTTTCTCTGCGGCGTCCCACGTATTGGCTGGCATTTTCCACAGCGTGTCTAACTCCTCCTTCAGCAGCCCCAGATACAGATTGATGTCGTTCCCTGGTTGTTTCGGCCCTTCAATTACCATACTCATGCACAACCAGGGGGAAGGTTGTACATCCACACAAACACAGGCCAGGTGATATGTGTGCTTCTATGGCTGCCAAATGGATTGACTCCATCGGTGCTCGCGCCCAGCACGATGTTCCTTGGATCGTTCCCAAATTCTGGGTGTTCGAAGTTCAACTCTTGCCACTTGCTCGCATCCTTAGGGTGACTAAGCATCTTGTCTTTTTTATTTATCTCCGGATCATTTGCCTCATCTTCTCGCTTCTTCTCCTCCCTATCCGTGTGCCAACGCAGGAGCTTTGCTACCTTAGGGTCCGCGAAATACCGCTGCAGACGAGGAGTGATTGGAAAGTACCAGACCACTTTTCGAGGAGCTTTCTTCCTCTTCTTTTATCAAGTGACGCCGCACACCGGACATATGGTAGACTCCGCGTGCTCGTCCCGATAAATGATGCAATTGTTCATGCACGCATGGTATTTCACGTGTGGTAAATCCAGAGGACACACGATTTTCTTCGCCTCCTCGAAACTGGTCGGGCACTTGTTCCCCTTGGGAAGACGTTCGTGCCACAATACCATGTTCTTGTCGAAGCATGCGTCGGTCATTTTGTGTTTTACCTTCATCTCCAGAGCCATGAGCGTTACTTTCAAGCGGGTATTCTCGGGCCTGCATCCTTCATATAATGGAGTAACCGCGTCTATCTCCAGTTGATCCAGCTTGGCTTTCTCTCGCGCGGCAGCTCTTGCGTTATCCGTCTGCTTGAGAAGCAGCTCCTGAATATGAGGATCCTGCACCCAGCCTCCATCGTCGACTGCTCCGGCATCTTCATCTTCATGATCATGCCCTTCGTCTTGATCTTCCTCATCGTCATGTACGACATCTTCTACTTTATGACTGTGTACAGCATCACCACCGTGATCATGTCCTGGAGATTCTTCGTCTTCTCGCCCGCCCTCGCCGCGGTGGTACTTGTCTTGTTGCCCTTCCTCATTTCTTGCCCGGCCCCCATGGGCGACTTCATAGTCATCTTCATCACCTTGCCACCAATAGCCATCCATGAAACCACGCAAGAGCAGGTGGTCCCGCACCTGCCCGGAATCCGGGTCCGCAATAAGGCTCTTCAGCTTGCATCTTCGACACGGACAACTTATCTCCGTCTCGTTCTTTTGAAGCATCTCGGCCTTCGCGGAGCTCAAAACCTATTCACGATGCCTTCGGTCATCGTGCGGACCATGGTCGCTCATGGGTAGAGCAAAAGCGATATTTTAGAACCCGAAAAAATTTGGCATGACCTTCCTAAAAATAGGACCAAAAAGAATGCATAGTGCCAAAATTCTCGCCGAAACGGAAATGAATCAACATTCCAGCAAAATATTGGCAACTATCGCATTTCAAATACCGGTACCTGCAAACACAAACATATATGCAACACCAAAACAGAAGCAACACCACAAACATACATAGATCTAGCTAGGCCACAAAAAGTGCATGGGCACGTTGTTGGAGCGAGCTAGGGAGAAAAAAAGTAGATCTGCATCATGAAGATAGCTTTCCCCTTACTTACCTATCAAAAAAAGGTAATTTCACTACTTAATTTTGATGAATCTATGGTGAAAATGAGGTGAGGAGGAGGAGGCAGCCGAGACAAGCTGGGAGGAGGAGGTGGAGAGAATGAAGTGGGGAAAGTGAGTGGGTAGGTGTGCTGTCCAAAATATCTTGTTGGTCCCAGGTTACTAATGGCGCACCACCAGAAAATGCGCCATTAGTAACCCTGGTTACTAATGGCGCACCTGCGGGTGGTGCGCCATTAGTAGTTTATGCAGAATAGTAAAAAAATTATATATATATATACACTAATGGCGCACTGTGGAAAAGTGCGCCATTAGTAGTTTAAACTAGTAATGGCGCACTTTTACATGGTGCGCCATTAGTAGTTTTGCAAAAAAGTAAAAAAAAAATATACTAATGGGGCACTGTCTATAAGGTGCGCCATTACTAGTTAGAACTATCAATCGCGCACTTTGACATCATGCGCCATTAGTATGTATGAAAAAATGGAAAAAATCAGTACTAGTGGCGCACCGTGTGTCTGGTGCGCCATTAGTGTCTTCCACACTAATGGCGCACCTCCAATAGGTTTGCCATTAGTATATAGTAGTGGCGCACTACTTACCTGGTGCTCCATTAGTATCAATCCTATCTATAGCCCTTTTCCTAGTAGTGGTGAGTGAGGCGAGGGAGGGGCAAAACAGGAAACGACAAGATTTTCGTAGCGTTACAAAATTTGAACTACAATTCCTAAACGCTCTTATAAAAGTTTACGGAGGGAGTATTACTTTGCTTCGAGGGCTAATAAACTTTTGCAATAAGTATATGAGTTCTTTATGACTAATGTGAGTCCATGGATTATACGCAGTCTTACCCTTCCGCAATTTGCTAGCCTCTACGGTATCCTACATTGCCCTTTCTCACCTTGACAGTTGGTGCAAACTTCGCCGGTGCATCCAAACCCCGTGATAAGATACGCTCTATCACACATAAACCTCCTTATATCTTCCTCAAAATAGCCAGCATACCTACCTATTATGGCATTTCGATAGCCATTTCGAGATATATTGCCATGCAACTTTCCACCGTTTCGTTTATTATGACACGCTCCATCATTGTCATATTGCTTTGCATGATCATGTAGTTGACATCGTATTTGTGGCGAAGCCACCTTTATATTTCTTTCATACATATCGCTCTTGATTGATTGCATATCCCGGTACACCGCCCGAGGCATTCACATAGAGTCATGTTTTGTCCTAAGTATTGAGTTGTAATTCTTGAGTTGTAAATAAATATAAGTGTGATGATTTCCATTATTAGAGCATTGTCTCATGTGAGGAAAGGATGATGGAAGCAATGATTCCCTCACAAGTTGGGATGAGTCTCCGGACTTTATGAAAAATAAAAGAGGCCAAAGAAGCCCAAATAAAAAAAGAGGCCAAAGAAGCCCACCAAAAAAATGAGAGAAAAAGGGAGAAGGGACAAAGTTACTATCCTTTTTCCACACTTGTGCTTCAAAATAGCACCATGATCTTCATGATAGAGAGTTTCTTATTTTGTCACTTTCATATACTAGTGAGAATTTTCATTATAGAACTTGGCTTGTATATTCCAATGATGGGATTCCTCAAAATGCCCTAGGTCTTCGTGAGCAGGCAAGTTGGATGCACACCCACTTAGTTCTTTTTGATGAGCTTTCATACATTTATATCTCTAGTACATCCGTTGCATGGCAATCCCTACTCATCGTATTGACATATTGATGGGCATCTCCATAGCCTGTTGATTAGTCGCGTCAATGTGAGACTTTCTCCTTTTTTGTTTTCTCACATAATCCTTATCATCATACTCTACTCCACCCATAGTGCTATGTCCATGGCTTATGCTCATGTATTGCATGAGGGTTGAAAAGGCTGAAGCGCATTAAAAATTATGAACCAATTGCTTGGCTGAAACCGGCGTTGTGCATGATGGGAGCATTTTGTGTGACGAAAATGAAGCATGGCCAAACTATATGATTTTCTAGAGATAAGCTTTCTTTGGCTATGTTATTCTGATAAGACATAAACTGCTTGGTTAGCATGCTTAAAGTATTACTATTTTTATGTCAATATTAAACTTTTATCTTGAACCTTTTGGATCTGAACATTGATGCCACAATAAAGAGAATTATATTGAAAATTATGTTAGGAAGCATTCCACATCAAAAATTCTGTTTTTATCATTTACCTACTCGAGGACGAGCAGGAATTAAGCTTGGGGATGCTTGATACGTCTCCAACGTATCTGTAGTTTTTGATTGGTCCATGCTATTATACTATATGTTTTGTATGTTTAATGGGCTTTACTATGCACTTTTATATTATTTTTGGGAGTAACCTATTAACCGGAGGCCCAGTGCAAATTGCTGTTTTTTTTTACTATTTTAGTGTTTCGCAGAAAAGGAATATCAAACGGAGTCCAAACGGAATGAAACCTTTGGGAGAGTCGTTTTTGGAACAAAAGCAATTCAGGAGACTTGGAGTGGACGTCAAGGAAGCAACGAGGCGGCCACGAGGCAGGGAGGCGCACCCAGGGGGTAGGCGCGCCCCCACCCTCGTGGGCCCCTCGTGGCTCCCCTGACCGACTTCTTTTGCCTATATATACTCATGTACCCTAAAAACATCCGGGAGCACCATAGATCGGGAGTTCCACCGCGCAAGCCTCTGTAGCCACCAAAAACCAATCGGGACCCTATTCCGGCACCCTACCGGAGGGGGGATCCATCACCGGTGGCCATCTTGATCATCCCGGCGCTCTCCATGACGAGGATGGAGTAGTTCACCCTCGGGGCTGAGGGTATGTACCAGTAGCTATGTGTTTGATCTCTCTCTCTCTCTCTCTCTCTCTCGTGTTCTTGATTTGGCACGATCTTGATGTACCGCGAGCTTTGCTATTATAGTTGGATCTTATGATGTTTCTCCCCCTCTACACTCTTGTAATGGATTGAGTTTTCCCTTTAAAGTTAACTTATCGGATTGAGTCTTTAAGGATTTGAAAACACTAGATGTATGTTTTGCATGTGCTTATCTGTGGTGACAATGGGATATCACGCAATTCACTTGATGTATGTTTTGGTTATGAACTTGCGGGTTCACTGACCTTGTGAACTTATGCATAGGGGTTGGCACATGTTTTCGTCTTGACTCTCCGGTAGAAACTTTGGGGCACTCTTTGAAGTACTTTGTGTTGGTTGAATAGATGAATCTGAGATTCTGTGATGCATATTGTATAATCATGCCCACAGATACTTGAGGTGACATTGGAGTATCTAGGTGACATTAGGGTTTTGGTTGCTTTGTGTCTTAAGGTGTTATTCTATTATGAACTCTATGATAGATCGAACGGAAAAAATAGCTTCGTGTTATTTTACTACGGAATCTTGAATTGATCGATCAGAAAGGATAACTTTGTGGTGGTTTCGTACCCTACAATAATCTCTTCGTTTGTTCTCCACTATTAGTGACTTTGGAGTGACTCTTTGTTGCATGTTGAGGGATAGTTATATGATCCAATTATGTTATTATTGTTGAGAGAACTTGCACTAGTGAAAGTATGGACCCTAGGCCTTGTTTCGAAGCATTGCAATACCGTTTACGCTCACTTTTACCACGTGTTACCTTGCTGTTTTTATAATTTCAGATTACAAAAACCTATATCTACCATCCATATTGCACTTGTATCACCATCTCTTCGCCGAACTAGTGCACCTAAACAATTTACCATTGTATTGGGTGTGTTGGGGACACAAGAGACTCTTTGTTATTTGGTTCTAGGGTTGTTTGAAAGAGACCATCTTCATCCTACGCCTCCCACGGATTGATAAACCTTAGGTCATCCACTTGAGGGAAATTTGCTACTATCCTACAAACCTCTGCACTTGGAGGACCAACAATGTCTACAAGAAGAAGGTTGTGTAGTAGACATCACTCAGCCATAGGTTCTATAAAGTATGCTATATGTGTACACTAGTAGAAAACAGGGCTTTGGTTCAAGTCATATAAGACCATTAGTCCCGGTTCAGTCACGAACCGGGACCCATGGGGGCATTGGTCCCCGTTCGTGAAGCCAGGGGGGCTGCCGTGCCTCATGGGGGCATTTGTCCCGGTTCGTGAGGCCAGGGGGCCTGCCGGGTCTCATGGGGGCATTGGTCCCGGTTCGTCTGGCCCCTTTGGTCCCGGTTGGTGGGACGAACCATTGGTCCCGGTTGGTGGCTTGAACCGGGACCAAAGGGTGTCCTTTAGTCCTGGGAGCAATGATGTTCCTATATATACCCCCTCGCCGGCGAGCAGAGCAGTCGACACTGCTCTGTTTTTTCATGCCCGCGAGGGGAGGGCTTTGTGGTGCTCTAGCTCACCTCCTATGCACATGAGGTGTTCGATGGAATGCCCAAGACACACTACTTGAGCTTTCTCCTCTCCAAGCTCGACCTCCAAGCTCCCTTTTCCTCAATATTTGTCTAGGTTTAGTGGTCCGTCATGTCCCGTCCCCATCTTCACAGTCGTCGATCGCCCGCGCCGATCTTGTCGCCGGCACCACCGTTGTGAGCCTCTTGTTTTTATCTTCTTTCTGAAAGGAAAAAAAACTCTTACTTGTATGTGTAGATAGATACTTGTATAATTTTCTTACTTTTATTATTGCTTCTTATTATATAGTGCGATGGTTTTTGTATCCGACCCGGTCGGCCCTTGTCCTGTCTATGATTCGGATGTGGTATATATTATCTTTTATAACTATTTGGTTCATTTATTGTTTATGACAACTATGACGACTAACGTGACATAGATTTTATTTATGTAGGAGGTATGTGAACCAGAAATTCCAACTGGCCCTATTATCGAGAGGTTAAATTTAGTTGAAGAAGAAAACAATTTCTTGAAGCCAAAAATAAAAAAATTGAGGAGGAGAAGATGATATTGGAGTTGCATGTTGCAGATGTTGTCGATGATCACAAGATCAAGATGGATGCAATGCGCTTGAAGATTAGAAAATATGCCATTCATACCAAGGCTTGGTATCATTATGCCGTTTTACATAGTTTTACATAATTTCAATGTACGGTTTAATTAATTAGATGCTCTGGAGAGCTATATGTTGTTCAATGAGAACTATATATGTACTTTAGTTTTAATATGATGATGAACTTCTATTAATTTGTTCACTTAATTATCTATTCATGATGTTCTGTAATGATTTTTGACACACTTAATTATATATAATGCACGCAGATGAATCGACAATGGATGTACGGTGACAGACACACCTCCGAGTACATTAAGGGCGTGCATAGTTTTCTCGAAGTGGCTGAGGCAAACAAGCAGAATGGTTTTATGTGTTGTCCATGCCCTATATGTGGGAATACGAAGTCTTACTCTGACTTGAAAACCCTTCACACCCACCTGCTTTATAAGGGTTTCATGCCACACTATAATTTTTGGACTAAGCACGGAGAAATAGAGGTTATGATGGAAGACAAAGAAGAAGAATAGGACGATCACAACTATGTCCCCCCTAAATATGGTGATGATGAAACGAGGGAAGCTGTTGAAGATCAAGAGGATCCAGACGATGTGCGAAAGTCAAAAGGAGAAGCTAAAGTTCGATCTCATGTTAGAGGATCACAAAAAAGGTTTGTACCCCAATTACGAAGATGTCAAGACAAAGCTCGGTACCGTGCTAGAATTGCTGCAGTGGAAGGCAGAGCATGGTGTGCCTGACAAAGGATTTGAGAAGCTACTGAAAATATTGAAGAAGAAGCTTCCAAAGGATAACAAATTGCCCGACAGTACGTACACAACAAAGAAGGTTGTATGCCCTCTAGGATTAGAGGTGTAGAAGATACATGAATGCCCTAATGACTACATCCTGTACCGTGGTGCGTACGAGGATTTGAACGCATGCCCGGTATGCGGTGCATTGGGGTATAAGATCAGATGAGATGACCCTGGTGATGTTGATAGCGAGCGCCCCAGGAAGAGGGTTCCTGCCAAGGTGATGTGGTATGCTCCTGTAATACCACAGTTGAAACGCCCGTTCTAAAACAAAGAGCATGCCAAGTTGATGCGATGGCACAGAGAGGACCGTAAGAAAGACGGGAAGTTGAGAGCACCCGCTGATGGGTCGCAGTGGAGAAAAATTGAGAGAAAGTACGGAGAGGAGTTTGCAGGTGATGCAAGGAACGTACGGTTTGGTTTAAGCACAAATGGCATTAATCCTTCTGGGGAGCAGAGTAGCAATCGCAACAGCCCGGAGAGTCAGCCGGGAAATTCTAGACTCGGTTCCTCACTAAAAAGAACCAAATAGTCGTCTGTCCGGACGCCGAAGCCCTGGCGGCTTTTAAGCATAATATCCGTGACGAGTGGCTCGCTCGACACCTCGGCCAGGAAAAGCCCAAGTCCATGGCAGCTCTCACAACCCTAATGACCCGTTTTTGTGCGGGTGAGGATAGCTGGTTGGCTCGTAGCGGCACCACGCCACATTCCGGCACTTCGGACGGCCGCGATGCTAACGGCAAGCCAGGGCACAACAGACATAAGATACGGAACAACGACGACAGCACGGAAGACACGGCAGTCAATGCCGGATTCAGCGGACCTAAATCCGGACAGCGGAAAAAGCCGTTCAAAAGAAATAATCAGGGACCGTCCAGTCTGGGCCGCATACTAGAGCGCTCGTGCCAAATTCATGGCACACGGGACAAACCAGCCAACCACACCAATAGAGACTATTGGGTGTTCAAACAGGCTGGCAAGATAAACGATGAAAACAAGGACAAGGGGCTGCACAGCGACGATGACGATGAGCCCAGGCATCCGAATATGGGGGGCAGAAGAAATTTCCCCCCTGGTGAAAACGGTCAATATGATCTACGCCACCCACATCCCCAAGCGGGAACAGAAGCGGGCACTACGGGACGTCTATGCGATGGAGCCAGTCACCCCCAAGTTCAACCCATGGTCAGCTTGTCTGATCACCTTTGACCGTAGGGATCACCCTACCAGCATCCGTCACGGCAGCTCAGCCGCATTGGTCTTAGACCCAATCATCGACAGATTCCACCTCTCGCGTGTCCTTATGGACGGCAGCAGCAGCCTGAACCTGCTTTATCAGGACACAGTGCGCAAGATGGGCATTGATCCTTCAAGGATCAAGCCCACCAAAACCACCTTTAAAGGTGCTATTCCTAGAGTAGAGGCCTGCTTCACGGGTTCTATAACATTGGAGTGGTCTTCGGATCCCCAGACAACTTCAGGAGCGAAGAGCTGATCTTCGACATCGTCCCTTTCCGCAGTGGCTACCACGCACTGCTTGGGCAAACCGCATTCGCAAGATTCAATGCGGTGCCGCACTACGCATATCTCAAGCTCAAGATGCCGGGACCGTGCGGGGTCATCACTATCAAAGGAAATATGGACCGCTCCCTTCGAACAGAAGAGCATACGGCAGCCCTCGCGGCAGAAGTACAATGCAACCTCCTCCGACAAACCAATCCGGCGAAAACTTCGAGCACTGTCAAACGAGTCCGGAGCACCCCGCAACAGGATCAACACGAATGTCAAGATCGTGATTAGTAGTCGGGCCTCCGCTCAAGCCCCTCCAAAGCAGCATTCGTGCCACGCGTACACAATTACGCACTCAAGATACCTTGGGCACAGGCGGAGGCGCATCAACGACTCAGCCGATAATGCGGGTAACCGCTAAATACCTTCATACTCTTTCCCTTTTTACCTTTCAGGACACTGCATTAGTGCAGCATCCTCAGAAGAGCCGAATCGCCGGACTCATATGTAAGAGACGCCCAAGGAGGCAATAGACGTTGTGCGCAGAACGAAATACCTAGGTGGAATCTATTTACGATCATTATACCTACTTCATCTATCTGCACATGGCTTGCCCCTGGATAGGACATGTCAAATAGTCCTATTTTTATCTCTGCCTAATGCATCCATTGTAAACATACGCTTAAATGTATTTTTCGTTAAATGGAGATTATATATAGCGTCAGCTTATTATCCTTATTTGAGTATTTTTCTCTTATAAATATTTATTTGGTATTGCATCCGTACACCTTGGTACGGCCAGTTTGCCAGGGGCTTCTTCCGACGCCCCGTAATATGGCACGAAAAGTCCGAACACTTTAAACAGTGCGGCACCCCGAACTTATAGCATTATATGCATCAGCTCCAAATCATGTCTTGGGTATATAGTTGGGATAGCCCGGCTCCCTTGTTTTGGTGCCTTACGTTCCGTTATATCGGCTAAGGTAGCGCACTGAGAAGTACTGTGATTGTGTCCCGGTTCTGCTGGACGAGCACCTCAGTAGAGAAAGTCGAAAAACTGACCAGCATGATGTGGCGAGAGCTGGTCACTGTTCGAGAGGTAATAAAATCATTAAAGATTTTCCGCTTTAGGCGATAAATAGGCTTTGTCCGATCAAGGCATATATAGCGCCGCAATTCGGCCTTTCGGATTCTAGGGGCTTCGCCAAAATTTAAAATTGTAGACTTCTATGGCTAAGTGAAAGTTATAAAGCCGCATAGTCCGATTGCCTGATTCGCTGCGCTGGATACCTCCTTAGGGGGCCAAACATTTGGATAAAGAGTGTCCGGGATTTCCATGAACACCCCAGTGCTAGTCGCGTGGGGGCGGAAGCCGATGACTGGCCTACTTTCAGGATTTTATAAACAGCCGCACGGAAGGCAACATTTTAAATAACAAAAGCGCTACATAGCGCAAGTAACTTCGTCCTTAAAATACAACCATGACAGAAGTGAATTCATTCAAAAATGGTGTCCTTGGTACATTCGTCAGCCACGAAGCGGGCACCCTTCATAATGCCATCATAGTACAGCTCGGGATGGCGATGCGCCTTGCCCTCCGGCGGCCCGTCCTTGACCAGCTTCTCCGCATCCATCTTGCCCCAATGCACTTTGATGCGGGCAAGGGCCTGGCGGGCACCCTCGATGCACACAGATCGCTTGATCACCTCAAGCCGCGGGCAGGCATCCATCATCCGCAGATCGGGCGAAGTAGCTCACGGGCATGAGCTCACCAGGCCACATCCGGACTATGAACCCCTTCATAGCCAGTTCGGCCGCCCTGTGGAGTTCGACCAACTGCTTCAGTTGGTCACTCAGAGGCATCGGGTGTTCGGCCCCAGCATACTGGGACCAGAACAGCTTCTTCGTTGAGTTCCCCTCCTGGGCACGTTAGAACTCCACAGCGTCTGATACGCTGCGTGGCAGATCTGCGAATTCCCCTAGAGAGCTCCAAATTCGAGTAAGTAAAAGAAACGCCTCCTCCACATGTTCGCTTTGCATAAAGAACTTCTTACCCGCTGCTATCTTCTTGGCCTACTGGATCTCCTACTGTGCTTTCTCGGCCTCATCCTTGGCATCTTTTAAGCTCTTAAGGGCCTTCGCAAGATCGACATCTTTCGCCTTCAGATCATGCTCCACTGATTCGCATTTCTTGCCGAGGTCCTGGAGCTCCTGCTGTACCTCACCTACCCTAGCACTTTGCTTTTCTTGCTCCTTACACTCTGAAGCCGCCTTGTCTTCGGCCTCGGACAGCGCCTTCTTCAGGGCCGCCACTTTGGCAGGGGCCCCTGTTACACGGTCACGACACTTACTTGTTAGACCAACCAACCTTGACTATCCTTAAATATATAAGAACGGGAATTACTTACCCTTGTTCTCTTCGAGCTGCCTCTTCGTGAGGTCGAGCTCTCCCTGCGCCTGCTCCAAGTACCGTTTCAGATCGGCAACCTCGGCGGTACAGGCAGCAGCAGCAGCAAGCAGCACAGCCTGCTTATTCACAATAATACTTATGTTTAGACTCCTGCGGATTTTAATTGACCCTCTGCTCGGCTTTTATATCCGAACACCAAACAGAGTATCAGGGGCTACTACCTATCGGGTGGTAATTTTGCACATATTCATTACTTACCTCAAAGCCTGTTAGGAGGCTGGTGCAAGCTTCGATTAATCCGCTCTTGGCGGACGAAACCTTCCGAATCACCGTACTAATAAGAGTACGGTGCCCTTGTCAAGGGAAGCGCCGCAAAGCGCTTCCAGCAGACCGTCCGGCGCCTCATGCGCAACGGAAGTCCGCGACACAGACGCCTCGCCCTCCTTAGCGAGGGGTCGCCTGCCTGAGTCCGGAACCATCGAAGGTTCCGGAATTGTGTTCGACTGATAGCCCGGCTGGCCATGGCTCTCGTCGACACGATCCGTGGGGATCTTGAACCCCGCGTGTCCGACGACTGGGACCCCACCTCGGGGCGTCTCCAGAGTCACCTCCCCCTGCTCTTGGAGCCTTTGGGACAACACCTCCGTGTCGTCCGCGGGTTGAGGAGTGGTGGCCTTCGGAAGCAAATTCATCTCCGAATTGCTCAGTGACCCGGAGGAGGATACCTTGGGGTGATCCCTGGCCGGACTGCACATATGTCCAGCATTATAAATACAAAAACTATGAATTGAAGTCATGATAGAGTGCGAACACTTACGGTCGCGCTAGGGGCTTCCCCCTGGGCAGCCACTCCTCCTCGCTGAGAGCGGCCATGGCGGAGTAGTCCGGAAGGGGCCCCTTCCCGTTCTTGGACGCCCTAGCCTCCCCTCGTAGGGCGGCTTTTCTCTTCTTCTCCCCCCCGCTGGGGGAAGGTAGGATCTCTTTCTGATTCCCCATGCCTCCGCGGGAGGAATCCGACTCGTCATCATCGGACGATAGGGGAATGAAGGCCCTACGCCGAGGACCTTTTCCGGCCCCTGGGTCCGCCTCCCCGAACCCCTCATCCTTTCCGGATGGGGCATCTTCTTCTTCTTCCTCCTCCTCCCCTTCGTGGGAGGAGTCCTCCTCGTCGTCTTCGGACGAGGCTTCCAGCACAACCTTACGCCAGAGACCCTTTCGGATCCCCGGGGCCTTCTTCTTGGCCTTCTTCTCCGGCACCTTGTACGGCACCGGGACCAGCATCTTCGTCAAGAGAACATCTGCTGGATCTTCTGGCAGCGGAGCCGGGTAGTAAACCTGCTCCGTTGTCTCCACGTAATCCTGAAGCAAATATGCACAATTATTTAAGGCACTCCCGTGAATATATCTGGAAGAACTGGGTCCGATGTCAGTCTAAGAACTCACCGGGCTAGGAGCCCGCGCGGCGTGAAGCCCGCAGTCTTCGGATGTTGGAGGAGGCACTTCAGAGGCCTTGAACAACTCCTTCCATGCGCCTTTGTGCGTCATGTCGTAGAGCCTCTGGAGCGTCCGGTGCTCGGTGGGGACGAACTCCCACAGATTGACTGCCCGCCTCTGGCAGGGCAAAATTCGGCGAACGAGCATGACCTGGATCACGTTGACAAGCTTGATGTTCTTGTTCTTCATGCCTTTGACGCATGTTTGGAGTCCGGCCAGCTCCGCGGAATCGCCCCAGGACAGGCCCTTCCTCTCCCAGGAGGTAAGCCGCATGGGGGCTCCGGATCGAAACTCGGGAGCTGCCGCCCAGTTGGCGCCGCACGGCTCGGTGATGTAGAACCCCCCCCTCCTGATTGCCATCCTTTTACGGTCTCCGCGAAGGAGCCGTCGAGCCATATGACGTTGGGCATTCTGCCCACCATGGCCCCTCCGCACTCCGCCTGTTGGCCTCTTACCACCTTCGGCTTCACGCAGAAAGTTTGCAGCCATAGGCCTAAGTGAGGCCGGATGCGGAGGAAAGCCTCACACACAACGATGAATGCCGAGATGTTGAGGACGAAATTCGGGGCCAGATCGTGAAAATCCAGCCCGTAGTAGAACATAAGCCCGCGGATGAAGGGACGGAGTGGAAATCCCAGTCCACGGACGAAGTGGGCGATGAATACAACCCTCTCGTGGGGTCATGGGGTCGGAATGACCTGCCCGGCGTCTGGTGGATGGTGCGCTATGTTCGCGGCCAAGTATCCGGCCGCCCGAAGATTGGTGATATGCTTCTCCTTGACGGTGGAAGCCACCCACTTGCCCCCTGCTCCGGACATGTTTAGCTGTGCGGGGAAGACTTGGGCTTGGGCGCTGGAGCTCGTCGGGGCAAGAGTGGGCAAAGGAAGAAGAAGGCGTGGCTGAAAATGGGGGAACCTTATCCCTTTATAGAGGCGCCGGAAGCGGTGTGCCTCCCCACTTGCCCGTTAGGAATTGCTTGTTTCCCAAACGCCACGGTGATTGGCGTGGTGAGATTACCCATACCCGTATTGATGAGAATCCCGTAATAAGGGGACACGATCTCTGCTTTGATAAGACGTGTCACAGAAACCGCCTCGTGATATGCATTGTAGCTGGTTGTGGGGAAACGGTTCGACTAATGATCCGACCGTAATAACATGTCACGTCGTCAGAAAAAGTTGTCAGCAGATTGCATTTGTGAAATATCATTCTCTCTACGGTGGTATGCGAAGATCATTTCTCAGATCCGGACACGATTTGGGTATTCGATAATTACTTTGGAGAATTTGGAGGAGGAACCCGCCTTGCAATGCCGAAGACAATATTGTGCGACGTCGCCTCATCATCATTGAAGCCTGGTTCAGGTGCAACGTCCGGACTATCGAAGCGTGAAGATACAAGACTCAAGACTTCGGCCCGTGTCCGGATGGAGCTTTCGTTGGCATGGAAGGCAAGCTTGGTGATCAGGATATTATATCTCCTTCCTTGCAACCGACTCCATGTAAACCCTAGCCCTCTCCGGTGTCTATATAAACCGGAGATGTTGGTCCTTAGAAGGCCGATCACAATTACATTCATACCATCATAGGCTAGCTCCTAGGGTTTAGCCTCTACGATCTCGTGGTAGATCTACTCTTGTATTACCCATATCATCAATATTAATCAAGCAGGAAGTAGGATTTTACCTCCATCGAGAGGGCCCAAACCTGGGTAAACACCTATGTCCCTTACTTCTTGTTACCATTAGCCTTGACGCACAGATCGGGACCCCCTACCCGAGATCCGCCGGTTTTGATACCGACAGCCCCCCTCCATTTATTCCTGCACCCACACACTCCATATTCTTCCCAAAAAAATCCCCATCCAGCTCAAGCATGAGTTCTAGCTAATTTTGCTGCGATTTTCGATCTCCTTGCTCAAAGCTCCATTCACAAAACTGCTTTGGGAGATTGTTGCTTGGTATGTGACTCCTCCATTGGCCCAATTAGTTTTTTTCTAGTGTTTTGTTCATTGCAAATTTTTGCTGCATAGGTGACCTTGTTCTTGAGCTTGCATGTTAAATTTATGAGGTCCCAAGTAATTCTAATGCATGATATAGGCTCTAGGCACATGTAGGAGTAGTTGCTACCGATCTTGTTTAGTTTTATTCACTTTTATTTTGAAGTTACTAAAATTTCAGAAATTTTTCAGAAAAAGAAATATGTCTAGGAGAATGTATCAAGGTGGTTCCTCAATAAAGAAAGGACCCAGGCTTGCTATGCGTGAGCAAGACGATGAACTACCGAGGGATGCAGAAGTGCGAAACAGTGAGTGGCCATCAGACGATTTTATGGTCAATGCAGGCATTAAGGATGAATTTGACGCATATGTGTGTAATGCCGATCTTGAGGACTTCTTAAAAGATAAGTGACCTCAGTACTATCAATTGACTGGTTCATTTGTGAGAAGGTTTAAATATAAATGTTCACGTAATTCTTAGAGTGTCATGTTTGATATTTATGATAAATCTTATACCATGGACTTAGAAGATTTTACAACTGCTTGCAAACTTCCGCAGTGGGGCAATGTTAATGATCCCCACAAATCTGAATTTAAAGACTTTATTGCTAGTATTAATGTGGGAGAATCTAGGGATATAGCACAAGCTACCATAGGGAGCATTCATTTCCCTGCTATACATTATTTTGCTCTCTTCATTTATAGATGCATTAACGGTAAAGATGAAGCATGTCATATGTGTGTGCCTGATCTTTGGGTCCTCAAGAGCGCTGTGTTAGGTAATAAAGATTACAACTTGGGGGCAATAGTTGCACGTAGGTTGCATAATAATGGTAGGGCCGGAGATTTATTTGGAGGAATTTATGCGACGCGTGTGGCTAATTATCTTGGTATACCCCCACGAGAGGGGGATATGGTGTTGCCTCCTGCTTATTTAGATTATGACGCTATGGTCAAACATCGATTTCTTTTGAGGAATGAACAATTCCTCCAGTATTGACTAATCTTTGACAGACATAGCTCTGTCCATGTTAGTCTCCCTGCTCCTTTCCTTTTTGATTACCAGGCAAAAGGAAGATATGTTGTTACCAGGGAGGAGGCAGCTGAACACGAGGGGAGAGCAGAGGCGGCTCGCCAACATGCCGCAGCTCAGGAGGCATTTGCTGCTTCATCTTAGTACGACCCTAGTTACAACTACGGATATCAGCCAGGCTACCCTTGGCCTTAGACCAATTTAGGCCAAAAGCCTAAGCTTTGGGGAGTACGTATTTCTCAGCGACTTTACATTCATGTTCACACACTATTATAGTTGTTGGTGCTCATACTCTTTCATTGTATTATCCATGCTAGTTTAATTTATTTTTCTAGCCTTCTTCTTGTGTGTTTGATAAACCTTAAGAAAAACCAAAAAGATTTAGTTAAGTTTAATTTCCATGCTTGTAGTAGAAATTAAAATGAAAACCCAAAAAATTTCTCGTTCTTCTTCTTACTTGTTGGGAGCTTTCCCGTGTAAATAGTTTTATTTTCTTTTCTTTTCTTTGGGGGTCGAGAGTAGAAGACCATATTGAAAATGTTTAGTGGCTCTCATATGCATGATTGTTGATTTAATTTGGAGCCCATGTTACTCTGTCTTCTCTCTTGAGTTGAATGCTTGCAGATTCCAGCTTAGTCCAATCCACATGCACTATTATTATTATACACATCGTTCGGTCGTACAAGTAAAAGGCAATAATGATGATATATGATGGACTGATTGAGATGACAAAAGCTGGTATGAACTCGACCTCTCTTGTTTTTGTAAATATGATTAGTTCATCATTCCTGATTCAGCTTATTATGAAGTAAACATATTTGCAATGACATTTAGAGACTATAGTTGCTTGTGCCATGCTTGATTAGCTATGAGTTATAATGGTTTACCTTGCGTGCCAACATGCTATTAAAATGATTGTGATGTGGTATGATGGGATGGTATCCTCCTTTGAATGAATTGAGTGACTCGACTTGGCACATGTTCACGCATGTAGTTGAAACAAATTAACATAGCCTTCATGATATTTATGTTCATGGTGGATTATATCCTACTCATGCTTGTACTTGGTGTGAATTAATTTTAATGCATGTTCATGACTGTTGTCGCTCTCTCAGTTGGTCGCTTCCCAGTCGTTTGCTAGCCTTCACCTGTACTAAGCGGGAATACTGCTTGTGCATCCAAACTCCTTAAACCCCAAAGTTATTCCATATGAGTCCACCATACCTTCCTATATGCGGTATCTACCTGCCGTTCCAAGTAAATTTGTATGTGCCAAACTCCAAACCTTCAAATGAAGTTCTGTTTTGTATGCCCGAGCAGCTCATGTTTCAACTAGGGCTGCCTATATCTTCCATGCTAGGTGGGTTATTCTCAAGAGGAGTGGACTCCGCTCCTCATTCACGAGAAAGGGCCGGTAACCGGGATGCCCAGTCCCATGATCCAAAAAGATCAAAGAAAATTAGTATAATTAAACAAAACTCCCCTAGGGCTGTTGTTAGTTGGAGGCACTCGTTGTTTTGAGCAAGCCATGGATTGATGCTTGTTGGTGGTGGGAGAGTATAAACTTTTACCATTCTATTTGTTAACTGCCTATAATGCATGTTGTATGGAAGATATCGCCATCTCATAGTTGTTGTGTTGACAGTGAAAGTATGCCGCTCAAAATGTTATTCATCTCTATTTTAAAATCGAGCTCTGGAACCTCTACAAATCCCTACTTCCCTCTCCGAAGGGCCTATCTATTTACTTTTATGTTGAGTCATCATCCTTCTTATTAAAAAGCACCCGCTGGAGAGCACACTGTCATTTGCATTCATTACTATTGGTTTATATTGGGTATGACTTGACTGGATCTCCTTTACCATGAATTACAATGTTTAGTCAGTCCTTGATCTTTAAAGGTGCTCTGCATTTATGTTTTGCGGTCTCAGAAAGGGCTAGCGAGATACCATTTTGTTATATCATATTATGATTGTTTTGAGAAAGTGTTATCATCCGAGTTTTATTATTATTGCTCGCTAGCTGATTATGCCATTGATATGAGTAATTGTGAGACCTAAGTGTTATTATGAGTATGCTAAGTTCATAATACTTGCTGAAAACCTGAATGCTGGCTTTACATATTTACAACATCAAGAGCAAACAGAGTTTGTAAAAGTTTTTCTTTATCACATTAAGTTTATCAACTGAATTGCTTGAGGACAAGCAAAGGTTTAAGCTTGGGGGAGTCGATACATCTCCAACATATCTACTTTTCCAAACACTTTTGCCCTTGTTTTGGACTCTAACTTGCATGATTTGAATGAAACTAACCCGGACTGACGCTGTTTTCAGCAGAACTGGCATGATGTTGTTTATTGTGCAGAAAACAAAAGTTCTCGGAATGACCTGAAAATCCACGGAGATAAGTTTTGGAAAATATAAAAAATAGCGGCGGAAGAATCCAGGCCAGGGGGGCCCACACCCTGTCCATGAGGGTAGGGGCGCGCCTGTAACGCCCCGGATTTGTTGCGCCAGGTGTCTGCAAGTTATTCGCCGTCGTTGCCATGTCATTTACTTGCGTGTTGCATTTTATCATGTCATCATATGCATTTCATATCATGTCGTCATGTGCATTTCATTTTGCATACGTGTTCATCTCATGCATCCGAGCATTTTCCCCGTTGTCCGTTTTGCAATCCGGCACTCCTATGTCATCCGGCGTCCCCTTTTGGCCTCTTCTCTTGTGCGGGAGTTAAACGTTCTCGGAATGGACCGAGGTTTGCCAACCGGCCTTCGTATAGCACCGGTAGACCGCCTGTCAAGTTTCGTGCCATTTGGAGGTCGTTTGATACTCCAACGGTTAACCGGGTAGCCGCAATAGCCTCTTTCGTGTGCAGCCCAACACCCCTTCCAAAGTGGCCCAAAACCCACTAAACTCCCATCCATGCTCTCGGTCATTCGATCACGATTGCGTGGCCGAAAACCGCACCTCATTTGGACTCTGCTAGCTCCCTCTACCTATATATATGTGCCCCTCCCCGAATTTTCGTGCAGTCCAAACCCTAGCCTTCTTCCTCTCGCGCCGCCGGACATTTTCCCCGCAGCCGACGGACATGTCCGCCGCCTCCCGAGCCAACCGTGCCTCGCCACGTGGCTCCCGGAAAATCTTGCCAAGGTATGTACTCATTGAAAATCTTATCAAGCGTCTTGATCTATCTCAATAGATCTTGATGCTCAATATGTAAGTAGCTTTTACTGAGGTCTTTCTTTTAAAGAACTCCTTTAAAACACTCCTTTATGCTTTGCAGAATAATTCTACATTACTTCCAATCAACAATATGTCATTCACATATACTTATCAGAAATGTTGTAGTGCTCCCACTCACTTTCTTGTAAATCTGAGCCTTTCCAAAAGTCTCATATAAAACCATATGCTTTCATCAACTCATCAAAGCGTATATTCCAACTCCGAGATGCTTGCACCAGTCCATTGATGGATTGCTGGAGCTTGTACACTTTCTTAGCATCTTTAGGATTGACAAAAACTTTCTGGTTGCATCATATACAACTCTTCTGTAATAAATCCATTAAGGAATGCAGTTTTGACATCCATTTGCCAGATTTCATAAAATGTGGCAATTGCTAACATGATTTGGACAGACTTAAGCATCGATACGAGTGAGAAAATCTCATCGTATTCAACCCCTTGAACTTGTTAAAAACCTTTTGCAACAAGTCGAGCATAATGGATAGTAACACTACTATTAGTGTCCGTCTTCCTCTTGAAGATCCATTTATTTAACATGGCTTGCTAATCATCGAGCAAGTCAATCAAAGTCCATACTTTGTTCTCATACATGGATCATATCTCAGATTTTATGGCCTCAAGCCATTTCGCGGAATCTGGGCTCATCATCGCTTCCTCATAGTTCGTAGGTTCATCATGGTCTAGTAACATGACTTCTAGAACAATATTACCGTACTACTCTGGTGCGGACTGTACTTTGGAAGACCTACGAGGTTTTGTAGTAACTTGATATGAAGTTTCATGATCATCATCATTAGCTTCCTCACTAATTGGTGTAGGAATCACTGGAACTGATTTCCGTGATGAACTACTTTCCAATTCGGGAGAAGGTATAAATTACCTTATCAAGCTCTACTTTCCTCCCACTCACTTCTTTCGAGAGAAACTCCTTCTCTAGAAAGGATCCATTTTTAGCAACAAATATCTTGCCTTCGGATCTGTGATAGAAGGTGTACCCAACAGTTTCCTTTGGGTATTCTATGAAGACGCACTTCTCCGATTTTCGGTTCAAGCTTATCAGGTTGAAACCTTTTTTCACATAAGCAACACAACTCCAAACTTTAAGAAACGACAGCTTAGGTTTAATGCTAAACCATAGTTCATACGGTGTCGTCTCAACGGATTTAGATGGTGCCCTATTAAACGTGAATGCAGTTGTTTCTAATGCATAACCCCAAAATGATGGTGGTAAATCAGTAAGAGACATCATAGATCACACCATATCAAATAAAGTACGATTACGACGTTCGGATACACCATAACGTTGTGGTGTTCCAGGTGGCGTGGGCTATGAAACTATTCCACATTGTTTTAATTGAAGACCAAACTCGTAACTCAAATATTCGTCTCCGCGATCAGATCGCAAAAACTTTATTTTCTTGTTACGATGATTTTTCCACTTCACTCCAAAATTCTGACACCAACTTTCATTTGTGTTGCAAACTTTCATTTTAGTTTCTAGACTCGATGAGTCTAGATTATTCTGACACCAACCAGATCTGAATCTCAGGCAGATATGATTTTTGGAACGTTTCCCAAGAATTATATTATTGGTCTCTCTGTAACCCGGTAAAGTGGATGTCGTGGCCAACACACCCAGCCGGAAGATCTGTTATTGTAATATCTTGATTGAAGAAGTTGGCCACCTCTCCATAAGGACTTCGTAGGAATTATTCCCTATTTGTGTGCCTTATGATTTTTGTGCTCCCGAAGTCCGACCTGTTACTTGATGTTCTAGATACCAGACCACTTCAATGAATGGGATACACTAGCACATCAAGGAGAACATTAGAAGCGGAGTGCTAAATGTCTCTCGGTCGATCATCCAGATTTTGTTTCCTTGGCCCCGCTAAGGTGAAATCTGAGAATGTGTTGTCTTCCTTTGTATCTGCATCGTCCATCGCTACTCATCATGGTAGTATGTTGTGTTGTAAGCACCCTTGACACGGATGTTGATAAAACCTTGATGATTATGGAAATGCTCAAGTTCTTGAGAGCACACACAAGCGCTAGGTGTTATCATCGGCACTAACTGGGATTGCTCTCAGTTTCCTCGGTTATGCTATAACCATTCCAACAGTGGATTCACTCTCTACTGTTGAGCTTCTCCCCAATTACTAAAATCATTCCTTGTGTTGTCTTCAACAAGGTAGTCCACATCATCCACTCTGGCCCGAGAATGTCTTTCTTTCGGACTCCTTCAAATGATCGATTGTGATTTGCCTTAAGCTGGTATAAAGAGCCTCAGTGATCTTTGAATCAAAGGTAATTCTTTTTGCCACTTAAGGGATGATTCTACGAGCCACCTTCCCTAAGGTTCCCCATTATGGAACCATGGAAGTTTATCCTCGCTACTTGAAACCCTCGTCAAATTGCTTCCTCCGTCCCTCCTGATGCATGTTTTGCCTCTCAGCTCCAGAGATGTTTCTATGTCTCATTACGTGAATTGATCTTGTGATCATTAATATGATCCTAAGTTTCTCGAATCTCAGGAAGATCAATTCTTCTAAAATTCTTCCTTTCTACTTGTTGTCATGTGGGATGGAGTTCTCAAAGCAAGACTTCGAGACAATGATGGTGAACGAATCAACGTTCATTTGAAGTGCAACCTAGATTGTGAAGATTATATTAGTTTGCGCTTCCCTTTCATCTTACCCTACGCTTGAATCTTGGGACGAGATTCTTGTTTAGTGGGGGTGAGTTGCCACATCCCCAGTTCAGGCCTTGCTTGTCTTTGCTTTATCATCCATGCATCATGTCTAAATTTATTGGAAACTTGAAATGGGGATGCTTAAACCCTAGCACCAAATAAATCCAACTAGGTTTTACTAAAAAATATTTTCAATGAACCTGAAATGCCCTTCTAAAATGTTCATCACCTTTGCCTTGGTCCTAAACCACTGTCAGAAGTGATTCACAGATTTCTAGGTCACTCTAAGGTCATTGGATTAAATCTCTAACTATTGAATTTGGGCATTTAAATTATATAAAATATTTCAAATGCTCAAATAATCCCAAAGTAAAATGTTCCATGCAGGAAATATTCCATCTAAGGACCAGGTGCAGTTTGGAGATTTTTGGAGTTGCCTAGGTATTTTTAGAAATGCAACAAACCTACAGAATATTAAAAAAGCAGAAATAATAAGAGAGAGAGAGAGAGAGAGCCTACCTGGGCCACTTACCTGGCGCTACCAACCAGCCCAGTAGGCAGCCCACCTGGCTGGCCCAGCCCACCACCGCCTCCTCCCCTGTCGTCTTTCTCCTTTGCCAGGAGGACGGGCGCGTGCCCGACGCGCGCGCACCGCCGTGCGCCACCTCCTGCTTGCCGCCGAGGGCCTGGGTGCCTCTGGCGTTGCCACGCAGACCCCTCTGGACCCCTCCCCCCTCGACCGCTCCCCTCTCTCCCTGCCTCGCTCTCTCTCGCTCTCCCTCTCATGCCCGAGTGCAGCCGTCGCCGCAGCCCGTCGTTACCGCGGTCACTGCCACCGCCTCACCCCGACGCGTCCCAAAGCTCCGCCTCGGCCTACTCTCCCTCCTCACCGCGCCAAGCGACGTCGGAGGCCCTGCCTCACCGTCCAAGTCGTCGTCTTCAACCTTCAGCCGCCCGGATCTCCGGTGACCCTGCGCTGCCTCCGACGTTCCCCCGGCCTCGCCTCCGCCTTGGATGGATCCGCTGTGAGCCCCTTCTGCTTCTCCTGTGCTCGCCACCTCCGTTCCCGTCCCCTAGCTCCGTTTCCACCGCACCCGAAAGCACCCCGCCGCCAGCCATGGCGTAGCCGTGGCCACAGCCGCGCAAGCTCACAACCAAGCGCGTTACCATGCTCAGCACATCACCAGGAGGCCGTAGCACCCAGCCGTTCGCCCTGCCGTGCCCCACAGCACCATTTCCAACCTCGCCCGAACTCCGGCCGCCCCATTCGTGCTCGCCGCCGTCGGCTCAGACCACCCCAGCTCCTCCCGGTTGGCCTACTAAATGCACGCAAGCCCTAGCTACGCGTAGGACCCCGCGGTCGATTTGGTCGACCGTGGGCAAAACCCGAGCCGCTCCAGTGCGCCTCCGCCGCGGCTTGAGGTCGCCGTCGGCCAAACTCCGGCGTGCTGACGTGGCCATCATTAGCGGTTAAACACCCCACTAACCAACCCACCTAGCTCACTGACACCTGGGCCCCACACCCTAAATAAACTAGGTTTTATTTCTGTTTAGATTAGTTTATAATCACACGGGACCCACCAGTCAGAGTTGACTGTGCTGACGTGGCCGTTGACCAGGCCCCACATGTCATTGACACTTTGAACAACCTTGTGTCAGCGACGATGGATCCCATTGGTCAGGTTTGACCTAGACCAGCCCCGTTGACCGCTGACGTCACCCTGATGCACTGCTGACGCAATAAAGCATTTACTGGAATTATTCTTATTCAAGAAATTCCAGAAAATAACCAAAACTTCTAAAATTCATAGAAATTCAAGCGTAACTCCAAATGAAATAAATTATATATGAAAAATGACCAGAAAAATCCAATCTATCCATCTGTATCATTTTCTTGCATGTTAGAACAACTTATAGCTGCTGTTTAGCACAAATCATATAAATGGCATTTAAATATCCACATATGGAGTTTGAATTTGAATCTTCGATTCAAACCAACTTCATTTAATATGGTTGCTAGTTGCATTAGCTCAATAAACAACATATTGCCATGACATTATCATGCATCATATTTGTTGCATTGCATTGATTGTGTCCCTCTTTGTTTGCCGGTAATTGTCCCCTCTCGATAGACGTATTTTCGACGAAGAGTTTGATGACCACCGATGAAGAACTATAATATCTTCAGAAGTTCCAGGCAAGCAAAACCCCCTTGTTCATTTCGATACAATCCCACTCTCTCGCCCTGCTCTCTTTTACTGCATTAAGACAACAACGATTCATCTGTTACTTGCTGCGGTAGCTGAACCCCTTTATCCTCTGCATGACCTGTCATTGCCACGATAAATAGATGAAACCCACTAGCATGAGTAGGAGTTGTTTGAGCCCTGATGTGCCTACTCATTCTTGTTTGTTTGTCATGCCTGCTACTGCTTAGAATTGAGTCAGATCTGATTCATCGAGGATGAATCAGAGGTGTGTGAACATGTCCTACTGTGTGTGAGCTAAGTGTGTGAACACAATTTGGTAAAGGTATCGGTGAGAGGCCATGTAGGAGTACATGGTGGGTTGTCTCATTGAAGTCGTCCTTAGGAACTGAGTTATGTGTTTGTGATCCATGATTCAGCTACTACCTTGCATTGGGCCCTGAAATATGACCCCGCTCGACTTCTTATTCACCCTTGTCCTCTGTCCAGGAGTTGCAAGTAGTTTACGTGTTTGTAGTATCTTTGGAGGCCGTGCTTGTGCTGGTAGTGGGGTGGGCTGTGATGCGGTAGGCACGTGGCCGGGTAAACCGGGCGCCCGTTTGGTGTCATGGAACCCTGTTCACATTGTTTGGGGCTGTGAGCGAAACTCCGGCCGGATCTCCTCATGGATGCAACCCGAATAGGTGATAAACCTGGACTAGAGATTTGAGTGTTTAGGTAGGTCATGGTCTACACCCACGTCGGCTTTCGCTTTAAGTCTGTCGAGCACATGTCGTGTGCAGACGCTAAGTGGTGGAAACATGTATGAAGAAGTACACCCCTGCAGGGTTAATATCATCTATTCGCACTTGACAACTCCTATGACACCCTTGCCCTCATGATACAAGAACGTCCTGACTTCAAGAAACTCGATCCATCTGATATACTCGAGAGGCTCAACACACATGAGTTCCAGCTATCTGAGAAAAGAGATATCTATGGTCCAAGCTATGGCCGAACTCGTGCTTTGTAGGCAAAGGTTGTTTCCTCATCTGAAGAAGAATCTCACTGCAGTTCTGAAGATCCTGAAGACATTGGAAGGGAACTTGCTATGCTTGTGAAGAAGTTCCAGAAATTCACAACGAAGAAAGGCTTCAGAAAGTCTTCACGATCTATCTCAAGGAATGATGAAGCTACCACACATGATCACAAGAAGAGAACATGCCACAAGTGCAAGAAACCTGGTCACTACATATTTGAGTGTCCACAGTGGGACAATGAGAAGAAGAAGAAGAAAAGTAAGGAATATGATTCCGATGACAAGAAGAAGAAGAAATCCTAAAAGTCTTCTAAGTCTTCTTCCAAGTCTTCATCATACAAGAAGAGCTCATCTGGCAAGGCTCGTGCTTTTGTTGGCAAGGAAATGGATTCAGAGGAGGAGTCTACTTCCGAGGAGGCGGTGGTGGAGTCTGGAGAGGAGTCTGACCCTGGCGTTGCAAGTCTGGCTCTAGCCACTGCCTATGTTGCCAAGTCCATCTTCAACACTGAAGACAATGACTTCCACACCAAAGCTGAAGCTAATGACGAAGACGATCCTACTCCCACCTACTGCTTCATGGCACGTGGTGCCAAGGTAAAATCACGCGATTCTTAGTTTCAAACTTCAAGTGAAGATGACTCTGATTGTGAATCCAAACCCAGCTACAAAACACTTGCTAAAATTGTAACTGAACAACAAAAGGCTATGGAACATACTCAAAAACTGTTAGACAAAAGTGATGACCTGTTGGACGCTGAAATGACACATTCACAGTCCTTAGTTGATGACATAAAAAATCTTCATGCTAAGTACCAAGAACTTGAAGGTCGTCATGAATCGCTCTCAACAACTTATGAAAGGCTCTCCTATGATTATCTTCAAAGGAAACAAGAGCTTGAGAAATTGAGAGCGGTTCATGAATTTCTTCAAAACATGAATGAGTCACTTCGCGCTCAATAGATCAGTTCCGCTCAGGAAGGATTTGAACCACCATGTCTAAAATGCATTGAGTGTGATAACGCTACATCATTCTTTGAATGCTCCACTTTGCTCTTTGTTTCATTGTCTTCACCCTCTTGATGTGGTCACTAACCCCTCTGCGGAGGATACCCTTCTTATTCTTGATGAAAATGCTATGTTGAAGACATTGCTTGAGACGAGGATGTACAAAAGTTTGAAGGGACATCAGACTCTCTGCGATGTCCTCAAAAAGCAGATTCTGAACCGAAACCCTAGGAAAGAGGTTGTTGGGTTCGAGAGGAAAATGAACGTTGATGGCTCATACTGGAAGCCTGAGCAGTACCCTAAAACCACATGTGTTGCTGCAAAGGAACCTTCAATAGATCCATCTACCTTATCTGGCTTTACCTGTGCTAATCCTATTATCATTGATGAATCCTTTGATGCAAACTATAAGCTGTTCAAAAATCAGAATGGTGAAGTGTTTGCGAGGTACATTGGCACTAACTGCAGGAATGGACCACCTATGAAGAAGATCTGGGTACCTAAGCGGTACATTGAGAATCTTCCTGTGAATGTCTTCATGACACCACCTAGGAAGAAGACAAACCCCAGACCTGTGGCTTCATATGGCCCAAAGGCTTCATACAGATACAGGACTCACATGAGTCACCCTAACGCCAATGTTTTGCAGGGAAATCATGCTCAGACTTATGAATATGAGCGTGTATCTTCAAACCGCTATGTTCATAGGACTAAGAACTTTTTTGCTTATCCATATGAGTATGATTCATCTCCTGCAAGGCTATTTGCTAGGGCTTCAAAGCCAAAATTCTCAGATGCTGCACTTAGACTCATCGCTTCTAAGCCCCCACTGAAAATGTGGGTGGCAAAGAAGAACTAACTCTCTTTTGCAGAAAATGGTCTCCAGCCAGCAATCAATGGCGTCCGATAGTATTGCTGGGGACCTAAAACTCACTGAGGACGCATGTTGACATGTCATTCTATATGCTTCACATCTGAATTTTTCCTCAGTCTATGTCCTAACTTTGATATAAGCTATGACTGTCCCTATATGTATCAAATGCGTATGCTTCACAACACTTGTGTGAAGCCTATCCTCCTAACTGCACTGTAGGGTACATCACCAAAATCTTCAGAATGAATTATGGACAGTGGATGCACAAATCATATGACTGGTGATCGAAGTCTTCTCATGGACTCAACCTTACGTCCATCCGACAAGACTCACATCACATTTGTTGACACTGGTAAAAGCAAAGTATTGGGTCTAGGTAGAGTTGCAATCTCAAAGGATCAACACATGGATAAAGTGATGCTTGTTGAATCCCTTGGTTTCAACAATGTCATCTCAATGCTTTGTGACTTGAACATGATTGTGATATTTGGCAAATATCGTTGCCTTGTACTAATGGAATCTGACAAATCTCTAGTCTTTGAAGGTTATCGAAAAGATGATCTGTACATGGTAGATTTCTCAGCAGGTCCACAGCTTGCCGTTTGTCTTCTCATAAAAGCTTCAGAATGCTGGCTCTGGCATCAAAGGCTGGGACATGCTGGCATGAGAAACTTACACTCACTCGTCAAGAAGAAGCATGTCATTGGCATCGAAGATGTCAAGTTCAAGAAGGATCATCTGTGTGGTGCCTGTGAAGCTGAAAAGATGACAAGGGCAAAGCACCCATAGAAGACAATTATGACAACATCTCAACCCTTCGAGCTGTTACACATGGACTTATTTGGACCTACTCACTACTTCACCCTTACAACAACTGCTTGTCTCTATGGTTTCGTCATTGTTGATGACTACTCAAGATACACATGGGTCCATATAATGCTTTACATGACTGAAGTGCAAGATGTCTTCAGGCGCTTCGCAACTCGAGCAATGAACAACTATGGTGTGAAGATCAAGCACATTAGAAGTGACAATGGCACTGAATTCAAGAACACTAGACTTGATCTGTATCTGGATACAATGGGAATCACTCATGAGTTCTCTGCTCCATACACACCTCAGCAAAATGGCATCATTGAGCGCAAGAACAGAACCCTCATTGAGATGGCTCGAACAATGCTAGATGAGTACAAGACACCAAGAAAGTTCTGGCCCGAAGCAATTGATACAGCATGTCACATCATCAACCGTGTGTACGTTCATAAGCTTCTGAACAAAACATCATATGAGCTACTTACTGACAAGAAGCCAAATGTCAGTTACTTCAGACTATTTGGAGCAAGATGCTGGATAAAGGATCCCCATCACAAGTCAAAATTTGCACCTAAGGCTAACGAAGGCTTCATGCTTGGCTATGGAAAGGATTCACACTCCTACAGAGTCTTCAAACTTTATCTCTATAAGATCGTTGAAACAGTGGATGTGAAATTTTATGAAACAAATGGTTCACACAGAGAGATCCTGCCAAGTACACTGGATGAAGCTCCTTCAAATGAAGCAATCAAGCTGATGGGAACTGGTGAAATCATGCCCTCTGAAGCACAGCCTGAAGAGGAACTTATCATCTCCGCACCAAATCAACCTGAAGACAATCCTCAGTCCGAAGACAATCCTACCAATGATGACAATGATCAGCCAGAGCAAAATCTTCGACCTGTTCATCCTCGTGTGGCAAATGAAGTTCAAATAGAGAAGATAATTGACATCATCAATGCACCTGGTCCACTCACTCGTTCAAGAGCAACACAGCTACCAAACTTCTGTGGGCACTTTTCATTTGTGTCAATATCAGAACCCAAGAAAGTTGCTGAAGCTTTTATGGAACCTGAATGGATTCAAGCCATGCAAGAAGAACTTCAATAGTTCAAACTGAATAATGTATGGGAACTTGTCAAGCGACCTGATCCTCGCAAGCATAACATTATTGGAACAAAATGGATATATCGAAACAAGCAAGATGAGCATGCTCAAGTCGTTAGAAACAAAGCACGTCTTGTGGCTCAAGGATATACCCAAGTGGAAGGAATTGACTTCGATGAAACATTCGCTCCTGTTGCTAGGCTTGAACCTATTCGCATACTGCTAGCCTACGCGAATAATCACAATATCTTGCAATATCAAATGGATGTGAAGAGTGCATTTCTCAATGGCAAGATTGAAGAAGAAGTATATGTCGCACAACCACCTGGCTTCGAAGATCCAAAACATCCTGATATGGTGTACAAGCTAAACAAGGCACTTTATGGCCTCAAACAAGCCCCTCGCGCCTGGTATGATACAATCAAAGACTTCCTGAAGAGCAAGGGCTTCAAACCTGGATCCCTCGATCCCACTCTCTTCACGAAGACATATGATGGTGAACTGTTTCTGTGCCAAATATATGTGGATGACATAATCTTCGGATGCACCAACCATAAGTACAGTGATGAGTTTGGGTACATGATGCAAGAGCAATATCAAATGTCCATGATGGGTGAGCTGAAGTTCTTCCTTGGTCTTCAAATTCGTCAGCAGAGGAATGGAATCTTCATATCTCAAGAGAAATACCTCAAAGATTGTCTGAAGAAGTTTGGAATGGAAGACTGCAAAGGCTACACGACGCCAATGCCAGCCAAGCACCATCTTGGTCCCGACGACAATGGTAAAGAGTTCGATCAAAAGGTATACCGCTCCATGATTGGTTCTTTGCTTTATTTATGTGCATCTAGGCCAGATATTATGCTTAGTGTTTGCATGTGTGCTCGGTACCAAGCGGCACCAAAGGAATCGCATCACTTAGCTGTGAAGCGAATTCTTAGATATTTGGCTTACACCCCAACACTCGGATTATGGTATCCCAAGGGCTCAAGATTCGATTTGGTTGGATTCTCGGATGCTGATTATGCTGGTGACAAGGTGGATCGCAATTCTACATCTGGCACATGCCATTTTCTTGGCCGATCACTTGTCTGTTGGTCTTCGAAGAAGCAGAACTGTGTATCACTCTCAACTGCTGAATCTGAATACATTGCTGTTGGATCCTGTTGTCCTCAACTTCTATGGATGAAGCAAACTCTCAAGGATTATGGCATCAACCTGACACAAGTACCTCTCTTCTGCGACAACGAGAGTGCCATCAAGATAGCCAGCAATCCAGTCCAACACTCGAAGACAAAGCACATTGAAATTCGCCATCACTTTCTCAGAGATCATGTTATGAAGAAAGATATCGATATCATTCACGTCAACACTGATGAGCAACTGGCAGATATCTTGACTAAGCCCATGGATGAGAAAAGGTTTTGCAAGTTATGGTGTGAGCTGAATATCTTGGAATCCTCTAATGTCCTGTGATCAGGCACACATCCTAACACTTATGCATGTTGATGACTTAGATGTGCAACACACAAAGTAGGGTATATCTTCAATCAATGAAGATTTACACTCTGAGTGTGAATACATTAACATGGAATTTGACTTCAGAGCGCCATGATAATTGTGCGCCGTGTCTGGGTCTAATATTTCCTATACGGTGGGTAACGCCACCACCAACTTTTCTTGTTTGAAGTGTTTCACTCAAGGCGTTATATTGCAATGACTTCGCATTTGGTTTGTCTTCAGTTTCAATTTGTCTTCATGACTTTCTGCACTATGATGATTTGACTGCTTTTTGATATATATATATATATATACTAGTGTTCATCCTCTCTGACATTCACTTATAGCTATGTCTTCAAGATTGGATCTTTTGAACTAAGTGAATGTGATGGGACCCTAACCTCTCTATGCTTACTATCTCAAATCTATCTGTCCAAATCATATGCATTCTATTGAAGCTGTCGAATGTCTTCTCTGCGTCCTAGTCGTGAAGGCAAAGAGACAAACATTAAATCTGTTCTTAATGGATTATCTTTCTTGTTGAAATCCGGGCTTGAACAACTCTCGACATGCTGGCGGGCGTGGGAACGTGGGACAACCCTGAGGGTGTTGCATGTTTGCCACGTGCCCCTCAGATGTGAACCGCCAGGGGCACCAGCGTAATTGCGTTGTATCTCTCACCTACTTATAAATAACTGTCCCCCAGCGCTAAAGAAATACTTCCTCCACCTCTCCACCTCCGTCAAAACCCTAGCGCCACCGCTAGATCGAGACGACGCCGGCGACGAAGCGCTTAGCTGCTGCGACTTCTCCGACGCCGTCCTCACGCCGGCCGCGGACATCGTCCTCTCCGCCGTTGCCGTAGGTGTCCTCCGTCGCCAAGTTAGGGCACGGTGGGCTGAACTGCTCGGTCTCCTATTCCTCTCCATCTAGCAGTTCTTCGTGCGGTAATTATAACTCTATTTTTACCACCTTTTTGATCTTCAAGATTTATCCTGTTTACCGAAAGTTGTTTCTGTCTATTCAAAGCTAGATCCATTCCGTCTGCATCTCATACTGCTTAGTCGATTCGCTTAAATTTCTACTAGTTTGATTCCTCACTTGTACTTATTTACGGATTGGTACAAATCCAGAACCAACTCATCTATATAAGTGAATGTCTTCGCAACATGAGGTCAATGTCTTCAAACTGATTTATCTTCAAAATCTTCTGAGAATGCATATGACCTCTTCCCCTTCCCTCGCATCTCTAATGTTGTCACAGGTACATGTCCGTGGGAGAATCCCTTGGTTCTCATAGTCTGCATTCGTTTGCAGAATACTTACAGCATCAGTTGAATTCTCCTGAAGCCAGTTCCTGCTTGACCAGCAAGTGCAAATCTATGAAGCCATTGAACGTACTGAAGCCTTTCAGCTTGAAGTTCATGGCAACAGAGAAATCAACAAGGAAGGGTGGCAGACAGCGCAGAGGAGGTACATCAAAGGATCTGCCTGATGACTTAGCAGAACTGTACAAAACAGATCTGGAGGAGAACCATCATCAGAGAAAGACGCGAATCCAATGGATTCGATGCTATTGGGCTGAGGAGTGGTTCAAGTACAAGTTTGTCACAGAGGAATATGCAGAGAAGAATGCAATCAAGAAACCTTGGGGTGATATCCTCTATCGAGGGCTTCAACCCAAGAGCCGAGCTGAAGCCATTGAACAAGGCTTCTATCCATGCATGGTCCGTGGGCCACAGCCAGCGAATGCAGATCCCACTTCACTTCTATAGTGTCATGATGATTCGCTCTTCAAGCGCAACTATCAGTTTACTGTGGCTTCGGCCAAAAGAGAACAAGAAGACCTTGGGTTTGGACTTCAATCCAGGTCCCTCTGCTCCACGTGATGATGGCTCCCGAGAAGCTAATCCCAATGTCATTGGCCCCTATGCCAACCTTGATGGCCTCATCACCTATATCATGGTCCAAGGCGCCAGAGTAGATCATTCTGACGATGGTGCTGACTCTGATGAAGCCCCTGCTCCTCCTCCTCCTAAGCCGCAGAAGCAAAAGAAGTCAAAGGCTTCAACCTCAGCTGCAAAGCCGCCTCCGAAGACTTTCCGTGTGAAGCCACTGGCCACTCCACCTCTTGAAGCTAGTGTGAAATCTGAATATCTGTCCCGTGTCTCTAGGAGAACGGACAAGAAAAATGTAACGCCCCGGATTTGATGCGCCAGGTGTTTGCCAGTTATTCGCCGTCATTGCCATGTCATCTGCTTGCGTGTTGCATTTTATCATGTCATCATTCGCATTGTGTCATCATGTGCATTGCATTGCATCGCATACGTGTTCATCTCATGCATCCGAGCCTTTTCCCCGTTGTCCGTTTTGCAATCCGGCACTCCTATGTCATCCGGCGGTCCCTTTTGACCTCTTCTCTCGTGCGGGGGTTAAACGTTCTCGGAATGGCCCGAGGTTTGTCAAGCGGCCTTGGTATAGCACCGGTAGACCGCCTGTCAAGTTTCATGCCATTTGGAGGTCTTTTGGTACTCCAACGGTTAACCGGGTAACCGTAAAGGCCTCTTTTGTTTGCAGCCCAACACCCCTTCCAAAGTGTCCCAAAACCCATCTAACTCCCATCCATGCTCTTGGTCGTTCAATCACGATCGTGTGGGCGAAAACCGCTCCTCATTTGGACTCTCCTAGCTCCCTCTACCTATAAATATGCCCCTCCCCCCGAAATTCGCGGATGTTTTCCACCCTAACCCTAGCCCCGCTCCCCTTGCACGCCGGACATGTCCAATCCTGCACCGGACGCATCCGCCGCCGCCTCCCTCAGCCACTCACAGCTCGCCACGTCGCCTCCCGCGCCCGACCCTGCCGCCCGGCCAGCTGCAGCCGCCCGAACCCGTCTGCGCCCGCCGCCCGCCAAGGCACCGCGCCCGCCCTCCCGCCGCCGCCGCCGCCTCCGCACGCGCCGCGTCCGCTCCGCCCGCCGCGGATCTCCGCCACCGTCGATCGCCGCCCGAACGCGCCTGCCTGCCTCCTCCGCCGCGGCGCCGCCCCGGCCGGCCGCGGCATCGCTTGCCTCCTACGCCGCCCGTGGCGCTCCGCCCGGCGCCTCGTCTGCGACCTCGCGCCCCTGCCGGACTCCGCCGCCATCGCCGAGCCCCACTGCGGCGAGATCTGGCGAGCCCGATGGATCCGGCCACCGGCGACCCCGCCTCGGCTTCCGCGCCTCGTCGGAGGTCCGGGGCACCGCCCTGCCGCCGGTAATCGTCGGCCCCGCGCCGGGATGGTCTCGTCTGGATCCAGCCCTAACCCGCCAACCAAATGGTCCCGCTGCACCGGCTCGTCCTCGGAACCCCACCGTCCACTTTTCCCCCGAGGTGAAAATCCACCAAGTCCCCAAATCCCTGACATAATCATGCCATGTTCATCGCATTGTATCTCTGCACCCGTAGCTCCGATTCGTGCGTGTAATATGTCAAATTGTTCGCCTCGATGAGTACTTCATTTCGTCCCATTGCATCATTTTCATTTGAGCTCATCTTGATGCCCGAAATGCTGTTGGAAGAGTGCATGTTGATGTTACTCTGCTGAAACTGTTATAACTTGCTCATTTGTCATTTTTGCCATGATTGATGTGTGCATCCTATGAGGTTGATGTCTACATGTGTTTTGATCTATGCCATGTCTTCTTTACAGAGGTGCTTACCATGTATTTTTGTGATTTGTGTGCTGAATGTATCAAGCTTGCTAAGTAGGGTAGTTGCTGTTGCTGTTTTCCTGACAGGTTCTGTTATATCTTGTTGCTATGTAAACATGTTGCTACTAATCATTCTATGCATAATTTGGAGATGTTCTATAAACATGTTTTGATCTAAATGTTATGCCCTATCCATCCATGCCCCTGGTTAAATTTATAGCTTGCTGTAGATTGTTCATATCTTGCTCCAAAGTTGCTTGATAATGTTGCTATCAGCCTGTTAACATTAAGTTCACTAGTTCCCATGTGTTTTGCTAGTGTTCCATGCACCCTATGAACTTGCTCTTGCCATGCTTAGCTTCATAAACATGCCTTCTTACTGTTGGTTGCCTGGCCATGCCATGTATTGCTCTGTGGTGAGTGGTACAAGCTCACCAACATGCCTACTTATTGTTGTTCCTGCCATGTACGAATCTGTCATATAACTTGCCATGTTTACATGGGTGCCATCATATTTTATATGCCTTTTTGGCTCATGGTCAGTAAGGAACTTTTGATCTATGCAATTAGTAGATTCATGCCATGCCTTTGTTTGCCATGATATGGTCCTGTAACATGTTGTTTGCTTGCTCTAAACATTGCAACCTGATGTTATTTCTGCTAAAGTCTGAAACTGTTATTATTTGCAATCTTCATATGTGTTTTTGAGCATGATCTAGTGATTTCTGGAGATAGCTCAGTGTTCAAGTTTTCTTATGCTTTACTAGTACATCATGCCCATGCCTATTTTATTATGTTGGGGTGTTGTAGCTTATTGTTTTGATGCTTGCAATATGCCTAGTTGCTGTTTTGGACAGATTGTTGTTATGACTTGTATAGAGTGTATGTGTTGAACCGTTGCTCCGTTTTGAGTGTGCTCTATATGAAACTTGCCTGATTTTGCATGTAGTGCCATATTATCATGTTGCATCCTTGTTTTGAGGTGTTTGCTTGATGTTTGAGTGTATTTTACATCGATGCCATGTTTAACTTGTTTTGCTCATATCTTCTAGGCCGTAGCTCCGAATCTAATGAACTTTATATGTAACTTGACTAGAATTTCGTCTAGATCATCTTGGTGCATCTTAACTTGTTGTTTAACAACTTGAACATAATGTTTATTCAGTTCTGGACCAAATTCGAAATTTGCATATGAGGACTTACCGGAATTGTTATATGTTGTTCCCGGCCTCATTTAAACTTGCCTTGATGTGTTGTTCTTGTTTGCATCATCTCTTGCCATGAGTAGCTTCATGTAGCTTTGTCATGCATCATGCTTGTTGTCGGGGGTTGGATGCGACATATGCCAACGGGTGGCTTATCATGGTGGGGGCGAGTAGGACGTCGCCGGTGCTGAAAGCGGGATGAGGCGAAGACATGCACTTGGCGAATCTTACCCAGCTTCGGGGCTCTCCGAGGAGATAATACCCCTACTGCTGCTCTGCGGGGTCTCCGCATGATCACTATGGGGTGATAGTACAATGGTGCTCCTCGAGCTGTGTGGAGGCAGGAAGGAGCTAGGCTAGCTCTTTCCCTCTTGCTATATGTCTAAAAACCTACCCAGGGCCAAACCCTTGGCATGGGTGCCCCGGGGGGTTTATATAGGCCTACCCCCCGGGGGTACAAGGGTAATCTGACTGGGCGTGGCCCCAATCGTCAGTCTCTCTTGCGGCCGTCTTCTCCGCCCGACTTGGGCCCGCCGATCAAGGCGAATCCCATGAACAGTTGAGTCTTGTCTGCACTCGATGGCCTTGAGCTCGGTGCGTGGGGTCGTGGGAGCAGTCCGCCGCTTTGTCGGTGATCACTGTTGCCACTCCCCGTCCAATCTGGTTTATGGCTTGTGGGGCCCTGGCCAGGAGGCGGCCGACTCCGGGGTGGCCGACTCCTGTAGGGCCGTCTTCGGACTCTCCGGCCGAGCTCTTCTATCTCACTGACGGAGGGCCCGGCGATCTCCGGGCCGTCTGGCGCCCGCCGTCGTGGAGTGCAGTCTCGTGCGTGCTGTGGCTGAGTCGAGGTGGCATGGCAGCAGTGCGCGCCTCACGGAGATCTCTGGTGGCGCGGCTCCTTTGTAGCCATGCCCCCCTCCCGTGGGTCGAGGGACAGCCACGAAGGGCTATACCTGCGTTGGTCTTCGTGGAAGGTCGCGGGCCGACTCTCGAGTCGGCCCCTTGAGAGGTCGCAAGCCGGAGTCGGCAGTGCAGAGTCGCCGTCTGGGGACTCGGTTTCTTCGAAGGTCGCCAGCTGGGACTCGGCCTTCTCGAAGGTCGCCCTGCTGGGACTCCGGTGAGGGGCGCGGCCTGCCCCGATGTCTTGAAAGATCTTGGGTCCTGGGTCTGCCTACCCATGGCCCATTACTCAACAGTAGTCCCAGGTGGCGAAGCCGGCGGCGCCGCCTCGTGGGCTTCGGCGGTTCGATCTCTGGCGCCGACTCACGAGATTCGGTTGCCGTGTCTTCGGGCCGCCTCGCAGGAGCCGGCCTGGCCCTGCTAGGGGCCGCCTCCCGCAAGTCATGGCGGGAAACCAGCGGCGTATCGGCCACGCCTCCTGCCATCTGCGAGGCGGTCCCTGTCGCGTAAGCCACGCGTCGGCGATAGCCTGCCTGCCCAGCGTGGCGGGGCGGGCGCTAGGTGGGGTCCGCCACTACGCGCCTCGGCTCCCGCGGATCCGCTGCGGCGAGGCGGTTAGCATCCCCGATTCTGCGGTAGTAACCGTGTGGTTTTTAACCGTGGGGCGTCGTGGGTACGTGGCGCGATTAATCCCCGTCGCCCCTCGGCTTCTCAGCCCGCTGGGCTATAAATAGGCCGAGGGGGAGCGGCGGCGCAGCACGCGCATTCCCTCCTCTGCCCTCTTGCCCTTCTTCTTGCTCTGTCGCGCCGTTGCTCCGCCGCTTTTTCGTCTTAAATCGGCGATGAGCTCCTCCTCCGCCCGCGCCCACCGCCTCGCGCTCCGTGAGTGGGGCGGCTCAGATGTGGACGCGGAGGACGCCGAGTTCCTCCGCCCGGACCCGCCGCCTTCAGCGCTGATCTGGTGCGAGCCCGTCCTGCGCCAGCGGAAAATCCGGCCAGCGCGGAGGCGGCGGCGGGTCATCTTCGCTCGCACCTCATGCGCGGATGGGCCTCCCGGCGGCGGGTTTCTCCGCTCGTTCCTCGAGCTGTACCAGCTACTGCCGCACCAGCTCACCCCCAGCGGTGGTGCTTCTCTCATATACGCCACCTGTGCGAGGCTACATCGAGTTCTCCCCACCATCGAGCTGTGGGGAGAATTCTTCTCTTGGCTTCGGCACGCGAGGCTGCCGGCTTGCGCGCCCGGCCTTGATCGGCACGTTCATCGCGTCGCGGCGCCTGACGGCCGACAACCCTTTCCCGTCCATCCGGCTGGTGAAGTCGGTGAAGATGTGGCGAAGACATACTTCTACGTGAAGCGTCGCCACCGGCGGCGATCGGTCAACTTGCCACCTTCGACCCGAGCAGCTGCGGCGGCGGCCAGCTGGTCCCAGCGGTCGAAGGCGCTTCGACCTCGGTCGGCGCCGTGGCGCGCCTCCAGTCTTAGCGCTTGATCGGAGGGCTCGTCGCCTCCGACCTCCTAACCGCCTTTGTGGCGCGCCAGGTGCTTCGCTCAAGGCGGCCCCATCTCATCTGCCGGATGGCGGCGGCATGATCCCAGCCGGCTGTGCACCAAAGACATGCAGCGCGTGGAAGTGGCGAACATGGTGAACCTCGCCGCCCACTACAAGTTCACCGGCGAGTGGCAGTTCGGCAGGAGCCGTACTCATGCGACAACCCTCCGCGGTGGTAAGTTTTCCATCGTGCTCCGGTCTTGCATGTATCCGACCTCGAGCTCTAATCTTGTCGGTTTCTTTTAGCAGAACCCCTCTTGGCGCTTTGCTGCGGCGCCCTGAGGAACAGCGTAATCGTCCTGACCGCGAGGTCGGCGGCGTTAACGACCCGACCTAGGAGCATGGCTGCTGAGGCCCGGCGCCAAGGCGGCGGGAGGAGGAGGGCGGCCTCGGGCCGTCAGCGACCTTCGCCCGGCCCGAGATGACATCGGCGCAGTCATCGCGCCGTCAGCGAGAGCCGGCCCCTCAACCAGGCGGGTCGTAGAAAGCGCCACGCCCGGCCGAGTGCGCTTCGGCGGCGGCGAAAGAAGCCAGGGGACCGCCGCGCGACCAGCGGGAGGCGGCCGCGAGGCCAACCGCTTCGGAAGGAAGTGAAAAACCGCCGCTTATCTCTTCGTAAGTCTTTACTCTTTGCTCTTTTCGACTTCGGCAGATTGCTCGACTCGCCCTCTCCTCTCCAGCGCCCCCTCTCCCTTGAGAGAGTCGCGCGCCGTCCGTCATGGGGTGAGGCGGCGTCCTCAACACTGCGGGTCGACCCGGCGCCGATCTCCGGAGGCGGCAGGCGGAGCAGCGGGAGCAGCGCTGGAGGAGGAGACCAAGCGCTGGAGAAAGCGCGGGCCGACAAAGCGGCCTGCGCCCAGCGACATCTGGATGAGGCCGTGGCGCGTCAGCGTCGTCGAAAACAGATGCCGAGGCGGCGGCCGTTCGCCCGCCAGCGATGCTTCCCCGCTGTCGTCGGCGCCGCCACCTCCTGAATTCACAGGCGGACCGGGAGGTCGGCTGTCAACCCTCTCGCCGAGGAAGCGGCGATGCTTCGGGCTCGGACACTTTCGCCGCGCCGCCTCCGCCACCTCCGCCGCCTCCGTCTTGAGGCCGCACGGCAAGCAGCCAGTGAGCCGCGAGATCCGCGGCTGCGGGCGTCGCCGATCGCGCTTCTGCAGTCGCGCGCGCCCGCCAACGCCGCCGAAGTCGAAGGGGCGAGCTCGCGCCCAGGCTTTCTCGGAAGACAGACGCCGCCCGGCATGGCGAATCTGACGCCGAGGCCTCGGCGCCGCGCCCGCGGCTGGAGTGCGCGAAAGCGGCAACGGCCGCTGAACTAGGCGCTTCGGGCGTTCGGTCAAGTTGCGCAAGAAAGCGAAGCCCTCAACTCTACACCAGGGCGCATCGGCCATGCGGGCCTCGGACCGAATGCGATTCGTTTTCTGTCTTTTCACGTAGAAGCGCGCCAGTGCATCCAGGTGTAATCCCGAGTTGAGTCGGCTGCTGAGCAGGCAGCTCGGAACTCCTTCTGGCGATCTTCAAAGGCTGACTCTGTTTTTTGCCGGCCTTGCGGGGTACCACAACCTCCGCGCCACTACCTTCAACCGCAATGTTGAGGAGCTGAAGAAGCGGACCGCTGATCTGGCGGAGAGTCGAGTAGGCAGATTTTTCCTTCTTCCGAGGCGCGCTTTCGCGCACCATGGCTGTAGTCCCGAGATTCGGGCGACTGCTGCTGTGATCGGGCGGATCTCTCAGCGATTTCCTTCTTTCTTCTCCAGCGAAGCGGCCTAAGCGCTTGCCGCGGCTGTAATCCCGAGTTCGGGCCGGCTAACTGCTTGATCGGGCGGATCTCCAGCACCTTCTTTGCTGATGATGTTTATCTTTCTTTGGGCTTCGAGGCGCCAATGCACGCTCTTCAAGGGCAGCTGGATGAAGCCAACGCCGCCCGTCGTGCTAAGGAGGAAGAGTCGACAAGCTTCGCTCGGGGCGCGACCTTCCGGCGACTACGGCTGGCGGCGAAGGATCTGCCGGAAGGCGCGAGGATGCCAAGTCGCGAGAGGAGAGCCTTCTAGCGAGTTCGAGATGGGCGGGCCGCTGGACCGACCGCGGCGTCTTGACCTCCGGCTACCACGCGTCTCGAGGTCGTCGTCGACGGTAACTCCAGTCTTCTCTTTTTTGGTCCTTCGACCCTTCGTCGAACTGTCTTCTGGTTTTCTTGACTGTTTCCTTTCTTGTCTTTGGCAGACTTCTTCCCGGGCCACTCGCAGGCCGTCATTCCGGCCATCGAGGCGGATCGGGAGGAGCGAAGGGCGCAGGGCGAAGTGATCGCCGCCAACGCGCCCCGCACTGTCGACGAGCAGATCTTGAGCATCGGGGCTCGCCTTCGGCCTGCTCACCGTCGTCGCCCGTCTTCAGCCGCCGGCGCCCAAATCGTCACCGCCCTATGGCGGAGGTGCCGCTCTTCGCCTTTGCCGGTCGGACGGCCGACTGGCTGGAGGTCGCCGTCGGTCGCTTCGAGGCTTGGAAGGGCTCCTCGGCCCGCGCCGGGGCGCGCCGGGCCCTGGAGTTCGTCAAGGGCTGGTACCCGGGCTGGACTGGACCGCTGGCAGCGTTCGGTCGGAGGCCCGAGGCGAGCTGAGGGCGTGGAAGGCGCCCTCGTCGAGCCTGTGGCGGCCATCGCCAGTAGTACGGACACTAGTGTCTTTGTGCCCGGCGGACCGCCCGGCGGCGAGAGGCTCCGCTGAGTGGTTGGGATGCACCCAGTCTGAAGACTTCTGCGGAGGTGTCGGCTCCGGCACGAGGGGAGGCGAGTCGGAGGGCGGAGGCGAGGAGGAGGAGGCGCGGAGCACGAAGAAGGCAACCAGCCTCGGCTGATCGCGCCTCCAGCAACGAGCCTCGGAAGGACAAGGCAATCGTCGCCGAGGCGACCAGGCCGAACCGCCCAGCCGACCGCCCGACGCCTTGGCTGCCGCCTCCGGCCCTCCGGCTCGGGAGGCCGCCCCTAAACTGCATCGGCTTTACTGTTTCCTTTGTTCTTGCTTAAAAAACTTGTTAGTTAGCACAATTCCACCAGGGGGTGTATTGACCAAGGGCCTTATGTAAATATTTATCAAGTTTCCGCCTTTTGCTTGCTTTGGCTCTTTTAGACTGTTTTCCTTTGCCGCCTTCCTTTGGTTGCCGCCTTGCTATCTGGGCAGCCGCTCTGCGGACTGCCAGGGTCAGCGCTCAGCTACCTTGGGGCAAGTACTTAATCGTTTAAAGTGTCGCAGCAAGTTTAGCTGAAATTGGCGGCCGACTCTCAAAGTCGGCCGTTCTTAATAAAGGTTAAAACTATGAGCCATTGCTCGTGAGTCGACTTAGTAGGGGGCGGGAGCGGCTTGGGCTATGCGTAGCTCTTAAGTCCTTAGCCGTTTTTCATGTGTCGCTTCGCTTTCCGCCTCCCGCTTTACCGACAGTCGCTCTGCGAACTGTGGCTTTCTGTAGGAGACAGCTTTGGGAGCGGCACGTTACTTGTCCGACCTCAGGGAGCATTTCATAGCACAAGGCGGCGAGTCCCGGGCCGACTTGTCGGACCCGGTGCCGGACGGTATGATAAAAATGGGGGAAGCATTTCAGAAGCGAGATTCATATCATACGAGATAATCAAAAAGCGATCCCAGCTCGGCTCGAAGGCCCCAAGATCTTGGTGCTATCTGAGAAAGGGGAGTAGCGCGATACATCTTTGTATCAGCTGTAAAATCTTGAAGAAGATTTGCGTTCCTGGCGCTCTGTCTCTTTGCGAGTCGTCTCTCTTGTGTGCTCGAGGCTTCGGCGTCGATCGAGGTAGTAAGGCGTCGTTCCCAGCACCTTCTGATGATGAGGACCCTCCCAAAGCGCCGACAACTTGTGCTGGCGGCTGTTCTCTGAATCAGCGGAGCACAAATCGCCCTCTTGGAATGATCGTGGCTTGACCTTGCGGTTGTAGTATCGCCCTTGACTCTGTTGGTAGATGCTGGACGGTGAGTGCCAACAACCGGCCCTCTTCCGGCAGGTCGGCGCCGTCTTGGCGTGCTTCTTCAACCTCCTCTTGGTGTACATGGAGACTTCGTGGAAGTCGGTTGTATATCCGTCGGGATAGCGGCCCGCATTGTAGACGAGGAAGAACGGCGTGAAGCGGTTGATCTGTTGGTCGTCGCGCGACTCGGAGGGGCGGCAGCGGCTCTTCCACCCAACAGCCGGCGGCGTTCGAGTGGTTCGACCAATCGAGGCTTGATGCGGATAGGATGAGGCCGTTGGCTCGCTCCACCTGGCCGTTTATTGCGGATGGGCAGCGGGCGCTAAGTCGATCGGATGCCTGCGTCGCGAAAGCGAGCCAAAAGCGCCCTTGGCGAAGTTGGTGCCGTTGTCGTGATGATCTGTGTGGTATGCCATACCGCCTTTGTGATGTCGGCAATGAAAGTCACTGCTTTGGGGCCCATTTAATTTCTTGATGGGCTTTGCTTCCACCCACTTGGTGAATTTGTCCCTCTGCGACGAGTAAATGAGTCGAGCCGCCTCGGGCCGTCTTGAAAAGTCCCACCATGTCGGGCCTAAAACTGCGAAGGGCAGGCGATGGGGATTGTCTTGATCTGAAGCGGTGAAGGGGCTTGGAAGCGGAACACACAGCACCTTGCACTTCTTGACTAATTCTTTAGCTTCTTCGAGGCGGTCGGCCAAAAGAAACCGTGCGAAAGGCTTTGGCCCTGGCGCCCTCGAGGCCGCGTGGTGACCACACTGCATACGATGGATGTCCTTGAGGATCGCTTGGCCTTGCTCCGACTCCACGCAGCGCTGGTGGACACCAGTGACGCTGCGCCTGACTAATTCTCTGTTGACTATTGTGTAGGCTGCCGCTCGGCGTTGTACTTGCCGAGCCAGAGTCTCATCTGTAGGCAACTCCTTGTTGACTAAGAACTTGAGGATGGGCTGTGCCCATGAAGGTGCTACTATCTCTTATTTGCTACCACAGCTGACTTGGGCGAGGCGGCTGGGCTGGGAGGCGGCGGGTTTGACTCTGCTGCCGCTTGCTGAATCGAGGAATCTCTGGGCGGTGGCGCAGTCCCGAACCGGCGGCGCGATCCCGGGCCGGCCAGGCGCGATCCCGGGCCGCGTAGCTTTCTTGAGGTCGCTTGCTCGGGTCTTGGAGTCGGATCCGACTATCTACGGGGGGCCGCACGAAGATAAAGTCGGACTCTGGTGAAGGTTTGATAGGCGGCGAGGCGGCGAAGGTCGACACGGAGGAATCGCTTAGCGAGTAGAGCCGACTCGTGCCAAAGCATCTGCTTGGTCGTTGTCGTTTCTTGATGCGTGGAGAACTTCGCATCCTTCAAAATATCCGCTGAGCTGCTGCACTAAGCGGTAGCTTGCCATGTTTATGTCCTGGCGTCGATCGCCCGGATATTCTTTGTACCACCAAGTCGGTCGCCGTATACGAGATCCGGCGGATGCGAGTTCCTTGGCAAGCGAGCCCGTGGATGGCGCTTCATATTCGGCGGCGTTGTTGGAGGCAGCGAAGTGGATTTGCGGCTGCGTGTTTGAGCTTATCGCCCTTGGGGAGGTGAGGGCGACGCCGGCTCGAGGCGGGCGCATCTTGGAGCCGTCGAAGTGTAGTCGCCAATGAGTAGAATCGGCGCGGGCGGCAAGTATTGGGTCTCGGCCCGGTCGGCGAGGAATCGGCGGCGCTGCGACTTGATGGCGGTCACGAGGTTGGTAGTAGATCGTGTAGGGAGCTAGATCGATAGCCCACTTGGCCACTTTCGGCGGACGCATCTCGACTTCCGATGATCTCGGCGAGTGGGGTAGTGCAAACCACGATGATTGGATGCTCTTGGAAGTAGGGCTTGACTTCTTGGCAGCAAAATGCGCGCCGTAGCACATCTTCGGTAGTGAGGGTAGTTTTGCTTGGAGGTCGGCGATACCTCGCTCGGGTAATATACCGGTCTCGGATCGGGGCGCCTTGCCTTCCTCCTTGCGTTCGACTACAATAACCGTCTTGACTACCCGGTGGTGGCGGCGATGTATAAAAGCATGGGCTCTTTGGGAGTCGGAGCCGCCCGACCACGAAGTCGTCGGCATCTTCTTGATTGGAGAAATGCCTCATCGCCTTGTGGTTCCACTCAAAAAAGTGGTCTTCTTCATTAGTTGATACAATGGCGAGCTTTCTCGCCCGGCCGGTGATGAATCGGCTTATGGAAGCCAAGCAGCGGTGAACTTACGCACGTCCAGCGATCGGCTGGGTACCTCCATCATCTCAATGGCCTTGATCTTCACGAGGTTGCACTCTATGCGCGTTCGGAGACCCGAAAACCAAGGAGCTGGCGGCTGGGACTCGAACACGCACTTCTCGGGTTGAGCTTGATGCGGAATCGGCGCAGATTCTCAAGGTCTCTTCGGATCCTCTAGCGGCGTCCGCTTCTCCGTCTTCACTACCACATCATCCACATAAACATGGGCATTCTGCCGAGTTGCTTGAGAGGCATTTCGCATGCAGCGCTGAAAGGTGGCGCCGGCATTCCTCAAGCCGAACGCCATCGTCAGGTAGCAGAAGGCTCCAAACGGCGTGATGAATGCGGTCTTCAGCCTATCTGCTGGGTTCAGCTTGATCTGGTGATATCCTAAGTATGCATCCAAGAAGCTCAACAGCTCGCATCCGGCTGTGGAGTCTATCACTTGATCTATCCTTGGCGGGCGAGCGGATCCTTGGCGAGGCCTTGTTGAGGCTGGTGTAGTCGATGCACATCCGCCACTGCTTGTTTTCTTCAACACTAGCACAGGGTTAGCCAACCACTCCGGAAAGAACACCTCCATGATGAAGCCGGCTGCGGGGCAGGCTATCTGTTCTCCAACTACTCTCCTCTTCTCTTCTTCAGCGCGCAAGGGCTGCTGGTAGCTTCACATCCGGCCGACATGTAACTTGTGCTCGGCGAATTCCGTCGGTACACAGGCATGTCCTTGGGGACCATGCGAAGATGTCCCGATTCTCACGGAGAAATCGGCAGAGCTCGCCTTCCTATTCTTTGTCTAGGCTAGTGCCCATGACAGCGTACCTCTCTGGGTGCTCTGGGTCCAAGGGTATCTTCTTGGTCTCTTTGGCGGCTTGAATGATCCTTCGCCTCCGACTCCTTGGGAGTGCAGCGACATCTCCGGCTGCTTCCCAGCCATCGCCCACGACACGGTCAAGGAGCCGCTTCTCGTCCGCGATCACGGAGACTCGGCCAGCCGATTGCTCTCGGCAGCGGCGGAAGACTTCTTGTAATCGCCCGACAGCGGTCGGGATCCTTTGGAAGTCGGCATCTTCATCTTGAGATAAGCGTAGTGGGGAATCGCCATGAACTTGGCGAGGGCAGGCCGCCTAGCGAGGCGTGGTATGGGCTCTCAAGTCCACCACCTCGAACCAGATCGGTTCTCGGCGGAAGTGATCTTTGTCTCGAAGAGGACATCTATCGAGAATCTTGCCAATCGGCGGCGGAGAGGCAGATGCGATCCATGGAAAGCAGTCAGCTGCTTTCTGCGGCTGCCTCCGTCTGATTCGAGCTTCTCCATGGTATCCTTGTACAAGATGTTTATCTGCTGCCTCCGTCTATCGGGACCCGCGAAAGCAGGCGGCCCGCTTGTCGATGGCCAAGGTTGCTCCGAGAACCAAGGCGTAGAGCCGGACTCAGCATCACCTGGGGTGATCCGCCCGACTCGGTGATAGGCTTCTCGGACCAATGCATGAACAGGAGGCCTGCTGCCACCGCGTTAACTTCTTCTTTTCTTTGGCGCTTTGCCCGCGCCGGTCATCTGTCGGTAGTGAACACTATGTATGCTCCGTGCTCTTACGGGAACTCGTCTTGGACCGCGCCGGTGGCCGTGCCGCCGCGGAGGCGGCGGAGGCGGCGGCGGCCAGCGGCGGAGGGCGAGCCGTCTCCTTGGCGATCTGGCGAGCGGTGGCACTTCGGTGGTATGGTTCGGCGACCGGCGCTCTTGTGGAACTTGCAGGACCATCGAGTGCGCTCATAGGAGAAAGCCGGCAGCCAGTTGGACTTGCCGCCCTTCTGCCGCTTGGCCGGAGGCTGCCCCTCTGGCTGCTGGTCTTCTCCTGCCGCGACCTGCCGACTGTTGGAAGTCGGCTGGGGGGCCTTGCGCTTGTTGTCGTTCTGCTGCTGCCGTCGGCCGGCGTCTCGAGCCGGCGTTCTGGGAGCTGGGGATCACCTTGCCAGCCGCATTGACTTGGATCTCCGTCTTCATAGAGGAGTCGGCCGTGGCGTACTTGTCTGCTATGACTAGCAGCTTGTCGAGGTTTCGGGCTCGTCGCGGAGGAGCTTGTGCTTGAGAGGTGCCCTCTCGGCACCCGGCGTAAAATACTCGATGGCCTGCACCTCGTGCGCCCTCGCGAGGAGTTTGAACTCGCCCGGTAGCGTGAGATAGTCGCGCGTCGATTCCTCGGGGCCTTGCGCGCACAAGGAGAGCTGGCGCGGCGAAGGTCGCTTATGCGTCTTTGGTGAAGTTGCGAATGAAGGCTTGGTGAAGTCGACCCAGCTTTTGATGCTGCGGGGCTTCGGGCTGTTCAGCCATGTCGGGCGTGCCACAGAGCATGAGGGAACATACTTGGCGGCGACTTCGCTTGTTGCCGTTAGCGTCTTGACGGCCGTAGAGTAGTCTATCAGCCAATCTTCGGCTTCACGGGCGGTGTATTTAGGCGTGTCTCGAGGCGTGAACCCTTTGGGGAAGGGCTCGTCTACGATCGGGGCCCGAAGCAAAGGCGGGCCAGTTCGTCTTCTTCTTCTAACGCCCGAGGATCTGTGGAGTCGGTCGATCCGGTGGCGGGCGTCGTTCTCTCCGACTCCCTCTCGGCGACCAAAGCGATCTCCGAGTCGGATGCTCGGCAGGCGGCGGGGAGACTTCGTCGTTCTCTCCGGCGGGGAGGCGGATAATCATCTCGCCCGCTCCTTTGCTGCTGGGCGTCCATCTTGGTCTCGCTTCGATGGAATCACGAGTCCGGCGTAACTTGCAGCCGGCTCTTTCTCCCTCCTCCGCGATTCCGCCCGATCGGCGTCCGGGAGGTCGCGCATTGATCTCGGCGAGGGTAAGTCGTCATTCTTACATTGCTGCTTGCGTCAGCGCGCGCCGCCGTGTTCTGCGCAGCAACGCGTCGAGCTGCTGGACTCGCTCCGTCATCACAGCGCTCCTCGCCGTCGAGTTCCTCAACTCCTCGATGCGCGCTTAGCGCGCCGCGGATATTCTCCGCGAGGGTGGCGTATCTGGTCGGCGATAGCGCGCCAGCTCTCGGACGCGCCAAAACGGCTTGGCGGTCGGGCGGCGAGCCACCTGGCGCGATCCACCTCGCTGATGCGCTTCGAACGGCGTCTCATGCTTGCCAACTTCTTGGCGCCTTCAATGAGCTGAAAGCGGCGCTCTTCCAACATCTCTGCGTCCCGTCCTCTGGGAGGCGCGGACAAGTCTGCGGGGCGCGGGCAGCGGGTCTGGCGTTTTCTCCGGAGTGCTGCGCGTGGCGATAACGAGCACCTCCATGGCGGCGCTCCGCCGCTCTCCTCGTCTGAGGCGGCTCGTCGTAAACCACCACGTTGGTGGGGAAGGTATCAGCGATCTGGCGTCGGATCGACCAGCATCGGGTCGGGAGCCTAAGGACTCCAAGTCTCTGGCGGGCTCGCCCGGCGACTTGAAGCTGGTCAAGAGGCGGCGAGGAGGTTTCGGGGCCACCAGCGCGGTGCTCGGCGCGAGCTCGTCGGGCGCACCTCACCAATGAGTTGGCGAGGCCGCTTCGCTGCTGTGGCGGCCGGCGCGCGCCGGTAGCGTTGATCTGAACCCCATCGGCGAGCGGGCTGGCTGCGCTTCGCCCGAGGAGGAAGAGGTTCCGTCGAACAGATCTCCGGACGGCGGTGCACCTCGCCCGGGTGGGCGCCAAATGTCGGGGTTGGATCGACATATGCCAGCGGGTGGCTTATCATGGTGAAGGCGGTAGGGCGTCGCGGTGCACAGAAGCGGGATGGGCGAACATGCGCGCGGCGAATCTTACCCGGCCGGGGCTCTCAGGAGATAATACCCCTCTTGCTGCTCTGCGGGGTCTCGCATGATCACTATGGGGTGATAGTACAATGGTGCTCCTCGAGCTGTGTCGAGCGAGGGAAGGAGCTAGGCTAGCTCTTTCCCTCTTGCTATATGTCTAAAAACCTACCGGGGCGAACCCTTTGCATGGGTGCCCGGGGGTTTATATAGGCCTACCCGAAGTACAAGGTAATCTGACTGGCGAGGCCCCGATCGTCGATCTCTCTTGCAGCCGTCTTCTCCGCCGACTTGGGGCCCGCCCATTGGCGAATCCCATGAACAAACTAATCTTGTCAGCACTCGATGGCCTGAGCTCGATCGTCGGGTCGTGGGAGCAGTGCCGCCGCCTATCGGTGATCACTTTGCCACTCCCGTCAATCTGGTTTATGGCTTGTGGGGCCCTGGCGGGCGGCCGACTACGGGGTGGCCGACTCTGTGGGCCGTCTTCCGACTCTCGGCCGAGCTCTTCTATCTCAGCGAGCGGAGGGCTGGCGATCTCCGGGCGTCTGCGCCCGCCGTCGTGGAGTGCAGTCTTCGTGCTGCTTTGTGGCCGTCGAGGTGGCATGGCAGCGATGCCGCCTCACGGAGATCTCTGGTGGCGGCTCACTGTAGCCATGCCCCCCCTCCCGTGGAGTCGAGGGGACAGCCACGGCGGGCTGTACCTGCGTTGGTCTTCGTGGAAGGTCGCGGGCTGACTCTCGAGTCGGCCCTTGAGAGGTCGCAAGCCGGAGTCGGCAGTGCAGGTCGCCGTCTGGGGACTCGGTTTCTTCGAGTCGCCACTGGGACTCGGCCTTCTCGAAGAGTCGCCCTCTTTGGGACTCGGTGAGGGCGGCCTGCCCGATGTCTTGAAAGATCTTGGGTCCTGGGTCTGCCTACCCATGGCCCATTACTCCGACACTTGTTGCGCATCATGTCTTGTTATGTGTGGTGTGTTTACCATGCTGTGCTTCTTCTTGTTAGTTACTATTTTTGTTGCGATCGTGAGGATGCGTTCGTCTACGTGTGGTTCGTCTTCATGGCTTCTTCTTCTTCATGGACTCGTTCTTCTTCCTAGCGGGATTTCAGGCAAGATGACCGCTACCCTGGATCTCACTACTATCATTGCTATGCTAGTTGCTTCGTTCTATCGCTATGCTGCGCTACCTATTACCTGTTTATCAAGCCATCCCGTATTGCCATGAACCTCTAACCTTTCACACCTTTCCTATGCAAACCGTTGTTTGGCTATGTTACCGCTTTTGCTCAGCCCCTCTTATAGCATTGCTAGTTGCAGGTGAAGTTGAAGATTCTCCATGGTGGACAGAATTTTGGTTGGGATATCACAATATCTCTTATATTATTAACACATCTATATACTTGGTAAAGGGTGGAAGGCTCGGCCTTATGCCTGGTGTTTTGTTCCACTCTTGCCACCCTAGTTTCTGTCATACCGGTGTTATGTTCCCAGATTATGTGTTCCTTACGCGGTCGGGTGATTTATGGGACCCCCCTAACAGTTCGCTTTGAATAAAACTTGTCCAGCAAGGCCCAACCTTGGTTTTACCATTTGCCTCACCACCACCTATACCCTTCCTCGAATTCGGCCAACCCGAGGTCATCTTCATTTTAGCCCCCACCCGTGCGGTGCTTGTCTAAGTGCTGGTCGAACTAGAGTCCTTTGCAGCACCCCCTCAGGGAAACTTGAGGTTTGGTTTTAGTTGTATGGAGTGCTCATCCGGTGTTGCCCTGAGAACGAGATATGTGCAGCTCCTATCGGGATTGTCGGCGCATCGGGCGATCTTGCTGGTCTTGTTTTACCATTGTCGAAATGTCTTGTAAACAAGGGATTCGAAACTGATCGGGTCTTCACAGGAGAAGGTCTATTCGCCGTTGATCGCGAGAGCTTGTCATGGGCTAAGTTGGGACACCCCTGCAGGGTATAAACTTTCGAGAGCCGTGCCCACGGTTATGTGGCAGATGGGAATTTGTTAATCTCCGGTTTTAGATAACTTGACAACAGATCCGAATTAAAACGCATCAACCACGTGTGTAGCCGTGATGGTCTCTTCTCAGCGGAGTCCGGGAAGTGAACACGGTTTCTGGGTTATGTTTGACGTAAGTAGGAGTTCAGGATCACTTCTTGATCATTGCTAGTTGACGACCGTTCCGCTTGTTTCTCTTCTCGCTCTCATTTGCGTTGGTTAGCCACCATATATGCTTAGTCGCTGCTGCAACCTCACCACTCTACCCCTTCCTTACCCTTTAAGCTTTGCTAGTCTTGATACCCATGGTAATGGGATTGCTGAGTCCTCGTGGCTCCTGATTACTAAACAACAGATTGCGAGTACAGGTTATGTGATGATCTTGATGCGAGGCGATGTTGCTTGTTTTGGAGTTCTTCTTACGCTTCTTTGATCGGGGATAGGTTCGGTCGGCAGCTGGGCTAGCAGGTGGATGTCGTTTGAGCTTCTGTTTGTGTTTCATCTGTAGTCGGATGTTGTTCTTGTATGTTGTATTGTTGTATTCATGTGGCATTGTATGCCTTTTGTATGTATCCCAACTATTATGTAATGTTGATGTAATGATATCCACCTTGCAAAAGCGTTCCAATATGCGGGTCTATCCTTGGTGGGACCTTTGAGTTCCTTTAGATAGGGTCGCATATTGGGCGTGACAAAAAAGCAGCTTGTTAGACCATCTGATCAGCGAGCTTTGACTCCTGCTGCCATTCTGCGTGAAGAACCCATTGATCTATCAGGTGATGAAGATCTTGCGGATGATGCCCTTGAGCAGCTAATCAAGAGCAAAGAAGAAGCAGAAATCTTCAGCAACCTGCCTCTCTTTGATGTGGCCATCATTCAAATTTCATTGTTGAGTGGTTCGACACCCCCAATGTCAGTTTTGAAGATTTACAGCTCCCAATTGGCCTCAGTGTCGCCTTCAATGGCGCCATTGCTTCTGAGCTAGCTCTTGCTCAGCGCATAGTTGAGCTCAAAAACAAGATTGATTTTGAGAAGGCTCAATTCAAGAAGCATGTGGCTAATCTGAGTGTTCAAGGCGTCCATAACTTCAAGGTCATGCTCCATGAGCTCAAGGAAGCTTTTTGCGAAGCGCCAAGAAGCTCGGGGCTCTCGAACGCATGAAGCTTTTGGCTGATAAGTGTGTGCTTGCCTACAATGAGGCTGAAGAGAAGCGCCAAGTCCTTGGCCGTCGAGGCATTGATCGAGGATGGCTGCAAAGAGGAAGAAGAAGCACCTGCTTGAACAGCTGAGCCATCACGCCAAGAAGCCCCTCGCATTATCTTCCCGAGCAGCATGGTGGCTCGAAGCCAAAAGTCGCCACAACAGCTTGAGCGAAGAAGACAAAGGCTGCGAGGCTGATGTGAGAAGAAAGCATCTTTGAAGCCTCGATGCCGCTCCTCAAGAAGAAGCGCAATACCAAGAAGACTAGGGCTGCTTCCAGAGAGCCCTTAGTCGTTGAACCCATTTCCGTTGTTCGCCCTATATCAGTACATCAAGAAAGAAGGATGGTTGTCCATGAGCCTGCTACCACATAGGCTTCTGAGACTGAAGATATTCCAGCAGCTGAACCCAACACTGCTGAAGACATTGGTCAAGATGACAATGTGAATGATGATGAAGTTCTTCCTCAGATTGAACATCAAGTGGTATCATCGCTGTTAAATGCGAACAGCGAAATCATCAGCATTGGTCATCCATTGACGCCAATTGCTCAGGATGCTTCGTGGGCTGATCACCCACAACAACACCAAGACTCCCCCAGTAATCCCCAACAACAACAACAACGAGCTACACCCTCAGTGCAAGAAGAGGATGAAGACTTTCAGGCTCAGCCAAGTCCATCTCCTAACTTGAAGCCAGCGCCAGCGAGCCGAAGAGGACAAAGGCACAAGTCCCTCATCAGCGTTCTGAAGGAGAAGTGCAACTTTCACCTGTTGCACGCCAAGTTTTCTCTGAACCAGCTCCAACAGTGAACATCTCCATGTCTGAAGCACATGCTGCTGAAGACATTTCGGCTGCATCAGCCAAAGAAAAAGAAGAAGAAGTATGTGTATCAACTCCCCCTGCTATTGAAGAAGAAGAAGTTCGTGTACCAACACCCCCTGTAATTGAAGAAGAAGTCGTTCATGATCTGAATGTGCCTGTGCCCGACCCTCTTGCTCGTCAAGAGGAGGTTGAAAATGTTGAGGCTGCCACCACCAATACCAATGAAGCCAATGACGTGGTCATGGCTGACGCCAATGTGGAGCCTGCACCAACTGGTGTGCCTGAAGCAAGTGTGGGCACAGAACCTGAAACCAATGAGGTTGCTGCCCCTGAAGCAAATGAAAATGTTGCACCTGACGCCAATGAGGAGGCTGCACCTGACGCAAATATGACAATTGATCCTGAAGCACCAGTTGTGCAGCCTGAACCCTCTGACGTTGCCCCTGCTCCTGTTCCGCCTCCAAGGCCTCACACTATTGAGCAAGCATACGATCACGGTCAGCTTGTCACTGTCCAATGGCCTGTTCTGGTGCCTCCTCCTGCTGCCTCCGGCCCCCAATTTGACTATCATGTTGAGCATCGGCCTCAGGTCCAGAAGCCAAAGCCCAGGTTACCAAGGTTTCCAGGTACTGCCAACTTCCCCGAGTCTTTCAATGCAAATGGCTTCAAGAGCCACAATACCTTCTTTGACAACTCCAAGAACCCCTACTCCAAGCCAAGGATTTCATCAGATCAGTTCTGGAGCTATCAGGAGAGAAGCTATTACTCATGCGTGCTGTATGATCAAGGGCGCATTTTCCCTCACATGCGTCTTGACACTAAAGCCATTGCTGGACTGCCGTGCTTGGAAGAAGCACTTGGCCCTTCGCGATCTTTGATGCCTTCATTTTGTGACAGACAAGGAACATTGGAATGAAGAGCTATTGCTTCAATTCTATGCCACTCTGCACATTCGCGGCTACAACAGAGACATCAAGACTTGGGTTCTCAAGTGGATGACTGGCAATGTTCATGATGAAGCCAAAGCTATGGACATCATCGAGCTTACTAGGCTAGCCACTCCTGGAGAACTGTATGAGCCTAACTGTCTGCTACACCGCAATGCTGTGGAGAGCATCTTTCATAAGTCAGAACCCAACATGAGCCAGATGCTGAGTATGATGAAGCCCTTGTCATCTGATGCTGAGTACACCACACATTTCTTTGTTGAAGACCTTGAGTATCTGCCTCGCACTATATATCATATCATCAGGTGAACTCTATGGCCAGTCAAGCGACACACATCATCGGCCAAGCTTGAAGGAGCCATGAAGACTTTGGTCTTCTACATTCTTAAGGGCATCAGCTTCAACACTCAAGAGTTTTTCATTAGACAACTTGCTGCTTCCGGCTCTGATCTGTTTGGTCTGAAGTTCTATGCTCCCTGGTGAAGGAAATATGCCCTAGAGGCAATAATAAAGTTATTATTTATTTCCTTATTTCATGATAAATGTTTATTATTCATGCTAGAATTGTATTAACTGGAAACATAATACATGTGTGAATACATAGACAAACATAATGTCACTAGTATGCCTCTACTTGACTAGCTCGTTTATCAGAGATGGTTATGTCTCCTAGCCATGGACAAAAGAGTTGTCATTTGATTAACGGGATCACATCATTAGGAGAATGATGTGATTGACTTGACCCATTCCGTTAGCTTAGCACTTGATCGTTTAGTATGTTGCTATTGCTTTCTTCATGACTTATACATATTCACGTAACTATGAGTTGTGCAACTCCCATTTACGGAGGAACACTTTGTGTGCTACCAAAGCGTCTGGCGTGGCTGGGTGATTATAAAGGTGCTCTGGGTGTATCCGAAGGTACATGTTGGGTTGGCGTAATTGAGATTAGGTTTTGTCACTCCGATTGTCGGAGAGGTATCTCTGGGCCCTCTCGGTAATGCACATCATTATAAGCCTTGCAAGCAATGTGACCAATGAGTTGGTTACGGGATGATGCATTCTGAGCGAGTAAAGAGACTTGCGATAGCGAGATTGAACTAGGTATTGGATACCGATGATCGAATCTCGGGCAAGTAACATACCGATGACAAAGGGAACAACGTATGTTGTTGTGCGGTTTGACCGATAAAGATCTTCATAGAATATGTAGGAACCAATATGGGCATCCAGGTCCCGCTATTGGTTATTGACCAGAGACGTGTCTCAGTCATGTCTACATCGTTCTCGAACCGTAGGGTCTGCACGCTTAAGGTTTCGATGACAATTATATTATGAAATCTGGCAAATGGATGTCAAAACTGCATTCCTTAATGGATTTATTAAAGAAGAGTTGTATATGATGCAACCAGAAGGTTTTGTCAATCCTAAAGGTGCTAACAAAATGTGCAAGCTCCTGCGATCCATCTATGGACTGGTGCAAGCATCTCGCAGTTGGAATATACGCTTTGATAAGTTGATCAAAGCATATAGTTTTATATGGACTTATGATGAAGCACTGTATTTACAATAAAGTGAGTGGGAGCACTCTGACCTTTCGATTAGTATATGTGAGTGACATATTGTCGATCGAAATGATGTAGAATTTTACGCAAAGCACAAAGGAGTGTTTAAAGGAGTTCTTTAAAAGAAAAGACCTCGATAAAGCTACTTACATATTGAGCATCAAGATCTATTGAGACAGATCAAGGCGGCTTGATAAGATTTTCAATAAGTACATACCTTGGCAAGATTTTGAAATAGTTCAAAATGGAGCAGTCAAAGAAAGAGTTCTTGCACGTATTGCAAGGTGTGAAATTGAGTAAGACTCAAATCCCGACCACGGCGAAAAATAGAAAAGAGAATGAAAGTCATTCCCTATGCCTCGATCATAGGTTCTATAAAGTATGCTATGTTATGTACAGGACCTATTGTATACCTTGCTCTGAATTTGGCAAGGGGTACAATAGTGATCTAGGAGTAGATCCTTTGGACATTGGTCAAGAATATCCTTAGTAAGGACTAAGGAGATGTTTCTCGATTATGGAGGTGATAAAAGAGTTTGTTGTAAAAGTTACATCGGTGCAAACTTTTACACTGATCGAATGACTCTAAGTCTCAATCTGGATACATATTGAAAGTGGGAGAAATTAGCTAGAGTAGCTCCGTGCGAGTATTGTAGACATAGAATATTTGCAAAATACATACTGACTCTGAATGAGAGCAGACCCATTGACTAAACTTCTCTCACGAGCAAAACATGATCATACCTTTGTACTCTTTGGGTGTTAATCACATAGGAATGTGAACTAGATTATTAACTCTAGTAAACCCTTTGGGTGTTGGTCACATGACGATGTGAACTATAGTGTTAATCATATCTGAGATATGATTATTAGTGTTAAATCACATGGCGATGTGAACTAGATTATTGACTCTAGTGCAAGTGGGAGGCTGAAGGAAATATGCCTAGAGGCAATAATAAAGTTATTATTTATTTCCTTATTTCATGATAAATGTTTATTATTCATGCTAGAATTGTATTAACGGAAACATAATACATGTGTGAATACATAGACAAACATAGTGTCACTAGTATGCCTCTACTTGACTAGCTCGTTTATCGAGAGATGGTTATGTTTCCTAGCCATGGACAAAGAGTTGTCATTTGATTAGCGGGATCACATCATTAGGAGAATGATGTGATTGACTTGACCCATTCCGTTAGCTTAGCACTTGATCGTTTAGTATGTTGCTATTGCTTTCTTCATGACTTATACATGTTCACTGTAACTATGAGATTGTGCAACTCCATTTACGGAGGAACACTTTGTGTGCTACCAAGCGTCTGGCGTAAGCTGGGTGATTATAAAGGTGCTCTCAGGTGTATCCGAAGGTACATGTTGGGTTGGCGTAATTGAGATTAGGTTTTGTCACTCCGATTGTCGGAGAGGTATCTCTGGGCCCTCTCGGTAATGCACATCATTATAAGCCTTGCAAGCAATGTGACCAATGAGTTGGTTACGGGATGATGCATTCTGAGCGAGTAAAGAGACTTGCGATAGCGAGATTGAACTAGGTATTGGATACCGGCGATCGAATCTCCGGCAAGGAATATACCGATGACAAAGGAACAACGTATGTTGTTGTCGCGGTTTGACCGATAAAGATCTTCGTAGAATATGTAGGAACCAATATGGGCATCAGGTCCGCTATTGGTTATTGACGAGCGTGTCTCGATCATGTCTACATCGTTCTCGAACCGTAAGATCCATGCTTAAGGTTTCGATGACAATTATATTATGAGTTTGTGTATTTTGATGTATCGAAGTTTGTTGGTCCGGATATGATCACGGTCATGACAAGGAGTCTCGAAATGGTCGAGACATAAAGATTGATATATTGGACGGATATATTTGGACACGGAAGGTTAGGAGAAGTTTGGAGCTCCGGAGGTTCTGGAACCCCGGGAGGTATATGGGCCTTATTGGGCCCAAGTAGGAGGAAGAGAAGGAGCAAGGGAGGCGCACCCCCAAGCCCAATCCGAATGGGGGGGGGCAGGCCCCCTTTCCTTCTCCTTCCCCTCTCTTCCTTCCTACTACTAGTACTCCTTCCTTCCCCTCCAAATAAATAAGGAAAGAGAGGAAACCTACTTGGAGTAGGTTTCCCCCTCCTCATGCGCCCCCTTGGGCGGACACCTCCTCCCTCCCTCCTTTATATCTGAGGGGTAGGGGCACCCTAGAACACACAAGTTGATCTACGGATCATTCCTTAGCCGTGTCGGTGCCCCTTCCACCATATTCCACCTCGGTCATATCGTCGCGAAGCTTAAGCGAAGCCCTCGCCCGATAGAACATCAAGATCGTCACTGCGCCGTCGTCTTGTGGAACTCTCCCTCGACACTCAGCTGGATCGTAGTTCGAGGGGCGTCATCGAGCTGAGCGTGTGCTGAACTTCGGAGGTGCCGTGCGTTCGGTACTTGGATCGGTCGGATCGTGAAGGCGTCGACTACATCAAGCTGCGTTGTCATAGCGCTTCGCTTCACGGTCTCACAGTGCGTGGACATACACTCTCCCCTTTCGTTGCTATATCATCACCATGATCTTGCGTGTGCGTAGGAAAATTTTGAAATTACTACGTTCCCCAACACCTGGGTCATGCGCCTCATCAAGCGATACTCATCTGTCAATTATCAGCCCTCTGCTCGTAATCACATAATATTCCTGCCCGAGGTTGATATGTCAGTTGATGTTGTATACTCTGACGCTGCCAAGACGCCACTTTGTCTTCAGAACATTGAGCACCAAAGCTTCACTCAGCCTATTGAAGGTGTTCATGCAGCAACAAGATTCTATCCACTTCTTTGGTAACACTATGCGCCTCCTGAGCGCCAAGCTGAAGCTCTTGGCACAATTGCACAAAGGCCTCGGAAGCATTGTCGTGTTCTTAATGACGAGAGCTTCTTGTGGCTCTTCATCGAAGCGAGGATAAGCATCATTTACGGCTCAAGCGCCAAATGCAAAGCCTCTTGGTGGATGTCAATCGTATTACATAACCTTGCCACCAAGAATGCCTTTGTTGCTCATGAAACTTGCCGAAGATCATGGAAGAGTTTGACCCTGCTCAGTGCTGAAGCTGATCTTCAAGATGATGGCTTCAATGAAAGATTCCAGTTCGACTCCACTCCTCCAAGGACTGCTACCCTACGTCGAACTCCATCTCTTGAAGACTCTGAATATTCCTCTTCCGCGGCAATAGTTAATGCCAGAGTGATCGATGATGAAGATGACGCTACTTCACCACCTCAAACTACTACTGTGCGCATCGACACTGCACCAAGCTCGTCTGCACCGCCAACCAACGACGACAACCCTGCTGCTTCACCTACTCATGATGACGAGTAGATACTCTATGTCTTCAAACCTTTTTGGTCATTACTGACAAAAGGGGGAGAAGCGTATGAGTTGATTGTCTTCAAGCGGGTTCAAATGGGCGATTGCATTATATTTTGCTGCGTGCTTACAACTCTTGCGTTTTGAAACATTTGGTTCTTTGAGTTGTAACACCTAAACTTGATGGTTAAATGCGCTACTTACGCTACTTATTTGCTGCGATGATAAATTCCGCATGTGCGATGATAACTTCCGCACTTAGATCATTCTGCAGACGTCCATTTTGCATTATGCATGTCATTCTTATTGCTATATCATTTCATGCATGATAAATTATCTTCATAAGTTGAAGTGGAACTCCACAAGTACAACCTGCCATGTGCATTTGCATTCCAAAAGCAAATTAGTTATGTGCACATCTTCAGGGGGAGCCCTTGCAACTTATGAAGACAAATTCCTATCCTTACAATTTCACATACTTTATCCCCGTTGAAAACTTCAACCAGTTTGTCATCAATCACCAAAAAAGGGGAGATTGTAAGTGCATCTAGTGCCACCCCTAGTTGGTTTTGGAGTATTGACGACAAAGTTGGTTGAGGACTAAAGCGTTTGTGAGATTGCGAGGATAATGCAGGTAGTGTCCCTCATTGATTCGGTTTACCTACGGAGATGACCCTAAAATGTATGAAGACATTGAAGACAATGGTGGTATGAGAAGATATTCATATTGAAGACTATGACTCGAGAAGACATTGCGTGAAGACTTTGAAGCCTTGAAGGCGTGTGTTTTCGTTGTTTCCGTTTCTTCTTTGTGGAGTCATAGGAACCACTGATCTTGTTAAGTGGGGTCCATGTGAACTAAGTCGAGTGGTAGTGATGCTCAACCCAAATCCTATGTCTTGGCGAAGACAATGAGAGCAAATCTTATCGAGCTGGATGAGTCGACTTTGCTTGTAGCCCAAGTAAAGTTGTCGCGTGTGTTTGAAATCGACCGTTGGAACACGTGTCGGTTCCTTAGTGACCAGGGTCATTTGGACAAATCAGGCGGGTTGCCTAGTTGCTATAAATAGCCCACCTCATACACCATAAATTGGTGGCTGCTCGGAGTTTGTGCGGGGCTTTTGTCATTTGAGCAACCCACCTCGAAGCATTTGAGAGAGAAATCCTTGCGAGGACAAAGCCCAAACACCCGAGCCAAAGAGTGTTAGGCATCACTAAAGTCTTTACATCTATGTGACACGAAGACTTGTTACACTTGAGGCTGTGAATCCTCCGGCCGGTTAGGCGTGGCGTTCTGAGCATCCAAGAGTCATTGTGGATTGCGGTGAGCGAAGTCTGTGAAGATTTGGAAGTCTCCTTGAAAACTTACGAGTGATTGGGCGAGGACTGGGTGTCCTTAGCTCAAGGGGAATAAGGTGAAGACACGGTCTTCAGAGTTAAATCTCAGCCTCCCTAACCAGACGTACAGTTGTCACAGCAACTGGAACTGGTCCAACAAATCATGTGTCTTCAACAAGCAACTGGTTCTATCCCTTCCAACCTTACTTAAGTTTGTCGTCATGAAGTCATTGCTTATCTGTTCATCTGTTTGACTTCATTGCTTGACTACTGTTGTTGATTGGCTTCATACTATCTTCCATCTTGATCCTTACTGCCTAACTGCTATTAGTCATGTACTCTCATATCATTACATACTTGACTATGGCTTGTTTAGGTTAGTTTATCTTCCGCTGCATATCAATTAGGTTGTTTCTGGTGTTTGTCTTCAAAACTTCCAAGTATTGAAGACTTTCATAAAAATTGCCTATTCACCCCCCCCCCCTCTAGTCGATACTAGCACTTTCACATACCACACTCTGTTTGGACGGCCGGCTTATGCTAAGTTTATGGCCCGGCCGTGTTACGTTTATTTACAGCTCAAGATGCCGGGTTACAAGGGCACCATCACTGTACATGGCAGTCGTAAGGTGGCATTGGAGTGTGAAGAAGGTGACTCGGCTTATGCTGGTCGACTGCTTGCGAAGGAGCTCAAATTTTATCAAGATAATGTTGACCGGCGGATATGACATCCTGAAGAAGCCAACCACGAGCATGACCGGTAGCTGAAGTTTAAGTCGGCGGTGAGGCGAAGCTTGTTGACTTTACCGGGTGATTCTTCTAAACAGTTCGACATCGGCGACAACTTGGATCCCAAATAGGAAGCGCGCTCATCGAGTTCATCCGTGAGAACCGGGACATCTTTGCATGGAAGCCTTCTGACATGCCGGGTGTACCGAGGGAACTCACTGAGCACACTCTCAATATGGATCCATAGTATAAGCTATTGGGGAAGAAGTCGCCCGGCTCTTAGTGGCTGGGTTTATCATTGAAGTTTTTCACCTAGAGTGGTTGGCTAACCCGGTGCTTGTCCTCAAGAAGAACGGCACCTGGCGGATGTGTGTGGACTACACGGACTTAAATAAGGCTTGTCCGGCTGACCCCTTTGCTCTCCCCCGTATTGATCAAATCATTGATGCTACGGCGGGTTGTGAGCGTTTAAGTTTTTTGGATGCTTACTCCGGTTATCATCAGATTAAGATGGAAGTTAAGGACCAGGAGAAGACGGCTTTCATCACTCCGTTTGGAGCCTTCTGCTATGTCTCTATGCCATTTGGGCTCAAGAGTGCCCAGGCGACTTATCAGCGGTGTGTGCAGAACTGTTTGCATGACCAAATTGGGCGTAATGTCCATGCTTATGTGGATGACATTGTGGTGAAGTCCAGAGAAAAGGAGACTTTGATATCTGACTTAAAGGAGACCTTTGATAATCTCCAGGTTTACAAGATGATGCTTAACCCGGCCAAATGTGTGTTTGGCATTCCTGTGGGCAAGCTCCTGGGTTTTCCGGTGTCCAACAAAGGCATCGAAGCTAACCCAAAGAAGATTAATGCGATTACCTCCCTGGCTAAACCGGCGTGCATCAATAATGTTCAGCGGCTGGCGGGTTCGCGTTGCCGCTAAAAGTCGATTCATAAGTCGGCTCGTGAAAGCCCTCCCATTGTATCGGATGATGAAGAACAACGACACTTTTGTTTGGAGTGGGGCTGCTGATGCTGCTTTTGAAGACTTAAAGAGACAATTATGCGAGCCGCCCGGTTCTTCGGCTCCAATTGACAAAGAGCCTTTGCTGTTATATGTGGCTGCCAATTCATGAGCCGTCAGCGTTGCCATCGTGGTGGAGCGTAAGGAAGCCGGTAAGGAGCATCCGGTTCAACGGCCGGTTTACTACATCAGTGAGGTCCTTATTGAATCCAAGCAAAGGTACCCGCATTGGCAAAAGCTTGTTTATGGGGTGTTCATGGCAAACCGAAAGTTGAATCAGTATTTTCAAAGCCATCCTATAACTGTGGTAAGTTCTGCCCCTTTGGGAGACATCATTCAGAACAGAGAGGCCACAGGGCGAGTCGCCAAGTGGGCTATTGAGCTTGGGCCTCATGGCTTGAAATACATGCCTCGGACAACTATTAAGTATTAGGCCTTGGTGGACTTCATCAATGATTGGACAGAGCTGCAGGCACCTGAGGAGAAGCCAGATAACACATACTGGACTATTCACTTTGACGGGTCCAGGCAGCTAGAGGGCTCGGGGGCTGGAGTGGTGTTAACTTCCCCTCGAGGTGACAAATTTTGTTATGTACTCCGGCTTATGTTTCCCTGTACAAACAATGCAGCTGAATATGAGGTATTACTCCATGGTCTCCGGATGGCTAAGGAGATGAACTTAATCCAGGTACGATTCTTGGGTGACTCAGATTTGGTGGCTCAGCAAGTATCAGGCAAGTGGGATTCCAAAGACTCCCTCATGGCGGCTTATCGTCGTGAGGTAGATGCTGTGGCTGGTCACTTCACGGGTTATCAAGTGGAGCACATTGATCGAAGGAAGAATGAGGTGGCTGATGCTTTAAGCCGGTTGGGATCCCAACGTAAGCCGGTGCCGTCCAACACCTTTCTTGATGTGTTACATAACCCTTCTGTCAAGGTGCCTACCGAGGAAGACTTAGCAGTGCCAGACCTAGAGGCACAGCTGGTGGCGGCTCTTCATGTTATCCCGGATTGGACGGTGCCTTACTTGGCTTATATGACCCGAGGTCAATTACCAGAGGATGAGACATTGGCGAGACAAATCGTTAGGCGCTCCAAATCCATGACGATTGTTAACGGCGAGTTACATCACCTCAGCGTCACCAGGGCGTTTCAACGCTGTGTATCACCTGCAGAAGGCCAAGAAATACTCCGTGAGATCCATGAAGGAGATTGTGGCCATCATGCCGGGTCAAAATCTCTCGTGGCCAAGGCTTTTCGTCATGGTTTCTATTGGTTGACGGCTCATCGCGTCTGGAGGACCTGGTCGATAAATGTGATGGGTGTCAAAAGTTCTCACGGCGAGCTCATGTCTTGGCTCAAGAGTTAAGGATGATCCCAATCACTGGCGTTTGCGGTCTGGGGGCTTGACATGGTCGGACCTTTCAAAAGGTCTAAAGACAAAAATACACATCTGCTGGTGGCAGTGGACAAGTTTACCAAGTGGGTTGAGGCAAAGCCGGTCAGTAAATGTGATGCAGCCACGGCGCTTCGGTTCATGAAAAAGGTGATTTTTTGTTTTGGTTTTCCACATAGCATCATAACTGATAATGGCACTAATCTCTCTAAGGGTGCCATGGAAGAGTTCTGTCAAAGAGAACATATCCGGCTTGATGTTTGGTTGTTGCTCATCCTCAATCCAATGGTCAGCGAGAGAGCTAATCAAGAGATCTGAAAGGCATCAAGCCCGGCTCTTGGTCCCTTCTGGCGGACTCGGGTTGTTGGGTGGAGGAGTTACCCTCCGTATTATGGAGCATCAACACTCGCCTAACAGATCCACAGGATACACACCTTTCTTCATGGTTTATGGAGCGGGCGGTCTGCCAAGTGACATCGGCACGACTCACCCAGTGGCGGCTTACATTGAGCGGATAACGAAAAGGCTCGTCAGGATGCACTTGATTTGTTGGACGAGGAGCGAGACTTGGCAATAGCCCGCTCGCCGATTTACCAGCAAGACCTGCACCGCTATCACAGCCGCCGGGTTAGGAGCAGAACCTTTCTGGAAGGCGACTTGGTGCTCCGGCTCATCCAGGATCAGTCTGACATGCACAAGTTATCCCCACCTTGGGAAGGGCCCTTTGTGGTCAGCAAGAATCTGCATAACAGGTCATATTATCTCATCGATATTCGAGAGCGCAAGGACCCATTTAAGTCGGAGGAAGAGACCCGCCAGCCATTGAACATAGCTCATCTCTGGCCTTACTATACTTAAGTTTCTTTTTTAAGATACTTCCTATAATGTACATATTATATAAAGCAATAAAGCAGGACCTCTGTCCTTTTTTCCCATAAAGAAATGTTTCATGTTTTCTTTATCAGGTGATGGACACTGCCAACAGGGGACGGATCATATCTGAATCTAGCTTTCCCTTTGGTCCGGCTTATGATCATATCTGAATCTAGCCTTGGTCACTTGGGGGCTTCCTGTTCAAACATAGGTCGTATTCGAACCAAAGAGAACATAGCTATCGATACCCACTTGATCGGCATATTGCCAAACCCACTTGGGGGCTTCCTGATCAAATTTGAATCATAGCTTAACCCCTTTGGATGCGGCGTGGATCGTATTGAATCAGCGTCATTAAACAACTCTAATGTTCACTTGGAGTCTTCCTGTTCAAACATAGGTCGTATTCGAACCAAAGAGAACATAGCTGTCGATACCCACTTGATCGGCATCGCCAAAGCCGCTGGGGGCTATATGATCGTATCCGAATCTTAGCTTAACCCCTTTGGAACGGTTCTCTGATCGTATTCGAATCAGGAGCCTATGAACATTGCAAGTATAATTATTTTAACTATCATTGAAACCTTCTTAAGGAGATGGTTCTTGATCCTTCCGGTTTTATATTTGTTACCTCAGGTTCTAAAAAGTGCCGGGTAAAAATCTATATGAGCCGAAAAGGTTATCAAAATGGGTTGCAGGTATGTTGTTTTGATTATGTTTTACCTAATCATGAACCGGCTTATACATGTGATTTTTTGATCATGTCCGGGTTAACTCACTGACGCAGAGAGCCGTCCAAAAAACCTTGCCTATTTTATATGCAGGATAAAACAGAGCAAGGTGAAATATCAAGGAAACACTTGATTAACATAAGCAAGATGAAAATAGTACTGGCGGCTTAACAAAAGCAATAAGTACCATAATGCATGACAGGCATTAAGAAGTTTTTCTATCCTATTACAAGACTCCTCGAGTCTGAATAAGTGAAGCATTGTTCTTTGCGGAATTATAACCCGGTGGCGGCTCATTCCTCCGGTTGGCTTGATGACTCGGATTATCCTTCCCGCCTCTCCTTGGTTGTTTTGTCTGGAAGGTGGGCGAGGCCCGATCAATGCCGCTCAAAGCTTCAAATTCAGCTTCATCATCTATTAAAGCGGCGGGTCCACTTTAGGGGCAAAGGTATGCTTCTGGCGTTGGAGGGATCGGTGACTTGGACATATGGGACATTTGGGATTCTCTGGTTCTCCTTGTCATAACCGGAGAATACTTGGTGAGATCGATATCCTCTCCGTCCAGTCGCCCGAGCGTCTGACTTTAACACAAGCGGTGAAGTCCTGTTTGCCATGCGGTCGTCCTCCTTAAGACTTGGATATCAAGAAAGGTCGGCAAGGTCAGTTACGGCACCCATGCTTTTGCCGACTCAAGCGCAACCACGGCTCCGACTCTCGCGGATGCCGCCTTAAGTCTTGAATCGTTGAGGTAGCACCGGAGATGTCTCAACACGTCTTGCAAAAGCCGGGAGAGGTATTTGATAAGGCCTGGCAGTCAGCGCCTGTGTGACCGATATAGCTGCTCCACCAAGGCATACTTGCTTTAAGCTTGACCGGCATATTTTCCTTGATTGGTACTCACAGGGCTGCATATTCACGGTATAACAAGTAAGCGGAGGCAATTATTATGCTAACTCTTGAAAGATTACAATATTTACGGGCGGCTTACCAAAGATAGCTGAGACCATTTGGGATATGTGCCGCTTTAAGTCGGACTGTTCGTTTGTTGCCTCGGCAAGAGATGCCTCCGTTGTCTCGGCCGAATTAGCGGATGAAACCCTCTCATCAACCCAAGCCTTCGTTTCCAATTCAAAATTTTCTTCAGCTTCTCTTGTTCGAGACACCTTTGAATTCAAACTTGGAATTGGCTTTACGAACCGAGTTCTTGGGTTTTCAACTGGCTCTTCAGATCAGCAATCTCCGCCTCAAATTGACTGATGGTGGCCTGCATTGACATCAGGTTATGGTAAGAATCTTGGTAAGTTAACATTTAAGTCCCAAGCATTTTACAAGTAAAAATACTTGGCACTTGGGGGCTAATGTATGTTTAAAGAATTTTTAATCTATTTTACCAAGTCACACATATTAATTCTCAGGCACTTTACAAGTAAAGGTACTTGACACTTGGGGGCTAATGTGTAACCCAAATTCAAAGTTTCCTGTTACTTCCGGGTTAACCATATTCATTTTAAACCGTACAAAGCTAATGGCAAGCAGATTATTAAGTCTACAGCATATTCATCCATAAGCAATTGACTTGGGGGCTGGTACAGTAAGTAAGATTCAGAGTAAAAGCTTAAAGTTTACCTCAGATTTATGTTGTATTTGCTTCACCATGTCAATTTCCAGGTCACGACTACTATGTACTTGGTTCAGATAACCTGAGACTATATCACCAAAACTTAGGTGAGAGTAATCGGTGATGTCTTCTTTGGACTTCCGGCGCTGGGCAAATTCCTCCTTGGCGGTGCATTGGGCAAGGGCAGTAGTCCGGCCCGGTTCAACGTATTGGCTCTTCACAATTTCAACCTCTGGGTCAACCATCTTGGCCGGGCTAGGGGTTTCCGGGTCATCCGAGTTGTGAATCACGTCTTCTGCAGGCGGGTCAGAGGTTGGCTTCGGAATGTCAGAAGTCGGCTCAGGCGGTGGCTGGTGAGTGGAGCTGTCTGGAACGGATGAGTCAAGCGCCGGTTCAGTAACCACCGGGTCTTGGGATGGCTTATTCTTCTTTGCCTCTTGCTGGGCTTCACTTGCAAGCTGTCAATCAAAGTGGAAGGATAAGTATCAAGGTATAAGTATGGATAAACTCAAAGTAAGAAAGGTTATATTACCCGGGAGCTGTTTTGAAAGATGGCATGTTTGATTGCATCGACTCATCAGAAGAAGGAGAGGTATCCTGATAGTTGGAGTCAGATGAATTGAGAGGTTGGCGAATCAAACCCATCAAGGGTAAAACAAAATGTAAGTCGGAGATAACCTCGGTCCGACGCTTCTGATTCGTCGGGTAAGCGGAGAAAGCTCTGCGTCTGGTTGGCCAGTCTATTGCGGTTCTCAAGCTGATGTTGCTTCAAAAGAAATTTAGGATCTTGGTAAGCGAGAGGGTGTGAAAACCTTACTTTCCGGGTCACCCTTCGGATTCTTTGTGTTGGCAAAGGCTCTGAGATGGAGGAAATTATAGTTACCTCTTCGCCTGCTGCTTGACTGTTCCCAGTATCCTCCTGAAAGGATCAAATGTCAGTAAGGTAACGGCAAAGGATTTAAAGAAAGTCAAAAAAGATTACCTCTTCCTCATCTGAAGAAGAGTCATCCAATTTAAGCATGTCAGAGGCGCTGGGTTTATTCTTTTTAGAGGCACCCGTTTTGGTGGCTTTCCTTTCGGTTTTCTTAGCCGCCCGGGCCAGTTTTGCAGCCTCATGGTCATACTTGACCTTCCAGAAGTTGTCATCGGCCTGTGGGAAAAGACAAGGAATCATAAGTACCAGAAGGTAACATATTAAAGAGTATTTGTGAAGACTAGTAACTTATTGCGGGGCAGTTCTTCTTGCGAAGGAAGCAAAGCTGAAAGTATTACTGATTCTGATGCCTTCCTTCAATAGTGATTGGACTGTGGCATCTACCACATCATTTGGTAAGTCCTCAGGATTATGACGCATCGAGTCGTCCTATTTGCCTGTGTAAGTACACATTAAGCCAGAGCGGCGGCTTAATGGTAGTATCCGCCAGGTGACCCAGAACCGGACCAAATTAATGCTAGTTAACCCGTTGCCTAAGAGGGCCTTGATCTTTCTGATGGTGGGGTTAAGAGGCAGGTGCTCAACAGCAGTTAACTTGTCCGGCAGATGATGATTGGACTCAAGATGCGGTAGGCGCGAAGCGAGAGCTTCGTTAGCGAAGAGGTGTTTTGGCAGTAGAACCACGTCTGGTTCCAGTCTTTTGGGTGACTCGGCAGCTCAGCGTAAGGAAAAAGGCAGTCTCTCCGCCACTGGATTGAGATGCTGCCAAGCTCAAGACTAGGCCCGTTCGCGCGTTCATTCTGCCGGTTCAAGTAAAAAAGCTCTTTGAACAGCAGCAGGCTTGGTTCCTCTCCTAAGTAAACCTCGCAGAAGACTTGCAAATTGCACAGATTGGACACGGAATTGGGTCCAATGTCTTGAGGCCTCGGGTCAAAGAAATCCAGAACTTCCCTGAAGAATTTTGAGCCGGGAAGGGCAAATCCCCTGTTCATATGGTCCGTGAAAACTACTACCTCTCCATCTTTGGGTTGAGGTATCTCCTCAGACGGGTGAGGGGCACGGTAGGACATGACCTCCTTTTTTGGCAGATGGCCAGATGCTACAAACTCGCAAGTTTGCTTTTGGTGACTGTGGATGGAACCTAGTTGCAAGTCACAGGGGCCTTAGCCGCCTTAGGAGCCATAACGGCAGTGGCCTACGACAAGGTAAAAGGTTCCGGTTCAAATTTAACCCAGGAGAAATATTCAAATTTATTCAAAATGGCGGCTTAAGCAAGGGGCCTAATGATATAAGGGTGACTGTGCGGTAAAAGCTTAAGCCGCTATCAGGATCCACAATCATTCAAGGATTTTTAAACCGGACACCTAGAAAGTGGTGATAAAGTAAGTTCTCCAGAAGAAGCTTTCCGGGTGATAGAAACTAGTTCCACGGACAACAGCTCTTATTATGGATCAAACTATTGTCCTAAAAGAGAAAAATTCTAGACCTAAAAACAGAGAAGTTCATGCATTCAAAGGAGGTTTCCAAACAAGAAAAATGAGATCTATTTATATACAAGATCGACGCAAACAACTACCGTAGCAGTTCTGCACAGGTTTTACGATCTAAACAGGTAGTGGAAGTGCAGACTAACAAGGGTTTTCATTGGGCGGTGATGAACCCGACGAACTTGGCAGAGCGTCAAGATAGATCTAAGAAAAGGGAAGAAAGGAACTCATAGATGAAGATGAACCGCGGAGGCTCGCCGTCGATCTCTGGTCAAAGGTCAGGTTGATGCGGCGGCCTGAGTCGACGAAGACGAGGGGGTCGAGGGTGACGGCGGTGGAGCTTGAGCGGTAGAGAGGAGAGGAAGAAGACGACTGAAAGGGTAAAAAGGAAATGACCCAGGTCATGGCTATTTATAGGGAGAAGATGACTGAGACGGTGCGAGAAACAAGGAGATAACAATTATTATCCAGCAGCCCTAACGCCTCGATTTTCGGAACAGTCAGTAAAGAAGAGATCCGTTGAAGGATTCGGTGGAATAAAAAATGAGTTAAAGGAAGGATGACGTCATGCCGGGTTAAGACGAATCCAGAAGGTGACGTCATGGCGGGTTAACAAAAACCCTATGTATAGTCAGAAGACTGAAGATTTAATTATTTACAAATATTTTTTAGATTGACATGAACAGGTTCAAATCAATCCGGGGCCTAATGTTGGGGATATGACTATTTGTGTAAGCCGCCCGGGAGGGCAGATTACATAAAGAGTACTCATCGAGAGGAAGCCCAAGACCAAGCATGAAGATGGCGGTTCGATAAGGAGCTTAAGGCCCGGCGGCTTAAGCCCATTGTAGTAAACCGCCATGATGGCATGACTTGTAATGTAAGGTTGATTTAGCGGTCACGAGTGGGACTACGTTTATAAGCGGCGGGACTCTGTAAGCGGTGGGCGTCAACCCGTGTATATAAGGGGCGACCTGCGGTGTGAGGAAAAAACAACTCATCGAGAACCGGGCATAGCGTGTCTCGCTCCCTGGTTATCGAAACATCAATACCAACCCAACTAGACGTAGGCCTTACCTTCACCGTAAGGGGCCGAACTAGTATAAACTCTCTCGTGTCCCTTGTCCCGATTTAACCCCTTCAAGCTTCCTAGCTGTGATGGCTCCACAACTAAGTCCTTTCACGAGGACATCTGACGTGACTATTCCACGATAGGTATGTTACTTGCCCATGATTCGATCGTCGGTATCTTCATACCTAGTTCAATCTCGTTACCAGCAAGTCTCTTTACTTGTTCCGTAATGCATCATCCCGCAACTAACTCATTAGTCACATTGCTTGCAATGCTTCTTATGATGTGCATTGCCGAGAGGGCCCAGAGATACCTCTTCGATACTCGGAGTGACAAATCCTAATCTCGATCTATGCCAACCAAACAAACACCTTCGGAAATACCTGTAGAGCATCTTTATAATCACCCAGTTAAATTGTAACGTTTAATAGCACACGAGGCATTCCTCCGGTATCCGGGAGTTGCATAATCTCATAGTTGGAGGAATATGTATTTGACATGAAGAAAGCAATAGTAATAAAAGTGCACGATCATTATGCTAAGCTAACGGATGGGTCTTGTCCATCACATCATTCCCTAATGATGTGATCCCGTTCATCAAATGACAACACATGTCTATCGTTAGGAAACTTAACCATCTTTGATTAACGAGCTAGTCTAGTAGAGGCTTACTAGGGACACAGAGTTTTGTCTACGTATCCACACATGTATCAAGTTTCCGATTAATACAACTAGTCATCAACCCGTGCAACCTGCACGGGCTAGCATTTAGAGCGCACTGGTGTTTCATGTTTTCAAGAAAATTTTATATTTAATTAAAATTTATGTAAAGCTAAAATATAAACTATGTACTTTAAGGCTTACTTTTTAAAATGTAATATTTTCCATGAGGGAATGTTTTTTTTTTCGAGAGTACGCCATGAGGGAATATTTTCCACGAGGGAATGTCATCGGTACTAATAATATGTGGTCCTGTTCCATGGATCAATACTAAAATAGTTAAGGCTTGGGGCTGGCGTTTGGATGATTCTTGTTGTAATATAGTCGTGAGTAGGAAGGAGTTGGCACTTGAGCTGGTCACGGAATCTTACCGAAAGAAGATTCATAGGTGGGGCTTCGGGCTCTGGTTCTGGAACAACTCAGCAGAAGCAACTCTGCAGGAAACGCTGATGGATAGACAAACGTAGCTGGTAGATCAAAATCTACAGAAAACGCGACGGCCAGACGGCGCGAGTCGAAAGGACAGGACGACCACGATCTAAAAAAGGCTTGCATTTATTTCTTTGATATGCCTGAACCGCTTTGTTGACATATGGAAATGACATATCCAAGAGGAATCCCAACAAAGACTTCGCGCTTACTATTATGTGAAACTGAGATCTAACTGTTGTTTGGCCTTATTTTGTGAGAATTGACATGGAGCCTCAAATAGGGTGTGTTATGTGCGTCTTGTGGCAGCAGTGTGTGTTAACAATCTATGGTTGTATTGGTTTATTACGATCGGCATACATTGGCAACCACTACTATAACGTCACTCTTATCATTTACATAATATCTATTTCTTGTTAATGCATGCATTGTGCAATGCTCCTTCCTTATAACTTTGAAAAGACATGTTATACTTAATTTAGAATCTATTTATCTTATACCAAACTAAAATGTAGAGAAAACACATGGAAAAAAATAGCCCATAAAAAATAAAATTTTAATGGATGTGGTTGCGAAATATTCGTATTTAAAATAACATAAAAATAACAGATTTATATTCAAAAAAGATATTTTATGCCTGAAAATTTTATATGTTTTTTCCAACTTATGTTGACTTTAGGTGATTTCACATATTTTTTTTTAAGTTTGTGATTTCACATATTAAATTAATGACCTTGGAAGTGGTGATATTTGGAAGGTGGTAGGGAGATTTTGTGTGTGTGTGTGTGTTTGTGTTTGATTTTTTAATACTGTTTGCGTATTTTTTTCTTATTGTTGCAAAATATGCATTCAGACCTAGATTTTTTTTCTCTATAAACGCGAAGCTTCAGGAGCATTGATTTGTACGCGTTTCCTGAAAAAAAATTGTATGTATTTTTTTCAGGGGAATATGCAGTTGTTGTACGTTTTTCTTGGATTTTGGACGCGGACTCTTTTTCTAGCGTGGGGTAGCGGACTTTTCATCCTGCTTTTTTTTTGTTTACAACTAACGGGAGAATAATAGTGGTTTTGTATTGGCCTCAATTTCAACGTGGGCATTGAGGACTCTTTGTACGTGCTTGCAGGTTTGGCTTTTTATGTACGTGTTGTTTTTCCTATTAAAAAATTATGACCGGGCCACCTAATACTCCTTGTTTGTCCCTAAATAAAGCTTTCCTTGTTTGTTTTTCCACTGTCGTTGTACTTGGACGTGTCAGATTCATTTCCTATACAATTTTTTTACGCAAGGATTTCCTTTTATTTTGCACGTGAGGCTTTCCTTGTTTTTTCACTAATGTTGGACCTAGACGTGACAGATGCGTAGAGACTTGCCGTTTTAATCTGCGAGGATTTCCTTTTAATTTGTACATCGAGCTTTCCTTGTTTATCCCCTAAAAACAACTTTCCTTATTTGTCAGATTCGTTTTTCTATATAGGATTTTTTTACGCAAGGCTTTCCTTTTATTTTGTACATGAGGCTTTCCTTGTTTTTCCGTACATGACGGTTTCGTTTTTTTTTCAATAATGTTGGACTTTGACGTGTCAGATGCATTTTTCTATAGGAAGGCATCATCTGCGTTACACAACTTTTCCTTTTATCTTGGTCGTAAATTTTACAATCTAATGGTTTAAATAATTTTGATGATGTGGATTAATGAGGGATCATGAAAGGTGCCTCCAATTAGTAAATATAAGATTCTAGCATGAATAATAAACATTTATCATGAAATAAGGAAATATAAAATAACAACTTTATTATTGCCTCTAGGGCATATTTCCTTCAGTCTCCCACTTGCACTATAGTCAATAATCTAGTTCACATCGCCATGTGATTTAACACCAATAGTTCATATCGCCATGTGATTAACACCCATAGTTCACATTGCCATGTGACCAACACCCAAAGGGTTTACTAGAGTCAAATCTAGTTCACATCACTATGTGATTAACACCCAAAGAGTACTAAGATGTGATCATGTTTCTCTTATGAGAGAAGTTTAGTCAACGGGTCTGCCACATTCAGATCCGTATGTATTTTGCAAATTTCTATGTCTACAATGCTCTGCATGGAGCTACTCTAGCTAATTGCTCCCACGTTCAATACGTATCTAGATTGAGACTTAGAGTGATGTAGATCAGTGCCAAAGCTTGCATCGACGTAACTCTTTACGACGAACTCTTTATCACCTCCATAACCGAGAAACGTTTCCTTAGTCCTTTTTAAGGTAACTAAGGATAATTTTGACCGCTGTCCAGTGATCTACTCCTGGATGACTATTGTACCCCTTGTCAAACTCATGGCAAGGTACACAACAGGTTTGGTACATAGCATGGCATACTTTATAGAACCTATGGCTGAGGCATAGGGAATGACTTTCATTCTCTCTTTATCTTCTGCCGTGGCAGGGTTTTGAGTCTTTTACTCAACTTCACACCTTACAATACAGGCAAGAACTCCTTCCTTGGCTGATCCATTTTGAACTCCTTCAAAATCTTGTCAAGGTATGTACTCATTGAAAGTCTTGTCAAGCGTCGTGATGCCCAATATGTAAGCACCTTCACCCAGGTCTTTCTTTGAAAAACTCCTTTCAAACTCTCCTTTATGCTTTCAAGAAAATTCTACATCATTTCCGATCAGCAATATGTCATTCACATATACTTATCAGAAAGGTTGTAGTGCTCCAACTCACTTTTTTGTAAATACAGACTTCACCGCAAGTCTATATAAAACTATATGTTTTGATCAAGTCATGTAATTGTATATTTCAACTCTGAGATGCTTGCACTAGTCCATAGATGGATCGCTAGAGCTTGCACATTTTGTGAGTATCTTGTACAACTCTTTTTTAATAAATCCATTAATGAATGCAGTTTTGATATCCATTTGCCATATTTCATAAAATGTGGCAATTGCTAACATGATTCAGACAGACTTACGCATCGCTACGGGTGATAAAGTCTCATCGTACTCAACTCCTTGAACTTTGTCGAAAACCTTTTGCGACAATCGAGCTTTATAGATAGTGACATTACTATCAGCGTCAGTCTTCTTCTTGAAGATCCATTTATTTTCTATGGGTCGCCGATCATCAGGAAAATCCACCAAAGCCCATACTTTGTTCTCATACATGGATCCTATCTCAGATTTCATGGCCTTAAGCCATTTATCGGAATCTGGGCTCATAATAGCTTCTTCATAGTTCGTAGGTTCATCATGGTCTACTAACATGACTTCCAGAACAGGATTACCGTACCACTCTGGTGCGGATCATGCTCTGGTTGACCTATGAGGTTCTGTAGTAACTTGATCTGAAGTTTCATGATCATCATCATTAACCTCCTCTCTAGTTGGTGTAGGCATCATGGGAACGTATTTCTCGGATGAGCTACTTTCCAAATTGAGAGAAGGTACAATTACCTCATCAAGTTCTACATTCCTCCCACTCACTTCTTTCGAGAGAAACTCCTTCTCTAGAAAGGTTCCATTCTTGGCAACAAAGATCTTTCCTTCGAATCTGTGATGGAAGTTGTACCCAATTGTTTCCTTAGGGTATCCTATGAAGACACACTTCTCCAATTTGGGTTCGAGCTTATCAGACTGAAACCTTTTGACATAAGCATCGCTACCCCCAAACATTTAAGAAACGACGGCTTAGGTTTATTGCCAAACCACAGTTCATATGGTGTCGTCTCAACGGATTTTGACTGTGCCCTATTTAACGTGAATGCAATTGTCTCTAATGCATAACCCAAAATGATAGTGGTAAATCGGTATGAGACATCATAGATCGCATCATATCTAATAAAGTACGGTTATGACGTTTGGACACACCATTACACCTGTGGTGTTCCAGGTGGCGTGAGTTGTGAAACTATTCCACATTGTTTTAAATGAAGGCCAAACTCCTAACTCAAATATTCACCTCCACGATCAGATCGTAGAAACTTTATTTTCTTGTTACGATGGTTCTCCACTTCACTCTGAAATTATTTGAACTTGTCAAATGTTTCAGACTTGTGTTTCATTAAGTAGATATACCCATATCTGCTCAAATCATCTGTGAAGGTCGGGAAATAACGATACCCTCCACGAGCCTTAACACTCATCGGACCGCATACATCGGTATGTATTATTTCCAATAAGTCATTAGCTCATTCCATTGTTCCGGAGTTTTAGTCATCTTGCCCACAAGGCATAGTTCGTAAGTATCAAATGATTCATAATCAAGTGATTCCAAAATCCCATCAGCATGGAGTTACTTCATGCGCTTTACACCAATATGACCTAAATGGCAGTGCCACAAGTATGTTGCACTATCATTATCAACTTGCATCTTTTGACATCAATATTATGAATATGTGTATCACTACGATCGAGATTCAATAAACCATTAACATTGGGTGTATGACCATAGAAGGTTTTATTCATGTAAATAGAACAACAATTATTCTGTCTTAAATGAATAACCGTATTGCAATAAACATGATCTAATCATATTCGTGCTCAACGCAAACACCAAATAACATTTATTTAGGTTCAGCACTAATCCCAAAAGTATAGGGAGTGTGCGATGATGATCATATCAATCTTGGAACCCCTTCCAACACACATCTTCACATCACCCTTAACTAGTCTCCATTTATCTGCAACTCCTGCTTTGAGTTACTAATGTTAGCAACCGAACATATATCAAAAACCCAGGCGATACTACGAGCACTAGTAAGGTACACATCAATAACATGTATATCAAATATACCATTGTTCACTTTGCCATCTGTCGGTGTCAAAACCGGCGGATCTCGGGTAGGGGGTCCCGAACTGTGCGTCTAGGCGGATGGTTACAGGAGACAAGGGACACGATGTTTTTACCTAGGTTCGGGCCCTCTCGATGGAGGTAAAACCCTACGTCCTGCTTGATTAATATTGATGATATGGGTAGTACAAGAGTAGATACCACGAGATCAAGGAGGCTAAACCCTAGAAGCTAGCCTATGGTATGATTGTTGTAATGTATGTTGTGTCCTACGGACTAAAGCCCTCTGGTTTATATAGACACTGGAGAGGCTAGGGTTACACAGAGTCGGTCACAATGGTAGGAGATCTACATATCCGTATTGCCAAGCTTGCCTTCCATGCCAAGGAAAGTACCTTCCGGACACGAGCCGGAGTCTTCAATCTTCTATCTTCGCAGTCTTGGAGTCTGGCGGATAATGATAGTCCGGCTGTCCGGACACCCCCTAGTCCAGGACTCCCTCAGTAGCTCCTGAACCAGTCTTCAATGACGATAAGTCCGGCGTGCATAATGTTCGGCATTGCAAGGCGGTTCCTCCATTGAATAATTCAGAGAAGATCATGAACACCAGGATAGTGTCCGGCTCTGCAAAAGTAATTTCCACATTCCACAGTAGAGAGAATTAAATGTACACTAGCTCAATCTGCTGACGTATTATGCGGCGTGACATCACACCGCTACCAAGCCTTTGTTTGAATCGTTTTTTACTATTCCACCTCAATACGTGCGTGGGTAACCCAACCGTTCTCGTCGCCACACCTCCTCTATCGAAGGGGAATCCCAAACGGTCACGGAGACGGCCCTTGGTATTTCTTCCCCTTTATAAGAGGACCAAGGCTTGTCCTTGTTCTTCAATCTCGCATCGAATCTATTCTCTGCCCCCAGTTCCAACACCCAGAGCTTCAGATTCGAGCGCTTCGGACCCTCAACCATGTCCGGCTCTGACCTCCAGGGCCGGTGGATGCCCTCCTCCGTCCGGAGGAGGACATAATGAAGTTGCGTGAGGCCAAGTACCGCCTCTGAAGTTTCGCCAGAGTTGCCGCCCAAGGGCAGGCCGTGCCGCCCCCCAGCCCGGTGAATACGTGGTTTTCGTATCCCACCTCCGTCGGGGTTTAGGCTTGCCAACGGATCCCTTCGTGAGAGGGCTCCTGTTCTACTATGGGTTGGACTTCCATGACTTGGCTCCGGAGTCCATCCTCCATATCTCCGCATTCATTATCGTCTGCGAAGCCTTCCTCCGCGTCGTTCCCCACCTCGGCCTATGGCTGAAGACCTTCAAGGTGGAGCCGAAGATGATCGGGGGGCGTCAAGCGGAGTGTGGCGGGGCGACCATAAGCAAAAAGGTCGATGCCCGTGGCCGAGGTTCCTTCAAGAGGAACTTGGACTGTGGCGATAGGAGTGGTTCTACATCACGCTCCAAGGGGCAGCAGCAAAGCCGCCGCCCTTATTCCGCCGGGACCTCCACGCCAACCGATGTCGTGGGTCAACCAAGGGCTCAGCGGGGGCCGTCCGAGGGCGTGCCCTCCTTCGCAGGCCGGATTCGAGACCTCCAAGTGAGGGAGATCGACCTGATCAAGGTGATGTAGGTTCTGCTAATCAGGCATCTTCCGCCCTGCAAACACCGTCCTCTCCGTCTATGGGAGTTTAATCCGGAGGGACCTCGTATTCTCCAACACTTTATGGGCGCGACACCCGTGGAGATGTACAAGCTGTTCTTCGGACCGCAGGTGGCGTGTCCGGATTCAGCCGAGGACGCAGGCCTAAGCCGCGATCGCCGGATACTCGGGTAAATAGCTCGAGTCCGGACATTACATTTATATGCCTTTCTAGAGTTAGCCTCCTGATCCCTTGTTCTTTACAGGAATGGGTGGCGCGATCAAAACTGATAAGGTGTCGGCCCCCCCGAGACCGCCTTTGGAGCCCGTGCTAGTCGAATGTTGGAGGTTGCGCCTGAGAAGAAGCGACAGGGAAAATAGAGGAGCTAATATTTCGCCCAAAGGCGTCAAGAGGAGGAACCAAGAATCCCTCCCTTCAGGGGGAGAAGAGGACCGCCTCCGAAGATCTGGAGGCCAAAGCCCCTAAGCGCGGGAAGAGATCTTCAACGGGGGGTCCGGCGTCCGGAGAGAGTCCGGGCGCGCAATCATCGCCGAAGGGCCAGCCCTCCAACGAGCCGTGAGTATGAAAAAGGAAGTTAGTAAGGAAATACCTTCATTTGTGCTTCTGTGGGTAACTGAAATATTTATTTTGCAGTTCAGATCTGCAGCCTTCTCAGATGAGTTCATCTTCGGGGGACCTTCTTCCGGAGATGATGGAAGCGATCGCCTCCGTCCATAGCGCCGCCAGATGAGGCAAAGCGAACCCGAAGTGTCATCACGGAGGTATCCCGAGTCCGAGGGCGGAGAGTTCGGCACCTACTAGTGTCCGGCCAGGAGAGCTGAAGAATCTGCTTGAGAGGGCGTCTGTTTCAGAAGATCACCGTGCGTTGATGCGTATGGTGATTGGAAGGATTTCGTCCGCCGAGAGCGGATTGCGTAATGCCGCCATGAGTTTGCTGGCGGGATTTGAGGTATGCGAAAATGACGGACCCCTTTGTCTTTTAACAGTTTTGCATATAAAAATGCGCCCTGTATAGATAGTAGCCCCTGAGACTCGGTAGGTTGTCGGAAACGACAGCGTACCGAGGATCAAAATCTAAAGTAATTAATTCCGTCCTTCCTATGCAGGTGGCGGATGGTCCGGGGGCTAGCCGGACTAGTGAGTTTGCCGAATTAACTCGGCAACTTGTCTTGGCAGATGAAGACATCGCACTTGTCAACAGGCGACTTGACGAGTCGCAAGGTAAAAGAGTTCTCCGCAGTTGCTTTATTAAGGGGTCAAAGCCCGCCTCTGATAAATTATATGCTGTTCGTACAGACGGTGCTGCTACTGTGGAGAGCCTTCGGGCCGAACTTGCTCTAGTTAAGGAGCAAGCCCGAAGGAGTGACGCGGCTGCCTCGAGGGCGGCCGAGGAATTGAAAGCCGAAAAGGCTGCGCACTGCCTAAGCAGGGCGGAGATGGCCGAATTGGCCATGAAATTAAAGGATGCTACCGACCGCAATGAGGCTCTTGAAAAGGAGCGCTTATCGGAGCGGGAACACCTGAAGAAAGCCACCGCCGAAGCCAAGGATGCCCGCTCTGCAATGCGGGCTATGAAGGAGGAACTGCGCCAGGCCGGAGAGATTGTGGCTGGCCAATCTTTTCTGCTGCGTCGCCGGTTTATGGATGCAAAGTATGCTCAATTTGAGCGGCTGTGGAGTCCGAAGGATCCATATATGGATTTAGCTGCGAGTGCGGCTAATGCCGTTAAGCACTTCCGGAGCCAGGAGGATCACGAGACGGAAGAGCTATATTGGTCTCAATTCCACAGTCCGGATCGCTCACTTCCATTAACATCGGCTGGCGAATGGGCCGAGCTAAATAGATTGTCCGGACTTGCCATGACTGACATCGTGGCCCATGTATGGCCAGAGAGGTCCAAGGCGACGAGCTACTTTGGCTTGCTGCAGCAATTCCTTGGAGCGGTGCCGCATATAAAGGAGATGAAGCGGTCGGCCTGCATCGAGGGCGCGCGGATCGCTCTTGCACGTGTGAAGGTGCATTATCCGGAGATGGATGCCACCGCTGTTGCCACCCAGGGTTCGGATGAAAACCGGCTCCCTGCCGAGCACTACTTCGGGGAAGTTATGCGTGGCGCTCGTGTAATAGAGTCGCAGTGCTCGAAAAATGTCACGTTCAAATGAACGCATTAGCTTGTAAATCGATGATTATGTTATAACTGCTTTTTATACTTGTGCGTCCCAAGTAACAAAACTTCTCCTGTGCGGCCGTTTTCGTATACTGTTGTATAACTTGAAAGATGGCAGTCTTCGGCTTCAGCCCCCACGCACAAGGTGCGGGGGTGTTCACAAAATAGCGCGTTTTCACACTTAATCCGACGTCTCGGTCCTGTTTAAGGAGGTGGTAGCGTAGCGAACTAGGCAATCCGGACTATAATGCTTTATCACTTTCACTTAGCCAGTGGAGCTCGAGGGTGGGGCTACGATATAGCCCCTGGTGGCCCCGCACATCTCCGAATTCGGGGTGCGTAAGTGCCTGACCGGGAAACGGTCCTTCGTCAAAGCGGGGAATTCTAAACATTCCGGTGGTCGATCGAGTGGTTGACCAGTCTCTCGCTGTATCATGACGATCGGTTTCGGCTTTCTCTCTGAGGTGCTCGCCCAAATTAACTGGGGCACAATCGCAGATAGTTCTCCACAGTGCCGTGTTAGCCGATGATACGGAACGTAAGGCAGCAAAACACGAGAGCCGGCAAACCCAACATTTGACCAAAGACATGATTCGGAGCTGATGCATATAATGCCTAACTCGAGACGCCAACACTCCCTAAGGTGTTCGGTCTTTATAATAATGGGCGAGCGATGCCCTAAGCCCCTAGTGTCCGGTATGGGCATGGTCTTCGACGCGCCGATGCCAAAGCGTCGAGTTCGCTTTGGTTATAAGAAAAAACCAAGGAGAATAACAACAAGAGACATAAAAAGGTTTATGCAGGGTCTTAATCTGAAAAGAATCCTCACAATGGGACCCTACTGCACGTCTGCACCTGTGTCTCCGTTGCGCCGGAGTAAATTGCAAAAAACCACCACTTTGAAGGCAAGCTTTGCGAAAACCACTACAATACATTTTTTTTGCAAAAAACACCGTGTCTATGGTAATCTTTTTGCAGAAAGCACTGATCGGCAGATCTGGCTCTGTTAAGCGTGTTTATGACAGATGGGGCCCGTTTTTTTCCTACGTGGCGTAACGGTTTAGGATTAATGCAAAAACGCCCCCCAACTTTCTCCCCCTTCTTCCTAGGCCCTCCAATCATGCCACATCCCTTCCTCTCGCTCCCAACCTCTCTCCCTCCGCAACTGGCAAGCGTGTACACGAGCTCAGCGCCGCCCCTCCATCGTCGGGCCACCGCCGCCATGCCCCCAACCGGATCCGGTCACACGAGCCTCCACCGTCCCCACACGGCACCGGATCTGGCGGGAATGCCTAGGCCAGCTCGACGTGGTGAGCGTCTGGGGCTATAGCGTCCACGGCCCTGTTGACCATGGGGCGGCGCCGGGATGAAGAAGAATAGCTGTGACTGGGGCAGTTGGGGCATTGACCGGAGGAGCAGGGGCGTCCTGGGAAAGAAGATGGTGGGAGGGCAAGGGAGACGACCTGGGAAAGAAGAGAGCGGGAGGGTGAAGACTGGAGCAGCAGGGGCCGTCACCGATGCAGAGGGAGGACGTGCGTGTCCAGCTAGCGGGCGGCAGGCCGGCGGCGTCTACCATGGAGGAGGAGCAGTTCCACCACCGATGCACCACGGCGTACTGCAGTTCCACCACCGATGCACCACGGCGTACTGCAGTTCCACCACAGCGGCAGGCCGACGGCGCCCACAACGGCGGCAGGACGACGGCGCCCACCACGGAGGAGGACGAGGACCCCCCCCCCCCGATCCAGATCCTCGTCAAGGAGGAGCAGTTCCACCACAGAGGAGCATTGGGGAGGAGAAGGACGACACGAGGTGGTGGGGGATCGCCGGTCGGTCGTGGTCAACGCGAGGTCGAGGGCGGGGGATGAGGACGATTTGCACGAGCTCCAGTGGTGGTCAATTGCGTTTTTCATTTTTGATTTAGGGGTGGCTGTGTAAAATTTGAGGGTCTAGTTTGTAATTTTAGAATAAAACCCATCTAGCACAAAAAGTCACACCACGTAAGCAGAAAATGGGCCCCATCTGTCATAAACATGCTTAACAGAGCCAGATCCGCCGATCAGTGCTTTCTGCAAAAAGCTAACCATAGACACGGTGTTTTTTGCAAAAAAAATGTACTGTAGTGGTTTTCGCAAAGCTTGCCTTCAAAGTGGTGGTTTTTTGCAATTTACTCATTGCGCCGTTTATCCTGGACGGGTGTGCACTTTGTTCATCTGTAAAAAGAGAGGAACATTTAGTTCGAAAACAAATCGTGCGAAAAATATGTGTCAAACAAAAAATATAAATAATTAAAGCAGGGTTTGTATGAACCTGCGGTTGTTTTGTGCGCGCAGCCCCCTGTAATGGGGCATGCGGCTAGGGAGCCCCTAGCCTGCTGAAGCCGGATTCGTCTATCCGAGTCCGGGATCTTTAAGTGACCCTCAAGATCAAATGACGCCACGCGACCGGCATCTTGAGTGTAAGAGACGCGTAATGCGGTATAGCGTTGAAGCGGACAAAAGCCTTTCGTCCCAAGAGTGCTTGATATTCACTTTCAAATGGGACGATGTGAAAAATTAATTTTTCGCGCCGAAAATTGTTCGGCGATCCGAAGACGACTTCTAATAATATGGAGCTTGTGCACTTGGCGTAAGGGCCTGGCGTCACTCCTTTGAAGGGAGTGCGGCTATGTCGGATTTTAGTAGGGTTTACCCCCATCTTACGGATTGTTTTTGAATACAGCAAGTTTAAGTCGCTGCCTCCGTCCATTAGGACATGAGTAAATTGTAATCCGTCTATTATGGGATTCAATATCAGGGGAGTCCGTCCCGCATTTCGAACGCTTCTGGAATAGTCCAGGTGGTCGAAAGTGATTGGTTTTGATGTCCAATCTCTATTGTCTGCTGGGTTGGACCGCGCGAAGCTTTTTTTAGAAAGTGCCGCACTGTTTTTCCGTGTTATCACATGAAGTGAGTTTACTACTTTGACCCCGTGTGGGAAAGTCTTTTGTTTTCCGGTGCTCTGCTGGTGGGGTTTATCTTCTTCGCTTGACGCGTCGAGCCCCTTGTCTTCGGCATTTAGTCGGCCGGACTGCTTAAAAACCCAACAATCCCTGTGGGTGTGATTTGCAGGCCTTCCGGGGGTACTGTGGATTTGACATATCCGACCCAAAATCTTCTTTAAGTTGGACAATTCATCACTGTCATCCTTTAGAGGCTGTGTTTTATTATTGGGCCGCGAGCTTTTAAATCCGGCGTTGACTGTCGTGATCTTTGGGCTTTTTTCTTTATTCCGGCGCTGCTCTTTTCTGCGCCGTGATTTTCCGTTTCCATCTCTTATCTCGGATGTACTTGGGTCGCTGGTGCTGCATCTTGCTAACCAGCTATCCTCTCCCGCACAGAAGCGGGTCATGAGGCTTGTTAGTGCGGACATTGTCCTCGGCTTCTCTTGACCGAGGTGCCTGGCGAGCCATTCATCTCGGACATTGTGCTTGAAAGCTGCTAAGGCTTCGGCGTCCGGACAGTCGACTATTTGGTTCTTTTGGTAAGGAACCTGTTCCGCAATTCCGCTGACTCTCCGGCTGTTGAGTTATATGACTTAGATCATCTCATCCGGAGGCGGACATAAGTCCCTTGAAAATTTGCTCTAAACGCGTCCTCGAGCTCTTCCCAACTTCAACAGTATTTTCTCGGGAGGCTTTTAAGCTAATGACGGGCTGGCCCTTTGAGCTTGAGGGGTAAATATTTTATGGCGTGGAGATCGTCTCCTCCGCCATATGTATATGTAGTATATAATCTTCTATCCAGACTCCAGGGTCTGTTGTTCCATCGTAGGCCTCTATGTTTATGGGTTTAAATCCTGCTGGGAATTCATGGTCCAGCACCTCATCGGTGAAACATAGTGGGTGTGCGGCGCCCCTGTATTTGTGTGTGCCGCTGTCATCGGACACTTGACATGTTGCCTTGCTTCTTGGGGCCTTCTCCTTTGGCCCGTAAATGGACCTGGCTGGGCCATCCATCCTTCCAAATTCGTTGGTGGATTTATGTGTGGCGCCGCTTTCATAATTTGGCATGTCATCTGGCTGTCTATACAACCAGGCAGCCCCTTTATTTTTGGATAGTGGAGGCTCTATGGCCTCCTCGTCGAATTCCGGTAGCAGCTTGCGCTTCGGGTAGCTCTTTGATTGGTGGCCATTGCCGTACTTATCTGCAGTTTTGAGCACTTTGCTCCATATCATTTTGAGTGTGTCTTCCGCTGTTTTGAGCCTCCGTTTTTCCTTCTTCAGGCTTCTTGCGGTACTGACGAGTCTTTTCCGAAGGTTCTTACTCTCTGGCGACGTGTCCGGCATATGGTCGTCCGGACTGTTGTCTTCGCCGGGCTTGGATTGGTTATCTGACTCGTCGTGTTCGGACGGTTTCTTATTTGCATGTTCGTCGTCCGATTGTGAGCCCTGCCGTATGGCGGGCTCGTTGGGAGCGTTGTTGTCATCGAGGCGGGACTTAGGGCGGCGTCTACGCCGTCGTTTTGGTCGTTTATCGGCGGGGTCATCTTCTCCCGCGGCCCGTTGGTCCTTGTTATCGCTCCCCTTTGGGGTATTCACCATATATATGTCATGCGACGAGGTGGTCCTGTCGTGCTGTATAAGCTCTGTTTTTTCTTCGTCTCCGGCATCGTCGTCAATAGCGTCGATGTCTTCGGAGTCGTAGTCTAGCATGTCCGTTAGATCGTCGATAGTGGCTACAAAGTGGGTGGTGGGTGGGATCTGAATTTCTTTGTCGTCCGAACCCCAACCATCCTGGCCATAGTCCGGCCAGGACTATCCTGATAACGAGAGATGTTTTAGTGAATTCAGGATATCGCCAAAAGGCGAGTACTGAAAGATGTCCACGGCGGTGAATTCCATAACCGGCGCCAAATCCGGATCGATTGGTAGGGGCGCGGGAGGTTCGGAGTCCGGCGAAGAGTCCGGCGCCTCGGAATCACGAATTTTGCAGGGGACAAGGTCAGTGTTCGGCTCTATCGCCGTGGATGTTGAAGCCCCCAGGGCGGCGTCTACCCGCCGGCCCTCGATCTGGGCGATCGGCTCTAGGCTAATGGCCGAAGCGGAGCCGCGTGCGGCCACCAAGGCACTGTCCGGCGGCAGAGCTAGATCGTGCCCATCGTTATAGTGCCGCGCGCTTGGCTGTGGCTCGAGTCCGTCGAAGATCAAGTCTCCGCGGACATCGGCCGTGAAGTTTAAGCTTCCGAATATGACCTGACGGCCAGGGGCGTAGCTTTCGATCTGCTTCAGATGGCCATGTGAATTGGCCCGCAGTGCGAAGCCGCCAAATATGAAGATCTGTCCGGGGAGAAAAGTCTCACCCTGGACAGCGTTGTTGGTTGAAGATGCCATCAAGCCTATTGGTGACGACACAGAGGAACTCTCAATGAAAGCACCAATGTCGGTGTCAAAACCGGCGGATCTCGGGTAGGGGGTCCCGAACTGTGCGTCTAGGCGGATGGTTACAGGAGACAAGGGACATGATGTTTTTACCCAGGTTCGGGCCCTCTCGATGGAGGTAAAACCCTACGTCCTGCTTGATTAATATTGATGATATGGGTAGTACAAGAGTAGATCTACCACGAGATCAAGGAGGCTAACCCTAGAAGCTAGCCTATGGTATGATTGTTGTAATGTATGTTGTGTCCTACGGACTAAAGCCCTCCGGTTTATATAGACACCGGAGAGGCTAGGGTTACACAGAGTCTGTTACAATGGTAGGAGATCTACATATCCGTATTGCCAAGCTTGCCTTCCACGCCAAGGAAAGTACCTTCCAGACACGAGCCGGAGTCTTCAATCTTCTATCTTCGCAGTCTTGGAGTCCTGCGGATAATGATAGTCCGGCTGTCCGGACACCCCCTAGTCCAGGACTCCCTCACCATCCTTCTTATCCGCCAAATATTTGGGGTAGTTCCGCTTCTAGTGTGCATTTCCTTTGTAGTAGAAGCACTCAGTTTCAGGCTTAGGTCCAGCTTTGCGCTTCTTCACGGGAGTGAAAACATGCTTGCCATCCTTCTTGAAGTTCCCTTTATTTCCCATTGCCCTTTTCTTGAAACTAGTGGTCTTGTTTAATCATCAACACTTGATGCTTCTTCTTGATTTCTATGTTCGTCGATTTCAGCATCACGAAGAGCTCGGGAATCGCTTTTGTCATCCCTTGCATATTATAGTTCATCACAAAGTTCCACTAACTTGGTGATGGTGACTAGAGAACTCCATCAATCACTATCTTATCTGGAAGATTAACTCCCACTTGATTCAAGCAATTGTAGTACCCAGACATTCTAAGCACATGCTCACAAGCTGAGTTATTTTCCTCTCTCTTTTAGGCGAAGTACTTGTCAGAGGTCTCATACCTCTTGACACGGGCATGAGTCTAAAATACCAATTTCAGCTCTTGGTACATCTCATATGCTCCATGGCATTCAAAACATTTTTGAAGTCCCGGTTCTAAGCCGTAAAGCATGGTGCACTAAACTATCAAGTAGTCATCATATTGAGCTAGCCAAACGTTCATAATGTTTGCATCTACTCCTGCAATAGGTCTATCACCTAGCGGTGCATCAAGGACATAATTCTTCTGTGCAGCCATGAGGATAAACCTCATATCACGGATCCAGTCCGCATCATTGCTACTATCATCTTTCAACTTAGTTTTCTCTAGGAACATATCAAAAAACCTAGGGGAGCTACAACGCGAGCTATTGATCTACAACATAATTTGCAAATATTATCAGGACTAAGTTCATGACAAATTAAAGTTAAATTAACCATATTACTTAAGAACTCCAACTTAGATAGACATCCCTCGATTCATCTAAATGATCACGTGATCCAAATCAACTAAACCATGTCTGATCATCACGTGAGATGGAGTAGTTTTCAATGGTGAACATCTCCATGCTGATCATATCTACTATATGATTCATGCTCGAGCTTTTGGTCTCCAGTGTTCTGAGGCCATGTCTATACATGCTAGGCTCGTTAAGTTTAACGCAAGTATTCCGCATGTGCAAAAGTGGCTTGCACCCATTGTATTTGAAGGTAGAGTCTATCACACTCGATCATCACGTGGTGTCTCAACACGAAGAACTTTCGCAACGGTGCATACTCGAGAGAACACTTATACCTTGAAATTTATGTAAGGGATCCTCTTATAATGCTACCACCGTACTAAGCAAAATAAGATGCATAAAGATAAACATCACAGGCAATCAAAATATGTGACATGATATGGCCATCATCATCTTGTGCTTTTGATCTCTATCACCAAAGCAACGTCATGATCTCCATCGTCACCGGCTTGACACCTTGATCTCCATTGTAGCGTCATTGTCATCTCGCCAACTATTGCTTCTACGACTATCGCTACCACTTAGTGATAAAGTAAAGCAATTACATAGCATTTGCATTTCATACAATAAAGCGACAACCATATGACTCCTGCCAGTTGCCGATAACTTCTACAAAACATGATCATCTCATACAACAATCTTTATATCACATCATGCCCTGCAAAAACAAGTTAGACATCCTCTACTTTGTTTGTTGCAAGTTTTACGTGGCTGCTACGGGCTGCTAGCATGAACCGTACATACCTACGGCACAAAAAACCACAACGGTGATTTATCAAGTTAGCTGTTTTAACCTTCACAAGGACCGGCCGCAGTCAAATTCGATTCAACTAAAGTTGGAGAAACAGACACCCGCCAGCCACCTTTATACAAAACTAGTTGCATGTCTGTTGGTGGAACCGGTCTCATGAATGTGGTCGTGTAAGGTTGGTCCGGGCAGCTTCATCCAACAATGCCGCCGAATAAAAATAATACATTGGTGGTAAGCATTATGACGATCACCGCCCAAAACTCTTTGTGTTCTACTCATGCATATCGTCTACGCATAGACCTGGCTTGGATGCCACTGTTGGGGAACATAGCATGCCATTTCAAAAAAATTCCTACGCTCACGCAAGATCTATCTAGGAGATGCATAACAACGAGAGGGGAGAGTGTGTCTACGTACCCTCCTAGACGAACTACTGTCGAACGGGCGACACCTCCGAGTTTAGCACACATGCGGCTCGACGACGTCTCCTCCTTCTTGATCCAGCAAGCGGGAGAGGAGAAGTAGATGGGATCACAACCAACACGACGGCATGGTGGTGATGATGGTGGTGGAGCATCGACAGCGCTTTGCTAAGCGTCGCCGAGACGAGGCGGTGGAACTACGGAGTAACCGGAGAGAGATGGGCGCCAAGGGCTTGGTGTGTCCTCTTGGGGCGCCCCCTCCCCTCTATATATAGGTGGAGGGGCATGGAAAACAGCCCCTCCAAGCCCTAGGGCACAGCTAAGGGGGAGAGGACTTGGACTCCAAGTCCAATCCTATTCCTACTAGGACTCCGTCCTTTTTGCCTTCCCTAGACACACGGGCTCTTGAGGACTTGGTGCGCCTAGCCCAATAAGGCCATGGCACATCCCCGTAGCCCATGCTAGCCCTTGGGTCGTGGTGAACCCACTTTTGGACTTCTAGACCTCTCCGGAATCCTCCGGAACCTTCTGAAAGCTTCCCAGTACAATACCAAAAAAACTGCACCTTTTCCGGAACCCAAAATATGACTTCCTATAAATAAATCTTTACCTCTCGACCATTCTAAGACTCCTCTTTACCTCTCGACCTTTAGCAGCAGCGCGTGTCTGCCAAACGCGCTACTAACTTGGAAGTAGCAGTAGCGCGTGTGTATCCTACAGCGCTACTGCTATAGTTGCCATGACCTTGCCCCCCCGCTAGCTATAGCAGATGGCGTATTTCACCAGTAGAGCGCTATCGCTACTCGAGGTTAACTGTGGCGCTGTTTTGGCAAACGCTACAACTATCCCTACCTTATCCCCACGGAGGACCGGCCCTCTCACTCACACTCTCACTCTCGCTTGCGTCAACCGTAAATCGTCCGTCGTCTGCCGCCGCCGCCACCGCTTAAATCGTCTTGCGCCGAGGTACCTCCTTCCGTCCTCCTCCATCCTCCTCGCACATCCTCCCTCCGCTGCAGTCGCCCCTCCTCCTCCGCCGCCCTCCTCCTCCGCCTCTGGCCGCCCTCCTCCTCCTCCGTGGCAGGCCTCCTCCCACCGCCCTCGACCTCGCCGCCCCTAGCTACCTCTCGTCGCCCCACCCCCGCCACTACTTAGTACTAGATTTAGTAGTAGTAGATGTTAATTTAGGGTTAGCTAGTACTAGATGTTGCTTAGTTAGTACTAGATTTTTAGTAGTAGTATTGGTAGTTGAACTACTTTAGTTGTAGTTGAACTAGTTTAGTAAGTAAATTAATAAACTAGTTGAACTAGTTGAATTAATGAACTAATCTATTTTTAGTAAGATAATTAATATAACTAGTTGAACTACTTTATTTTTAGAAAGAACTAGTTTTTTCTATTTATAGTAAGTTTATATTTAGTAAGAACTAGTTGAATTAATAAAACTAGTTGAACATGTCATGTTTGTTGTTAGTGATAACTTATATGGTTTCAGTGACCTCTGTCGTCCCGTCCACCGACCCCCTCCGACATCCCCGCCGTCATCCCAGTCACCGATCCCCTCCGACATCGAGGTGAGACCAGCCAAATATCCTTGTATATCTTGTGTTGTTGCTCAAATTGGATGTGGTTGCCCAAGTGGCCGTTCATGTTCAGTTTACATCTCCGAGTGGCCTATGTTTTGCCGGAGTGTTGATTAATTTCCGTTCCGGCAAATTTCAGGCGCTCGATATGTCCTTTTTTAGCAAAGGTCATGCCGGATTTTGTCGTGAATTCTGGCATGACTTGTGCTAGAATATGTACAAGTTTAATCTTTGAATTATGATTGTAGGAAATGTTGTACTCGGACGACGACGGTCTCCCGGGGGAGTGTAGCTGGTGCCACGACGATCGAGGTATGTGCGACAGGTTCGTTCGGCTGGACGACGATCGGCGCTTCAGCATTAAGCTCGAGGAGACCTTCGATTGTGAAACGGTACGCAACAACGACAAGTGTTTTTTCTCCATTAAGCATGACTTCAACTATTTCAATGTCTAATTTTCATATTTTACAATTCGACTAGCTTATCCCATGCCATGCAAGACGCTATGACTTGGAGAGGATGGGTTTTGAAGACCATGAAAATTTTGAAACAAAGAAAATACACCTAAGGACCCATCATGATATGGATTTTGAAGTAAATCTGTACAATGCTCAGAGCGTAACCCATTTTGGTTGCCAAAATTGGGAAGCACTTTGCAAAATGTATGGTTTTTATGAGGGTATGATTGTCACCATGGATCTTGGTGATCCTGACAGCGAGGAAGACAATATGGACATTTGGGTCCTTGTTGATACGCTTCCGATTGTACCGCTATGTGAGTTTCTCAAACATAGTTATTAACTAATTTATATTGTTTATTTCAAAATAGTTGATAACTTATTTCCATTGACAGCTTATTTTGATTCTTCAAAGACTATGCGGAAGATGGTAGATAAAACCCACTACAATCAAGGCACCCAATTAACGATAAGGAGAAAAATCATCGATCGCATTTTGTACTCTTCTTGAGAATTACAATGACTATTATCAAACTCCTCCAAATTATGGTGAATACGTGCCACTTGTGCATGTGTTGAACAACGATAACTTCTCTGGAGATACCCTGGTAAGATTTTTTAATATTACGACATCTGTGCATTTTTTGCATACTTCTAAAACTAGCACATCATTGCTAACTACGAAGTTATTATTATGTTTTTCAACAGAAACTCCCGATGGATTGTGTGCCTCATCTGATGTCTCTGCATGGTCGCCTCTTAGTTCTGAACATACTGCCAGGTAAATCTATGGAGCTCACCTGTGCATATCGGATTTCTAAAACCCGTGAACACTTGATCATCAGAGAATGGAAGAAATATATGCACATTCGCAAGGAGGTTCTTGGAAGTAACATTCAGCGAAAGGCAAGAATGGGAGACAGGCTAATCTCCATTCTCCATAATGGAGAGTCAGGGGCTATCTTGTTTTTTGTTATTTTACCTTAGAAAATGTAGTAGGTCTTAATCGAATGTAATAGGTCCTATGAGGTACAATATGTTTGTTATGTGGTAATGTGTTAGAGTTGATAATGATTATCTTGAGGAGGTGTTATGTGATGTCAATGATGAAAACGATGATATTGAGGAGGTGTTATATGACAATGATGTATTATGATGCTAAGTTGTTAATGATATGATGATGATGATGATATTATTATATCATTGGGTGAAAAAACATGATTAGTTTCAAGTGGATGGACATCCACTTGAAACTAGTCCGCGATTCTTCACCCCATGATGTAATAACTCATTATGATGTAAAACAATCTCTAAATTCCTGTTGTATGAAAACTTGTGTAAAGGTGTATGAATACAACATGAAAAAGAAAAGAAATAAAATACTAAATAATAGTAGTAGCGGGTAAGGAGAATCGCTACTACTAATTACCATAGCGATGTTCTAAAGAACCGCTGCTACTAAGTCAATTTAGCGATGGCGTGTGTCAAGACGCGCTATTGCTAAGCATTAGCTGTAGCGCCTTATCAGTAGCGCTCCTGCCCGCGCTACTGATAGGCCCAAAACCCGCGCTGCTGCTAGGCTTTTCCCTAGAAGTGAGAATGCTCGTCGAGCTTATTACCTGAGAAAGAAAAACTCCTAAGAATTTGACGTAGAACGCTGGGGATGGGATGACCCAAGCAAGCATGCCAAAAATCGACGCTGGTGGCATGGGCGACGAGTGTGGAGGTGGAGGCACCGGCGTGCACGGTGTAGAGCTCATCGGGACTGTCACATCGGTGAAGGACCATCCGGGTACGGGCATCTTTCGCAGAAAAACCAACACCGTCAAATTCAACGGTAAGTGGGTTCTCAAGTGTAAGACGACGAACGGAAACTAGGTTTGTGACTAATTCAGGTGAAATAAGAACGTTATACATAGTGATCGGTGTGGAAGTGGAGGAAAAACTAGTGCTACCGATATGAGTAATAGGTAAGGAGGAGCCATTGCCAACGGTGATACGAGTGGGTGTGCAAACGGGAGTGGAGGAGGTTAGGTTACCAGGATAAGCTGTCATGTGCGAAGTAGCACCTGAGTCCATGTACCTGTCGCCTCCACCGCCATAGCTACTCGACGAGGAGGGCAGGGCGACGAGGAGGGTGGTGTCCCATGGCACAGGTACCGGCGGCGGCGGGAGGCCCCTGTAGGGCGGTGCCGAGGCCAGCGGGCCATAACCACCGACGGGAGGCGTCGGCGGGAGGCCCCCGTAGGGCGGCGCCAGGACGGGCAGGCCATAACCACCGAGGGGCGACGGCGCAAGGTGTGCGCCGTAGCCGGCGCCAGTTGGCTGGTAAGGCATGCCGACGAACGCCTAGTGGCCCGTGGAGAGAGCCTGCGGGACGCCGCCTGTCCACGTGTTCTGCCCGGATGCCCACGGCTAAGAGGTTGCGAGTAGCGCGGCGCCCCCTCCCCCCCCCCCCCGGCGCCCTAGGCCAGCTGCTGCTACAAGCGGTGGCCGCTGCCGCCACGCCGGTTGCATCGGCCCCCTCCTCATTACAGTTGTTGGGGAGGCGCGGGGGGCACAGGGGGCGGCAACGGGTGCGGGAGGACGCAGCTTGGTCGGCGCGGGCGGTGGAGCGGGGCCACCGCGGGTGGTCAAGGAGCCAGGAGAATCCATGAAAGGCGGTGAGGTGGAAGGCAGTGGCGGACGGAGGTTGCAACGGCTACGACGTGCGGCGGCGGCTGCGGCAGGGAAGGCGGTAGTGGTGGCGGGAAGAGGAAGGGGGCGGCGGCGGCTCGACCTAGTAGGGTGGCGGCGTGATCGGCAGCGGCGGCGGCCAGGCGAGACGCGCAGCGGCAGCGACAGTCACGGCATGGTGCGACGGCGGCTTCAGAGGAGGACGCGGCGACGGCGGTGCGGTGGCGGTGGGGAGCGGCGGCGGCGGGCGATCTTGGCGGAGGCGGGCGGCTTGAGCGGTGGCGCGGCGGCACGGGCGGCGGCAGCGGCATAGAAGGACACGACGGTGGTCGGGAGCGGCGGCGGCGGCGGCGCGGCAGCGACTGGCCCTAGGTCAGGACCTACAAGATGATACCACGTAGAGAGATGATTTGCCAATACAATAATCGTTGTATTGATGGGTACGGGTACACATATATATATATATATAAGTACACGCAAGCCTCAACCTTAACTATACACAACTAAGAGGTGGATCACAATACAAAATACATGCAACACAAATATATACACTCAACAATCTGTTCCGCTGGAAAATCTTCTCGCATGATTGCACTCGGAATTAACAATGACGTGGTCCGATGCTGTGCTGTGAAATGCAAGGCCCCATGCATGTCATGGCATCGGGTAGCACATGCCTGTCACGATCTGGATGTTTCGTCATGTAGTAGCTCAGCACCCACCCGCCATCATCCAAAAAAAGTAAAAGCCCTCACGCCCACCATGGATGCTAGTGGCCAGCTCTTATCCTCCCTTAGTTAATTGGGTTAGTGGTCTGCTCTCACTGGCACGACGGCTTTATTTTATCTCACTCTAGCTCGATCTGCTGCGCCGTCTGGTTGCATCCAGTGACAGGCACGGCGACGATGGATGCTGCTGCCGTCGGTGCCGGCAGCGGCCTGGAGGTGGTGGTGTTCCCGTGGCTGGCCTTCGGCCACATGATCCCTTTCCTGGAGCTCTCCAAGCGCCTGGCGGAGAGGGGCAACGCCGTGACCTTCGTGTCTACGCCACGGAACCTCGAGAGGCTCCCACCCGTGTCGGCGCACCTGTCGGCCCTCCTCCGCTTTGTGCCGCTGCAGCTGCCCGCCGTGGAGGGGCTGCCGGAGGGCGCCGAGTCAACGGCCGACGTGCCGCCCGACAAGATCGACCTGCTCAAGAAGGCCATGGACGGGCTCGCGGCCCCGCTCGCGGCTTTTCTCACGGACTCCGTCGCCGCCGGGAGGAGGCCGGACTGGATCGTCCTCGACTTCTGCCACCACTGGGTGCCGCCCATCGCCGACCAGCACAAGGTACCATGCGCCCTGTTCCAGATCCTCCATGCCGCCTTCGTGGCCTTTCTGGGGCCGCGGTGGGCGAACGCCGCGCACCCGCGCACGGAGCCGGAGCACTTCACCGTGCCGCCCAAGTGGATCCCCTTACCGTCCACCACCTTCTTCCTCCGCCACGAGGCCGACTGGATCGCGAGCACCATGCGCGCCAACGCGTCAGACGTGTCGGACGCAGACCGCACGTGGCAGGTCTTCGAGCGTTGCCGCCTCGTCATCTGTCGTAGCTGCCATGAGCTGGAGCCCCGGATGTTCGCCCTCCTTTCCGATCTCTTACGGAAGCGCGCCGTCCCCTCTGGGATTCTGCTACCGGCGGCACCCGACGACCACCGGAAGAGCAGCTCAGGTGGCGTCGACCCTCACCACGTCCTGCGATGGCTCGACGACCAGCCTCCCAAGTCTGTCATCTACGTCGCGCTGGGGACCGAGGCGCCACTGACGCTAGAGAACATCCATGAACTCGCGCTCGGGCTGGAGCTCGCCGAGGTGCGATTCCTCTGGGTGCTAGGCAAGCCTGCCGGAAGCAACAAAGTCGCCGGGCCATTGCCGGCCGGGTTCGAGGAGCGGACGCGGGCGCGCGGTGTCGTCTGCACAGGGTGGGTGCCACAGATGAAGGCGCTTGCGCACGACGCCACGGGCGCGTTCCTGACGCACTGCGGGTGGGGTTCCACCATCGAGAGCTTTGCGTTTGGGCTTCCGCTGGTCATGCTCCCGTTCATCATCGACACGCCTATCATCGCACGGTCGATGGCGGAGAGAGGGATCGGTGTGCAGGTGGCGAGAGACGAGAGAGACGGCTCCTTCAACAGGGACGGCGTGGCCACAGCGGTGCGGCGCATCATGTCGGAGTATGAGGGAAAGGTATTCGCGACCAATGCCAAGAAGGTGAAGGAGCTTGTCGTGGATGAGGGGCGCCAGGAGCAGTACATCCACGAGCTCGAGGAACACCTGAGATGCTACAAAGACGTGTAATATAATGGCCGTGCTTGTGCACTTGTATGTTTGTGAGTCATGAAATTGATTCGGTCGCACTTGTATTATTGGGATCGTATATGGCTCAGGTATTGAGCATCTTGTCACTTTTTCACCTTATACCTTTTCATCTTATATTACAAGAAATGATAACTGGGAACATTCTCTGGTTAGGAGGACCCAGGGAATGCCCCCACAGCCCTTGAATTCAGATCAAGTCGGTGGTAAGTTTTAATAAAAATCATTGTAGTTTTTATGCTTGGTAATTTTCATTTCCGGCCACGGCAAGTTTTGTAATGTTTCCATGATAATTTTAGTTGAAATTGCATGACAATTCGAGCGTTTGCAGGGAAAACACTCTCAGGGAACGTTCCTTAGATACTGTGTTCCATACATTATCACCGTGTAGGCCACTAGCCACATGTTGATGGTACATCACTATGGTAATAGCTAGAGATACAAATATTGTTAATATTCATAGTATGTTTCACCTACCTTTATCTGTCACTTCAACTTAACAGTGCCAACGCCTAAGCCATGAATTGACCTACGTAAAACTAGTGACAATGATGTTTGGACATTCAAATGGGCGGCCACAAATATTCTACCGTAGAGTTTACAATGCGCTAATTGGTGATGCCCCACTTGCGCATGCCCATTAACAATGGATCTACAAGTCTTGCTACCTATCTAAATAGAACCTTTTCTTTCGATAAATCGCGAGTGGACATGCCACCACGCGCGGGCGATATCCACACCCCACGCCCGCGCGAGATTCGTGCAACATAAATACGCATCGCCTGTATTATGAATTCACGCATTCGTATAGCTCCCAGTATTCACTCGTTATTTATCTCTGACACATCCCTTGTATGGGCCACAAGGCAGCACAAGCATTTAAAATCGCTCACGGGCGTCCACGATGCCAGCGCCAACGGCTATCCCCACGACGCTCCCCTGCGGCCTTTTTAAACTGTCTCTGTTCTTGTACATTCACATCCCGCCCAAGTATTCATCTCTCTCCCCTTCTGCCTCGCAAGCATGTGTTCGTCCAGCTCCGAGCTCAGCTCGGCCCCGCCGGTGTCACACCACCGCTCCACCCAGATGCCACCGCTGCCATTGATCCGCTGTCCGGAGTGCAATGCCGGCAATGTGATCTGGTTCGTATCTGGAATGGTGGAGAACCCAGCGAGGCATTTCTACAAGTGTGAACGCCATGGAGTGAGTATTTTGAGATTTTTTTTCGTCCATCTCCCGCAGCTCCTCCTCTCAAACCAAGTTTTGTATGTGTTTTTTCAGTTTGGTGGATGCAGGTTCTGGAAGTGGGAGAACAAGTACATTCAGTACTTCAGCAGCCGCTGGGGTCATCTGCTCTCGCACGCATCCGTGTATCGGCATGTAACTCTGCTTGAGCAGAATCAAGCATGGTTGAAGAACATTTTCATCTTGGGGGTCCTGAACATGGTGCTATTGGCCATATGTTGCATGCACAAGTTCTAAAGCATCATGTTGTTATCGGGCAGAACTGCGCACGAGATGTAGTTCCAGTATTTGTACTGGATTCAGCAGTTCCAACAGTTGTACTGGATTCGGTAGTTCCAGCCTTTGTACTGGATTAGATCCATTGTACTGGATTAGATGTAGTTCCAGCATCCAGCAGTTTTCTCTTAGGCATTCAGCTGTACACGCATGCACCGTGCCTGTACGCCGCTCTATATGTATTAAACGGTATTTTGTTTGCCAGCATGTTTTTAATTAAGCCCGACGGAACGCGTGGTGTGTCACAAATGCACTTAAGACAAATCCACACACCCGCACCCACCTCACGCAGCGTGCATGCAATAAATGTTTCGGGCGGCACCACCGTAACTGCGTCGCAGTCGAATGAATGCCACAGCTGCCCTGCAAACCGTAAATCCACCCAGCACCGCATTCATGATCGATTAACTTATGGGGCTCCACACGGCTGGCTTTATAAAATCGGGTGGGATCGTCATCGGTTCAACAACACACTCGAGTCGCTAGCACCGCACGCTTCTATCACTAGCAAGTAGGATAAACCGATCGCCGTCGCCGGCGTCTCCTAGCTGCAGGATCCGGTGAGCAACCGCCATTGTTTCCATCTTGCCTATCGTTTGTGGACCAGACGCGTCTTGCTAACTCCCCCCCCCTTTTTTGTTTGTGCAGCACATGGATGAGTTGATGCAGTCACAGGAGACGAGCGACAGCATGGCCATGTCCACGCAACCTTCTCCCACATCAAGGTCCTCTCCCACAAAAGTACGTGCCATGGTAGACTCCCTTGATGCATTCAAGAAATCTCTGGTTGAAGAGATGGAGTTTGCAGGCATCTTGCACGTGCCGATCATTTCTAAGACGAATTTAAAGTTAAGTATATGGCTGATGTCTAGAGTCGACGAAGTATCTAGGACTATATACATTCGGCCTGGTCGGCAAATGTCCTTCAGGGCATCCGACGTGCACAAGGTTTTTGGTGTGCCAATCGGTCACTTGCATATACAGAGTGCCTCCGGACTAGACATAACATATGTGCGTGAGTTTTTGCAAATCAGCCAGCACGGGAGAAACCTTCTCACGGCCGTCGAGAAAATCATCTCTAGGCCGTTAGACAAAGATAGCTCGGATAATGAGATTAACTCTTTCAAAATGGCTTTTGTCATGTTTGTTGTTGGTCACCTGCTAGCCCCATCACCTAGCCATGATCGCACGAACACACAGTATTGGGGTGCAATCGCACAAATAGATCACGTCGCCGAGTTCAACTGGTGCGAGTACATGTTAGAAGAGCTGATGGCAGCATGCTTAAGAGTGAAGGCAGATATCAGGGTAGGACGGGATGTCACGTATCTTCATGCCTGCCACTTATTTCTGCAGGTTAGCCTTTTGATGATTTGCCATCTAAACAAATTACGCGACGTGTACGCATTTACAGATCATTTTCCTTTGCCGTAGGTTTTTTACCTAGACAACCTTGATCTTGGATTACTAAGCCTCCCGCACAACATATTCCCTCGAATATATGCATTTGACGAAACGCAGTACAAGCGTATGTGGGTACAATGCAGCTTGGGACATTATAAAGGGACTCCAGACTTCTGCGGAGCAATGGTCTTTTTATCTTGATTGCCATTTCGTTTGTAGCCGTTATAGTTACGAGCAGCTCATTCCAGCCTTTTTTTGTGCAATTCAACAGATTCGTTTTGCGGACCAGGTGTACTACGCCAGGAGCGCATGGGACACCCCTCCAGATCCGGTGCCCTTCAACAACAGCATGTTCCCCGGCCGCCTAGCAAGTTTCAACAACGCCACACCTGGCTCCAGCCGGCCTCATGTTGGCCCAGTCGTCTGCAACGCACAGCCGATCTCGTTCAGGGCGCCACACGTGCCACACGGGGTCCCACCGTCGCCTGCGACTCCAGCCCCTGCATTCACGCGGACAGCCACGTCCCGTGACTTCTCCACATACTTAAAGGCCAATTACCCCCAGCTGGTAAGCATGCTCTCTTAAATATCCGTCTTCATTTGTACGCACGTCACACACGGTTCGGGCAAAACAAATGATTATTGTGCATCACTCTCACGCGAAAATCATCAGGCTAGTTCGAGGATCGGGATGCTGATGAAAAAGCATAACGCCACCACATTTAGGCTCGCAAACAGTCTTAAGGCTGATTTGTTTGCCGAGAACACTGCGTTTCTGAACGCACTTGTTAGCGAGCTTGGCGAGGGATGCATATGCTGTAGCCTACGTACACTGCCATGCATCATTAACAATCCACCCAATCCCGAGTCTCCATGATGCACCAACATTTACAGGCGCAAGTTGGATATGACTGAGTCTGATGGTACGTCCATATTTATCTTTATGCATCTGTACACAGTTTTCCACACGAGTAACGGCTATAAATTGTTCCAGGAGAAAGCTCGTCTGGAAAAATGGTCAACTCTTCAGGTTCCTCAGCGGCCAAAAAAATGAAAACAGCACTTGTGCATGGTATGTTCATCATTTGTCAAAAACTGTAATTTTTGCATGCGTTACCTCCACGTGGTCAGCTCACACATTTTATGGGTTTTTGTCAATTCTCCTTTCATAGGCCAAGAGACCACCAGCGGCGAGCGTGCAGGTTTTCTCACGCCAGCACCATCGAAGAGCCTGATCATCTCACAATCGCCAGCAGACGAACAAAAAGGTTGGTGGGACGGGCTGGCAGGTTTGATTATGATGCTGGACGGCGAGGCCACGCACCCCGCCGGCACAGTGGTTTTTGGGCAGGCATCGCGTGACCTCCCGCACAAGAAAGAAGCGATGCATGCAGCGTATGCCACGCCGCACTGGATTGACGGCCGAGACCGTCCAACCGTCTTGCTGTCTGTGTGGAAAGCGGCTGACTTGTTTCTAAAAACGGTTTCGGCGGAAGAGCTTGAAAGGTACATCCATCACACACCCGAGTGGCTCATACACGTTTGTTGTGCAATATTGTTCTAGCTAACACTTGTTACCACAGGGCAATTATAGCACATGCCACGCCAAGGTTCACATCGATCACTCTGAGCCCACTTCTTACCCAGATTGTCAAGTCAGACCATCTCGACCACGAGGTATGCGCGCTGATTTTCCGCCTTCAAGACCAAATCGACGACGCCATCCTTTACCCCAATAATGCACCTGGATGGCGTAAATTTATGGAGCCAGATTTTTCGGTGAGCCTTTGTCTAAACAGAAAATTGCTCTTCATTTTTATCCCCTCACGTCGTTTTTGCCGTTCATCTCAGACTGCTGCACTAGCCGGAGAAGATACTTGGACTCTAGTATCCGTACGCGCGCAGCTCGTGGGGCCCCACATGTCATTCAACATCGCGGAGTGCACCATGGTGAGCCACAGAACGACCGCATGCATTTGCTCTGTCTTGGGCCACAATTTTTTCCACACGTCTCATTGTTTGATTTTCCTGTAGTTTTACCTGCCGACTATATTCGATTTTGGATGGTGCTTGTACGCTTGGGACATGCAGAGGAAGATAAAAAACATTTTCGATACATCGTACGGCCTTTGCTCCACAAAACGGCGCAAGGATCTACTAGGAGCCGTCGCTGACAAGCTGCACGTTGCATTTTTCACCTTAATTTACAAATTGTTCAGCAATTGGAAGGTTGATTGCATCAGGTGGGAGAAAGTGTTCCACGTCACCTCACCGACCACAGTGCGCCAGTAAGTGACATATTGGTTTCTGCTGGCTTTGTTGATTGACAACCTCTGCACCGCTGCCCACCCATAACAACATGCTTGTCCAGGACCGACACGGGCGTGTGGATCACCCGTGTGGCCAAACATTTCGATGGGAGGAATGTCATGGCGGATATGTCAGAGGTAATCAATTCTTGCACACCTTTTCTGCATTTCCTTGTGATATATCATTGCACACACATTAACAAGGTGTTGCGGCTTGTTGATCACACAGGGCGCCATCATCGCGGAGCGCCAGGAGATTCTCGCAGAACTAGTGCAAATGAAAGACAACCTGGCAGCCCTCCCGACAAACATCAAACGACATAGTTAATGCATGGGCAATGGAGTCTTAATTAGTGTGTTTACTGTTAAAAATAATGCCTGCACACTCTTGGAAGGCTCTACTATAACATGATGTATCCAGTTTAATCTCAGTCAAAGTCATGCACATTCGGTCAGCCGCCCATGTTCTGACTACAGGGCACATCCATCACGCTAGCCCCGTGCCTACCGGTGAGGCAGTCACGTATGGAACAGTGCACCATCATCGCGTCAGTACATCCGCACTGTAGACGAATCCGCGTGCACGACCTTGTCGTTTCATCAAGTTGACTTTATATAAAGAACGACATTCCAAGTGGATGAAACATGATTCGAAGCCATAAAGAGTTTTTATTGTGAAAATATTTCAAATGGAAAGATCTAATCGGAAGTTTGGAGCGACAAATATCGTTCAAAACAGCAAACAGAATAACCATGGGAGGAAACCATATGAATTTTAGAAGCGTTTTTTTATTCAAGAGGCACAGAACAGATGTTTAGATCCACCAAAATTGACACCCAAAATAACCATGGCGAAATCCGTTTAAATATTAAAACCGTACAGTTCGGACGAAAACCCCATACGTTATCAAGCAAGATGAAAACATTAACAAAAAGTTACTTGTCTAATGAGTTAGACAAGCCCTCGAAACCGGTTGAAGTGGAACCATAAGAAAAATATCCCCACTATGGCTTATCAATCCCTGATGGTTGATATCATGGGTTTTCATTGTTTTGTATGTCAATGTCATCGAATGTTTTTGAAGAAGGAGGAACGGTTTTTTCCGATGGAACAAACAGAGGCCATCAAAGAGGAAGCAAAATTGCACACGGACACAAACTGGTTCATGTTAAAATAATGCATGGGCAATAACAATTCGAATTGTAGAAATGTTTTTTTATCCAAGAGTCACAGAAGAGGTGTATATATTCATCAAAATTGGCAGCCAAAATAACCATGGCGAAATCATTTGAATATTAGAACAGAACTTTTCGGATGCAAGTTATCAAGCAAGATGAAAACATTATCAAAAAAAGGCAACACGTTAATAATGAGTTGGACATGTTCTCGAAACCGGTTGAAATGGAAAGAATCAACCTTAAGTCTGGTAACCACAGATTGCATGCAAGATCCGTCAGGGGGCCTTGTGTCGACATACTTTGGTGCTTAGTGATGAGTGGAAGTGCTTTCTTGAAAACTCATTGGAATTTAGTTGTTTTGAACGTCCATCTACTCTACATGAGCAGGATCATGTTTTTAAAAAAAAAATGGGTGGAACAATGTTATTGAAGGAGAATAAATCATTTTAGTATGTTATGGAAAGATAAGAAAAATATCCCAAATATGGCTTATCAGCCCCTGACGGGGGAGGTTTTGTTAATAATGTTTTTCTAATTTTTGTTATTTAAATTTTGAGCAACTAGTCCCCGCGAGCAATATCATCGGTTTTCATTGTTTTTAGATCAACTTCGTCGAATGTTTTTGAAGGAGGAACGGTTTTTTTTCCGATGGAACAATGTTATTGAAGGAGAATAAATCATTTTAGTATGTTATGGAAAGATAAGAAAAATATCCCAACTATGGCTTAACAGCCCCCTGACGGGGGAGGTTTGTTAATAATGTTTTTCTATTTTTTGTTATTTTAATTTTGAGCAACTAGTCCCCACGAGCAATATCATCGAAAGTTTGGAGTGACAAATGTCGTTCAAAACAGCAAACAGAATAACCACGGCGGAAACCATATGAATTTTAGGAACGTGGTTTTATTCAAGAGGCACAGAACAGATGTATATATTCATCAAAATTGACACCCAAAATAACCATGGCAAAATCCGTTAAAATATTAAACCCATACTGTTCGGACGCAAACCCCATACGTTATCAAGCAAGATGAAAACATTAACAAAAAGTTACTTGTCTAATGAGTTGGACAAGCCCTCAAAAATGGTTCGAATGGGACCATAAGAAAAATATCCCCACTATGGCTTATCATCCCCTGATGGGGGAGTTTTTGTTATATAAAGTTTGAGCTACTAGTCCCCATGGGCAATATCATGTGGTTTCATTGTTTTGTATGTCAACGTCGTCGAATGTTTTTGAAGGAGGAACGGTTTTTTCCGATGGAACAAACAGAGGCCATCAAAGAGGAAGCAAATTTGCACACGGACACGAACTGGTTCATGCTAAAATAATGCATGGGCAATAACCATTCGAATTGTAGAGACACTTTTTTATTCAAAGAGTCACAGAAGAGTTGTATATATTCATCAAAATTGGCAGCCAAAATAACCATGGTGGAATCGTTTGAATATTAGAACAGAACTTTTCGGATGCAAGTTATCAAGCAAGATGAAAACATTATCAAAAAAAGTAACACGTTAATAATGAGTTGGACATGTTCTAGGAACCGGTTGAAATGGAAACAATTAACCTTAAGTCCGGTAACGACAGATTGCATGCAAGATCCATCAGGGGGCCTTGTGTCGACATACTTTGGTGCTTAGCGATGGGTGGAAGTGCTTTTTTGAAAACTCATTGGAATTTAGTTGTTTTGAACGTACATCTACTCTACATGAGCAGGATCATGTCTTTTTTTGTTTTAAAATGGGTGGAACAATGTTATTTGGTGTTTAGTATGTTATGGAAAGATAAGAAAAATATCCCAACTATGGCTTATCGGCCCACGATGGGGGAGGATTTGTTAATAATGTTTTTCTATTTTTTGTTATTTAAATTGTGAGCAACTAGTCCCCGCGGGCAATATCATCGGTTTTCATTGTATTTTAGATCAACTTCGTCGAATGTTTTTGAAGGAGGAACGGTTTTTTCTGCTGGAACAAACAGAGTCGATCAAATTTTTTTAGCAACTAGTCCCCATGAGAAACATCATGGATTTTCATTGTTTTGTAGATCACCTTCGTCGAATATTTTTGAAAAAAGAGGAACAGTTTTTCCCATGGAACAAACAAAGACCATCAAAGAGGAAGCAAAAAAAATGCACACGGGCACAAACTGGATCCGCGTTGAAATAATGCATGGGCAATAACCATTTGAATTTTAGGAACGTTCTTTTTCATGGGGACTAGAGCAGATGTATATATCCATAAAAATTGACCCCCAAAATAACCATGGCAAAATTCGGTTGAACATTAGAACCGTACTTTTCGGAAGCAAACCCCGTAAGGTAGCACGCAAGATGTAAACATTGACAAAAAGAGTAACACGTTACTAATGAGTTGGACACGTTCGCAAAACCGGTTGAAATGGAAACAAGTAATCTTAAGCCCGGGAACGTTAGATTGCTAATGTTTGTGCATTTTTTTATATAATTATGGGCCCGAAAAAACAGAGTCCATCAAAGAGGAAGCAAAATTGCACACAGACACAAGCTGGAATTATGGATCCGATCGTAATATGGCCAAGCAAACTGGTTTGATAGATTTAATTATACAAGATAGCACCAGACGATGGAAATGGTAGCAAATACTAGGACCATGCGATGAATCTGGTTCACAGGGATTTAATTATACCAATACTGATACGAGGCACACGAGTAACCAACTTAGCATCACACTTCAGGGTCCACCACATCCTGTGGAGGCAGCGCCCTGTTTCCGGGCAGGGTGAGAACCATCCTCATGAGTTGCTGCCTGAATGGAGTCAGCTGGTCCTGCTCGAAGACAAAAACAGCAAAACAAACATCTCATGAGGTCCCAACGTACGAAAGTACAAAATTGGTGCAAAAGCATAGAGAACGATTCAGTTAACCCACCTGCCAAATCTCCTTCTGCATGTATTCACCATGAAACCACCACATGCAGTGAATGTTGTAGAAGGTGGAGTCATTGCTGCCACAAGACATTGATCCAGTTAGAACCGCAAGCAAATCAAATAGCCGGGGCAAACTAAAAATGCATTCACCTTGAGGATGGCTCATGCATCATGCGGTGTGCTTTCCTTGTGAATTCATCCTCTGTGACGTGCCACCCATCGAAAAATGTCTCTATGCACTTGCACAGAGCGAACAGGAGCCTGTCCACGCAACTGGTATGCATCCTTTCCAACTCCAGAATGTTGTACTGCGCCATCTTAGGATCCATGACATGAACAATCTTCTTCATCATGTCAAAGATATACAGCACGTGGTAGCCATTCCCACCCTTCGTAGGAACCAGTATCTAGCGGAACACCAGCATGGCAGTCGATATCAAATGCGTACAGTTACCCGACACTAAGAAAAAGCAAGGGATAATAGGAAATTACCAGTCGGCAGGTCTTCACATCGTAACACACACGATCTCCAACAAACAAGCTCTTTATGTAAGGGTCTGACAAGAAATCGTAGCCGTCTTCCATGACCTTGGCCTGCAATTATACAACAAACTTCAGCTGCACGCCCACATTTGCATTATGGTTGCATTGGTGCAGTAATCTTACCGCGAAATATGGCGGCAAAGGGTGACGGAAACGGCTCCTGTCGGAGTTTTTGTGCCACCTCCCGTCGTGCTCCATCATAACCATGTTTATAACCTCAAACCCCTTGTCATCAAGCGTCCCCGGCTGGTGAAAGTTTGCATAAAACACATCTCCATACATTATGATGTGCGGCGGCCCAGGGTGATCAAACCATGCACTAGAAAAAATGCGCAAGAATCATTTAGTAAACTGTAGGAACAGAGAAATTTGAACTAGTACTTTTTCGCGCCACTTTACCTGTCCAAATCATCTCGCGAGCACTGAGTCATGTTTTCCCATCCTTGGTTGACGACCGCTGGCGAGACAAACTCGTAAGCGAAACCAGGTATGCTGAACGGAGATCTCCCGTGTTGTGTGCATGCCACGGAGCTGCTGCTGCCAGAGTTATCATCACCAATGCCTCCAAATCTGGACAGCAGATTCAATTCTTTGGGAGGGTCAGAGTCACCTGTGACAACAGAACCAGCACTTGGTTAGATCAGAAAGGCAGGTTTATACGCGAAAATGGGTTTTCTCCAAATAGAACTTACGTTTGCCCTGGTAAATAATAATCTCCCCACCCCTCCTCGAAATCTCTTTCTTTCCTCTTCCCAAGGTGCACAAATCCCATGTTTTCATCACGGCGCGACACATTAGCTAGACCCCCATTTAGATAAAACTGTCCAAAAGACCCCATGGACATGCGAATTGGCATGCTTGACAGCACCGGGACGGCCATCTGGTTTACCTCCGCCTCCCCGAGCAGCATCAAGGACGAACCTGGACAGAAAGAAAACAAGTTCATTAAATCCAACTACCACTACCATCCCTCTCACTGTCTCTGTGTGCATTTATTTTCTAGTACTCACCCCTACCCGCATGCTGAAGGTGCTCACAGACGGGGGCGAGAGAAGCACTGGCTCAGGACCAATGGCAACTGAATGGCGTACAGAATGTTCAGCGCGCAGCAATAACATAAATCACACTACAAAAGGGAATCATACCAGGATGGATAATGCCTGCTGTAGGAATGCCAGGATTTATTGCTTCAGTTCGGCTCGTCCCCTCTCCATCGGCGCTGTAGGCATCTGCATATTCATGAACAATCATTTATTTTTACCATATCAAGCCAGGCAAAATGGACAGGAGCTGAGCGTACTAGCAGTTCATACCTCTTTGAGCTGCCACAGCAATCAGCTGCTGTTTAAGATCGTTTGCAGAGTCTCCCAGGCCCAGCTCATCTACGTACTTAATTAAAGCTTCCATGTGCCTTCTAGTCATGACCCTTTCATTTTCCATGTGCTTTTCAATTTCCATGCGCATGTTATTGTTCACAAAGCATATAGCCCCGCTGTTAAGTTCAGCCAGCCTCTGGGGAAAACTTCCTGTTGCGTTCTGTACTAGCCAGTGAATGCTCACGCAGCGACCTGTCTATGAAAGCTTTAGCCTGAAAAACAAATACAGTCAGCGGCCAGCGCACCTCAAATCGCAGTAACACAAGAACTAGCTGGTACACGGGAGGTGTGCAATCACCTCTGCGATTTTTCGCCTCATCTGCGTCGTGTCCCACGGGAGGTTTTGAGTTGGCACCATCCTTGGCTGTTATACATTCCCGATCAGTCCCGGCAAAACGGCGTCCATAAAATATTTATTGTAAACTAAAGAGACCAGGCGACTCTCACCTTCATCACCCCGTACTTCTTTGGAACGGTGCCAGGGATGGTGTTACCAAGTATAAGTTTGGAGAGGTTGGCAGAAGTGAAAAACCTTATTCTTGGACGCACAGAAAGATCGGGCATGACAAACGCAGTGCAGTCAACGGAGTCAAAGTAAAGAGCCTGCGCAGAAACAAAAGCATGCTCGTCAACTCGGTCCAGCGTGGACATGGCTAGTAAACAAAAATCACAGCCCTGATGACGCTGCCCAATCCTACTCACCTGCAACACTAGTGGGCATCCGTACACGCGGGGCGTCCTCCTTTGTCTAAAAACCTGCTTGCATCTTGCTGCCGCACGGAGGAGTTCAGTGTATATATAGTTCCCCCAGTTCACCTTATGCAGTTTCGAGGGGTCCATGCATATCTCATACGCTTCGCCTGGGATCGTTGTTCTTTTGTCCCTAGGACTGAAACAAGTGGCAATGCAAAGCATGGCAAAACCAACGTGGGTCCTGACTTTGTCTTCCTCGGAAAAGGGAGTTTGACATGGTTTCTTGAGAGCCCACCTCAAGTCAGCGGGCGTCAGGTACAAAGGGACATCTTCTTAATCTAGCATGGCCCTAATCTTATGGATTTGGGCTGCAGTGGGTGCAGCATATATGTTGTCTATCTCAATCTCTCCCTCGACAGGTGTGCCTAAGATGTTGTGAATGTCAATCACGTTGAAAGTGACGTAGACACCATCCGCTATCTTAAGAGCAGAGCGCTCGACATCGGTGTTCAGCAACAAGTCCCATGAAAATTCACGGTCCATGTGCGTGAAGTTGTCTACGTTTAGCATCCCCCCGAGACCGATATCCACTATGGCTGCTCTCTGGTCGGGCGTAAACTGGTGTACTACATCGAACACATCTTTTGGAGCGAAACAGCTATCAACATGGATCTTGCTACCCCTGGTTTTCTTCCTAGACTCGTACAACCTCGACCATGACCTACTCCTATGCGGATATCTGCTAGCGTGCGCATCTGGATCGTCGGACATCTATCGAAGGAACAAACAAGGATCCACGAACAAACAAGAACAAAAAACAAAAAGAACAAGAACAACCATATCAGTAAGCAAGCCAAGGCAGAGCGACGAACGAGTGGAGGCAATGGAATGGATGCTCACCTTGTCGTCGGTCGCCGCTCCTAGCCCAATGAACTGGTCGAGGTCGCCGCTTCCAGTTTGAGAGGAAGCAGAGCTTGGCTCCTTGTTCTTGCACTGGCTGAAGCTATACTTGTGCCGAGCTAGCTTGGCTGGGACGCGTCTCTTATGCAAGCGGTGCTGCGAGCAAGGACGAAGAAGTAATGGCCTCTGCGTAGCCGTCAACTCGAGCAGCCACGGCGGCAAAAGCGTGATGATGGCTCCTGTACGCACGGGGCAGTTGATTCAAAGTAGCCCCCTCCTCGTTGCCCACCCCCTTGCGAGCAGCGTACCCTGTGGATTTTTTAAACAGATACGTAGAGTGTACGATCCAACCACGGCGTCGCATAGTGCCAAAAAACGAGGGCCACTGCAGCCGCGGGCGCACGTGATCCATCCTCGCTGGATCGCATTTAGCTCCCTCCTGGCATTAATCGGCCTGTACACCGCTCGACGTAGAAAAAAAAGTAGCAGCTGGGCTATAATTCGCTGTTATTACAGCAGTATCATTTATAAAAGTGGGTTGGAACTTTTATGAAGCGAGACCCATCGAAGCAACCAGCGGGAGCAACACTGCAGAAGCAAAACCATCAATGACTGTGGACGAGCTGTCTATACGTCTATCCACAATGTACCCGACCGCAATTCAAAAATCGGCGCACTGTTCCCATGACCTGCTCACATCACTCGCGTTGAGCACCCCTGATGAAATCATGATCGAGCCCGACCTGGTGACCAAAGGAAAATCAGAGCTCGAAGCATGGGGCGCTTGTAATCTGAATTTTTTTTCATCTACATGATAACTCATTCCCCTTGGCGAGCAAGCCCCTCATTTGGGTGAGAACAATGTTTTACAGATCATCTTTTATCCAGCCCGTTGAAACCGATAAAAAAATGCATTCATATATTTTTGATAAAGACTCGCGATCATTTCAAAAAGCTCAATGTTTCAGAAAACATTTCTGAAAAACAACCATTACGCATGCTTCCACCCATTCGCATGGATAACAGGTGGACTTTCCAAACATTTAAAAACATGGAAGCCACGAAATTTTTTCACAAATTATAAAATTTGACATACCCGTGTTAGGAAAAAATGTTTCCACTCTGTCCATACTAAAATGCATTGTGGTTGACGCTTTGGCACGTGTCGCTAAATGATGGGGCTGTTCACAAAATCAGATGTATATGTTCGTAAAAAACGGCACCCAAAATAACCATGATGGCGTATCGTGATGTAGAAACGGGTTGACAGAGTCGTAACGGTTACGTACAAATCTTAAAACACGAAAAGCTGTAAATCAAGATTGATTTTAATTGTATCAAATAAGAGGGAATAGTTTCCAAACAAGAGGGATAGGTTTTCAATCAAGAGGAACCCGTCATGAATGCCATGTTTCTAATGAGTTTGGCATTTTCTCTAAATTGGTTCAAACGGAAACAAATTATCTTAAGTCCGGTAACACCAGATTGCATGCAAGGTCCCTGGTATCGAGATGTGCATTCTATTCATCCTATTTGATGCTTAGTGATCGGTGGAAGTACTACACACGAGCACGCATCGAGATATGCATTGTGGCTGACGTTTTGTTCACGAGTCACTTTTTTTCCACGAAGCATGTTAGCAAAAATAACCCGTGGATGAAACTCATCGGAATTTAGTTGTTTTACTAGCCATGAGCAGTTGAACGTTCAAAATAGGAAAACCTATCGTAGTGCTCACGGGGGTAGCAGTTGTTTCGAACGAAAAAAACCCGTTAATTTGATTTAATTTTATGTCGCCACGTAAAATGGGCAGATAGGCACTAAATTTTGATTAGTCCTCCATCGTATTTTTTTAAGACTCGCGATCATTTCAAAAACACAAATGTTTCAATAAAACATTTATGAAAAAAAACCATTACACATGCTTCCACCCATTCCAATGGATAACAGGTAGACTTTCAAAACCTTTAAAAACACGGAAGCATGTTAGGAAAAATAACCCGTGGATGAAACTCATCGGAATTCAGTTGTTTTACTAGCCATGAGCAGTTGAACGTTCAAAATAGGAAAACCTATCGTAGTGCTCACGGGGGTAGCAGTTGTTTCGAACGAAAAAAACCCGTTAAAGCAAGCTGGGGAAATATCCGTTAATTTGATTTAATTTTATGTTGCCACGTAAAATGGGCAGATAGGCACTAAATTTTGATTAGCCCTCCATCGTATTTTTTTAAGACAAGCGATCAATTCAAAAAGCACAAATGTTTCAAAAAAAACATTTATGAAAAAAACCATTACACATGCTTCCACCCATTCCAATGGATAACAGGTAGACTTTCAAAACCTTTAAAAACACGGAAGCCACGAATTTTTTTCGCAAATTGTAAACTTTGACTGACCCCCTTGTCAGGAAAAAAATGTTTTCCTCTATATCCATACTAAAATGCATTGTGGCTGACGCCCTGGTCACATGTCACTAAATGATTAGGTTGTTCACAAAATCAGATGTATATGTTCGTACAAAAATGGCACCCAAAATACCCATGTTGGAAAATGGCCCGAATATTAGCACCATTTTTTCGGACGCAAACATCCATTGCGCTGAAAATCTGATTTGATGGCGTATCGTGATGTAGAAACGGGTTGATAGAGTCGTAACGGTCACATACAAATCTTAAAAAGCTATAAATCACGATTGATTTTAATTGTATCAAATAAGAGGGAGAAGCTTCCAAACAAGAGGGATAGGTTTTCAAGCAAGAGGAACCCATTATGAAAGCACATGTTTCTAATGAGTTTGACAAGTTCTCTAAATTGGTTCAAACGGAAACAATTTATCTTAAGTCCGGGAACGCCAGATTGCATGCAAGGCCCCTGGTGTCGAGATGTGCATTCTAGTCATTCTATTTGATGCTTAGTGATGGGTGAAAGTACTACACACGAGCCCGATCGAGATATGCATTGTAGTTGATGTTTTGTTCGCGAGTCACTATTTTTTTCGCCAAACATGTTAGCAAAAATAACCCGTGGACGGAACTCATCGGATTTTAGTTGTTTTCAAACATGCAGTTACTAGCCATGAGCAGGTGAACGTTCAAACTAGGAAAACCTACGGTAGCGCTCACGGGGGAAGCAGTTCTTTCGAACAAAAAATAACCGTTAAAGTGAGCTGGGAAAATTTCCGTTAATTTGATTTCATGTTATGTCATCTCATAAAATGGGCAGACACGCACTAGATTTTGATTAGCCGTCCATCGTATTTTTTTGTAACATGTCGATAATGATTTGCAGCCACAAACAAAATCAATAAAAATAACTTGTACTTTTTTTCCAACATCATAGTCCATGATTTTGTTCATTGTAGCGCACGCAAATATGGGAGAGAATAGAAAAACAGCCATCGAAATTGAAATAATCAATTCAAGAAAACCACACTCGCAAATGCCGCACATCATTTTTTTTATGGTAGGTGGATACGTCATAGCACGCATACAAACTCACGCAACGAGCTACTGGGCCTTACAAGAACTTGGGCCTCTTACACGCAAGGCTGTCAACCTCGTCCTCGTCCTCCCACGAGGCCTATGGCCGCTTGTACAACACAACAGTGAAGAGACGGTCGACAGCTCGTTCAGGTTCTATCTCTTCCGGCTGTTCGAGGGAAGCAACTGGATCGTTCTCGCCAAATCCTTCAGTCAAATCATACCCCTGTACTGTAGAGGCTGGCATCTTCCCGTCATCTTTAATTACATTCTCGCTTGGCTGTGCATAAATCATAGCAAGAAACGGGTGTGAGTTTTCCATAGTGGAAGGATATTTTGCAGAAAGAGTAGCCGAAGAACTAGCACCATAGCATATGGCGAGCTTACGTTTGGTTTGACAGAAACCATGGCCTGTATTGCAAACTGCCCATCGGAGCTTCCTGAACGAAGCTCGCGCTGCGCACATACATAATCAGAAAATGAGTTGGCGAGGGAGGAATGGGGGCTGGCAAGAAGATAATGTAAGCCAGACCTGTGGTGTCTCCGGGCAAAGGATGCTGCTCTCTCTCTCGCTGGAGTACGCAGAGGAAGAGGTAGACATGACTCACGAGCATGTGACATCTCCCGTCTAAGCTAACTAAGGTTTTATAGACACGGGGGCAGCGCGCGGCACTTTTTGAATTTTGAAAACGTGCCCCCACACATGGCTCAGGTGCATCGAATGCATCATTAATACTCTGAACTACATTTAAAATCATGAACTTCTGCCTACATTTAGAAACAGGGGACAACCACACATTTGGAAACAGCACAGCCAACTGGGCACACATGCACCATTTTATCAAGATGAATGTAAATTAACTGAAAGCCGGGAGTTCGATAACGCGCAACTAAAGACGGTCATACAACATGTGCCATACATAAGAAAACGGTACACTGTTGAACCAGCAGAGCACACTATGAACTAACGTGAAGGAGGGACACCGGCCATCGTCGACACGAGAGGTTTGCTGCAAGACGTCCTTCGGTGCCCTGGGACTCCGCATTTCCCGCATGTTGCCACCTTCCTCTCCTTTTTTGGGGCGTCGCCTCTATCAGGGCAAGTGCTGGATTTGTGCCCTTTGCCCCTACAAATGGAACAGAACCTATATCTTTTTGTGCTGTCCTTCTCATAAGGAGCTTTGTCGCGGCTGGTGGTTGGTCGACCTCGTTTGTTGTTTCTTTCCGGTGCAAGCAATTCTGCTTCACCATTGGTCGCTAGCCGTGATGCGGCTTCGGAGAAATCTGAAGTGTACCCATCACCATTCGGGCATGATGCTTCCGATGCCTGACTCATTGGAGGATGCACGGACACCGACGTGGCATCACGCGATTTGGTTAGATTGCCTTCCACACTTCTAACAGAGGAAATTGTGTTCAAATTCGGACCTACATCTACTGCATTGTTGGAGACTTGCTGCTCAACGACGCCCAGCCCATCGTTGAACGCACATACCTCTGCGCCTCTTGTTCTCAGTTTAACCAGGCCCGACATCATGAACTCAAAAGCCGCCGGGTTCCTATCGCCCATATTTGCAACCTCCAGCGCGGTAATGTACAGAGCAGAATGCCTGAAAGTGGGTGCATCCGGCGGACCCATGTCTTGCTGATAGTGCTTCAGATGCCCAGGCAGGTTGTCTCTACCGTGTATGCTCCACCTTTGCAATATGTGCCTGGAAGGTATCTGCTTCAGACATAGCAAAACCATCACCTGTCCAACATGCAGGCCATGAAAAAACTTTCATGATAACACACATTCCATTCTATCTAGGTCGTAAACTTGATACACAATACTAACCTGCAACGAATGGCAAGAAACCATGCCCATGTGCTCGAACAGGCCACAGATGCAAGAAAAATAACCAAGGTTACACTAGTAGAAAAAGGGTCAAACGTGAAGCACATTAGTGCCAGTTTGTATTAGAGCCGGCACAAATGTATACATTAGTGCCGGTTCCAACGGCTAGCCGGGCCGCTCTCATTAGTACTGGTTCGTGGCTAAACTTTAGCACCGGTTCGTGCGACGAACCGGTACTAATGAGGGTGGTGGCAGGATGTTGTCAGTCTGGGCCCCCTCCAGCACCTTTAGTACCGGTTCATGCCACGAACCGGTACTATAGGTCCTCCTGCATATAAATCCTTCGTCTAGCTCGCTCTGTTCTTCCCCCTTTCCCCTCTCCTCTCCTCTCTCTTCTTCCTCTTCCCCTCGAACTCATCACACATTTTGCCCAAAATTTGTCAAGATTTGAAGGCCCCCATCCATTCAAGTGATCACAAAGGTTAGTAACTTTGTCCTTTCATCTCTCATTGCTAGATTAGCTCTTGCAATGCTTTATATAGTTATTAATTTGTGAGTTTAGTAATTTGGGAGGAAATATATATATGTGCTAGTATTTGATTTATATGCAATTTGAGGTCAAAAATAACACTTAGTTTGCATATGTAGGTGTGGTTTACTTAGTGCCTTCTAAATCTCCGTTGTAACCACCGTCGATCGCCCGCACCGTCCCGTCGCCGGCACCACCTTGTGGTGAGCCTCTTGTTCATGAAATTTTATATAAAAAATTGATGTTTCTGTGATTTGGATATATAGTTAATCATGTAATAATTATCTTACCCGTACGTTGTTTGTTATACATAGTGCCATGGTTTTGATATCCGTCCCCGTCGGCCCTCGTCCTTGTTATGATTTGGATGTGGTATATTCTCTTTTAAAACTATTTATTACATTTTGTGTTTATGACAAATTATGCCCATCAAGTTGACATAGATATTTTTATCTAGGATGTATGTGAACCGGAAATTCCAACCGACCCTATTATCGAGAGGTTAAATTTAGTTGAAAGAGAAAACGAGTACTTGAAAGAAAAATTGAAAAGAATTGAGGGGGAGAAGATGGAATTGGAGTTGCATGTTGCCGATGTCGTCGATGATCACAAGATCAAGATGGAGAAAATGCGCTTAAAGATTAGAAAGATTAGAAAATATGTCATCGATAGTGAGGCTTGGTATCATTATGCTGTTGGATCAATTGTTACCTTAGTTGTGATCTTGATCGCATTTGTTGTTGCATTTAAATGCTTTAGCTAGAGAGTTATTTGTTTGTTGCATTTAAGTGTTGTATGAACTTTATGTATGAACTTGTATTAATTTGGTCTATTCGGTGTTGTGTAATGAAGATGAGCCGGCAATGGATGTACGATGACCGATGCTCTCCCCAATTCGTTGAGGGCGTGCATACTTTTCTGCTTGCGGCTGAGGCAAACAAGCGGGCGGATGGTTTTATGCCTTGTCCATGTGTTGGCTGTAAGAATGGTCACAATTACTCTACGTCAAGAACCATTCACGTCCACCTATTTGAGTCTGGTTTCATGCCCCACTATAATGTTTGGACCAAGCATGGAGAAAGATGGGTTATGATGGAAGACAATGAAGAAGAAGAGGACGACGACAGCTATCCTGGCCATGGGTTCCCTGAATACGATGATACAACAATGGGTGAAGAAGCTGAGCCGGTAATGCGGGAAGAAGCTGAGCCGGCAATGCGGGAAGAAGCTGAAGAAGAGGAATCAGATGAGCCCATTGATGATCTAGGTCGGGCCATTGCCGATGCAAAGAGAAACTGCGCAAGTGATTTGGAGAAGAAGAAGTTGCAGCGCATGTTAGAGGATCACAAAAAATTGTTGTACCCGAATTGCGTAGGTGACAAGAAAAAGCTGGGCACCACACTGAAATTGCTGCAATGGAAGGCAGAGAATGGTATATTTGACAAGGGATTTGGAAAGTTGCTGGTAATGATAAAGGATATGCTTCCAAAGGACAACGAATTGCCCGAGAGTACGTACGAAGCAAAGAAGGCTGTCTGCCCTCTAGGGTTAGAGGTGCAGAAGATACATGCATGCCCTAATGATTGCATCCTCTACCGCGGTGAGTACGAGGATTGAACGCTTGCCGGTATGTGGTGCATTGCGCTATAAGATCAGCCGCGATGAGCTGGTGATGTCGAGGGCGGCGCCCAGAAGAAGATTCCTGCCAAGGTGATGTGGTATTCTCCTATAATACCACGGTTGAAACGTTGTTCCAAAACAAAGAGCATGCCAAAGCGTGCGATGGCACGAAGAAGACCGTAAGAAAGATGGAAAGTTGAGAGTACCCGGTGACGGGTCGCGATGGAGAATAATTGAAAGAAAGTACGGAAGGAGTTTGCGAGATGGCGCAAGGAGCGTATGGTTTGGTCTAAGCGCAGATGGCATTAATCCTTTTGGGGAGCAAAGCAGCAACCATAGCACCTGGCCTGTGACTCTATGTTTGTATAACCTTCCTCCTTGGTTGTGCATGAAGCGGAAGTTCATTATGATGCCAGTGCTCATCCAAGGCCCTAAGCAACCCGGCAACGACATTGATGTGTACCTAAGGCCATTAGTTGGAGAACTCTTACAACTGTGGAATGGAACAGGTGTACGTGCGTGGGATGAGCACATGGGGGAAGAATTTGACCTAAAGGCGTTGCTGTTCGTGACCATCAATGATTGGCCTGCTCTCAGTAACCTTTCAGGATAGACAAACAAGGGATACCGCAGATGCATCCACTGTTTGGATGATACCGACAATATATATTTGAATAGTTGTAAGAAGAATGTGTACCTGGGACATCGTCGATTTCTTCCGAGCAGGCATCCGCAAGAAAGAAAGGCAAGCATTTCAAAGGTGAGGCGGATCACCGGACGAAGCCTCGCAACCGTACTGGTGCTGATGTACATGATATGGTCAAGGATTTGAAGGTGATATTTGGAAAGGGTCCTGGCGGACAACCTGTTCCGAAGGACGCGGACGGACGCGCACCCATGTGGAAGAAGAAATCTATATTTTGGGACCTTCCATATTGGAAAGACCTAGAGGTCCGCTCCGCAATCGACGTGATGCACGTGACGAAGAATCTTTGCGTGACCCTGCTTGGCTTCTTGGGCGTGTATGGGAAGACAAAAGATACACCTGAGGCATGGGAGGACCAGCAACGTATGCACGGAGAAGACGACATACATTAGGGTCATGCAAGCTACGCTCTTACCAAAGAAGAGAAGGAAATATTCTTTGAATGCCTGCTCAGTATTAAGGTACCGTCTGGCTTCTCATCGAATATAAAGGGAATAATAAACATGGCAGAGAAAAAGTTCCAGAACCTAAAGTATCATGACTGCCACGTGATTATGTCGCAACTGCTTCCGGTTGGATTGAGGGGGCTTCTACCGGAAAACGTTCGATTAGCCATTGTGAAGCTATGTGCATTTCTCAATGCAATCTCTCAGAAGGTAATCGATCCGAAATCATACCAAGGTTCTGAGAATGATTTGGTGCAATGTCTTGTCGGTTTCAAGTTGGTGTTCCCACCATCCTTCTTCAACATCATGACGCACGTGCTAGTTCACCTATCGAAGAGATTAACATTTTGGGTCCTGTATTTCTACACAATATGTTCCCTTTGAGAGGTTCATGGGAGTCTTAAAGAAATATGTTCATAACCGTGCTAGGCGGAAGGAAGCATCTCCAAGGGCCATCAAAATGAGGAGGTCATTGAGTTTTGTATTGACTTTACTCGACCTTAAGCCGATTGGTGTTCTGAATCGCGGCATAAGGGCGATCGGATGGAAAAGGCACGCTAGGAGGGGAACAAATAATATGTATGGACAGACATTCTCTCACTGAAGCACACTACACAGTTCTACAGAATTCCACCTTGGTGGCTCAGTATATGGATGAACACAAGAATTTGCTACGCTCCAAACACCCGGAGTGGTCTAATGACTGGATTACACGTGAACAAACAAGGAGTTTCGCCAACTGGTTGCAGACACGTACCATGCATGATACCTCTATTGAAGATGACCTGTACTTGCTGTCCCAGTTACCATCTTCAAATATAATGACTTTCAAAGGGTACGAGATAAATGGTAATACATTTTACACGATCGCCCAAGATAAGAAGAGCACCAACCAAAACAGTGGTGTCCGCTTTGATGCAGAAACCAAGACAGGAAAGGAAACATATTATGGTTATATACAGGACATATGGGAACTTGACAATCGGCGTGGTTTAAAGGTCCCTTTGTTTGGTGCAAATGGGTCAATATGACACGAGGCGGGTAACGGAAGACCCAGCGATGCGGAATGACAACAGTGGATCTCAACAATCTTGCGTCTGCAGAGCGAACCATTCGTCCTAGCCAATGATGTGGCACAGGTTTTCTATGTGAAGGACATGTCTACCAAGCCAAGAAAAAGAAAAGATAAGGAAGCGAATGCATCGTACGATGAGCCAAAGCGGCACATAGTTCTTTCTGGGAAGAGAAACATCGTGGGAGTGGATGACAAGACAGACAAGTCAGAAGATCATGAAAAGTGTGATGAAATTGCTCCATTCGCAGTGAATATTGACCCGAGCATCCCGTTAAATGATGAAGATTTTCCATGGTTACGGCGTAAAGGGACACACGCGAAGAAAAAGTTTCACACCCAAAGATCAGGATGTGATCGGCTTCACTATCATCACTTTCTTCTGTGTTTCACACCCAGGAGGGAATGTCTGTAATAGTTAGGGTAGTTATGTGTTTTGGAATTTGAAGCGAAGAAATTTTATGTGCAAACAAATTCTTTTCATGCATTTACTGATTTTTTTCCAGCTAAATGACCCTAAAATTGAAAAGCAATTCAAATGAACTCAGAAAAGGTTGAAAGTTGGCATGGTATCATAATTTCATACAAATAGCATGTGCAAGAAAGTAGAGAGGGTTACGGCAAAAACTGGATGCACTTCGTGTACAAAATGGACAATCTCTTTCGAAGTATCGGGGTTTCAACGAAAACTGAACTGTTACAAAGGCATTTCATTTTTTAAATAACCTAAGAATTACTAAATTGAATATAATGATAAAACACACTAATATTAAACATAAGAAAAAGAATCACTGAAAAACTTTTTCAAAGTTAAGTTATTCACAAACTAGTGATTCACACAAATTTCAAATAATTCAAAATTTAAACTATTCAAATTTGAAATCTACCGGCACTAACAGAAAGTTTGTAATTTTTTGTACCTAAAGCAAAAATATTCACAAAGAAACACTAAATACAGCAAAAAACAACTCAAAAATAAATAAGGCAAAAAAAATTAAGAAAAAAAAGCCCGCCTACTGGGCCAAAGCGGCCTGCATACGACAAGCGACACAACCTTTCGTTGGGCCAGGATGCAGGCCCGCGAAGGCCCAGTAGGCCCACTAGGCGAAGAGGACAGGTAGGCCCAGTAGGCCTGGTTAGGAGAGGAGCTCGAGAGAGCTACCGCACAGGGGCTTATAAACCAGTGCGGTAGCCCCTCGACTAGCGAGGTGGGACTAAACTTGCCGCACCGCACCTGCGCCAGTGCACCCCCTTTAGTACCGGTCGTGGCACAAACCGGTACTAAAGGGGGGCCTTTAGTACCGGTTTGTGCCACGACCGGTACTAAAGGGGTCGCTTCCGTCGCTTGGCACGGCAAAAACAGACCTTTAGTACCGGTTGGTGACTCCAACCGGCACTAAAGGTGCCTTCTATATATACAACAGCTACGAAAATTTCAGTTTCCCTATGTTTGTTCCTCTGTTCTGTCCTCTCCGTCGCCGTCGCCGCCGCCCTCGATCGTCTCCGTCGCCGCCCCCGTCCCCGTCGTCGCCTTCGTCCCGTCGCCGCCCGGCCTGTCCCGTCGCGCCGTCCCGTCCCGTCGTGCCGTCCCGCCGTCGCCGCCCGCCGCCGCCTCCGTCGCCTCGCCTCGCCTCGCCGTCGCCTCGTTGCCGCAAATCCGCTGTGAGCCCTCCCCGAGCCCGTACACACACGCACGCAAGCATGTTTAATTAGTTTAGATAATTAGTCTTTAATTAGTTTAGATTATTTAGATTATTATTTTGTATGTTTAATTAGTTTAGATAATTAGTGTTTAATTAGTACACACACGTATTTTGTATGTTTAATTAGTTTAGATTATTTAGATTATTATTTTTTCACTATTATATACGTATGAATGCATGTTAGATGGATATAATTAGTGCTTAATCAGTTAGAAATTAGTGTTATATAGAAATGTTAGAAATTAGTGTTATATAGAAATGTTAGAAATGTTAAAATTTTAGTGTTATTTAGATTATTTAGATTAGCATAATTAGTGTTATATATAAATCTAAGAAATTTTAGTTATCAAAATCCAATCATTAAAAAAAGTTACTTTTTGCGGGCATATAGCTAGTATTTGTTCTCGACGATGCCCGGCCCGCATCCTCGCCGTCGACCTGTCCGCGATGACGTCCAGCCGACCCATGTCCGGGACTGGGCTCCGCCGGGCTGGCACTGGGAGGTGCTGCCTGGAGGGGCGCGCCGCTTGATGAGGAACCCGGCCCCGGGTCCCGTCGTCGACCCTGATCTCGTTTGGTGGCGTTCGCGTGGGCCAGTTTCGGTGCGGAGGGACCCGGTCGCGCTGAAGGTGGTACGTCGCCGTGTCAGGGAGGAGGATGAGCACGTCCATCGCTACATGGTTGCGTTAGAGGGCGGCAGGTTCTCCAATACGTGGCATTATCTTCGGGATCTCACTTCAGCTATGATCCTGTGAGGTTCCTTCTCTTTGGGTGTCCACCGCTGCGCGGAGGAACCGCGAGTGTCCTAGATTCTTCTGTAGTATTCGATCTTTATTAGCTAATAGCCAGTGATGTACTATTCAATATTATATATTATTCGAGACGATGTATTCGAGATTATATCTATTATTCTAGACGATGTATTCGAGATTATATCTATTATTTGAGACGATGTAATTTGAATACTAAATTGTTTTATATTTCTTTTGGATTAGTTAAACAAAAGCTATGGCGCATAATACCGACGAGAGAGGAGAATGACCATGTTCGATATGATACGCGAGCGGATGATAATCGAATGAAGAAGATTATGACGGCTCTGAATTTCTAAACAACACGGAGAGGGTGATATGATATTCGATCGCGACGATTTAAATTGATGAAGTCATGAACTACGATTATGACGATGACGAAGAACATGTTGATCCTGAAACAACAAAGACCAGCGAGGTATATATATTTATATAAGCGGGCATCCGGTGATCATCACATGTTTTAAATGACTTGAAGATATATTAACGAATCGATCTTTGTTCTTTCAGCCATCCGGATCGAGCAAATCTTGAGCAAAATGATTTAAACGAGGCCCGAACAAAAAGTTGAAGTCGGGCGTAAAGTACAATATCGAGGCATGCAGCCCTACTGGCAAACCATTAGCGCCAAAGAAGATTGCGGACAAGTTCGTTCGTCAGTGCGGAGTTCTTGTGAAGGACCAACTCCCGATCAAACTTCAAGAATGGAGAGAGCCAGCAAAGCCACGTCCAGATGTTACTTTTGTTGACAAGAATCAAAAAGATCTGCTTTGGGATACTCTCATGGAACATTTCACCCTACTAGATCATTTCACAGAAGCAGATGTTTAGAAAGTCAAGGAGGCTGCTCTTAGGATGATGGCAATTGCATTCAAGAACTACAAGAATTGTGTATGGAAGAAGTACGTCAAGGGAGGAAGGAAGACTCCAGTATTCAAGGGAACACTAGAGAACCAACGTGATCATTGGGACGATTTCGTGAAATTCAAGGATTCGGAATTAGCTAAGGAACGGTCGAGAATAAACAAGAAGAATGTCGAAAAAAGGATAAGTTCCATAAGCTGGGGCCAGGTGGCTATGCGGTGGCAATGCCTAAGTGGGATAAGTCTGAGAAAGAGGTGGAGGATGCAGGTGTCACTCCGGCTACTAAGAGCTGGCCCCCCAGGGTCAGGACTTGGTTCTATACGCATGGGGGGAGTTGGACCCGGAGACAGGCAATGTTTCGACGAGGGCAAGTCTGATGGGAGCCGACGATGCGATACTTGTTGCAATAGAAGAGGCACGGTCGAGGGTGTTCCAGCCCAACAGAGAGAACGACGAGCTTACGTGTGCCCTGGGAAATCCTGAACACCTGGGAAGAACACGAGGCAAGGGCGCTATTCCGTGGTATGAGGGGTTTTCAGAATGGAACACCGACTACAGAACCCGTGCGAGAAAGAAGATTGCGGAGGAGAAGAAGAGGAAGATGGAGGAGGAGCAGAGGAAGAGGGACTATGAACGCCTTCAAGGCCTAGAAGCAAGTCAAGCGGAATTGGCAGTCAAATTCCAACGGCAGCAGGAGCAGATCGACTCACTCACCCATCAAAGGGGGTCTCAGCAGCTGCAGCAGCTAGCGGATGATCCAGCATTAGATAGCACCGGCCCATCCATGCCGAGAAGCAGCGTGGGTTCCGTCCCGGACGACGCAATGCTGGGTAGATACCCCATGGATAACATCCCGGAGAACACTAACTGCGAGCTACACGTCAAAATGAAGAACATATCCATGAAGGTGGCGGACGGCTTTGCTTTCACAAATCCCCCCGAGGCAACCTTCCATTGCAACCCGATTCCAGCGGGCTATGCTCGTGTCTTGGTTGATGAGATGGTGGACCCACCATATTCGGGGCTACAGCTTGACATTGCTGGAGGTGACGGCGAGCGCTTTCTCGGAGAGGCCAAACATCGTATCATCCTATGGAAAAAGGATTGCATCATCTTTCGAAGGCCACCGACACCTCGTCAGCCGAGTCCTCGTCGAAGTCCGCCACCGAGTCAGCAGACTCCCGCTCCCGCAAGTCCACCAAGTCCGGCAAAATGTCAGGCCACTCCTCCTCCTCCAAGTCCGGCAAAGTGTGAGGACAATCCTCCTCCTCCAAGTCCGCCACAGCGTCAGACGTCCACTCCTCCTCCAAGTCCAGCACAACCTTAGGCCACTCCTCCTCGTCTAACTCAGCCCCGTCAGCCGTCTCCGCCACCTCAGCAATCGCAGAAGAGACACCCCACAGCTATGGTGCGTAGCGGTACGTGTCGAGGTAGTACAGGAAGTACAGGCGGAGGAAAGCGATATAAATATGGTCCAAGCCTCAAGCCTCTTCCGCAGAGGTCTTATGACAGGTCCGAGGAGGAAATCACAGCCATATCGAAGGCCGAGGTGGAAGCCCATTTTGCACCGAAACCGCCACCGCCGCCAAGGGAGAAAGTGCCTGAGGAAACGATTGACCACTTCATTCGTATGGCTCAACCACCAGCTCCCAAGCCTGTTGACACAGACTATGAGCGCCACATCAGGAAGTTAAATCGAGCACGTCTACAAAGGGAGGCGAGCATGTCTACATCGGGATCGAGCAAACAAGAAGCAGCTGCCAAAAAATGCAGGAAAACCATTCCCCAGCTGGGAGAACAGGTGGCGCAATCGATCCCCTCGCTTGTTGTGCCAACAATAGGTGACAGTACGCACGCCCAATATTATTGTGGACAAACAGTGCACGTTCCCGAGGTGGGCAATGTGGTAATAATGGAGGAGCATATAATGCAGGCCAAAGTTCTCAACATCACTGGTGGACAACTCCTCGAGATCGAGCCCATGCCTTTGCTTAGAGAGGATGAAATAAAACGGAAATATGTCCGGGGCCAACCTTTGGTCGCGCCATACAAGGTCAAGAACCTCCCAACGAGAATGTATGAATTGCATCAATGGTACATGAACATTACCAAGATTTCAGATCGATTGTCCCTCATGGTGAATGTCAAGCAGGACCAATACTTCCATGAGAAAGCTGTGTCCGTTGAGTATTTAGAACTGTTTCAATTATACAATCAAGACGCACTCGACAAATCTATCATCAGTTGCTATTGTCTGTAAGTGATTTCTTTTTATAATTTAAGTCTCAAGCTAGCTGTAGTGATCCTTTTGATCAATCATTACCTGTAATTATCCTCACTATATTCTTTTCTGTGGTATTATGCAGGATGAAGATATATGAAATGAGAAAAGGTGGACGCTTTGGCATTGGGTTCATTGACCCAGACACCGTTAATGAATACACATGGAAGATAAATGGACGTCAGAAAAAGAACGTAGAGGACAGCATGCTAGAGTTCTTGAAGCGCCTCAAATACAATGAAGATATACTACTTCCTTACAACTTCTAGTGAGTCACAATGTCTTGTACTACAAATTCTCTGTTTTTGCCTACTAGCCAGCTACATGTTTTTGCTTACATATGCCCGCTTAATTAAGACATGCAAACGTGTGTGCATGCAGATTTCACTGGGTCTTGTGTATCATTAAAGTTGACGCCGGAACAGTTGAAGTACTGGACTCACTAATCTTAGAAAAAATTGACTATAACATCTTGTATGGCATAGTCAACAGGTAATTTCAATCATTATTAACTATATATCTCGGCCTATTTAGTTCGTCCTTTCATGATATGAACTATTTAATGACCCCTTTATTCATTTTCTTTGTCGGCGGGCAGGGCTTGGGCAAGGTTCATCGCTGTCACGCCCGGTGAATGAAAAAAAAAAGCTTAAATGGTTTCGACCCAAGGTAAGCAATTAAGTAGTACTAGCTAGCTAGCTAGCTGCCATCTCTTTAATTATCATGCTTGATTAATTTTTATCTAATCAAATTCCATTCTCGTAAAGGCCCTGAAGCAAGCGTAGGGGACTGATCTGTGTGCATTCTGCGTTTGCGAGAACATTCGCATGATGGTGTCTAAAAGGAGGAGATCTCAAAGACAGGAATGGGTATGCTTGTCAGAACACTATTCACAATTTTTACACCATTATCGATATCTAGTCACACAACTAATAAACATGCATATTGATCTCCTTCTTAACAGTTCAAAGAGGTGCGGGAGAAGCTCATAGAAACGGAGCGGGTAGAATCACTTCAAGAGGAAATAGCGGGATTTTTGCTCGACCAGGTCAGGGTTGACCTGGACCGCGCCCGTTGACTGCTGATGTCACAGTGACGCAGTGCTGACGCAGTAAATCCTTTTCTGGATTTATTCTTATATAGGAAATTCCAGAAAATGTTGCAAACTTCAATAATTCATAGTAATTCAACCGTAACTCCAAATCAAATAAATTATATATGAAAAATTATCAGAAAAATCCAATCTATCCATCTGTACTAGTTTCATGCATGTTTAGACAAGTTAACCTCATGTTTAGTGCAGAACAAGATAAAGCACTAATAATGACCATGCATGAGCTTGAAACTTGAATCTTTGATTCAAAATGGTTCAAACCCATCTGGTTGTAGTTGCATCAGGCCAACACACTCATATTTCCATGTCATAGCATGCATCATATTGTGCATTGCATTGATCGTGTTTCTTCTCTGTTTGCCGGTGTTGTTCCCCCTCGGTAGACATTGTACCGACGTTGTGATCGTTGACACTGATGAAGACTCAATGCTATCTTCAGAAGTGCCAGGCAAGCAAAACCCCCTTGTTCATTCCGATACAAACCCACTCTCTCGCTCCTGCTCTCTTTTACTGCATTAGGACAACATCGATTCAACTGTTACTTACTGCGGTAGTTGAACCCCTTTATCCTCTGCATGACCTGTCATTCCACAGTAAATAGATGAAACCCACTAGCATGAGTAGGAGTTCTTTGAGCCCTGTTGTGCCTACTCATACATGCTTGTTTGTCATGCCTGCTACTGCTTAGAGTTGAGTCGGGTCTGATTCATTGAGGATGAATCAGAGGTGTGTGAACATGTCCTACTATGTGTGTGAGCAAAGAGTGTGAACACAATTTGGTAAAGGCAGCGGTGAGAGGCCATGTAGGAGTACATGGTGGGTTGTCTCATTGCAGCCGTCCTCAGGAACTGAGTTCTGTGTTTGTGATCCATGATTCAGCTACTACCACGCATTGGGCCCGAAACCAATGGACCCTCTTGGCTTCTTAATCACCCTTGTCCTCTGTCCAGGAGTTGCAAGTAGTTTTTGGTGTTTGTAGTATGCTGGAGGCCGTGCGCAGCGCTGACTGTAGGGGTGGGCTGTGATGCGGTAGGCACGTGGCCGGGTTACCGGGCGGCCGTTTGGTGTCACGGAACCCTGTACACATCGTTTGGGGCTGTGAGCGAAACTCCGACCGGATCTCCTCATGGATGGAACCCGAATAGGTGATAAACCTGGACTAGAGACTTGAGTGTTTAGGTAGTTCGTGGCCAACACCCACGTTGGGCATCCGCTTGAAGGTTGCCGAGTACATGTCATGTAAACGGCGGTAAGTGGTGAGAGCGTGTGTGAAGATGTACACCCCTGCAGGGTTAACATCATCTATTCGAATAGCCGTGTCCGCGGAAAAGGACTTCTGGGTTGCCTGTATAGTTCATAGACAAGTGAAAGTGGATACTCTAAAATACGCAAGATAAGTGTGAGTGCTATGGATGGCGTTCTCGTAGGGAGATGGGAGCGGATCCATAGTGGTGTATTGATATGGTGAATATGTGGACTCGTGTGCGCCACCTCAAAGGAGTTACTTGCAGTCGTAGTTTAGGATAGCCACCGAGTCAAAGCTGGCTTTGCTGCAGTTAAACCCCACCATCCCCTTTGTTGATAATGATGCATATGTAGTTAGTTCTGATGTAAGTCTTGCTGGGTACATTTGTACTCATGTTTGCCTATTTTATGTTTTTGCAGAGAGACTTCAGTCTTGCTAGTAGTTCCGCGTGGACTTCGACGTTTAGCTTGTTACCTCAGCTACGATCTTGTGCCCTCGGCAGATCTCGGTAGATAGTCGCTTCTAAGCCTTTTTCATTTGTAGATGTCTCAGACTCGGACATGTTAGCTTCCGCTTGTGCTTTAACTTGTATGCTCTGAATGTTGGGTCGTGAGACCCATGTTTGTAATATCTCGCTCCTCGGAGCCTAATGAATAAATACTTGAGTCGTAGAGTCATGTTGTGATGCCATATTGTATTTGCACATATCGAGCATCTTGTGTGTATGCTATTGAAATGCTTGGTATGTGTGGGATCTGACTATCTAGTTGTTTATCTTTAGTAGCCTCTCTTACCGGGAAATGTCTCCTAGTGTTTCCACCGAGCCATGGTAGCTTGCTACTGCTCCGGAACACTTAGGCTAGCCGGCATGTGTCCTTCTTTGTTCCTGTGTCTGTCCCTTCGGGGAAATGTCACGCGATGAATACCGGAGTCCTGTTAGCCTGCTACAGCCCGGTTCACCGGAGTCCTGCTAGCCCAGTGCTACAGCCTGGATTCACTCGCTGATGACCGACACGTTCGATGCTGGGTCATGGATGCCTGTCCCTGTAAGTTTGTGCCACTTTGGGTTTACGACTAGCCATGTCAGCCGGACTCCTTATCATATGGATGCTAGTGACACTATCATATACGTGTGCCAAAAGGCGCAAACGGTCCCGGGCAAAGGTAAGGCGACACCCGTGGGAATACCGTGCGTGAGGCCCCAAAGTGATATGAGGTGTTACATGCTAGATCGATGTGGCATTGAGTCAGGGTCCTGACAGACCAGGTCATAAATCCGAAGGGAGAATTCTATTACCCGCTACCGCCCCCATGAAAACCACTTCCAATTGTCATCGTGCTCCGAAGGCACCAATTAGGCTAATGCCACTGGCTCCGAAGGAAACATTCATATGTAGGAGAAATTGTATATAGCTATACATGTGTGTATGTGTGAATTAATTAATATGGTGGTTTGTGAGACATTGATGATATATATATGCATGATTGGTTCTACTAAAATTCTATGTGTGTGTGTGTGTATATATATATATATATATGACGTGTACAATGTGTAGTATCGTAAAATACCAGCAAATGAAAAAGAATTAAAATGGAAACACAAAATTAAATGAAAAAGAAATCATAAAACTAAAAACCCCCCAAACCTTATATTACCGGTTGGTCTTACCAACCGGTACTAAAGGGCTCCAGGCCCCCGGAGCTGGCTCATGCCACGTGGTTGCCCTTTAGCACCGGTTCGTGCTGAACCGGTACTGAAGGGGGGGTGCTTTAGTGACCACAATTTAGTGCCGGTTATGTAACCGGCACTACAGGGCCTTACGAACCGGTGCTAATGCCCGGTTCTGCACTAGTGTTATCAGTCACATTAACCTCAAAACGGCACTTGAACCACTTCTCACGGTGCTCAGCTTTCTGGTGTGTCACTATGTATTTTTGATTCACTATGATTTCTTCAACATCATTCCAGATTCATACAGTATCGCCCCGAAAATCTCGAACATCTTCCTGGTATATATCTTGCTCGCATGGACTTCAAGAGCTGTATTCACTTTGAGCACAGCGCAACTCTATTCGAGAAAATCAGATGATTCCACATACACGATGAGTTAGTGCATGGTTTACAGGAATCAATTCATATAATCTTATTTTGCATTTGTGCATGGTTTACAGCAAACAATTCTTACCAGTCTTGTGTGTTTCTCTTGGAAACCTTCCTCCTGTTCTTGGTCGAACTGGAGCTTGATGTATTGTTTGACAAAAAGATTCATTGAACACGACGGAGGGACGTACTGCTTCAACACGTGGTTTGCGCTTTCGCTACTGCCAGTGCTGGTTTGCCTATCACAAAATTTCCCAGCAAAGTAAGGTTTTGCCCACTTTTGCCTAGTCTCGTATATCTGTGTTAGATATGGATTGCTTTTCAGTGAATATTTGTCAAGCAGTGCTGCCCAGCCGTCCTCGAATTCTTCAATTGTCAGCATCTCATGAACAAGCTTGTGGAATTCAGCCCTGAAATCTGACTTCTTGGTGTAATGAGCAACCAAGTTTTCTTTAGCCTTCTTCAGGACGTGCCATTTGCACCAGCGATGCGTCGAATTGGGATACACGTCCTCGATCGCCTTTTCCATGGCTCTAGCTTGATCGGCCAAGGAAACATGCAAGGTAATGCAACTATTTTGCGGGACTTCAAACGATACAAACATATTTTTTGTTTGGGAGACGGTCGTGTTACCTGTTAAAATTGTAATTGGTTTTTTACCACCCATCATCTTCACGAATTCGTCGAAAATCCATTTGAATGTATCCTCGGTCTCATCTCACATCAAAACCCCCGCATAAAGCACACTTTGAGAATGGTTATTCACCCCCACGAACAGGCCAAGAGGCATATCATACAGGTTGGTTTTGTATGTGGTGTCGAAAGTGACAACATCACCAAAGTGATGGTACTGTGTTTTGCTACGACCGTTTGTCCACATAAGCGTCCGTATTCTACTCTCTTCATCTACGTGAACATTGTACGTGAACTCGCCATCTTGTGCTTTCATTTCTAAAAAAATGGCCATCGTCTTTCGCACATCATCATCAGCCTGCTCTCTGCTGAGCTTTCCACACAGAGTCCTTAAACATCTCTTGGTGAACGGCACATTCTCAACTCTACCGAAAAACGTTGCGATTATACTATAAACCTTGCTCAGGTTTACATTGTTCTGTCTCAGTTGGGAAACTAGCTCTCTAGTGTATTTGTCAATATGTCTATGCGAGGGGAAATGCAACTTCTCAGCACAAGTATTCAGCATGGGGTGGTTGTGATTGGACCTGAATTCATTGATGTACCATCCTTCATCGTCAGTTCGGAGAAGCCTTATCATGGCCTGGCATTGGCATCGTGAAGATTTCGAATTTGCTTCTTTTGGTTTGCCCTGAAAAAACAGAAGCAACCCAAAATGCATTTAGACATGCAGTTTCAAAATTGTTAACTGATCAAGATTTGCGGATGGGGTGGAGCTAAGACATACCGAGCAGCACTAGTAGAAAACAACCCATTAGTCCCGGTTCGTAAGGGCCTTTAGTCCCGGTTCATGAACCGGGACTAATGGGTCGTTACTAATGCCACCAGACATTAGTCCCGGTTCAAAGACGAACCGGGACCAATGTGACTCCATGTGGCGATGTGCACCGAGCCCATCGAGAGTCTTTGGTCCCGTTGGTGGCTCCAACCGGGACCAAAAGTCTTTTTAAGAAAGTGGCTGCTTTAGGGGTTTTGTGGTTTATTTTAGGTTGTTATTTATAGCTAGCTAATAGAGAGAAGTGTCCTCTCATCTTCGTCCTTGGTTTATCAACGCTGCTGCTATATGTTCATTGCACCCGCAGATATATGACATGGCTCATGCATGCTTTGCATCATACATCATCATATATATGTATATAATAAAGTCCTACTAATCATGCATCATCATACTACTTCTACTCGTTATTAATAATAAGTCATACGATCATCATCCTCATATATAGTCATCGAACCCAACCCTACATATATAATTGTTCTTAGCACATGATCATCAGTACCAGGTATAGGACCTAAAACACCCTTAAGGTAAAATAGCATAAAACAATATAGACCCTGACTCTCCATTATGAAGAATGGCGATCATCCTGTCTCCAATTTTTGCCTTTAGCTGCTTATTGCTTCCAAGAAGCTCCTTACGATCGTCCATACATTTTTCCATTCTTTGATTGTTATGTCTCCACTTCTTTTAGAAACCCGATATGGACAGTTGAGATTCGTAGGACGACCTGGTAGTATGTTCAAAACATGAAGGCTACCACGCGTATACATCATATGAGGGACACACTCATTCGGGATTATCTGTTGAAAAACATAGTAATAACCGTCAGAGTTAGCAATGATGTACTAGTTTAGAAGTGTGCAAAAAGATGCACGGATGTTGTAATAGTAAAAAATAATCGTACCAAGGTATCTCCATGGTAGTTACCGTAGTTCAACACGTGCACTAGTGGCACGTATTGACCATAATGTTGAGGAGTTTGATTGTAGATATTGTAATTCTCAAGATCTCTACAAAATCCGACTAGATGTCGTTTCTCCCGATAAGTTAATTCGCAGCCTTCGGTGTAGTACGTTCTGCTACCATCTTCCGCACATTCTTTGAAGAATGAAAATAAGCTGTCAATGGAGATAAGTTGTCAACTATATATTTTGAAATAAACAATATAAATTACTTAATAACTATGTTTAGCTCACATGAGGGAAGAACTGGAGGTGTATGCACAAAGACCCAAATCGTAGGTGTCTCTTGCTCGATTGTAGGATCACCAAGATCCATGGTGATAATCATACCCTCATCAAGACCATACATCTTGCAAAATGCATCCCAATTTTTGCAACCAAAATGGGTTACACTCTGAGCATTGTACAGCTTTACTTGAAAATCCACATCATGTTCGGTACTTAGGACAATTTTTTTGGTTTTGAAATTTTCATGGTCTTCAAAATCCATCCTCTCCAAGACATAGCGTCTTGCAAAGCATGGGATAAGCTAGTTGAATTGAAAAATATGAAAATTACACGTTAAAATAGTTGAAGTCGTGCTTAATTACGAAAAAAAACTATTGTAAATGCTATGCATCGTATGAACATCGCAAGTCTCCTCGAGCTTAATGCTGAAGCGCCGATCTTCCTCCAGCTCAATGAATCATCGCACATACCTCGGTCATCGTGGCACCAACGCACTCCCAGGCGATTTTAAATGCGTCGAGATGAGGACGACATTTCGACCTCGTTCATAATTCAAATATTAAACTAGATCATTATTATAAATCACGGGTTGACTATCGATGATCGATGTACGTCTGGGTTGAATATTATACCAAATTGTCTAGCACACGGAATGAAGGAGAACTTATCCAATATGAGCATTCAATAAGCAAAACCAAATCACATAATAAAGTATATATTCAAATTAGCATGCATTCAATAATTATAAGCAAAACTACATCATCTCTTGGTGTCCGTACATCATCGAATATTATCACTAATAAAACTAGAACCGTAGCGCCCGATGGGTATCGACGCGGCGGTGGACACCAAAGATAAGGAACCATCACAGATCATAGCTCGGTGAGATCCTCAAGAACATGCGGGTATTGTCGAACCTCCCTCCAATGCAACCATGTAGCGACGGACGTGCTCGTCCTCCTCGCTGACACGATGACGTACCACATCCGCGGTGTCCGGATGCCTCACCACCACATCGCCCACGCTACCGCCACCAAACAAGGATCGGGTCAACAACGGGCTGCCTCCTCACCAACCTACTACGTCCCCGAAGGTAGCACCTCCCAATACCAACCCGCGGAGACCAGTCCCTAACATGACCCTGATCAAGCAGGCCTCCATCGCCGACTCGACGACAGCGAGGATGCGGGATAGGCATCGCCGACGTCGACGCGGGAACTACTTCTATATATATTTAAATAAAAGTAGTCTTATTAATTAAATCTATCTAGCTCAACTACTAAACATTTACTATAAATAAATAAGTAGTACTTACTAAAAACAAACTACTTCATATATAAACTACTTCTTCTTTTTTTCCTTTTTCTAAATTACTACACATCTAATCCTACATAAAGATCTAAATTACTACACATCTATTTACAGGAAAAAATCTAACATAAAAAACTAACATAAAAATCTAACATAAAACATCTAACATAAAAACTAACTAAAAAATCTTTTTACAGAAAAAAATCTAACATAAAGAAACTAACATATAAAAACTAACATAAAAAATCTAACATAAAAACTCACATAAAAAATCTTACATAATATGAACAAATTTTACAGAAAAAAAACTAACATAATATAATACATATCTAAATTACTACACATCTAATCCTACAAAAGATCTAAATTACACAATATGAACAAATTTTACAGAAAAAATCTAACATAAAGAAACTAACATAAAAAATCTAACATAAAAATCTTACATAATATGAACAAATCTTTTTACAGAAAAAAATCTAACATAAAAACTAACAAATTAATTACACAATCTACATTAACTACATATCTAAATTACACAATCTAATCTAACAAAATATCTATGAACTACAAAAAATCTAAAACAAATCTAAGAAAAATTAAAAAGAGGCGACTGCAGCGGCGACGGCGACGGCGAGGTCTTGCGCGGGCGGCGACGGCGTTGAGGCGGCGTGGGCAGGCGGCTGCAGCGTCAGGGCGGGCGGGACGGCGACGGCGCCGGTCGGGTCGGTCGGGCGGGCGACGTCGACGGCGTCGGGCGTTTCGGTCGTGCGCGCAACAACGGCGTTAAGCGGCGCGTGCCGGCCGGCGACGGCGAGGGAAGCGGGCAGGCGGCGACGGTGTCGGGCGGCAGGGATGCAAGGCGTCGTGAGAGGAGCAGAGAGATCGAAGTGGCGGATGCGGTTCTGAAATTTTCCTAAGTGCTACTTATATAGCAAAGGCTTTTGTCGGTTAGTGGCACAAACTGGACCAATGCCCTTTTAGTCGGTTGGTGCCACCAACCGACCAAAGACTTTTTTCAGCAGCCCAAAGGGCGGAAGCGAAGATTTTGGTCCCGTTGGTGGCACAAACCGACAAAAGAGGGCATTGGTCCCGCTGCAGCCTGACGAACCGACAAAGAGAGATTGGTCCCGTTGGAGCCACCAACCGACCAATGAACTCTGCAGCTGTTTTTTGTTGATTCTTCCAGCAGCTTCGTTTTAGTCCCACCTGCAAGCGAGAGGCACTCGCAGCTGTTTATAAGCCCCGAGTGCGAGATACAATGACGAAGAGGCTCAATGCTCCTCAAGACGTTGGTTGGCTTCAACCCTTGCGGGATCTGATGAGACTGCATGAGCTATGTGCGGTCAGATTGACACTATCCCAAAGGGTTGAAGCAGATTAACGAGCATTGCGTCTCTTTTTATTTGTAATGACTTATTATAACTCGTAAAAAATAATAATAGCAGAAAAAGAAAAACTATATAAAAACTACTCGAAATGAATAGAAGCAAAAAATAGTTGTGATTAACTATAGTAAAAAGGAGCATATATGCTTATTTTTAATAGCTTATTACAACACGAAATAAAAAGAAAAAATAAATATAGCAGAAAAAGAAAAAAACTATATAAAAACTACTCAGAAATGAATAGAAGCAAAAAATAGTTGTGATTAACTATAGTAAAAAGGAGCATATATGCTTATTTGTAATGGCTTATTACAACACGAAATAAAAAGAAAAAATAAATATAGCAGAAAAGAAAAAAAACTATATAAAAACTACTCGAAATGAATAGAAGCAAAAAATAGTTGTGATTAACTATAGTAAAAGGAGCATATATGCTTATTTTTAATGGCTTATTACAACACGAAATAAAAAGAAAAAATAAATATAGCAGAAAAAGAAAAACTATATAAAAACTACTCGAGAAATGAATAGAAGCAAAAAATAGTTGTGATTAACTATAGTAAAAAGGAGCATATATGCTTATTTTTAATGGCTTATTACAACACGAAATAAAAAGAAAAAATAAATATAGCAGAAAAAGAAAAAAACTATATAAAAACTACTCGAAATGAATAGAAGCAAAAATAGTTGTGATTAACTATAGTAAAAAGGAGCATATATGCTTATTTTTAATGGCTTATTACAACACGAAATAAAAAGAAAAAATAAATATAGCAGAAAAAGAATAAAACTATATAAAAACTACTCAAAAATGAATAGAAGCAAAAATAGTTGTGATTAACTATACTAAAAAGGAGCATATATGCTTATTTTTAATGGCTTATTACAACTCGTAAATAAAAAGAAAAAATAAATATAGCAGAAAAGAAAAAAACTACTCGTAAATGAGTACAAATGCGCTTATAGAGGAATTCAACTTAAATTCATAACAATTTCAAGAGAAATCCGTATGAATTTATACTAAATTACCTATATAAGCGCATCTATTTTCATTATCGGAGGAGCTCAATAAAGTAGAGAGGGAGGGCTTATAAACCAGTCCGTTCCCTTGATTGGCGAGGTGGGACTAAACTCACAGTCGCAACGGGCACCAACCTTTTAGTCCCGGTTGATGGCTCGAACCGGACTAATGAAATCCTTTGGTCCCGTTCAAGCCACCAACCGACCAATGGGTTAGGGCAGAGCGAGACCATTGGTCCCGGTTCGTCCCACAAACCGGGACCAATAGGTCTAGATGAACCGGGACCAATGGCCCACGTGGCCGGGCGGCCCGGGGCTCACGAACCGGGTCCGATGCCCCCATTGGTCCCGGTTCTGGGTTGAACCAGGACTAATGGGCTGGACCGGCCTGGACCATTGGCCCCGTTTCTACTAGTGCAGCAGCAGACGAACTCCTGCATGCATTTCATTCCTTTTACATTAGACCTGCTCTTTGCATACCGAACCCCAAATCTAGTTTCCCAAGAATACAGGTTGTAGAACTCATATGCCTCATTTATTGAATCAAATGGTCAACCCAACCGACGGGGTCACCACAGTTTCTGAATGCCTATCTGCAAACCCGGTTAGCGCTTTTTCCCGCGCGGTGACATGTTGCTCTTTCGTCTGGCATGACATCCCTCCGTTTCCTGAAACATGGACACAAGCAATTCAATCAGACCAGCACGACAGTTTTGGGATGAAACAAAATGCAAGGAACAACACATACCTGCTAACCCAGCCAACTTTGTCGTCCATCGCTACATACGCGTTCCCCGCCCTGCTGGACTTTCTCTCATCTGAATCACTGCCGTCTGGTACAACACCTTCGACTGTATCCAACAAATCGGCGAATCGGCCGCTCGGGTCATCTTCGACGACCTCTCGCACTGTGCCCATGGATCCCGGACGCCTTGCAAACCCCGGCGAATCCGGTGAGATTGTCGGCTCGGTCGAGTCATTGGATGGCCCAGATCCACAACCACGCACCAACAAACTGTGAAATCGGAAGAAACGCCCCATAAATCACTTGGGTAACCATGAACTAGATGGGGAAGGCGAAGAACAGAAGCAGATTAATTGGCCTGACCTGATCTCCGTGTCCGCGGACTCCATCTCCGAAACCTGGGTGACGGCGCGGCGACCCTGTCTCCAAGCGCCAGAGGTGGAAGCTAGATGTGCACTAAGTTCACCGCACGGCCGCTCCAACCACGCCCACCAGGCAACCAGAAACATTTATTCCTAGTCCGGGGATCCATCTCGCGCACCGTATTGATACGGATCTTAAATGCACATGGGCCACACACACGGCGTATAACGAGACGTATTCTCATCGATGTGGATAAGGCGGCCTCGTATTTGCCAGAGTGCCTATTAAATGTAGGAATCGCGACGTGCCGATGAACGGACTAGATATCGGCAGCGCGTGGCTGCATGTCCCAAAAATCTGCGTCGCTTTTCTTTTGGCTATTCATCCAAGACATTATGAACAGTAAAGAACTGTTGATAAAAAAACTTCTTCGTGGAGGATGCAAACTGTGTATTGTGGACAGAAGTCACCAATGAAACATTGTTACACCATTTCTACAGATGAGACATTAGTCAAAACTATTGGTGGAGCCTAGGATTTGAATGGAATAATGACCTTGATAATGGTGACATGTACATTGAGGCCAAATTGAGATTACTCTTACTATTATTCACTCATTTTTTTACGGAAATCTAAATAAAAAGGAGATAGTTGGTATTCTTCTGTGGATTGATACGTCTCCGTCGTATCTACTTTTCCAAACTCTTTTGTCCTTGTTCTTGACTCTAATTTGCATGATTTGAATGGAACTAACCGGACTGGCATTGTTTTCAGCAGAATTGCCTTGGTGTTATTTTTATGCAGAAATAGAAGTTCTCGGAATGACCCAAAACTTCACGGAGAATATTTTTGGAATAAATAAAAATATTGGCGAAAAAATCAACAGACAGGGACCCACCTGCTGTCCACAAGGGTGCAGGGCGCGCCCCACTACCTTGTGGGTCCCCGGGACCTCCACGGACGTCAACTCAAACACCATATATTCACGTTCGGGGAGAAAAAATCAAAGAGAAGGATTCATCGCGTTTTACGATATGGAGTTGCCGTCACCTCCTGTTCTTCATCGGGAGGCCAGATCTGTAGTCCGTTCGGGGCTCCGGAGAGGGGAAATCGTCGCCATCATCATCACCAACCTTCCTCCATCACCAATTTCATGATGCTCACCGTCGTGCGTGAGTAATTCCATCGCAGGCTTGCTTGACGGTGATGGGTTGGATGAGATTTATCATGTAATCGAGTTAGTTTTGTTAGGGTTTCATCCCTAGTATCCACTATGTTCTGAGATTGATGTTGCTATGGCAGTCATTGCCCCGTGGACCGAGCCATTCCTAGCCTACTTAACTAGGCAGGAACTTCCCGAGGACCAAAACAAGGCCCGCTGCATAGTACGGCGATCTAAAGCCTATACGGTCCATGAGGGAGAGCTTTATAAGAAAAGCACAACCGGCGTCCTTCAAAGGTGTATCTCCGAAGAGGAAGGGAGAAATCTTCTGGCTGAAATTCACACCGGACTCGGTGGGCACCACGCGTCAGCCCAGGCCCTTGTAGGCAAGGCCATCCGTACAGGATTTTATTGGCCGACGGCCCGAGCAGATGCTCAGGACTTAGTCCAACGATGCGTCGGTTGCCAGCTCTTTGCTAATCAAAGCCACATGCCACCCACCGCCCTCAAAACTATACCCATCACCTGGCCGTTCGCGGTCTGGGGGCTTGACATGGTTGGACCCCTTAAAGGAGGAACCCACAAGCAAAAATACCTATTGGTCATGGTGGACAAATTCACCAAATGGATAGAGGCCAAGCCAGTTAAGACGGCCAAATCTGGACCCGTGATAGACTTCATATCAGGAGTAGTACACCATTACGGCGTCCCCCATAGCATCATCACTGATAACGGCACGAACTTCACGGCCGACGAGGTTAAACTCTGGTGCAAAAACATGGGCATCAAGCTCGACTACGCTTCAGTCTATCACCCTCAAACTAACGGTCAAGTCGAGCGAGCAAATGGTCTAATCATGAGCGGCATCAAACCCAGACTAGTGTGGTCCCTCAAGGAATCTAACACGCACTGGGTAGAGGAGCTCGACTCTGTACTCTGGGGGCTGCGGACCATGCCGAATCGCACTACCGGATTCACACCATTTTTATGGTATACGGCGCAGAGGCAGTTTTGCCCTGCGACATAATTCATGACTCACCTCGCATGCGCATGTACAAAGAAAGAGAAGCCGAGCTGGATCGGCAGGATATTTTGGACGCCTTAGAGGAGGAGCGCGACGTGGCAAAAGCTCGTTCCGCATTCTATCAATAGCAGGCTAGAAGATATGAAAGCAGAGAAGTACGGGCCAAAACTTACAATGTTGGCGAACTAGTTCTATGCCTGCCGGACAAGAAAAAGGACAAACTCAAGCCCAAATGGGAAGGTCCCTTCATCATCGACCAAGTCCTGACCGGCGGAGCGTACCGTCTACGAAACACATCGGATAACCGACTCGAGCCGAACCCATGGAACGCAGCCCGTCTCCGAAGATTCTACGCCTAGCGCCGGACTATGAGTTCGTCCCCTTCCTCCATCTACATTTTATACTTTAGCTGTCTTTTATTTCTCTCCTTCTCCCTCCCTTTTTCTCAAAGCCTTTGGAGGCTCGCCTGCGCATTGTTCGCACACACTTGACGTGCTACTCGCACTCATCATACCTGGGTGCTTCTTTAACAGAAGCTTATTTATACGGGCTTTATGCCCAACACATGTGTCACACTTCCGCATGTAGCTTTTATTCACCATTATATGCATCGATATGACTTAAGTTTTGGCCAAGCTGGGTTGCCTGGCTCCTGGGCTTCCCCTACGTTCCCGATTGTTCGGCTAGGAGGTAAAGGGAGCACCTCTGCGATTGTTACTGCTGGGTCAGCCGGATGTGTACCTCAGACTGGGTGAAGCCGAAAGCTAGCGTTCTTAAGGGAATATTCGGTCGGTGAATTAAAAGATGATTTCTTACCTATTTATTTATCTGCCCCCAGATGCTTTCCTGCTTTTTTCGTAGTCCGGACATGCACTTTAGGGCATGCCTCCCAGGGAAAGGAACCCCTAACGGAACTATTCTCCCTGGAAGATGTTTCTTACTAGCCATGTAATATAACATAACTAGTTGGGCACTTGTCTGATAAAGCACTAATGACCCCTACGCCTGGTCTCCACGCATGCCCCGGTTCTTTATATAACCGCAAGGGTATTCGGACACACTCCAGACCGTCGGGTCCCGAGGTTGAAGCGAAAAGGTCCGCTACGACAAACGATCTACAATCCGGCTAGAAGGCATTTTACATGTCATTTTAAATTACATAGTCAAATTGACTGATTGTATTCCTCTTCAATACCATCTAATAGGTTGTCTAGTTTACAGTCCCGCTGGGAATACTTTGCGGCCAACTCTACTTGGCCGTACACTAAGCTCACAGGGATCTCCTTCCCATCGGGCCCCACAGGTCCGACCTCGGCCATGTGGTTTGGGTCAACCTTCGCGTACCGCGCCTTCACCATGGCCCAGGCCTCCCTGGCGCCTTGACGGCAGGCCGATATCTTCCATTGCCGGAAGCGCCGCCGTGCTCCCTGAAGCTTCTCCGCAAGCTCTCCAAGACCTTCGGGTAGGGACATGGATGGCCACAAGGCGTGGGCGACTCCGCTCATCACTTGCCGAACTCGTTCGTGCAGTTGCAGCAGCTCGGGAAGTAGGTCACCCGTTGAACCGGGCATTTCCTCTGCAGGACGACCTGTGAGCATACCTACAGACATATTTCTGTTAATCGACTTCCTCGCCGAACTCTTCTCTTCAAAATTTTGCTCAAGCACTTACTATAAATGCCGCGACGAAGCCGCCGATTCTCCTTAACGGAGTCAGACAGCTGGGCACGAACATCTTTTAGTTCCTCACCCAGCTGGGTGTTGGCATCTTGGAGGTTATTTTTCTCTTGCCTCACCCTTGTAAGCACCTTCTCGCCGGCCTTTAGTTGGCGTAGTAGCTGTTGCCTGTCCGGATCTAGTCCGGCTCCATCTGCAATATTATTGTCAGACTTATACACACGCCGCATTTAGCAAATTACTTCTCTTTTGAAGCATATATTACCAGAGGGAGTCTATGTGGCTTCCCCTGTCGCGGCTAGTGCGGCCTCAAGTTGGGCCTTGCACTCTTGAAGCTCCTGGGATAGTTGGGTATTCTTTTCTGTAAGACCCTGCATAACAAATGATCCTTAAATCAGTTATTCTAACCATTTTAAGTCTCGGGGGCTACTGGCATATATAACTGTCAAAATTCCTCACCCGTGTGTCTTTCACATACTGCTCCGTGGCTCTGGCTAGACCATCTTGAGCGGCACGGAGGTGCGCATCTCCCGAGTTAAAGGCATTCAATGCCTCTTGGGAGAAATATGCGTCACGAAGAACTGTCCGGCGGCGCCTGTGATTCATGGCACTCTCCACGTCAGATCTGGTGGCGGACAACCTGTCGGCATCCGACGCGCGCCTTGTGTTTGCCTCGCCTCCGGACCTGGCGTTGGAGCCTGGCTGGCAGAGAAGCGATTGGCAACCTCTCTGGACACAGTCCGGCGAGCGCTCTTTTTCCTGAAAAGATCACGAGCGTTAGTACCCCTTCCAGGGACCTTTCCTCGAAACACGGTGGCGTGCCATACCGTTGCAGCAACGTCTCGATCCGCACCGCACTTCTTTTCCGCCTGCTAGGCCGAGCTACCCCTTGTTGGCCAGCGGCTGTGGACTCGGCTTCCCGCCTCAAAGGCACCTCCCGCGGAACACCATTGGTATGCGGTGATCAGAAATAAGCATGGATGGGTCACGGTATCAAGACTTCGGTCACAGTTACTTGGGAAGCCGGCAAAATTCCAGGGTAGGCGGCCGTAATGGCGACCAAAGCATTGTCGATGCTAAGTTGGTGGAACACCCCATCGATCAGCTCCACCTTTATATCCGGATCCTGTTCGGAGGCCGAATCGAGTGACCGTTCTGGATCCTCGGGTTGTGGAGCCGGGCTGTGTATATCCTCTACGGCCCGGCGCAGTTCCTGCGTCGAAATCACAAAATGAGATACTTAAACCATGGGAATGGGGATTGGACAGGCAAAAAGAAATGACCGCTTACCCAGCTTCGAGGATTGTTCATAGAAAATCCGTTCAGTGGACTAACACGAAGAAAATCCTCCTTTTCCCCTTTGTACAGGCCGGGCAAGATCTTCACCAGATCAGCAACCAATCCCGGCCCCTTACGGCCATGACGGGTGGCATCATACTCCCCGTTGAAATCCCACATGGGGTGGCCCCTATACTGGAGTGGCTGCACCCCCCGCATAATGCATGTGGCCATGACCCCAATCATGGTCAATCCGGAATGAGCCAATAATCTTATTCGGCCCATCAGGTACAGGACGTCCCTGTCATTCTCCCGTTGAGGGCTCCGGGGACGCCAACTTAGGCGTTTCTTCAGGGGAGCATTACTAAACTCCGGGAGGCTGGTCCGAATGGGATCCGGTAGTGGGGCGTCTTCTACATAAAACCATTCTGAAGGCCAGTCTTCGGACGCCTTCTTCGGGGTTCCAGATTGATATCCGGTCCCGGCGATGCGCCATAGTTCGGCTCCGCCCACTTGATATATTGACCCCTCATGAGAACGGGGTACGAGGTAGAATAATCTCTTCCACAGCGCAAAATGAGCCTCGACGCCCAAGAACATGTCGCAAAGGGCCACGAAGCCCGCGATGTGCAGAATGGAGGCAGGCGTAAGGTGGTGCAACTCGAGGCCATAGAACTCCAGGAGCCCCCGAGAAACGGATGTATTGGAAATCCGAGTCCTCTTATTAGATAAGAGACAAAGCATACCCGCTCTCCTTTGGAGGGGTTGGGGACGCTCTCCGCCTGCTTTCCGCCCTTGTAGGTGGCGAGTCCGGCTCAAACCGGAACCATAAAGGCTGGGGGAAGTAATCCCTTAGCTTGGAGCGTCACTAACTCACTGTGAGGGACTGAGCATCTCTCCCAATCTCTAGGCTGAGGGCTGGGAGTGCGAGAGGAGGAGCCGCGTCGACTGTCCATGATGGAATGGATTTTTGTCAGAGGCGCTCCGATGAATACTCGCGGAAGGAGGATGGTGTGATTCGGATCTAGATCCTCGTCTCTTTTTGTAGGCAGCTCATTTGCGCAGCTAGGGGGGAAAGTGTAAAAATACCCTGGCTTTTCGCATTCGTTCGACACGTGGAAGACGGCAATTATTGGGCTTGGAAGCCAAGGAGCTCAGCATTTATGAGAATCCGGACACAATTCGACAAGTATATGGAATTTGGAGAAGAACCCGCCCTGCAATGACGAAGACAATCAACATGCTGGATTCATCATCATTGAAGCCTGGTTTGGGGGCTACTGAGGGAGTCCCGGACTAGGGGGTGTCCGGATAGCCGAACTATCATCTTTGGCCGGACTCCAAGACTATGAAGATACAAGATTGAAGACTTCGTCCCGTGTCCGGATGGGACTTTCCTTGGCGTGGAAGGCAAGCTTAGCGGTACGGATATGTAGATCTCCTACCATTGTAACCGACTCTGTGTAACCCTAGCCCTTTCCGGTGTCTATATAAACCGGAGGGTTTTAGTCCGTAGGACGAACAACACTCATACCATAGGCTAGCTTCTAGGGTTTAGCCTCTCTGATCTCGTGGTAGATCTACTCATGTACTACCCATATCATCAATATCAATCAAGCAGGAGTAGGGTTTTACCTCCACCGAGAGGGCCTGAACCTGGGTAAAAACATTGTGTCCCTTGTCTCCTGTTACCAGCAAGGGCGGAAGAGACCCGCCGCCACCCCGGCTGCTCCGGCGCGTCATAGTCCTTCTCCTCCGCCTCGTAAGAAAGCACTAAAGAAGACAGACGCCGCAGCCGCTCCGTCTGCTCCGGCGTCTAGCAGCACAGCCAGAGGCGGGAGGCAATACAGATACGGTCCACCTCTCAAGCCTCTAGAGAAGTTACCGTACGAGAGGACCGAGGAGGAAAACGCGACAATCGTGCGGACCCATGTGAACGACTTCTTTGAAGGGGTGAAAGCAAAGAGACATCCACCTCCGGAGGAGAAGGTAGATCCGGTGAAAGCAAAGCGCACTCTCGATGCCCTGAGGAAACCGGCAAAGTCTCCGCCGAGAACCAACTATGCGTGCATTACTGAACAGACATATCTCCAAGCGGAGCGATCAGGAAGTACTGTCAAACATCAAAGCTCAAGAGAATGAGCAACTGCGAAAAAAATTGACCAGCTCGGCGAACAAGCAAACCAATCGTGCCCCCCACTCAATGTGTCTAGCGGCAACATCGTCGCTAATGCTCCGGGGATGGTGGCCGGTTACGGCAATCTACAAGATTACCTGCCTGACGATCAACTTCCTGATTTCATGGAGGTGGACGAACACAGATATGAGTACGGGAAGCCTCTCGTCAAAGATGAAAAATCTCTAACAACGATGATGCGAAGATTCCATAATTGGTACATGAAAATCTGCAGAGAGTCTGGGGGGACGAATAGTTTGTATCTGAACATTAAAGAGGAGCACGACCTCGTTGGAACTGATCTATTGTGTGTTCCATTTGAGGAGTTCTTCGCGTTCTTCAATCAAAAGGCCCTCGATAAATTAACGGTCTTTTGCTACTGCCTATAAGTACTATTTCTGTCATTAAGTCTCTATATATAGCTCGGCTCTTTCATTGCATGTATTTATAATTAATTATCCTCAATATATTATGCAGATTGAAGATCGTCGAGTGCAAAAAACAAGAAATTCATGATATTGGGTTCATTAACACAAATATCATAGATGAATTTCTGGTTAAAAAGCACGCCGAAGAGGCCGAGGCCAACTTGCTACAATCGTTGATCAAAAATCAAACCAAAGATACCATACTCTTTCCTTACAACTTCAAGTGAGTATTACTGTCGTGTGCATATTCGGTTTCCCTTATTACTCGAGCGAGGTTACAGTAATGTAATTGATGAGTTATGCATACGTGCGCAGCTTCCACTATGTTCTTCTGGAGATTAAGCTTGAGCGGGGACTAGTAACCGTCTTAGACTCGAGATGAAAAGATCCCGAAACCTATGCGGACATGACTAAATTGCTCAACAAGTAAGTTCAATCGATCATTATCGCACCATATCGGCAACATTTTGTTCATTTCCTGATATCTCAAGTAATAATTATTATTTTCTTTGTCTTGCAGGGTTTGGAAACAGTTCACCGCAGAAGCTCCGGGACTACCGAAGGAGCTGCGATATACATACCCGAAAGTAAGTACTACTGGCTAGCTAGTTGCGTGCATCTCCCGTTGATTCTATAGCTATACTTTCATAAATGCCATTTATAATGCTTCATTATCAGTTTGATTGACCTCTATTTCTCGTAAAGTGCTTGTGGCAGGAATAAGAGAATGATTTCTGTGGATACTACGTGTGCGAGTTCATCTACAACGCGACTTTGAAAAATAAGCGGGGCTACTCTAAAAGACAATATGAAGTGCGTAAGCAATAATATTCACAATTTCATTTTATTACACTATCATTCATGTTGAGTTTCATTCATACATATGTATTAATTAACCCCCTTCTTCAAATTAGACGTGGCAGATGCGGAATGAACTCCTAGAACAAGATCGCATGAAAGCCATTCAAGAGGAATTGGTGGGATTCTTTCTTGACCACGTCATCAATAAAGCCGGAGAATACCATGTGGAAGTTGATTTCAATTGCTAGGAGATTGTAATTAAGAGATCTTACATATTGTATATGTATGTAGCCAGTAGCGTCGGATAGATAATACAAAAACTTGGTTTTCGACCAATCTCTCGGAGAAGGAGAGGTCGATCGATCACTTCTCTCGGTATGCATGACGAACTTCTGTACTTAATGGTGCCCTTCATTTTCTTACTAGCTAGCGTGTCGAGGGCCTCTCTATGTATAGTACGTAGCGTCGACCAAGCACGGACATAAGAGAGGACACTTCTCTCTATTAATTATCTAGCTAACACAATATATGAAACACCTAAATTAACCCCCCAAAACCCCCAACCCCCCCCCCCCCTCTTAAAAAAACAAAAAACCCAGCCACTGGAATGCTGACGCGTGGATGCCTTTTGGTCCCGGTTGGTGCCACCAACCGGACCAAAGGCCCCCCTACCTGGGCTCGGCGCTTTTGACCACGTGGAGGACCATCTGTCCCGGTTCGTGTTAGAACCGGGACTAAAGGGGGGAGGTATTAGTAACGACCCATTAGTCCCGGTTCATGAACCGGGACTAAAGGCCCTTACGAACCGGGACAAATGCCCCTTTTCTACTAGTGCGTGCTTGTATACTTGAATTCATAAATTGAAATGGGCGGGGAGGGACAAGGGGTCGCTGTTTGCAATCTAGTTATATGCAATAGCTACATTTCAGTCGATTGAATTTCGAAGTTGGGTCAGTCGACTTTGGTCGAAGGGAGAAACAACCAGAGGGAAGGAAGAAACTCGCTGGAGGGGAGGAAGAAGCTCGCTGGACAGGCTACCCAGTATCTATCTTACGGTTTAGGGTGGGGATGGTGGTGGATGGCGGTGGTGGGGCACTGGTGTGGGGATTCACCTGAGAAAAAAACTCGGCGCGATGGGGGGAGGGGCTAGCTGGATGGCCGGGGGCGGCGAAAGACTAGTGGTGGTGTGTGTGTGGGGGGGGGGGCGGTGCTCCGTGGTGCCGGTTGGGGGAAAGATGGGGTGAAGAACAAGAGAACGAGGTGGAAGATGGTGCCATGGACGTTGGATCTTGATCCGACGGTTGAGATGAAATCGAGGTTGTGATGAAATCGACTAACCACTTCAATTTGCAGTCAACTAATACGTAGCCACTCCCCTATTTATAACCTGGGACTGGGAAGGTAGTGGGCGTGTAATGACAACTGTTGGACTCGTGAAGCCTGCACGTCATTAAATTAGTCTCGTCTGGCTTCGGTCGCACGACTGCGAAATCGGTACAGGGCCGATTCCAACCGGACCAACAAAAATGGCAAACGACTAGACCATAGGTATACAGATATAGATATAAATAGATAGATACTACTAGATAGATTGATAGATATAGATAGATAGACAGATTTCGATCCAAATCCAGAGTACGATTTTCCTCGTGCAGCAAAGCATGTGACCTCTCCCTACTTGTCTCTCTATATATATGCATTCGTTTGCTCTCATCAGCCACACACACACCAAGGGATAACAACAAATGAAAGCTTACACAACATCATCTAAGTGATATCAGAGAGAGGCTATTATAGAGCACTGACAGTTGACGATGGCGCTGGCCAAGACCATTGTGCTGCTGCTGTGCCTCATAGGCACGGCGGGAGGCGCATTGGGAGGATTATGCATCCCGCCACCGAGGTCGGCAGCCAGAACACCACGCTTAGCCACCAGTGTCCTTACTCCTACCACACCACGGCCGTCGCTTGACTGGCGTGCGCGTGGGGCTGTCACGCCGGTCATGTTCCAGGGACAGATCGGTAAGGAGATTGAGGTTGTTGCTTGCTCAGTACTTGTCTATCAACTACTACCGCTACCCGCGGAGTACATGAATGGAACCTTCATTTGTCACTTGGTCCCTTCCATAGCCAACATAACTAATCTACCTGGACGTGCACACAGGTTCCTGCTGGGCTATATCGTCCGTGGGTGCCATTGAGGGGCTACACAAGATCCAAACTGGAAGGCTTGTCAGGCTGTCGAGCCAGCAGATATACGACTGCTCCAACAAAAGCATGGCCGACTCCGACCTCAAGGCGTTCGACTGGGTGGTCCGCAACGGAGGTGTCGCCTCCGAGGAGACGTACCCGTACGTGGGGCGAGTCCAAGACTGCAAGCGGGAGAAGCTGCATATGATCTCCGCATCGATCAGAAGCTACAAGATGGACATCCGCGATGAGCTTGACCTCTTGGCCGCGGTCTCTTACAAGCCGGTGTCTGTCAGGATGTGGCTCGACCGACCAAGCTTCCACAACTACACAGGGGGCATCTTCACGGGACCATGCGGGAAGGAGGCCCATGGCATGTTGCTGGTGGGTTATGGCGCCCTTGCGGACGGCAGAGAATACTGGATCTTGAAAAATTCTTATGGCGTTCATTGGGGTGACCAGGGGTACTTCTACGTGAAACGTGGCGCCTACCATCTGCCAGGCCTCTGCGGCCTTGCTTTTCTGGTTGCAGAACCCGAATAGACTCTAGACTACTCCATCCCTCTTCAAAAAGAGAAGGCTTATAAACTTATCTCTAGTAAATAATGATACAAAGTTTGATGAAGTTTGTAAGGGAAAACTATCAATAATTACAATACTAAATAGATACAATATAAAAATATGTTTTATTGTGCAATTAGTGATACGAAGTTTGTATTCTAATTGTGATACTATTAGTTGTCTATAAAATAATCAAACATTATTGCATTTGATTTGAGATAAAATTTGATTTTGCACTACTTCCAATGCAATTGAGTGCATGAAGCATGCCTATTGTAGAAGTGCATGCTCTAGCCAATGCAACCAAAAGACTGATCTGATGGAAGAGACTAGGCAGCACATTATACGTCAACACTCCCCCTCACGTGTGGCTCCCTCAGGCCTAAACGTGGACCGAAAGTGGGCTGCAATTTAATTGCGCCAGCCGGGTCTTGAACTCAAGACGTCTTGGCTCTGATACCATGTAGAAGTGCAGGCTCTAGCCAATGCAACTAAAAGACCGATCTGATGGAAGAGACTAGGCAGCACATTATACGTCAACACCTATAGATAGTTGAGCCACTAACAAATTAGTATTACATTTTCTGCAGCCAAGTGATCATGGAGTGCCCGACGCATCTCAAGCTCAAGACTTGATAATTGTTTTGGTCCGCATACATATCAAGCTATAAAGCATGGCGATAAACTTATACTCCCTCCGTTCCCAAATATTTGTCTTTCTAGAGATTTTAACAAATGACTATATACGGAGCAAAATGAGTGAATCTACACCCTAAAATATGTCTGCATTCATCCGTATGTTGTGTTCATTTGAAATGCCTAGAAAGACAATTATTTGGGAACGGAGGGAGTATATCTCTTCATTCCTTGCTTCTTATATCTATCATAGTAGTTATCCTCACATTTGCTATACGATGCCTATTATAACATAGGAACCACCTCTTGGTGCTAATATTATAACATGAGAACCACCTCTTATATCTATCGTGGTGGTGGAGTTGGGTGTGTGGGTGTGTGTGTGTGTCGGGTGCTCTAATTAATATTGTATGGGTGCTCAAATCCCTCTCCCTCAACCACCTTTCAAACAAACACTACCCACCTCTTGTGTGTGTGTGTGGGGGGGGGCACTACCCACTAGAGTTCAAATCCGGGTGCTCAAATTAATATTGTATGGGGGTCGCATGCAGTCTTTCTATAAACAAAATGGTACATGTTATAAGGTGTCTTGGCTGGGTGAGGATGTAAAAAGATTCACTAAATAAATTTAATTCAGTAGGTAAATGCCGGTGCATTGCAACCGGGCATACTATTCTAATGGTTTAACAACAATCATGAGGCACTACTCTTCTCTTCTTATTTTTTGTCCACTGCCTTCATATCTCCGCCTTTCTAATTCAGACTCATCATCTCTGTCAATGGCGCATCTGGCTCACATTCCCTCTCCCTCAACCACCTTTCAAACAAACACTTAGTTTCCTTGGATAACAACGACTCATATTTAGCTTCTATCATTGGGCATCCAATCTGATCACCCTAACCTTCCAACCATAGGTTGGTTCACATTTGACCTAACTTTGTTTAGGAGACTCTACTATTTTCAAGAGAACAAAAATATTTGTACACCATCAGATCGAATCAGGCACTGCATTAGTTACTGGACAGATGGGGGCGGGGTGGGCGGGGGTGGCTTCAAGAGAGAAGAGATGGCTATGTGTGGCGGTTGTGCTTAGGACGAGGAGGCAGCGCCCATGGCGAAGATGGGAGGCGACGGCGTCAAATCAGATCGGTTCGAGGATTACATCGTGATAATTTCGGATGCGGTGAATGTAGGCGTGGGGAAAAAGCAGTCGACGACAGGCGAGAGACGCGCCGGCCTTTCCCTCGGGCCTTTCTGGGACTGCGCATGTTGGCCACGCGGACAACAGAACGAGCGCGAGTGCGCGACGAGCGAAGGCTGGACGAAGATCGTCATCGCGAGCGACATAAGACGGGAAACGGAACCGTGACACTCTCAGATGCCACATATCGTCATCGTGAGCGCGACGAGAGAAGGCAGGACAAAGATCGTCATCTGAGAGTGTCACTGTTCCATATCTATACTATATGTGGGGCTGGGCCTCTTTATATGAGATGATCAGTGACACTCTCAGATGCCACATAGGCACTTGTACCGGGTAGGCGCACCCCACCAAACTCAAAAGCTTTAGCAATGAATAGTTGGTACTCCAACTTCCACGCTAAAGAATATTGCATCTTTGCAAATCAAAGTTTCTAAACATCTATGACAATAGACTAAGTGCAAGTCACGCAATCGTTTACTTTGTGTGGTTTAAAACTTGTAGTTTCTAGTTCTACAAATATCCGCTTTAACACACGGCGTGTTATCTGGTAAGAGTAAGGTGTGTTATATCATAAATATAGCGACAAAGCATGTCTAAAGGCGGTACCCAAGATTACATCATCCACTACTAACACACCTGTGGCGTGTCATCTACAAGTGACTGTCGAGTTTCCGATATCTCTCAAGCTCACAACTTGGTAACATTTCGGCCCCGTGCAAATGATGGTTGAAACACAATGATAAGTTAGGGTCTCACTCCCTTGCTTGCTTTCTCTCTCGCAGCTCAATCTTGTCTACGCAAATCCACCTTGGGTGTGAATATATAATATATTACAAAATAAACACAATTGAATGTTGAAGCTCATAATGCCTTGTTGTACTATAAAAGGACTTCAATAATAGTGTTAAGGTTTTCTTGTCAATTGTGCTCTATATAACACTATATGTTTCATGTATTCACCATGGAACTATACTCCGATCTATTTGCCAAGCGCATGCAAATTAGTCCCTGAAACATGTCATGGATGGAGCTTGTTGAACACAAAAAATAGTATTGTCATCGGTTAGCAGAAAGACAGAAATCACATTTTTTTTTCATGTTCTTTCTGTAGGGCCTCACATGTGCTCGAGTAAAATTTCTTGTGAATCAAGTTAAAAAACTCGTTAGAGATCAAGACATCAAATTTCTAAATTTATAGCTTAATTACATTAATACTCCCTCTGTTTCTTTTTAGTCTGCATATAAGATTTGGTCAAAGTCAAACTTTATAAAGTTTGACTAACTTTATAGAAAAAAATACCAACATCTACAATACAAAAGTTATATGTTATGAAAATTAATTTCATAATGCATCTAATAACTTTGATTTCATAGTGTGGAGTTGATATCTTTTCCTACAAAGCTAGTCAAATTTTACAAAGTTTGACTTTGACCAAATCTTATATGCAGACTAAAAAGAAACAGAGGGAGTACATTATTACTGAGCAATAGACATCATGATCAACAACTTTAGTGGGAGCAACCATACTGATTGCCCATCTACAGCAAGGGGTTGCTGGTGATTGCTGGGAAGGTGCAGTGAGAAGGAGCGCACCATGGTGATAGGAGCATCAATGTTGCCCCATTGGATCGCCCCGCACAACAAAAAAAATAGTGGATACCTCTAGTCTCAAAGTTTAGACAGTTGGAGCTTGGTATTGGGGAGCTCTAACTGAAGTTGTTTTCCACTTCAGAAAGAACTGGATCTACATCTCTTATTCGTTTTCCTTGTGCATCCAAACAACAGTACTGTGCCATATTTAATTCCAGTTCGAGAACTTGAAACCTAACTTAAACATCCAAATGAGGTTTAAGCTTCATGGGGGTCTACTTTTCTTTTACCAAAGCGACAAATTGCACACAGAATCGGCATTGCCGTGTTTCGAGGCTTTTCTGTGATTTGCAAGGCCCACCCATGCCACCACATTGAGAGCAAACCTTGGTCGAGCTATGGATGTTTCCTAATGGATCTCACCCTCCATCCTCTCAAAAGAGAAAAAAAATTGTCACCATCCATTACTTGATTATTAGTTGGGGGTCAGCTCTCACCCTCCACTAGTTAATTCAGTTGGAGGTTACCTCTCACCGGCACAACGGCTCTGTTGTACTCAATCACTCTATCCGTTCCATATTTGTGTGCTTCACAGAACAACATGTGTGGTTTTGTGTAAGACAGTCCTTCTCCCTAGTGCCCATTTTTTTTCCTAAATGCTGGCTGTGCCTACTTGACGTGCCCAAATAGCAAAAAATGCAACCTCATTTCTTGGCTACTCTGAGCCAATGAAATGCCTGGCCAGTAAGAACGCTGAAATATTAAGATCTAATATGGACAAGTGTAATGGCTCTGGGTTTTCTTTATTAGGTCTATGAATAAATATGTGTGTGTCCTGGGAAATGTGTATACGCCACATAGGCAATATTGTATGGTAAGGCTGCCGTGTACTCAAAGCGATAAATATGCGTGTGTCCTGACAAAGTAGCAGGGATAATTCGATTTGGTTTCAGAACATTCAGAGTAATTCAAGCGACAAAACAATATATCTAGGTGTCATTGTAGATTTGGCGGCAGTAAGTATATGTGCGTAAATTTAGTTTTTATAAGATAACGGAAAAGGTCCACTTTACTCCCACTTTTACTGAGACACTAGTCCAGGATGTTTCCATCTTTATTAGGTCGCATATGGCATGGTGGTGGCACTCTATTCAAGGTCGTGGTGGTATGCGGCGGGAACGAGTACGAGTGGCTCCTTTCGGTGCAAGATGAGCCTTCCTTCTTCCTCCATGTTCACATCATCCGTTGTCGTCCCCTCTGGGAGCGCCCACTCAAAACTGAAGAGCAGATTGGCGAGTGTAAACTCGATGGTGGCCATGGCCATGGAGATGCCTGGGCATATCCGCCGACCCGCGCCAAACGGCGTTAGCTCTGGATGCTCGCCTTTGAAGTCTATATCATTTACTTCAAACCTATCAGGGTTGAACTCATCTGGGTCGTTAGACCAGCTTATCGGGTCTCTGCCGATCGCCCATGCATTCACATAGATCCGTGTCTTGGCCGGCACGTCATACCCACCGATCTTGATGTCTCTCATGGTCTCCCTTGGCAGTAGAAGCGGTGCTGCCGGGTGCAACCGCAAGGTCTCCTTCACCACCATCCTGAGGTAGCTGAGTTTGGGCATGTCTTCTGGTTTCACTCTCTTGTTGCCTCCCACCAAGGCCCTAATATGGTCCTGCACCTTCTTGAGCACGCGCGGCTTCCGGACCAGCTCCGACATCACCCACATAATCGTTGCTGCACTAGTGTCAATGCCAGCAACGAACGTCGACTGCACATCATCAATGATTAATGTTATTACCAGCTTTAATTTCTTTTCTTAAGAATCTATGCATGGGCTGTAAGTGTTGAATTATTATGACTTACAAAGATTACGGCCTTGACGTGGTCCTTGGTGAAGCTAAATGTGCCACGTGGTTTCTTCCAAAGGTCGATGAGGACATCAATGAGGTCGCCGCCATTCTCAGGTAACACACGCTTAGGGTCCAAGTGATGCTCAATGACCGTCTCAAAGAAAGAGTCTAATTGTTTGAATATTCGCTCGCGGCGGGCTATGAAGCCGGTAAGGTGGTCAACAAAGCGGCCGATGACTCCAGGGAGCAAGTCCTCGGCGGAGGAGCCGGAGCTGGATAGCATCTCCATTACATCGTCAAGCGCATCCTGGAAACTATTATTTTGGGAGAACTTATCACTGCCATAGATGTTGCCAAACGCTACCGTGCCGATTATACCATCGGAGAGGCTCAAGATGTGCTCGTCCAGTGCCACTGGCTTTGCTTCTGCATGGCTCAGCGTGCTCATCAGTTTCTCCACCTAATCATGAATACAATATACAACATTTAAGTAACTAGCTAGACAGACTGTGCTCGTTTGACTGCCGATATCGGATGTAAACTCTACGTGATTGTATCATCTTGATCGAGTCAATGAAGGGTAAAAGGTATACATTTTCGGTGCACCGTGACTAGGCTTACGGCATACCTGCTCATGTCGTGCGTACCAAGCCGCCTTGACGCGGCCCGTGCTGAGAAGCTCGACCGTGAGGAGCTTGCGCACCTCCCGCCAGTACGCGCCATAGGGCGCGAACGCCACGTTCTTGAGGTCGTAGGTCAGCCGCTTTGTGCCCGCGGACACGGGCCGCGTGCAGCAGTCGAGGTCATGAGCCTTCAGCGCCTCCCACGCCGCCTCCGCCGATGACAGCACCACAGTCGGCGCCTTACCGAGCTGCAGCTGCATCACCGGCCCGTGGACCCGCGCCAGGTCTCGCAGGGTCCGGTGCGGCATCGGGCCGAGCTGGTGCAGGTTGCCCAGGAGGGGCACCCTCGTAGGGCCTGGTGGCAGCTTGAGCCGTTTCCTGGACGAGCTCCTGGTCCACAGCAGTAGGGAAACGAAGGAGAGAAGGGCTAAGAGGACGGGCTGCCATTGTTGGGGTAGGGAGAGGAGTAGGGACGTGAGTGGGGTCGCCATTTTCTATGTGGTGAGAACTGACTACTTCAGCTAGCTCGTGTACGTGCGAACTTTATACCAAATATGCTGTTCAAAGGGACAAAACGAAGAAGAGACTTTGCATTGCCACATGTGGTCAGCTATCTCAAGTTAAGTTGATGAGTATTTGAAGGAGAAGATGAGACGACTTTGCATCACAACGACTTGAAGGTTGGTACTACTCTATGGCTGCGAAGTACTCTATGACTTTGCATCTCAATTCTTCTCCGGCTGCTAAGCTAAGTACTACTCTATGGTTGGTACTACTCTATGGCTGCGAAGTTAGCCGTTCCTGACCTTGATAGTTGTTACAACTGCTTGGTGCTCCTTTGGAAAGAAAAATATATATGTACTAATGAATACGTTTGGTTTGCTTGGATAGCTGGCAAAAGTTTACACGAGAGGATTTGTCTCCTCTGCGCATGATGCTTAGATCCATTTTGCTGTTTGAAAGTATCTGTGTACACTTTGTAGAAACGAACTTTGGGCGGTTTCTCTAATGGAAATCGACGAGCGCCCCTCACAAACCGACACTAGCTCAACATAACTAGTGTGAATTAGCAAATGAACTAACTACTTCACCTAGCTCATATATGTGTAAGTTATATACCAAGTATGTTCCTAGATGCAGAGGCCGGGGGTCATCCTCCTTTTATAAAAAAAATATACTAAGTATGTTGGATCGACTCGACCGGCCACCTTTATTTGTGCCTTGCTCCTTTCCCAACATTTATCCCCTTCCCCTCGGTGGCTAGGGCAAACTCTCTCTTCCACGCTTCATCGATGAGCCTGTGAATTCGCATTCCCTATGCATGCCGCTGCGATCCTCCTCGAGATCGTCCGTCTGGATGTAGTCAGCAAAGCTGGCAAGGTTCATCGTGCGTGCGCAATAACGAGATATGGTATCAGGTGTTGTAGATCCTTTCATGGGTTCAAAGACAACCACTGCGGCTCCCGGCACTGATCTTTGGGGGCACATGTACGAAGACTTCCTGGATGTCATCAATAAGGTGGAGCCGACTCCAGTAATTTATCTATAAAGCGGGACGAAAGCCTATTTCGAGAGTAAGGTATTGGAGACAACTACTCATGACGGAAGCAAAGGGTCATTTGATGATCTAAGTATTTTAATGTAATTTTTGTTATGTTTGATGTGCTTCGTACTTTATATGATTTTTTATAATGGATACGGATCCTTTTCGCACAAAATAAAATATATACCAAAAATGTTGAGCAGTGAGAAACCAAGAAGACGTGGGGAGTACTCATCACATGGTTATTGCTCAATATAAAAGGCACGTTTGAAGACGTCCTATACGGCACGTCAAACACAAGGAATTGAAACTTCAAAGTCTTAGTCTTCTACGGCTGGTCGACGTACCGATCGCATTCTGCCAGTGACAAACTCATTAGTCAACATAATTGGTGTAAATAATTCAGTCACTCGAGACTGCAGCGCAGCTAAAATGGCCTAATACAAAACCCATAATCCATCCAAATTAGTCCATGAGTAGGTAGGGAGTAGGTTCGAGGAAGGACCCAACTCACGCCAGCCACATACAAGAGTTTTCTGTTGATCGCATTACTCCCAGATAAAAACAAAGGATTTTGCTGCACAAATCCAAATCATTAGTCAAGTACCAAAGAGTCAAGGCGTTTCTTGCTAGGGATGAAAATGGAGTGGAACCTTTCTGTTTTTCCGGAGAAAAAATGGAAACGGAGAGCAAATATGAAACGGGAAACGAAAATTTGCAAAACGGAAACGGAAATGGAATTTTTTATGTGGAAACGGAAACAAAAACGGAACGACATTTTCCGGTGGAACAGACGTGGAAATAGAACTTTCCATTTCCGTGACTATGGAATTTCTGTTTTTACTATAGGCTTATAGCTGCTTTGTGGCACTAGGATCAAACAACACACAAGGACACAATGAGCAAAATGGATTATTTAGATCCAACTTTTACTACCACACACGTACTTAAATAATCATATACGCAATTGTCCTGTACTATTACAATATAATGCTAAGTTGTTAACAGAATCATATTATTTTGTAGCCATATTAACAATTCATTAAAAGAATGTTCTTGTGTGTATTTCTCTTTGATTCATGGGGTTTCTAAGTTCCGCTCAGCACCCACTTCTGATTCTGTGTCCGCTCTGTATTCGCTCCGTGTCTATTTTTGATAGTATCTGTTTTCATATTCATTTCCGGGGTTTCTGTATTCGTTTCCGCATCTGCAAAGGAATATGAAAACAAATGTGGTAGCACTCAGTTCCGTCCGTTTCCGCTCCGTTTTCATCCCTATTTCTTGCGAACCTGCAATGCGCGGGCAAATTGATGCGGAGCCCAAGCCTCTCGAGCTTTCTCCTCGTGGCCGCCGATCCCGGCCTCGCGGCCACTGTCCGCGGCAGTGACGAAAGTCAACGGTCCAGCATTTCACTAGCAATAGCTTTGCGCTTTGAGGGCAGAGTCTAACTCTGGACTGTGAGGCCATGGTCATGCCGAACGGCCTCTTCATGCTGACAAACGGCACCATTAAAGGCCCCTCTTTACACATGTCTTCTTTGGCATTCCGTGTCGTCCGGTCCTTCTCAACGACCTTCGTCTTAAACCTTTTCAGGTAGTATACATCGACCTGAGCAGCCCCGGCACGCCCTTCTTCATCACCAAGTCCAGGGAGGTTCTCTTGACTTAGCTACCATCCTAGTTCCCAACGCGAGGAATGTGAGGCTGCATTCGGAATGCACCGATTTTCTTGCAAAGACTTGTTTCAGGCGATCGAGGGGTTCAGAACATTATACTCTAACACTCACCCTCACGTCTATACTCCTTTGCACTTATGACGTGGGCAACAGAAGTGGGGGCAAGCCACAATTATTATTGCATTTACTAAGTTTTGCACCCTCAAAGGCCAGATGAATGTGAGGCTTGAAAATTTCAGTCTAGCAACGCTCTGCGACCATGGATCGCATGCGTAGACCACACACATGATTGACACTATCGACTACCTAGCCCCTAAACTAGGACATGCCTGCAAGGCAACCACCTGTACTGATGGGTTCCTGTTCAGGGCATTCCTTCTAGAGGTTACCTGACCTATGGGAGGAGGCTGACTGAACAAGACACGGGAAACAACTGTGCCACGATCGGATATTGCGTTGTTGAACATTGGTGTAAGAATTTGATTTATAAGTAAGCCGGCATACATTAGGACGCAAAGCAGGTTTAGTCTTGAATAACTCTCGGTGTATTGATCCACCAATAATTAACACAGGGCAGCTTACGAGTAGCGAATCTAGATGGGTGCACATAATTTATATAAGTTCAGCCCTCATAGAAGGTAATACCCTACTTCCTATGTTGGTCGATTGTATTGCTTGTTGCCATATGTCGATCCCAAGGCGTCGAGGTATGTTCTCAAGGTTGCTAGCGTTTGTAACGTGGTATGCGATTTGATGTCCATTGATGTACTAATAGAACGAACCCTCACTAGAGTTCCGGGAGATCGAGGCGTAGCTGAAAGAGATTTTTGTGAGGGAAGAGCTTCTATACAGACATAGATCAAAGGTAGACTGGTTACAAGCTGGAGCTCAAAATACAAAGTATTTTCAGAACTAGGCATCCCACCATAAGAGGAAGAATATGACCAGGGCATTACGGAGGGATGATGGGACGAAGTGCACTGATGATGAGGAGATGAGAGAAATGTAAGTACGGTTTTATGAGCAACTTTTCACACGGAAGGGTCTGTTGATGCCCATGCTTTGTTGAAGAACATAGATCAAGTGCTCTCTGATGATATGAACGCTAAACTAACATTCCCTATTTCAGATGAGGAAATTGAAGTTGCTCTCTTTCAGATGGGACCGACAAAAGCGCTAGGACCCGACAGGCTTCCTGCCCTCTTCTACCAACGACACTGGTCATTGGTTAGAAGAGATGTATGCCGGGATATCCGGGAGTTTCTTAATGGGGCCTTGACTCTGGATGCTTTTAATGCAGCAGTCGGTGTTTATGATTACAAGAGTAAACTCACCGGAGTTACTTTCATAGTTTCGACCTATTAATCTTTGTAACATGTTGTACAAGATCGCTACTAAGGTTCTTGCAAATCTTCTAAAGGGCATCCCACTATTCTTATTTCATAGGAACAGAACGCATTTGTTCCGGGATGGTTGATCACGGATAATGTCTTGGTAGCATATTAGTGTGTACATACAATATGAGCCAGGAAGAGAAAGAAGAAGAGCTTGTGCGCGGTGAAGTTGGATATGATGCAGGCATATGATATGGTGGAGTGGATTTTTCTGGAATAGATGATGGCTCAGTTTGGTTTTGCCCCCCAGTGGGTCTCCATGATCATGTGATGTGTTACATCGGCGAGATTTTATGTTAAGCTTAATGGGGGTTGTTCGAGGAGCTTCTCACATTCTCGTGGTCTCAGACAGGGCGGTCCCTTGTCACCATGTATTTTTTTTTATTTTGTGTGGAGGGCTTTTCGGCACTGTTAAATAAAGCACAGCAAGACAAGCAAACTGAATGTTTCAAGTTTGGGAGCAGTGGCCCCCATTCTACTTCTTCTATTTGCAGATGATTACATTGTTTTCCTAGATGGTTCAAGGGGAAACATGGAGACTCTCAAGTAGATCCTTGTCAAATATGAGAAAGTTGTGGCACCCCGGCTTAGAGAAAACCGGAACGCCCCGTATTCCAGCCCAGAGATCGAGGAGAAGTCTTCTGGAACACGGCACTGCTTAGCATAGAACAAACCAGCCTTGTATTATTACACGAATATGAATACAGGGTCTCCGATATTATAATGAATAACATCAGCACGGCGACACTACGCCTTCCTCGGTTGCTCTATGCAAGTAGCAGAACAACTCGAAGCAGCGAAATAACTCTAGCAGTGGAACAACGGCGACGGTGGTGAACTCCACTCCGCAGGGACTCTGGCTGGAACGCTTATCCTAGCTCGCACGAACGGAAACCACGACAAGCAAGCAATCAAATCCGGCATGACCTGCAAGCTGGCATGACACGCCAGGTCAGTACATTGAATGTACTTGCAAGCTCACGATAAACCAGAAGCATTCAAGGCAGACAATAGCATGGCAATTACAGGTTACACAGGAATTATCATGAGATCATCATAATAACATGGCATCACCAACATAAACATGATACGGCTACATAACATGAACATGGCCTGAAAATATTAATCCGACAATACTATCATGCAACATGATGACACTATATGCACCACTTATTCTGCTCGGGTTACCTCGTAACCGTCACATGCATCACTTACCAACCTCGGACATCACACGATCACCTCAGGATCAAATCAAGCTTGGTATAAACAGTACCGTAGTAATCAGTAAATGACCACAAGGAGCTTGACCTTTACCCACGATTCTCGTACAACATCAGGAATATACAACAACTCGGTATCCTCGATACCACAGTGATCTTTCCGGCGATCACAACCCGACCAACTCTTGGTCCCAAACTGTGATCCTTACGGCGATCACAACCCAACCAATAAATGGTCCGTGATCCTTACAGCGATCACAACCAACTTATCTCACTGTTATTAAGGACATTATTCTTATTACTGGTGACTCATGGTGTGACCTACTTTCGACTGGGCCCTTATCCACGGGCGCAGTTATCGATAGATTTAATATACACTTTGCAGAGGTTAGTACACTGTACCCACACTACGGAACCCATGGCCTCGCACTCCCATTCGGGTGGACCAACGGCGTTCCGACAAAACCGTTCTACTGCCATGACACTCTCTCGGCCACTCCGACTCACTCCCCACTGGGCTAAGTCATGGGTGGCCCCGTGTCTACCTCCAGACACAACGACCACCGTCGTGGCCCGTCCCACTCTGGGACAAGGATCCAAAAACTAACTCAACAATGGGCACACAAGGCTTATGTCCGCCTACCTGATCGGGGTAGCGCGCACCCATAACCTTCCCTCGTTGGAGGCACCAGCGAGAGGCACAACAATAGACCCAGTTAGGACCATCCCATACCGGTAAGCGTGGTTGCACTGGTCAGCATCGATTCAGCGGCACCTTGACTCAGCCAACAGTTGTTCAAGTTCAATTTAATCCGGTTAACTTGAATGCAAATATGCTGAGCCATGATAAAATTCATGAACATGATATCAACATAATCATGAGGGTATCACATAACTATCCACCATATCAACAATAAATCATATCCACTGAGCATGGCATACTGACTAGCATGACCATCTCCAACATCAACATGTACTACTAGCAGACATAAACATATGAAAGGTAATACTAGCAGGTATAACATATGAAAGGTAATACTAGCAGGTATAACATGATCACAGACTACAAGACAACATAGCACAAAAGTGAACACGCAAATCTAGACATCACCGGAACAACGATAACCATCCTTTCAACAAGCAAATATTTATTAAATATTCAAGTTGAAAACCATGGCTACTGCATGACTGTCATGCAAGTGGGTATTGTGGCTTGCCTGGGGATGAAGAAGGCACCGGGGAAAAGTGTCAGAAGCTCGCGGAAAGAATCGCCGGAAAACGTACTCTCTCAGAGGGGGTTGAATAAGGGCAAGGGCATAATGGTCATCTTCACAGTGTCAAACCATAGTGAAAATGAAGCCAACAGAACGGGCTCGACAAAACGAAGAAGTGAGCATTGGTTTCACCTGATTTGGAGCTATGGATAAAAAGTTATAGGATGTTTTTCTGCCAGGGACCCATCTATAATGAAAATCTTTTCCACCAGGGGCCTGAACAGAAAAATGGAAAGCGTATTCGGGGGAATACGCTTCCACTTAAATGATGTGGAAAGGCGAGGCCGTGGCTGGTCAACGCCTGAGGGGCCGATAGGTGGGTCCCACCTTATCCACTCCATCTCTCTCCTCTCTTCTCTTTTTCCTCTCTCCTTCCCCGACGGTGAGCTACGGCAGAGGCAGGGCCAAGCACTCCGGCGACGAGTCCGACCGACTCCGGCCACCTCTGGCGGCGCCCGACCTACCGAAATGATCAGGAGACGGAGGCGCGCCCATCCCCGCACCAAACGGGCCTCGAAGAGGGCGGGAGCGAGAGCACCATGAACCATGGCGAACGGCGGCTCGGTCGATCTTGGGACGACGGCCCCAGCTACTCCGGCGACTAGTTGAGGGGAGGGGGAGGCTTGGTGGGTTGACAGGAGGCCTCTGGGGTGGAATGGAGGAGGGAGGGAGCTCAGCTTGCCGGGATCGAAGAAGAGCAGAGGCGGCGACCATGGTGGCATCGGCGGGCTCAGGAGCTCCTTGGGCTCGAGGGGATGGCTGGGCGGGCTCCTGGGGAAGTGGTGAGGCGAGAGGTGAGCTTGGGAGGGCTCGGGGTAGCCATTTATAGGCGGGGCGAGGAGTTGTCGTGCTGTCACCGCCACGGACGCATGTCCGGCGCCGCGGACGCGTGCTCGCGCGCATGGACTCGGGGGCAAACGACGGGAAGGCACAGAGGAGAGATCTCACGGGGAGAACGAGGCCAAAGGAGCGCAGGGAGGATGCAGCCAAGGAGGAAGACGACGGCCGGTGCACTGTGCTCTCGTGGGCGCTCGTCTGCGAGCATCGGTGAGGAAGCGGACGGAGGGGGAGAGGGGTCCAGGGGAACGACGACGTGGAGAGGAATCCACTGGACATGCTCACAAGCGCGAAAACGGCAAGAGGGGGAGGGGCCCGAGCAAGAAGACGCTCTGGGTGAGGCCATTGCACGCCAAAACGGTGGTCACCACGTGCACTGGTGCACACAGTGCCACAAGTGGTGCCAAACCATGTCTGTGGGCTACTGGGTAAGTTGTAACTATGGTGGTAACTTGGTGAAACAGGCTCTGGTTAAATTGTTAGTGAGCTCTGAAGTTTACTGCAGTAAACTTTACCAGCTCAATGTGATCAACAGGGAATTTCTTGAAGCCAAATAAGTTGTCTAGGGTGTTTAGGATAGGATGGACTACAGTCCTGGGGATTTTGGGAAGAAATGGACCAAGATAAATCATAGTTGCTTCACAACTGCATATTTGGTCCAGAAATGAAGATCAGCAAGATGCACTCACGTGGAGTGTCCACTTGAGCTAAAATTGGGCAACTCTTAGTCATTATGTCATATGATGATGCTGTAAAATGATCATGCCAAATGGACAAACCAAAATAGCACTTGCTTCACAAACATCTGTGCTGACCTGAAACTTGAAATAATATTGGTGATCAAATGGCTCATTGAAATGATGCCAAATTGGGTGGAGAGATATTTTATGGGTATAAGAATGATCTGGTAATTTATCAGGATTTTTCAAGCAATATAAAATATACTTGCTTCACAACCTGAAAATATTGCCAGAAACAAAGATTTGCTCCTGTGCTCACATAGATGATTGGATGGGGCTGCAAATGAGTGGAAGGGGTTAATATGAGCACCGCAAGGAGTGTGCAAAAGTTCAACTCATTTGGGAACTCCTATCTAGTACTTCCTTCACAAAGCCTTCTGTTTGTCAGAAACTTTGAAAATTCATTGAGTAAGATTAGCTAGGCAAATAAATTTGAACCTGTGCATGAGGCAATTATTTGGACATATAAACATGCCCAAAAAGGTTGGGAGGCACTAGGAAAAATATATATGACACTTCCTTCAAAAAGTGCCATTCAGGGCAGAATAGAAATAGGAATATTGATTAATTATTTTTGAACATGGCAATGAAAAGTTTTGCCATATTTGATCAAGATATGACCCAAACAATTTATGAGAATTATTTGGGACTTTTTGGAGTGAGGGTAATATAGGTTGCTTCACAACCTAGGGCAATTTGAGTTATTCCTTTAATAGAAAAGGGATATTCCCAATAAAAAGAATATTGGGATTTGGGCTAGGATGGAAATGACAGGGTCTAGGGAAGGATTTGGGAATGACAAGCCACTCTGGAAGCAAAGAAGAGGGCATCTTCTTCAGTTTCCAGACCACAAAGCCACGAAAAAGAAAACTCAGGCAAAAACCACGGCAAAACAAAGGAAAAAGAAAGGGCCAAAAATCAGGCTGTCACAAAAGCTTCGGGACAGAAAGTAAACTTGAATAGGTCGTCTATATTTTTTGGGAAGGGGAGCCAGATCGAAATGAAGGAGCAAGTGAAGCAGGTGGTTGGTATTCAGTCTGAAGCTCTTAGTGAGCGCTATTTGGGACTTCTAACACTGGTTGGATGTCACGACCGGTTTTCCAATAAAATACGTATTGAGAAACCGATCTTTTTAGTCCAGTATGAGGAAAGATTCTCCTGACTGTAGACAAAATCTTGATACAATAAGCCAGTAGCATCAAATATATTACAGAGTCGAGCTGGGGTGCCCAACAATTTATTACAAGCGCGCCAATAATTATACATAATGACGGATAAGACACAATGGTGTGGGGTGGCTTACTACTGACTTGAGATATAAGTAGTGGTGGAATATCACAGTGGAGTGGAAAACATGACTCCTAAACTGGCAGCTCATAGAGCGTGGAGGTGAGGCTCGATGAATTTATTTGGGTAGCGGAAGCGGATATAACACAGTGGCCAAAACCAGGGTCGCACGAGACTGACTGGGACTCCTCTAGGCGTCGGACTCGCTATCGAACTCCTCATCCATGAGATCGCCTTCGTCAGCATCTGGCCAAATCAACAAGCCAGGTGAGTACTTTGAAAGTACTCGCAAGACACTTCGGACTTAAGATATAACAAATGCATGCATGTATGCGTCATGAGCAATAATGAACTCGCACGACATTATTCAGTAATAAGAAAGTCAGACGGTAGAAAAATAACTGAAAACCGATCGGGTGTCTGAAGCGACGCCACGAAGGGTGAACAAATAAATAAATCATGCCGCAGTCGGGCGTCTAAGCGACGCCACATAAAGGGCTTATATTGAAAAGTAAAGGACATGCATGCCACAATCAGACGTCGGAGCGACATCACAGAAAGGGCTTATATCAAAAGTAAATAACAAGCGTGCCACAGTCGGACGTCTGAGCGACATCACAGAAAGGGCTTATATCAAAAGTAAAAAACAAGCGTGCCACAGTAGGACGTCTGAGCGACATCACAGAAAGGGCTTATATCAAAAGTAAATAACAAGCGTGCCACAGTTGGACGTCTGAGCGACATCGCAGAAAGGGCTTATATCAAAAGCAAATAACAAATATGCCACAGTCGAACGTCTGAGCGACATCGCAGAAAGGGCTTATATCAAAAGTAAATGACAAATATGCCACAGTCGGACGTCTAAGCGACATCGCAGAAAGGGCTTAAATTCATCTTTAAACTCACAAAGTATAATACTCATGAGAAATATTCAACACATAGTAATAAACGGGTTAGTCCATCCACAGGAATAAGCATTTAACCAGACTTTAACACCCATGTGGTACACCGGAATTTTTGTCACCGAGATTGACACTTGACAGAATAAGATGAACACAGTACTTGGACATGGATAAGATAATTCAAGGATTTTTGACTCTGCAGAGTTTGTACTAAAATGTCCACACCCAACGGATTTCCATAGTCACGAAGGACTTGTTCCGTTTATGGTATTTCGGAAGAAAACATATCTAACCGGTACACACCAATTCCACCTCACGATGCCAGGAATCACCCTAGACAACGTTCAAGAAAAACTTTAAGACGGGAAGATCACAATCTCGAATAGCATGGGATCAAATTTATATAAGCGCGCTCTAAGGGGTGCCCCCCTCTCGGTCCCAACCGGAAACACCCATGCCCCCTGACCGGATGACTGGCTTTAATCCAGGGCCATGGAACCATCATCACGGCCTCTCGATTTGGTGTGTACCAGGAAAACGGTTTGCAGCTTACTACGCCATATCCCTTGCGGAAAACATGTGGTAGTATAGGAAGTGAAAGCGGATGGAAACTAGACTGAATCATTTGACACTTGAGTCAAATATTCTGGCATAAGACTGGCATGCTACAACACTGCCATCTTACCCATCCTCATGCCATCACATGGCCATGCAACCTCATATTCAACAACTCATGGATCTTTGAAACTCACTTGCCTCATCTATGCATGTAATATGACTTTCATCAAGATGCTCATAAACATGCCATGAAACTACTCAATGCAAACAATGCCAAGACACTCATCATATCAAAATTTCAAACATGCTTGCCTGGTTTGGAGTAGTCGGCGTCTAGCTTGGAGAGGTTCGCGGTGCCGTCACCTCCTTCGGTATCTACGGTATATAGAAACATACGCGCTAACGTAAATACCATGAGGTGCACAAAAGTATTCCAAATATTTTTCAAATAAATCTGATAAGAAAACTAGATAAAATTTTAAAGAGGATAGAAAAAGAATCACTCAAAAACCCTTTTCTGTTTAAAAGTTATAAGAGTTTTGGTCCAAGGACCCATCTGTAATGAAACAGAAAACTCTCAGGGACCTAAGCAGATAAGTCCCAAAAACGATTCAGTTTGGAAAGCGTATTTTGCCAGAATACGCTTTCAGAAAACGGTTCAAAAAAAAACAACAGAGAGGCTGACGAGCAGGTCCCACCCGTCAGGTTTGAATATTCAAAAGGGGCGGCAGAACTCGACGGTGCCCGAGAGCCGCGGTGGTCACCGGCGGCGATCCACGTCGAGGCAGGGAGATCGGAAGGTACCTCCGTGTTCAATGCACCTTTTCGTGTCGGTGGGTGGTGGCAGAGGTCGCCGGCAAGCACCACGGCGGTGGTTCGGGTGGTCGTGGGCCTCGTCGGAGAGTGCTGCGAAGGACAAATTGAGGAGGGGGTTAAACCTCTGGTAGCTTGAGGGGGTTGCTGACGAGGTTTGGGCGTCGGGGAGGAGCTCACCGGAGGGAATCGAGGTGGTGGCCGAGGTGGAACGGGGCAGCCGGAGTCGAGGAAGAAGAGCTCATCGAGGCTCTTCCAGTGGCTGGGCGGGGTCTGGTGAGTTGGTGGAGGTGTGCGGGGTCGAGAGCGCGCTCGGGGGTGCTATATATATCCGGCCCGAGGCAGTTGCCGTGAACGGATAAGTCCGGCGAGTGATTACGACGGTGCTGTGGATGGACAGTTGGTTTAGAGGCTTGAGCATCGACTAGACGGAGCATTGGTGCCACTCGGTGCCTAACTCAGCACGGAGGGGTGGTTACGGCCGTTCGACGGAACGGCCGTCCGGCAATGGAACGGCCGTGCGGCACGTCGGCGGTGCTGCATGCGTGCGCTGGCAAGGGAAACGGCCACGTGGAGCTCCCAGGTGTCGTGGGCGGTGCCGAACGGCGTTGTGTCGTAGGTTGCCTCCTGTCGGCCGCCACGGGAGGTCCCGACGCCGCAGAAGACGCTGGTGAGGACGGGCCAGGGTGCTGCCGACGCCAGGAACCAGCCAAGCGTGCGTGCGGCGCTCTGGACAGGGAGGAGGGGCTGTGCGCAACACGCCAGGCGCACTGTCGACGCGTGACTGAATTGTGACGAAGGGAAACGACACTGAACTCTGAAACACTGAACATTTCTGAAAATGCAAAGAAACAGTGCCGGCCAGGTGTTCGACGAAATGATTATGGTATGTGGGAGGCTCTCCTCGAGCTGATTTTTGGTGGGGTGGCCTGTCATTGCATCTGGGGGCTGCCTGGATTTTTGTGGAATTTTTGGATAAGAGGAGATATGAAATTCACCAAATTTGACAAATCTGGTCCAAACTTGCAGAGACTGTAATTTGAAATATTTGAAAAGAAGGAGAGTGGATCTTGATAGTTCTAGGTTGTGGGTACCAAGGACTATCCAGGGGAGTTGGTTTGGGGTCAAAACATAATTGCATTTAGGTACTTGCTTTGCAAATCACCTAGGCTCAAAATAATTGGCAGAAAAGATTTGGGGAGAGAAATCAATGAAATAAAATTCAGAAATGGGTTGAACTTGATGAGACAGAATGTTTGGGTTGCCCCAAAGTGGAAAGAGGGTTTTTGGGGGGTTTTACCATTTGAGGCATGGTAAAATCATGAGTGGCTTCAATATAAGAGAAGACCCAAAACTCCTAGGATTTTCTTTTAAAAGAAAATAAATCCCAAAAATAAATTTGAGAAGGTGCCAAACAGAAGAAAGGTTTTTAATAACCAAACACCAGGGTTGAAGAAGATACCAAAATAAAATCCTTGCCAAAGGGAAAAAAATTGAGAGAGGGGTTTTTGGAAGAATTTTAAATGACCTTCTTCAAAATCAATAAAGTTTTTGCTGAAAACCAAATAAACTTTTTTGGAGTGTCACAACACCTACCCCCTTCGGAAAAATCTCGTCCCCGAGATTTCAGCTGATCCTCAAACAAGTGTGGATGCTCCGTCCGAAGAAAATCCTCTCTTTCCCAAGTGGCTTCACTCTCGGTGTGATTGCTCCAATGAACTTTGAAAAACATGATGGTTTTCTGTCGGGTCCTTCTTTCAGATTCTTCCAATATTTTCATGGGATACTTGCTTCTCTGGGTTGCTTATGCACTTCCTTAATTGCGAGACGTGGAACACATTGTGGATATCGGATAAAGTAAGTCTAGCTGGTAGGCTACCGTGCCTCTTCGTGCCACTATACAGAATGGTCCGATGAATCTTGGTGCTAGCTTTCCCTTGATCTTGAATTGTTGCAGGCCCCTCATAGGAGATACTCGTAGATACACAAACTCACTGGGTTCAAAACTGATTCCACGGTGTTTCTGATCGTAATAACTCCTTTGTCGGCTTTGAGCTGTCTTGAGTCGGTCCCTAATTAGCTTAACCTTTTCCTCGGCTTCTTTGAGCATGTCTGGGCCGAATACACGGCTATCTCCAGTCTCTGACCAATTTAGCGGGGTACGACATCTCCGTCCGTACAAGGCTTCAAATGGTGCCATTTGCAGGCTGGCCTAGTAGCTGTTGTTGTATGCGAACTCTGCATATGGCAGGCTTTTTTCCCAACTTGTTCCATAAGTGAGGACACATGCTCTTAGCATGTCTTCTAGAATTTGATTTACGCGCTCAGTTTGTCCATCGGTCTGGGGATGGTATGTTGTACTGAAAGCTAGTTGGGTTCCCAGAGCCTATTGCAGGTGATCCCAAAATATGGAGATGAATTGTGTGCCCCTGTCAGATATTATAGTCTTTGGAACTCCATGTAGGCAGACGATACGAGAAAGGTAAAGCCTGGCAAGCTTCTGAGTGGTGTGGGTTGTCTTCACGGGGATGAAGTGTGCTACTTTAGTCAGTCTATCAGTGATGACCCATATGGCATCATGTCCGTGTCGTGACCGAGGTAGCCTAACAATAAAATCCATTCCAATCTCGTCCCATTTCCACTCGGGTATCTTATTTGGTTGCAATAGTCTGGCCGGCTTCTGGTGCTCGGCCTTGATGCGTTGACATGAGTCACAACACGCAATAAACGTGGCTATGTCCCTTTTTATACCATGCCACCAAAATGTTTCCTGAAGATCCTTGTACATTTTTGTTCCTCCTGGATGGATCGAATACGGAGCGGTGTGGCCTTCAGCAAAAATTTGCTGTTTAAGGTCCTTAATATTTGGTGCGCAAAGTCTATCTCCGTACCACAATATTCCCTGCTCATCGATAACAAATTCTGAGGCCTTGCCCAAACTCACTTTCCGTTTTATGCCTTCAATGCTGGGGTGTCCATGTTGAGCCCCTTTCACTTTTTCTATCAGGGTAGGCTGTATTTCTAAACTTGACACACTGCCTTCGGTGACTATCATCAAGTTGAGTTTAGCAAACTCCTACTGAAATTTAGGTCTTAGGTTTGGTAGGCTGTCATTGTTCGGACTGGGGTTCCGACTTAGAGCATCTGCCACTACATTCGCTTTTTCTGGATGATAGTGGATTCCAACATCATAATCCTTTACTAATTCCAACCAGTGTCGTTGCCGTAGATTGAGCTCTGGTTGTGTGAAAATATACTTGAGACTTTTATGGTCCGTGTATATTTCACAATGATTTCCAAGTAAAAAGTGTCTCCATTCCTTGAGTGCATGAATAACTGCTGCTAACTCCAGGTCATGAGTAGGATAATTTTCCTCATGCTTGCGAAGTTGTCTGGAAACATACGCGACTACCTTGCCTTCTTGCATCAATACGCATCCGAGGCCCTTCCAGGATGCGTCACAATACACCTCAAAATTCTTGTGTATGTCGGGCACAATTAATACTGGTGATGTCGTTAATTTCCTTTTTATTTCTTGGAAACTTTTCTCGCAAGATTCCGTCCATTCAAACTTCTTGTCTTTCTTGAGTAGCTGCGTCATTGGCTTTGCTATAGTGGAAAATCCTTCAATAAATCTTCGGTAGTAACCTGCCATTCCCAAGAAACTTCGTACGTCCGTTACGTTGGCTGGTGGTTTCCAGCCAAGTACGGCCTTGACCTTTTCCGGGTCTACGGCAATACCTTCTTGGGTCAGTACGTGGCCCAGAAAACCTACTTGTCTTAGCCATAATTCGCATTTGCTGAACTTGGCGTACAATTGATGTTTCCTGAGTTCTCCCAGTACGATTCGGAGATGTTCAGCATGCTCTTCTGGTGTCTTGGAGTATATCAAAATATCATCGATAAATACCACAACAAACTTGTCCATATATTTCATAAATACTTTGTTCATGAGGTGAACATAATATGCGGGAGCATTCGTTAGTCCAAATGGCATTACTGTGAACTCATACAGTCCGTATCTGGAGGTGAAGGCTGTCTTGGGGATATCTTCTGTTCGTACTTTTAATTGATGGTATCCCGACCTTAAGTCAATTTTTGAGAATACCTTGGCCTGAGTGAGCTGATCAAATAAATCATTTATCCGTGGCATCGGATATTTGTTCTTGATTGTGACCATGTTAAGTGCTCGATAATCTATACACAATCTCAGTGTTCCATCCTTCTTTTGGCAAATAAAATTGGTGAGCCCCAAGGTGAGGAGCTGGCTCGTATATATCCTTTGTCCAGTAATTCTTTTATTTGCTTCTTCAATTCTACCAACTCGGATGGTGCCATTCTGTATGGTTTCTTGTATATGGGGGTGGTTCCGGGTGCTATCTCAATGCTGAATTCTATCTCTCGGTCTGGTGGCATGCCTGGTAGTTCTTCAGAAATACGCCCGAAATTCACACACCACCGAACCTTGCTTAATTCAGAAATATCCACTTTGTTCAATCTCGGTTGCCGGGATATTTTTCTCTCTTTGGCTGAAACTTTTATTGTCTTCCCGTGGTGGTGGGTGAGAACTACGGTTCTGTTGAAGCAGTCAATAAAACCTTTGTTGGTGGTTAACCAATCCATCCCTAAGATGACATCCAGTCCTTTATTTTCCAACACAATAAGGTTGGCGTGGAACTTCAATCCTTCAAACTCAATTATCACACCTTGGCAGTAACTCTGGGTAACTTGCTTAATCCCAGGGGACTTGATGATCATTGATTTTTTCAAAGGAAGCATCGAAAAATTATTTTGCAAAGCAAAACTTTTCGAAATGAATGAATGAGAAGCTCCAGAATCAAACAAAACCATGGCAGGTATTGTGTTGACAGGGAACGTACCGAGTACGATATCTGGGGCATTCTGTGCTTCCTCTTTAGTCACGTGGTTCAGCTGACCTTTCCTGTGGTTGTTATTGGGGTTGAAATTGTTGCACTTGGGCGCTGAATTATTGCCACCGTTGTTCGGCTTTGGGTCGAGTTCCTTGGCTTGGGGCACTGCTTGGCATAGTGCCCTTCTTCTCCACAAGCGTAGCAAGTAACGCCTAGGTGATATGTGAACTCCTTGTCCCTTTCATGGAAATTCTTGACTGGGCGTGAGACGTTGGTCGTGGGTTTGTGTGTCCCACCTTTCTGAAAATCTGTCTTGCTTCGGTGGTTGCGAGCAAGATTAGTCTGGTCCCTTTTTCACTTGCGGAAATCCTCCAAGCTGCGTCTCTCATTTTCCAAGGTAATGGCCTTATCCACCAGCGTTTTAAAATCTGGAAAGGTGTGCACAACCAGCTGGCACTTGAGCGCGGGCGCCAGACCGTCTAGGAATTTTTCCATCTTCTTGCTTTCAGTCATACGCTCCTCGTTGGCGTAGCGAGACAACAGAGTAAACTGACTGTTGTATTCTGACACCATCATGGTCCTTTGCTTGAGGTCATCAAATTCTCTCTTCTTGATCTTCATAAGACTTTTTGGAATATGCGCCCCACGAAAACCATCTTTGAAATCCTCCCAGGTTATATTATTTTTGTTGGGGTGCATGTGTAGGAAATTTTCCCACCACGATGCAGCTGCTCCACTGAGATAGTGCGATGCATATAGTACTTTCTCAAGGTCTGAATATTGTGCAATAATTAATTTTCTTTCTATGTCTCGAAGCCAGTCCTCGGCCTCAAGAGGTTTGTCAGTATGAGAAAATGTTTGGGGACGCGTCTTCTGTAGCTCAGATAACTTGAATTGCTGCTGATACTGTCCACGGTGATTTCCCATATTGATGACTTGGTTCATCATTTCCTGATGTTGTTGCTGACTTTGCTCATAAAGGCGGCACATTTGGGAAAGTGTTGTTTCACTGTCCTGTTGGCTCGACTGTCCCTGTGTGAAATTGTTGCTGGGTTGAGTGTCAAAATTTTCCTCTGGCGGAGTTGGCATGGAGCGTGTCCACGGACGAGACATTTTTCACTCTGGGGATATATTTTGTGAAACTCATAAGAAAGGGGAATGAGTTGAAAAATCAATAAATCCACAAAGACAGGGAAAATTTTAAAATGCTCCAGGATTTTGAAAATAAAAATCGTTTGCGCACGGAGAAGGACTACTCATTACATATCTTACAAGCAAGCAGTAATTATACAATACATCACTCAGGATATGCGTACAGTATCCTGACATGTCATTTAGGCTAGTGCACTTCTCCAGTTCCTACATGATGCGCAAGCAAGCTACTTCTCACAACTTATGTACATATAAACATATCGTACAAGCCGGTACATCGCAAGTCGGCTAAGCATACTCAGTCGGAGATGTTAACGATCTCCTTTGCCCTACCGAGGGTGAGGCGCAGTGAGGCTGGGAACTCAACCTCCTCCTCGCTAATAGGCTCCAGACGTGAAGCGCTGCGCTGAGCAGATGGAGCGGGCGCCATAGTCGGAGTAACGCGAACAGGAGTGGGTGCAATGGGTGGTGCAGAGCGGACTGGAGTGGGCGCAATGACTTGGTTGAAGTCCTCGGTGGTAGGCAGGAGACGAGCAGTGGCGAGAGTGGTAGGTGCATAAGATGCTAAGGGATGAGACGAAAGTCAGTGGCAGAGCGGTGTGCAGGAGCTCCCTCCTATTGGCGGCACAGCCATGGATTGAGTCCATGCGGGCAGCCACGAAGTCGTCCACCAGGTTGTCGAAGCCTGCCTCCAGAGCCCAGAGGTACTCGATAAGCATCTCAAAGGCCTTGTCTCATTCTCCTCTGGGGCAAGAGAACGCGTAGTGACAGGCGTATGGCACGTGGCATGGAAGGTAGCGGTAACGACGAGTCTTCATCGCAGGAAGGACATCCCTGAGATGAGCTATCGCCTCACGGGCTGCCATCTGCATAGCATGCTTCTCCGTAGGCATGGCTCTTCCCAAGTACCGGAAGCGGCGTAACTCAACACGCCCTCCCTTGAATTGCACCGCGGCCTGGTGCATGGTCAGACTGTCGTTGACTTTGTGCTGATATAGTGTGAAGACTGGGCGCATAGATGGCCCCATCGCGACCTGGACGATGAAGGTGAGAAGCCTGATGAACTCATCAGGCTCGTTGGCGAACATCTGAGACTCGCAGTTGTTGTCAGCCATCTACAAAAGTAGGCAGAAATTCTGAGTGGTCAGATCATAAATTTATGCTGACTGTCAGAAAATGACTACATTTGCAAGAATAAGAATTAGCTATATCATGCTAATAACCGATTAGCGATCGCGCCTAGTGGCTTCCTACAGTCAGCCTGGCTCTGGTACCAAGCTTGTCACGACCGGTTTTCCAATAAAATACGTATTGAGAAACCGATCTTTTTAGTCCAGTATGAGGAAAGATTCTCCTAACTGGTAGACAAAATCTTGATACAATAAGCCAGTAGCATCAAATATATTACAGAGTCGAGCTGGGGTGCCCAACAATTTATTACAAGCGCGCCAATAACTATACATAATGGCGGATAAGACACAATGGTGTGGGGTGGCTTACTACTGACTCGAGATATAAATAGTGGTGGAATATCACAATGGCGTGGAAAACATGACTCCTAAACTGGCAGCTCATCGAGCGTTGAGGTGAGGCTCGATGAATTTATTTGGGTAGCGGAAGCGGATATAACACAGTGACCAAAACCAGGGTCGCACAAGACTGACTGGGACTCCTCTAGGTGTCGGACTCGCTATCGAACTCCTCATCCATGCGATCGCCTTCGTCAGCATCTGGCCAAATCAACAAGCCAGGTGAGTACTTTGAAAGTACTCGCAAGACACTTCGGACTTAAGATATAACAAATGCATGCATGTATGCATCATGAGCAATAGTGAACTCGCATTTACATTATTCAAGAATAAGAAAGTCGACGGTAGAAAAATAACTGAAAACCGATCGGTGTCCAAGGACGCCACGAAGGGTGAACAAATAAATAAATCATGCCATAGTCGGCGCCTAAGCGACGCCACATAAAGGGCTTATATTGAAAAGTAAAGGACATGCATGCTACGTCACGGTCGGACGCCGGAGCGACATCACGTAAAGGGCTTATATCAAAAGTAAATAACAAGCGACATCACGTACGGGCTTGGACGCCCGAGCGACATCACGTAAAGGGCTTATATCAAAAGTAAATAACAAGCATGCCACAGTCGGACGTCTGAGCGACATCACAGAAAGGGCTTATATCAAAAGTAAATAACAAGCGTGCCACAGTCGGACGTCTGAGCGACATTGCAGAAAGGGCTTATATCAAAAGCAAATAACAAATATGCCACAGTCAGACGTCTGAGCGACATCGCAGAAAGGGCTTATATCAAAAGTAAATGACAAATATGCCATAGTCGGACGTCTGAGCGACATCGCAGAAAGGGCTTAAATTCATCATTAAACTCACAAAGTATAATACTCATGAGAAATATTCAACACATAGTAATAAACGGGTTAGTCCATCCACAGGAATAAGCATTTAACCGGACTTTAACACCCATGTGGTACACCGGAATTTTTGTCACCAAGATTGACACTTGACAGAATAAGATGAACACAGTACTTGGACATGGATAAGATAATTCAAGGATTTTTGACTCTGTAGAGTTTGTACTAAAATGTCCACAGCCAACGTATTTCCGTAGTCACGAAGGACTAGTTCCGTTTATGGTATTTCGGAAGAAAACACATCTAACCGGTACACACCCATTCCACCTCACGATGCCAGGAATCACCCTAGACAACATTCAAGAAAAACTTTGAGACGGGGAGATCACAATCTCGAATAGCATGGGATCAAATTTATATACGCCGCTCTAAGGGTGCCCCTCTCGTCCCAACCGAAACACCCATGCCCCCGACCGATGACTGGCTTTAATCCAGGGCCATGGAACCATCATCACGACCTCTCGATTTGGTGTGTACCAGGAAAACGGTTTGCAGCTTACTACGCCATATCCCTTGCGGAAAACATGTGGTAGTACAGGAAGGGAAAGCGGATGGAAACTGGACTGGATCATTTGACACTTGAGTCAAATATTCTGGCATAAGACTGACATGCTACAACACTGCCATCTTACCCATCCTCATGCCATCACATGGCCATGCAACCTCATATTCAACAACGCATGGATCTTCGAAACTCACTTGCCTCATCTATGCATGTCATATGACTTTCATCAAGATGCTCATAAACATGCCATGAAACTACTCAATGCAAACAATGCCAAGACACTCATCATATCAAAAGTTCAAACATGCTTGCCTGGTTCGGAGTAGTCGGCGTCTAGCTTGGCGAGGTTTGCGGTGCCGTCACCTCCTTCGGTATCTACGGTATACAGAAACATACGTGCTAACGTAAATACCGTGAGGTGCACAAAAGTATTCCAAATACTTTTCAAATAAATCTGATAAAAAACTAGAAAAAATTTTAAAGAGGACAGAAAAAGAATCACTCAAAAACCCTTTTCTGTTTAAAAGTTAAAAGAGTTTTGGTCCAAGGACCCATCTATAATGAAACAGAAAACTCTCAGGGGCCTAAGCAGATAAGTCCCGAAAACGATTCAGTTTGGAAAGCGTATTTTGCCCGAATATGCTTTCAGAAAACGGTTCAAAAAAACCAACAGAGAGGCTGATGGGCGGGTCCCGCCCGTCAGGTTTGAATATTCAAAAGGGGCGGCAGAACTCGACGGTGCCCGAGAGCCGCAGTAGTCGCCGGCGGCGATCCACGGCGAGGCAGGGAGATCGGAAGGTACCTCCGTGTTCAGTGCACCTTTCCGCGTCGGTGGGTGGTGGTAGAGGTCGCCGGCGAGCACCACGTCGGCAGTGGCCCTTGCTCCGGCGGACGGTGGTTCGGGTGGTCGTGGGCCTCGTCGGAGAGTGCTGCGGAGGACAAATTGAGGAGGGGGTTAAACCTCTGGTAGCTTGAGGGGGTTGCTGACGAAGTTTGGGCGTCGGGGAGGAGCTCACCGGAGTGAATCGAGGTGGTGGCCGAGGCGGAACGGGGCGGCCGGAGTCGAGGAAGAAGAGCTCCTCGAGGCTCTTCCAGTGGCTGGGCGGGGTCTGGTGAGTTGGTGGAGGTGTGCGGAGTCGAGAGCACGCTCGGGGGTGCTATATATATCCGGCCCGAGGCGGTTGCCGTGAACGGATAAGTCCGGCGAATGATTACGGCGGCACTGTGGCTAGACAGTTGGTTTAGAGGCTTGAGCATCGACTAGACGGAGTACTGACTCCACTCCGGTGCCTAACTCAGCAGGGCAGGGGCGGTTACGACCTGTCCCCAACGGAACGGCCGTGCGGCACGTCGGCGGCAGAGAGTGCGCCCCATGCGTGCCAAGCCACGTCGACGGTGCTGCATACGTGCGCTGGCAAGGGAAACGGCCACGCGGAGCTCCCAGGTGTCGTGGGCGGTGCCGAACGGCGTTGTGCCGTAGGTTTCCGCCTGTCGGCCGCCACGGGATGTCCTGACGCCGCAGAAGACGCTGGTGAGGACGGGCCAGGGTGCTGCCGACGCCAGGAACCAACCAAGCATGCGTGCGGCGCTCTGGACAGGGAGGAGGGACTGTGCGCAACGCGCCAGGTGCACTGTCGACGCGTGACTGAATTCTAACGAAGGGAAACGACACTGAACTCTGAAACTCTGAACATTTCTGAAAATGCAAAGAAACAGTGCCGGCCAGGTGTTCGACGAAATGATTATGGTATGTGGGAGGCTCTCCTCGAGCTGATTTTTGGTGGGGTGGCCTCTCATTGCATCTGGGGGCTGCCTGGATTTTTGTGGAATTTTTGGAGAAGAGGAGATATGAAATTCACCAAATTTGACAATCTGGTCCAAACTTGCAGAGACTGTAATTTGAAATATTTGAAAAGAAGGAGAGTGGATCTTGATAGTTCTAGGTTGTGGGTACCAAGGACTATCCAGGGGAGTCGGTTTGGGGTCAAAACATAATTGCATTTAGGTACTTGCTTTGCAAATCACCTAGGCTCAAAATAATTGGCAGAAAAGATTTGGGGAGAGAAATCAATGAAATAAAATTCAGAAATGGGTTGAACTTGATGAGACAGAATGTTTGGGTTGCCCCAAAGTGGAAAGAGGGTTTTTGGGGGGTTTTACCATTTGAGGCATGGTAAAATCATGAGTGGTTTCAATATAAGAGAAGACCCAAAACTCCTAGGATTTTCTTTTAAAAGAAAATAAATCCCAAAACTAAATTTGAGAAGGTGCCAAACAGAAGAAAGGTTTTTAATAACCAAACACCAGGGTTGACGAAGATACCAAAATAAAATCCTTGCCAAAGGGAAAATTTTTGAGACAGGGGTTTTTGGAAGAATTTTAAATGACCTTCTTCAAAATCAATAAAGTTTTTGCTGAAAACCAAATAAAATTTTTTGGAGTGTCACATTGGAAGGTCCAAGGATGACACTTTCAAGCATGTTACTGAATGTTCCAAAGGAAAAGTCAATGGATGCAAGGGACAAGGGGTTGTCTAAGGCGGCCAGGCGACACCGACCTACACCATGAGTTGTTTTCACCTCTCTAAGTCTAAGAAGATGTGTCGAAACCTCACTTTGATCTCCTCTTAATTGTGATGGGGTGCAATGAATGATGAAAGGAAGGTTCATTGGATCGCTTGGAAGAATATGTGTGCTAGCAAGGGCAAAAATTCGTGTTTTGACCCTTTTTCGAAACTTGATCGAGATTCTGACCCTACTTTGCAAAACTTTCGGGATCTGACCCTTTTCTTACTGCCAGAGTCCATAGCGGTAGGGTATAACAGCCTACCGCCAAGGTTCCTAGCAGTAGGGTTGCACACCCTACCGAAATTTTTTCCTAAGTATGAAGCACGGCGCATGCTCGCACCTACCACCGGGCACCTTGGCGGTAGGGTTGTACAGGCTACCGCCAGCCTGTTTGGTGGTAGGGTTGTTTCCTACCGCCAAGGTCCCTGGTGGTAGGCTGTACAACCCTACCACCCAGGTTCCTGGCGGTAGCAAAAGGGTCAGATCCTGAATTTTTTACAAACTGGGGTCAGATCTGGATTAACTTTCAGAAAAGGGTCAAAACACGATATTTTTCTACTAGCAAGCATGATGGTGGAATGGAGTTTCGGGACCCCGAAGAGTTCAACCAAGCCTTGTTGGCCAAGCAAGCATGGCACGTTTTGCAAGTCCCTACTTCTCTATGTGCGAGAGTGGTAAAAGCATGGTACTTCATGGATGACACAATCCTGTCTGCCATGTGTCCATCATCGGGGTCGTCATACACTTTCACTAGTAGAAAAAGGGCCATTTGTCCCGGTTCGTAAGGGCCTTCTGTCCCGGTTTAGGAACCGGGACTAAAAGGTCGTTACTAATGCCCTTGGCTTTTAGTCCCGGTTCTTACACGAACCGGGACAGATGGGCCTCCATGTGGCCGCTGCGGCCAGCCCAGGCAGGGGGGCCTTTGGTCCCGGTTGGTGACATAAACCGGGACCAAAAGGCATCCACACGTCAGTAGCTGGCTGGAGCTAAGGTTTTTTTGAAAGGGGCTGGTTTAGGGGTTTGGGGGTTAATTTAGGTTGTTATTAGCTAGCTAATAGAGAGAATTGTACTCTATTATATCTTCGTGCTTCGTTTACCAACGCTACTGCTATGTTCATTTTCACCCGTTGATATATAATAACTCTTCATGCTCGCATCATGCATCATCATATATAATAACAAGTCCTACTAATCATGCATCATCATACAACACTACTAGAAAAAGGGCTATAGATGGGATTGACACTAATGGCGCACCAGACAAGTGGTGCGCCATTAGTATATACTAATGGCGCACCACCTTCTGATACGCCATTAGTGTTGAAACTACTAATGGCGCACCTGGTCCAAGGTGCGCCATTAGTATATATCAAAAAAAAATTGAACTAGTGCGCCTGTCCAAACTTACTAATGGCGCATCCAGACGAAGTGCGCCATTACTAGTTGTAACTAGTAATGGCGCACCTGTCGGATGGTGCGCCACTAATGTTATTTTTTTATTATATTTTTTATTCCTATTTTTGCAAAACTACTAATGGCGCACTTTTCCACCGTGCGCCATTACTAGTTTAAACTAGTAATGGCGCACTTTGTAGCAGTGCGCCATTAGTATGTTTTTCTTTTGCAAAACTACTAATGGCGCACCACCAGAAGGTGCGCCATTAGTAACCTGGATTACTAATGGCGCATTTATGGTTGGTGCGCCATTAGTATGTGGGCAGCAACAAGATATTTTGGACAACCTCTCCTACCCACACTCACTTTCTCCCCACTTCATTCTCTCCACCGCCTCCTCCTTGTCTCGGGTGCCTCCTCTTTTTCACCTCATTTCCACCATAGATTCATTCAAATGAAGTGGTTAAATTACCTTGTTTTGATAGGTAAGTAAGGGGGGAAGCTATATTTATGTTGTTCTCCCTACAACAATGTGCACATGCACTTTTTATGGCCTAGCTAGATCTATGTATGTTCGTGGTGTTGCATATGTTTGTGGTGTTGCATATGTGTTTGTGTTTGGAGGTGTACCGGTATTTGAAATGCGATAGTTGCCAATATTTTGCCGGAATGTTGATTCATTTCCGTTTCGGCGAGAATTTTGGCATTAAGCATTCTTTTTGGTCCTATTTTTAGCGAAAGTCATGCCAAAATTTTTTTCTTGGTTCTAAAATATCGTTTTGCTTTACCCCGCAGGCGACCATGGTCCGCACGATGACCGAAGGCATCGTGAATAGGTTTTTGAGGTCCGCGAAGGCCGAGATGCTTCAAAAGAACGAGACGGAGATAAGATGTCCGTGTCAAAGATGCAAGCTGAAGAGCCTTATTGCGGACCCGGATTCCGGGCAGGTGCGGGACCACCTGCTCTTGCGTGGTTTCATGGATGGCTATCGGTGGTGATGAAGATGACTACGAAGTCGTCCATGGGGGCCGGGCAAGAAATGAGGAAGGGCAGCAAGACAACCACCATGACTCGGGCGGGCGAGAAGACGAAGAATCCCCAGGAGATGATCACAACGGTGATGCTGTACACAGTCATCATGTAGAAGATGCAGGACATGATGATGAGGAAGATGCCGGAGCAGACGACGGGCATGATCATGAAGATGATGATGCCGGCGGAGCAGACGACGCTGGACCATCGATGGGCTGGGTGCAGGACCCTCATATTCAAGAGCTGCTTCTCAAGCAGACGGATAACGCAAGAGCTGCCGCTCGAGAGAAAGCCAAGATGGATCAACTAGAGTTAGACGCGGTTACTCCATTGTATGAAGGATGCAGGCCCGAGGATACCCGCCTGAAAGTAACGCTCATGGATCTGGAGATGAAGGTAAAACACAAAATGACCGACGCATGCTTCGACGAGAACATGTCATTCTGGCACGAACGTCTTCCCAAGGGGAACAAATGCCCGACCAGTTTCGAGGAGGCGAAGAAAATCGTGTGTCCTCTGGATTTACCGCACGTGAAATACCATGTGTGCATGAACAATTGCATCATTTATCGGGACGAGCACGCGGAGTCTACCATATGTCCGGTGTCGGCGCGCACTCGATACAAGAAGAGGAAGAAAGCTCCTCGAAAAGTGGTGTGGTACTTTCCGATCACTCCTCGTCTGTAGCGGTATTTCGCGGACCCTAAGGTAGCAAAGCTCCTGCGTTGGCACGCGGATAGGGAGGAGAAGAAGCGAGAAGATGACGCAAATGATCCGGAGATAGATAAAAAGACAAGATGCTGAGTCACCCTAAGGATGCGAGCCAGTGGCAAGCGTTGAACTTCGAAGACCCGGAATTTGGGAACGATCCAAGGAACATCGTGCTGGGCGCGAGCACCGATGTAGTAAATCCGTTTGGCAGCCAGAGAAGCACACATAGCACCTGGCCTGTGTTTGTGTGGATGTGCAACCTTCCCCCCTGGTTGTACGTGGAGAGGAAGTACATTCACATGAGTATGCTAATTGAAGGGCCGAAACAACCAGGGAACGACATCAATCTGTATCTGGGGCTGCTGAAAGAGGAGCTTGACACGCTGTGGAAAACGCCAGCCAATACGTGGGAGGCCGCAGAGAAATAATATTTCCCTATGAGAGCCGCACTGCTCACGACGGTGCATGACTATCTCGGTTACGGATATCTCGCGGGGCAAGTAGTCCACGGATTTTCTGGATGCGTAAGGTGCATGGATGACACAACGTATCGCCAGCTAGATAGAGATCCCGGGTCTTCGAAAACCGTGTTCATTGGACATCGAAGGTAGCTTCGCGACGATGACCCGTGGAGGAAATGCAAGGATCTGTTCGATGGTGAAACCGAACCCCGAAAACGCCCGTGTATGAGGAGCGGCGAGAAAATAGACAAGCTGTTGAAAAATTGGAAAGACTGCCCACTGCCGGGTAAGAAGCAAAAGGCGCCAGAGCCGGGAAAGAAGCGAAAGGCGCTAGAGCCGCTGCTGAAGGTATGGAAAATGAGGTCTCTTTTCTGGGACTTGCCGTACTGCAAGATCCACCGTGTGCCTCACAGCCTTGATGTCATGCATATCACGAAGAACGTGTGCGAGAGTCTGCTTGGTACCCTGTTCAACATGCCAGAGAGGACCAAAGATGGGCCAAAAGCAAGGGCAGACTTGAAATCAATGGGCATCAGGTAGGAGCTTCACGCTAATGATGATGATGATGATGATGATGATGATGATGATGATGATGATGAGGCGAAGCAGGACACAGAAAGTCGTTGCAAAGGCAAAAAGGCCAAGAAGACCGGAAATGACTACCCTCCTGCGTGCTTCACTCTAAGTCAGGAGGAGATCAAGCAGTTTTTCACCTGCCTCCTAGGAGTAAAACTTCCTTACGGTTACGCGGGGAAGATAAGCAGATACCTAGACCTAGCGAAGCAGAAGTTCAGTGGGATGAAGTCTCACAACTGTCACGTGCTGATGACGCAGATACTTCCAGTTGCAATCCGTGGGATCATGGACACGCACGTCCGTGAAACGCTATTTGGCCTATGCAACTTTTTCGACGTCATCTCTCGGAAGTCGATTGGTGTGAGGCAACTCGAAGGCTACAGAAGAGATCGTGGTGATACTATGCGAGCTTGAGATGTACTTCCGCCCGCATTCTTCGACGTTATGGTGCATCTGCTGGTCCATATAGTGGAGGATATCATCCAACTCGGGCCGACGTTCCTGCACAGCATGATGCCGTTCGAAAGGATGAACGGTGTCATCAAAGGATACGTTCGCAACATGTCACGTCCAGAGGGAAGTATAGCCAGGGGCTTTCTGACCGAAGAGTGCATCTCCTACTGCACGAATTATCTAGGCATCGAGAACCCCGTTGGTCTGCCCATCAATAGGCACCTCGGCAGGCTCGCTGGATGGGGTCACCGTGAGGGTCGCCGCGAAATGCATGTCGACTTAGAGGGTCGACTCGCCGACTTTGAAAGAGCAAACCTAGTCGCGCTACAACACATAGACGTGGTCGATCCTTCGGTGGTAGAGCACAAAACCTTTATTAAGAAGACGTACAATGACCGGGGCCAACAGAGGACGGACGGAGATATAATCAAAGAGCACAACTCATGTTTCACACGTTGGTTCAAGCAGAAGCTTCTGTCGTACCCTTTACATGAGGATTCTTCCGCGAAAGAACAACTCATATTCGCCTTGTCACAGGGCGCCGAGCACAACCTGATGACCTATGAGGCGTACGATATCAACGGCTACACATTCTACACCGAGGCCAAGGACATGAAGAGCGATGGTTATCAGAACTCCGGGGTAACGATGGAATCCTACACCGGTAACGAAAAGGACAGATACTACGGAAGGATCGAGGACATCTGGGAGCTGAGCTACGCTGGAGAAAAGGTCCCGATGTTCCGTGTCAGATGGGCGAAGAGCGTCCTAAAAGAAGACCGGTATTTCACCACCATGGTTATACCCGAAGCCAAATCCAAGACCGCGGGCGCAAACGTCACCGCGAAAAATGAGCCATGGGTACTGACTTCCCAAGTGGACCAATGCTTCTTCATTACCGACCCGTCAAAGCCCAGTCGTGTTGTCGTGAGGAGAGGCAAAAGGAAGATCATCGGAATGGATGGAGTAGCCAATGAGCAAGAATTCGACAAGTACGGCGACCCGAGGATCGAACATGACAACGATGATGAAGTAGCATCATACACCACAAGAAGAAGCAGGACCACCCTACCTAAAGGACGTCCATTCCAAAGAAGAACTCCATTTGCGAAAAAGAAGGGCAAGAAGATTGTGAACAGATAGCTAGCTAAGATCGATTGTATTTAAATCGTAGCCTTCATTTCTCGATTGTATTTCATGGGCACTTTTGAACTATCATGAATATTTTAAATTTCATGGACACTGATCTCGATCGCCTCCATCTCGATCGCTATCCCACCTCGCCAGATCCGTCCCGTCGCCGAGCACCCCAGTTCACTGCCGCCGCACGACCCCGCAGACCTCGATTCCCCTACTCAACCGCCACGCCGACCCCAGACCTCGATTTCCCTACTCAACCGCCGCCCCCCCGCACCCTCCCTACTCAACCTCCGCACGACCACCGCACCTCACAAGACCTCCCCGCTCCACCGGCATTATCGTTTGATGATATTTTTAAAAAAAATATTACTGTCCTATAAAAAATATTACTGTTATGATTTAAACAAGTTTGAACATATTTAAACACAAATAAGTATCAAACAGCATTTTAAATGCATAAAAAAATTGTGGAGCCTGGGAATTGAACCAAGGACCTCCTGGTGTGAGAACTGGCTGCCGACCAGTCGAGCTAGTAGAGGGAACTTGGTGTGGATCAGGTCAGGTGGAAGATAACCTATTGGCTTGAGCAGAAATCAAAAAAAAAAATGGCGCACCAGGGTGAGGTGTGCCATTACTGTGGATGTACTTATGGCGCACCGAGGGGTGGTGCGCCATTAGTATTGTGCCGCCCCCATCCATAGTTCCTCCCCGGCGGCCCACCTAGCTATCCCCTCTCTCTCCCTCGCCCTTGCCCTCGATCCCCTTCCCCGACGCCGCTGCCCCGCCGCCTCGACGCCGCGGCGCCTGGGAGGCATACTAATGGTGCACTTATGTATACCAGATACTAATGGCGGACCAGTGGTGCGCCATTAGTAAAATATACCAATGGCGTGGCACTAATGGCGCACCACTAATGCGCCATTAATGGCCAAATTAGGTGCGCCATTAGTAGGCCTTTTCCTAGTAGTGCAACTTCTACTCGTTATTAATAACAAGTCATACGATCATCATCCTCATAGTCAACGAACCAACCCTACTTAATTGTTCTTAGAACATGATCATCAATATTAGGTAGGACCTAAATACCCTTAAGGTAAAATAGCATAAAACAATATAGACCCTGACTCTCCATTATGGAGAATGGAGATCATCCTGTCTCCAATTCTGGCGATTTGCTTCCTTTTGCTTCCAAGAACCTTCTTACAAATGTCCATACATTTTTTCCATTCTTTGATTGTCATGTCTCCACTTCTTTTAAAAGTACGTATGGACAGTTGAGATTCATAGGATGGCCTGGTTGTATGTTCAAAACATCAAGGCAACCATACTGATACATCAGATGAGGCACATAATCATTCGGGATTATCTGTTGAAAAACATAGTAATAACTTCGTAGTTAGCAATGATGTACTAATTTTAGAAGTATGCAAAAGATGCACGAATGTCGTAATAATAAAAAATCTTACCAGGATATCTCCATGGTAGTTACCATAGTTCAACACGTGCATTAGTGGCACGTATTGACCATAATGTTGGTTATTATAATTCTCAAGATCAGTACAAAATGCGATCAGATGATTTTTCTCCTGATAAGTTAATTCGGAGCCATCGGCGTAGTGGGTTTTGTCTACCATCTTCCGCACATTCTTTGAAGAATGAAAATAAGCTATCAATGGAAAAAAGCTGTCAACTATTTTGAAGTAAACAATATAAATTACTTAATAACTATGTTTGAGAAGGTCACATAGGGGAAGAATTGGAAGTGTATCAACAAGGACCCAAATGTCCATATTGTCTTGCTCGATTTTAGGATCACCAAGATCCATGCTGACAAGCATACCTTCATCAAAACCATACATCTTGCAAAAGTGCTTCCCAATTTTTGCAACCAAAATGGGTTACACTCTCAGAATTGTACAGCTTTACTTCAAAATCCACACCATGATGGTCCTTAGGAGAATTTTCTTTGTTTCCATACTTTCATGGTCTTCAAAACCCATCCTCTTCAAGACATACCGTCTTGCATAGCATGGGATAAGCTAGTCGAATTCAAAAAGATGAAAAGTACACGTTGAAATAGTTGAAGTCGTGCTTAATTACAAAAAAAACTCTTGTCGTCGTTGCGTACCATTTCAACATCGAAGGTCTCCTCGAGCTTAATGTTGAAGCGCCGATCTTCGTCCAGCTCAAGGAACCTGTCGCACATACCCCGGTCGTCGTGGCACCAGTCGCACTCCCCCGGGCAGTATTCGTCGTCCTAGTACGACATTCCCTATGTTCATAATTCAAATATTAAACTTGTACAATTAAATATATGTACTAAAAAACCTATATTAGATCATTATTATTCATCACGGGTTGACTATCGGTCTGTCGAGCCTTTTCTTGAAAACTCTCAGCTCACATGGTGTACATATTTGATTGTCGATGATGGTAGCTCCTCCTTACATTCCCGAGTGCATTACACCAAATTTTCTAGCACACGGGAATGAAGGAGAAGCTACCCCCATGACAACAATCGGGATTCTTCGTCCTCTCATATATATATGGTTGGAGACTCTCCCTCATTGATTCCTCTTTGACATTTGCGACCGTCGGTGATGGTAGCTCCTCCTTTCGTTCCCGAGTGCATTACACCAAATTGTGTCTAGCACACAGGAACGAAGGAGAAGCTACCCCCACGACAACAGTCGGGATTCTTCGTCCTCTCATATATGATGGAGACTCGATAGTCTGAAAGTCAACCCGTGGACTCATATTATAGGACTCATATTGACATGGAGATTTTCCTGTTCTCATCTCGAGGTCGGAGGAGGGTCAGTGACGGGGACGACGGCGCGGATGATGGAAGGGGCTCCTAGATTTCTGTAAAAACAAAAATCCTATAAGCTATCAAGTAATCAAATGCATACGCCTTGCATATATAGTGCTCTCCAATTTTAGCATTCAAAGTAGGAGTACTTTTCCAATTAATTTGAGCATTCTCAATAAGAAAAACCAAATCATAAAATAAAGTTGTATTCAAATTAGCATGCATTCAATTATAAGCAAAACTACATCATCTCTTGTGTCCGTACATCGTCGAATATTATCACTAATACTCCTTGAATACAATCATACATATAGCATCGCTAATACAGCTAGAACCGTAGCGCCCGACGGGTATCGTCGCGGGTGGTGGACACCCAAAGAGAAGGAACCATCACAGGATCATAGCTCCAGTGAGATCCCTGAAGAACCTGCCAGGTATTGTCGAACCCGCCCTCCAACGCAACCATGTAGCGACGGACGTGCTCGTCCTCCTCACTGACACGGTGACGTACCACCTCCGCGGTGTCCGGAAGCCTAGGCACCATCACTGGCCCACGCGACCGCTACCAAACAAGGATCGAGTCAACGACGGGCTGACTCCTCACCAACCTACGCCCCTCGGAAGGTAGCACCTCCCAATACCAGCCCGGCGGAGCCCATTCCCGGTCATGGCCCCTCTGATCAAGCCGGCATCCTCCGCTGAGTCGACGACGAGGATGCGGGATAGGCATCGTCGACGTCAATGCGGGAATAATTACTTGAACTAAAAAAATAAACTAGTTCTATTATTTTTCTTGCTAAAAATAAACTACTTCTATATATAGTAAAATAAAGTAGTTTTATTAAATCAACTAGTTCAACTACTAAGCACTTACTATAAATAAAATAAAGTAGTACTTACTAAAAATAAAATACTTCTATATATAGTAAAATAAAGTAGTTTATTAAATCAACTAGTTCAACTACTAAGCACTTACTATAAATAAAATAAAGTAATAATTACTAAAAATAAACTACTTCTATAGTAAAATAAACTAGTTTTTAAATCAACTAGTTCAACTACTAAGCACTTACTAAAACTAAACTTGTTTAACTAGTTCTATTATATTTATCGACCCCCCCCCCATTATTTTACTTTTTCCTCTCCGGTCCACTAACCTAGCTAGAATGTACTATCCTAAAATGCACTAACAGTAGAACTAATAACCTAAAATGTACTAAATCAACTAACCATAAATGTAACTTTTGCAACACATTTTTTTCTAAATATGCACATATATATACACAAATTGACAAAAAAAATCTAATTCAACTAATCTAAAATACATGGAAAATCATCTAATTCAACTAATCTAACTAATTTTATTAAACACTTACTAGTATATATACATGGAAAAAATACATATATGAAAAAATGAAAAAAAGAGAGCCGGGCGGCGGCGGCTTCACAGCGGGCCGGCCGGGCGGCGGCGGCGGCTCACAGCGGGCCGGCCGGGCGAGGGCGACGGCGGGGCGGCGACGCGTCGACAAGGCGATGGTGTGGGGGCGGCGGACGGCGTCGTCGTGCAGAGGATCCGGACGGGCGCGCGGAGCAGGGCACGGGCGACGGTGACAGCGTTGGGACCTTCATACTAAGAAGGCATTAGGTTCTGGAACTTTTTCTCTGGCATATTTATTATTCTCTTTATATTCGACGAGAAGCCAGTCGGGACCTTCATACTAAGAAGGCATTCAAAGAAGATTTCCTTCTCTTCTTTGGTAAGAGCGTAGCTGGCAGGACCTTCGTACTGCTTTGGAGGCATGCAGTCTTTTTCGTGCAAACGTTGCAGGTCCTCCCGTGCCTCAGCTATATCTTTTGTCTTCCAGTACACGCCCAAGAAGCCTAGTAGGTTCACGCAAAGGTTCTTCGTCACGCGTATCACGTCGATCGAAGAGCGGACCTATAGGTCTTTCCAGTAGGGTAGGTCCCAAAATATAGATTTCTTCTTCCACATGGGTGCGTGTCCCTCAGGGTCACGCGAAATGGCTAGTCCGCCGGGACCCTTTCCAAAGATTACGTGTAAATTATTGACCATAGCAAGTACGCATGGCGGGCTTCTTCCGGTGATCTGCCTCGCCTTTGAAATGCTTGCCTTTTTTCGACATTGATTGTTTGTCGGAAGAAATCGACGATGGTCCAGGTACACATTCTTCCTGCATTTGTCCGGGTATATACTTTCGGTGTCAGCTAAACAGTGCGTGCATGCGTGGTATCCCTTGTTTGTCTGTCCTGAAAGGTTACTGAGAGCGGGGCAATCGTTGATGGTTACAATCACGCTACGCGTGCAGGTTAAATTCCTCCTGTCTGTGCTCATCCCACGCACGTACACTGTTTCCATTCCACAGCTGTCAAAGTTCTTCAACTAATTGCCTTAGGTACACATCAATGTCGTTGCCGGGTTGCTTAGGGCCTTGGATGAGAACTGGCATCATAATGAACTTCCGCTTCATGTCCAAGGAGGAAGGTTATAGTTACATAGAATCACGGGCCAGGTGCTGTCATTGCTGCTCTGCTCCCCGAAAGGATTAATGTCATCCACGCTTAAACCAAACCATACATTCCTTGGGTCACGTGCAAACTCAGCCCAGTACTCTCTCTTGATTTTTTCTCCACTGCGACCCGTCAGCGGGTGCTCTCAACTTCCCTCTTTCTTACGGTCCTCACTGTGCCGTCGCATCAACTTGGCATGCTCTTTGTTTCTGAACAGTCGTTTCAACCGTGGTATTACAAGAGCATACCACATCACCTTCGCAGGAACCCTCTTTGTCGTGGAATTGTCACGACAGATGTCCTTAGTGTCAGGACTTAGTCGCGAGGCCAACGCATCTATGCGGTATCCTGAGAGGGGTTGATCGGGACGGGAGTCGCAACACACAAGACAAGAATTTAGAAAGCTTCGGGCCCCGGGAAACATCATCCGGTAACAACCCTACATGCTGTTTGTGGCTAGGTCTCATTATGCTCATGAGGGAGACGCCGTAAATCCGGCTCTCCTCTACTTGTGTCTAACCCTAGAGAGTGTTTCTTGTTGCTTGTCCCTCTTTGGGGAGCCCTGCCCCTCCTTATATAGGTTGAAGGGGCGGGTTACATGACTAGTCCTAGTAGGATTAGGATTACTCTATTACAAGTGGAGTCCTAGTCTTGCTTCCTTTGTAGGAGAATATTCCTTGTGCTTTCCTCATAAGCCGGTCCACCATAACATGAGCCGGCCTTCTGGGCCTTGGGCCTAGTCTTTTATCTGACCCGCCGTTAGGGCCATCCGTGAGTTGCCAGGCTCGTGAGTCGCCACTCCGGCGGGTTACCAATGAAAACGCCAAGCCCGGCCGGGTCATACCGAGGGGTATATCCCCGACAATAGCCCCCAGCTTAATTTGGATTTATCCATGTTAAACTGATCCTGTAAAATAAACACAAGAACAAACTTGATAGGTTATGCTCCGGGTTAAATATTTTCCTAAACCCGCACCTGATCATCCTCAAATCCTTGTCATTTCCTCCTGGATGCATGCTCAAGATCTTATAGCAAATCTCTTTTAAAAGATATGTTAAAACTTTGCCAATGCAAAAAATCCAGGCACTCTTTCTAAAAAATCCGGGTCAATAGGCTAGCTTCATAATCAATTTGCTGACATTGGTTTCTTGTGGAGAAATATTACCAGATAATCCATTTGAGTCGGCCTTCAATGCTCTGACTTGACAAAAATATTGGTCTTGAAATATTCAACTGATATTTAGCCGGCTTAAAGATGTAGATCTTGCCGATTTATTGCCAAAATTGTCGGGTTATAAATAAATGATGCCGGGTCATGATTGTTGCAGACACCGGGTTAATCTGGTCTACTCCAAACTAAGAATTTGAAGATTTTTTCTCCCTTATATGCATATCACCTGTAGCCCCCAAGTGCGGGTTGTCATGCTTGCAGCAACCTGGGACTTGTAATTGCCTTATGCTCATGAAAACTTCAACCAGTGTAGCCCCCAAGGGCCGGGTCATTATGCAATAATGAGCAGGGACTTTGTAGATATAACCATGTAAACTTGAACAGCAACATGTAGCCCCCAATGGCCGGCTCAGTAAGATAATATTGAGCTGGGACTTTGTATATAATTTATTGATAATAACATCATATAATATAATCTCCACCATGGGGCTTGAACCCACGTCCATAAGGTCAAGAGCTTTGTACACTACCAACTGAGTAGTGGATCTTTCAATATAATGGACTGAGGCCTGTGTACCTTGAATTTTTGACATGAGCAATTGGCAGCCCCCAAGGGTCGGCTCATTACAATGGGATGAGTCGGGTCTTCAATAAGTTGAGCAAAAAATGACTTTGCATTAGCCCCCAAGTGTCATGGTGTATGCTGGCAGTGACATGGGACTTGCATATTTGATGTAATCTCAATTTGAATAATGTAGCCCCCAAGTGCTGGGTCGTAAGCCTGAAGCGACTCGGGACTATTCCTTCCATTGTAGAATAAATCATATCCATTGATAAAATAATAGCCATTGCGCTAAAGCGACTTTGAAAACCTTAGTCATAATACTGGTTATTGATAGTCATAATAAAAATCCAGCCATGTTGGCTATTCAAGATTTGAATAATAATATAATCCGGTATGAAAACCTCAATCATTCAATATCATCATGAAAATCCAACCAGTTTTGGCTATGAAAGATTTGAATACCTCATCGGTTGACAAGTAAATCCGGAGTTTAAATACCTGGCGGCTCTTGGCCGATGACGACTTAATGCGCATTAATTGTAAGCCGGAATTTTTGTAACCCGGTGGCCTATAGCCCTTGAGAAAATCAATAATTGATAACCCTTTTGAGACACCAATTTCAATGATGAGCTTGGACTGAAGCATTTATATAAGTCATAATTCTGCAAATCCTGCACAGAGTTTAAACAACATATGCCCTGGCGACTTAACGTCAAGAGCCAGGGCGGGTAACCACCCAAATGTAGTCTTACCCTGCACACAAGTAGATCACAAGAACCCTTGGCGGTTTGCCGCAGGGCGGGTCATAATACCTCACATATAACCACTGTGATATTGAATTTGTACTACCGGATTACATGACTCTGTGCAGTAAGGGTGATAACCCAATCCTTGGAAGCCAATGCTTCCACATAGATGATGATTGTCGTAGCTGCGACTTATAGTCAAAAGTCAAGTCGGGTTAAGCATAAAACACTTATATACATTTGAGATATAATCAAAAAAGGTCTCAAGTCAAACCCAAAATTGTTCGCAAAAAATTTAAGGCTTCTGATTCGTATACGATCAGAAAACCGTTCCAAAGGGGTTGAGCTAAGATTCGAATACGATCATATAGCCCCCAGTGGCTTTGGCGTTGCCGATCAAGAGGGTACCACAGCTATGTTCTCTTTGGTTCGAATGCGACCTATGTTTGAACAGGAAGCCCCCAAATGACCTTGAGAGTTGTTTAAGGACGTTGATTCGAATACGATCCACGTCGGATCCAAAAGAGGTTAAGCTATGATTCGGATACGATCAAGAAGCCCCCTAGTGAGTTTGGCAGTGTGCCGATCAAAAGGGTTTCGACAGCTATGTTATCTTTAGTTTGAATACGACCTATGTTTGAACAGGAAGTCCCCAAGTGACAATATATTAGCATCTCACCGATCAAGAGGGTACCGACAGCTATGCTCGATGAGCAAGAAGTCCCCAAGTGACCATAATAAGATAAGCCGTAAGGCAGGATACCTATGTCTGAACCGCGCATCATGGCAGCAAGTTCTTTTTGGCAACCTTTAATTTTTCTTAGAACTCGAACTTGCGAGAGATTAATTCTTTTTGAACCGGAACTTTAAACCGGATTTGAAAGCTTCAAAAATTTGTGAGGGACAAATTTACCTTGAGCCGGATTTGAGAGCTTTAGTGCTTTGTGGGAGAAAGATGTCTCTTGAACCGGATCTTAAACCAGAGTCCTTGTTTTGAACCGGGAATTTTCTGATGGCCTTTAATTTTTCATCAATACGGCGGTGGCCTCCAGAACCGGGTTATCCTTCCCTCCAATGACCCGGAGTTCCCGAGTCATGTCATTGTAGCCCCCGAGTCTCAAGACGACTCGAGGAGTTGGCTTGAAATTCTCCATATTTGACCATAGCAGAAGGTATACATCATTGGCGTTGATAGCGCGATGTGAATCCACAAAAGGTTGAGGTGACTGCGATGGGTTTATAAATGATCTCATATGATCCGTGTCAGCAACTCGGCCAATGGTTTCTTCCAACTGGCTGTTTGAAGTTAACCAAACTGTAGTGGCGGCGACTTGTGCCCCTGCCCATTGAGCCATCCAGTGCAGACGGCGGCTGATAATATATGATAATTTGCCTCCAATTTGTTGGAAGAAAAACCGGGCTTCCCAAGAAGTGACTTGTTCATATTCAATAAATAGCTCCTGCAAACAGGCACGGCCCTGTGTATTGATGTAGACCAGGCTGCGAGAGACGGACGGTAAAGATGACCGCAACATCAGAGGCGGCACAGACAGATAAGTCGGCCGCGGCATTGTAAGCCGGTGCGGACGGGTGAGTTAACCATATCATGTTGATGTAAACTGGTTTGCAGAATGGCGGCTTGCGGATATATTCACCGAGCTTGACGGTGTGGCCAGATGCTAGCGCATTATAATGGTGGTGCGAGCCATACATCCATGACACGACCAATTGCTCCTGCATAAATAATATCGCAAGCTGGAGTAATTTGTTCTTTTTTAAAAAAAAGTGTATTAATAAAAATTGATTGGACAGATTTCACCTTGATATATTAGGCCAGAAATTATCCATCGCGGAGTTGATGATCACCACGGGCGAGTCGGCCGCGGGAGCAGACGAATGAACCGGCTGCGGCGTCGTAAACCGGTGCGAACGGGAAGAGTCGGCAGCGGCGTTGTAAGCCGGTGCGGACGGGCGAGACAGTTGCATGTGTTGATGCAGGTGGGGGGAGGGCGACTTTTGCACGTATCCGTCCAGCAACACGTCACGAACAAATGCTCAATGCAAAAATAATATTGGTGCACGCTCCTTTTAGACACCTTTTTGTAAGGAATAATGGACCTGCGAAAAAATATTACAAGACCAAGTAATTGTTCCTTGATGAAAATAATATGCGTTAAGAAAATAATAGGCGTAGATATTTTCACCAGATGAACAGGATGCTGGTGTTGGATGATACTGGACGCAGTCGTCGGACGAAAAAAGACAGTCCGTCTAGATGTACATCCAAATGATGTGGCACTAGCCCCAAGAGGCCTTCTTTGGTTTTTGAGGCCGTACATTAATTCTCCGCTTGAGCAAACTTGGTTGCACTTTGTTGTACATATTCCCAGCTACTTCCTCGTATTGGTCTCCAGGCTCTTTGTTGCATGAGTTGACTAGACAGAGAGCGCGGGCGGGTCAGGCGGAGCAGCACCAGAAGCAAGCAACGGCGACTCATAGGCGGGGGTGGTGAGCTGGCTGGGCGCAGCTAAAAACGGCCGGAGCAGCGATTCAGCGCGGAACCGCGACGGGGCGGGCCATAGGCGAAGGCTGGTGATTTTGGGAGCACTGCATTGCTCAAACAGCGGGTGAGCTACAGCGGCACATGGCCAGACCCGGCCGAGCGCAGCGGCAGGCGGCTCACGGTGCGGAGCGGTTTGCCGGGGCATCTCGGGTAGCCACTTGGCCGGCTCACAGGCAGAGGCTGGATCATCGTAGTCCAGGGCCGAATCCGTGTCCACGTCCCTGTCTTTCTCTGGGCCGTGGCCAGTTCTGTTGACTCAGTCCGTGTCGTCCTCAAAGCAGGGTTCTTCTTTCCTCTTCTTGTATTGACCTTACCGTGAGTATGACTCTGTAGTTGCCCTTGTCCTCTTCCGACTAGTAGTACTCAAGTACCCTCTCTGTTCTTAAATATAAGTCTTTGCAGATATTTTATTATGGACTACATACGGAGCAAAATGAGTTAATCTATGCTCTAAACTACGTCTATATACATCCGTATGTAGTTCATATTGAAATCTCTAGAAAGACTTACATTTAGAAACGAAGGGAGTAGTAATTAAGCAAAGACACACCTGATCTAGTAGTACTCAAGTAGTACTAGCTCTTCTCCAAGAAAAGAATACCTGATGTTGGTTTTCACGTGGCAGAGTGCTAGTTTGAATCGTACTCCCTCCGTTCCTAAATATTTGTCTTTCTAGAGATTTCAACAAGTAACTACATACGGAGCAAAATGAGTGAACTACACTCTAAAATATGTCTGCATACATCTGTATGTGGTAGTCCATTTGAAATTTCTAAAAAGACAAATATTTAGGAACGGAGGGAGTACTAGTCTAGGAGTACTTTTGCTTTGGTCTTGTGCACTTGTCCGTAGATGGTACGACATGGCCGTGTTTCCTTGACCGGCCACGCGCGGCTGCAGCTAATTTTGCCTCCGATCCGGAAAACGAGATACCTTTGGTGGATTTCTGCAACTGTGTAAGGGAATCTTCGTGTTGGTCTCGGTGTCTTTTGTAGAACACTGCATCGGAAATCAATCCAGACGGGTTACTTTGTCGTATTGGTGATTTGACTGGCTTCGTGGATCGCTAGACGCCGCGCACAACAGTTGCCTCGAAAATTTGATCACGTCCCTCTGATTGCTCAATTACCTGAGGACTAAATTCCTATTGGCCTCTTGCATATCGGCAGATTGTCCGACGACGGCGATAGACAAGTTGTAACCCTAATTTTTCTTGAACCTTAAATCTCATAGATCTAAAATCTGGACTGATCCACTTGAAGTTGATGCAAACCCTTCCAAACCGCCTCATCCGAAAAATTGCAAACTTCTCGATCCCTGAAAAGATCCCTCCAAGAACTCAACACCACCGTGCGCGAGTCCCACAGTGGGCGCCAACTGTCGTGGAATTGTCACGGCAGATGTCCTTAGTGTCAGGACTTAGTCGCGAGGCCAACGCATCTATGCGGTATCGTGAGAGGGGTTGATCGGGACGGGAGTCGCAACACACAAGACAAGAATTTAGACAGCTTCGGGCCCCGGGAAACATCATCCGGTAACAACCCTACATGCTGTTTGTGGCTAGGTCTCATTATGCTCATGAGGGAGACGCCGTAAATCCGGCTCTCCTCTAGTTGTGTCTAGCCCTAGAGAGTGTTTCTTGTTGCTTGTCCCTCTTTGGGGAGCCCTGCCCCTCCTTATATAGGTAGAAAGGGCGGGTTACATGACTAGTCCTAGTAGGATTAGGATTACTCTATTACAAGTGGAGTCCTAGTCTTGCTTCCTTTGTAGGAGAATATTCCTTGTGCTTTCCTCATAAACCGGCCCACCATAACATGAGCCGGCCTTCTGGGCCTTGGGCCTAGTCTTCTATCTGACCCGCCGTTAGGGCAATCCATGAGTAGCCAGGCTCGTGAGTCGCCACTCCGGCGGGTTACCAATGAAAACGCCAAGCCCGGCCGGGTCATACTTCCGGCCGGGTCATACCGCGGGGTATATCGCCGACACTCTTCCCGCGGGGCTCGCCGTCAACATCACCAGGGTCATCTCGTCTGATCTTATACCGCAATGCACCGCATACTGGGCATGCCTTCAAATCTTCGTACGCATCGCCGTAGAGGATGCAGTCATTAGGGCATGCATGTATCTTCTGCACCTCCAATCCTAGAGGGCATACGACCTCCTTTGTTGTGTATGTACTGTCGGGCAATTCGTTATCCTTTAGAAGCTTCTTCTTCAATATTTTCAGTAGCTTCTCAAATCCTTTGTCAGGCACATCATTCTCTGCCTTCCACTGCAGCAATTCCAGTACGGTACCCAGCTTTGTATTGCCATCTTCGCAATTGGGGTACAACCCTTTTTTGTGATTCTCTAACATGCGATCGAACTTCAGCTTCTCCTTTTGACTTTCGCATTGCGTCCTTGCATTGACAATGACCCGGCGGAGATCATCATCGTCGGGCACATCGTCTGGTTCCTCTTGATCTTCAGCAGCTTCCCCCATTGCAGCATCATCGGGCACATCGTCTGGTTGATCTTCAGCAGCTCCCCCCGTTGCAGCATCATCGTATTCAGGGGGCACATAGTTGTCATCATCCTCTTCTTCTTCGCCGTCTTCCATCATAACCCCTATTTCTCCGTGCCTCGTCCAAACATAATAGTGTGGCATGAAACCCTTGTAAAGCAGGTGGGTGTGAAGGATTTTCCGGTCAGAGTAAGACTTCGTATTCCCACATTTAGGGCATGGACAACACATAAAACCATTCTGATTGTTTGCCTCAGCCACTTCGAGAAAATTATGCAAGCCCTTAATGTACTCGGAGGTGTGTCTGTCACCATACATCCATTGTCAGTTCATCTGGGTGCATTATATATAATTATGTGTGTCAAAAGTAAGAAAATCAGACAAGTATCTATCTAAAGTAAGAAAATCAAACAAATAACTATTTAAAATAAGAAAATCAGACAAGTATCTATCTAAAGTAAGAAAATCAGAAAGAAGATAAGAACAAGAGGCTCACCACGGTGGTGCCAGCGACGAGATCTGCGCGGGCGATCAACGGCGGTGAAAATGGGGACGGCGCGTGACAGGCCGCTAAATCTAGACAAATCTCGGGAAAAATGGAGCTCCGAGGTCGAGCTTCGAGAGGAAAAAGCTTAACTAGTGTGGCTTGAGAATTTCATCAAACACCTCATGTGCATAGGAGGTGAGCTAGAGCACCCAAATGCCCTCCCCTCACCGGCCAGAAAAAACAGAGCACTGTGGGGTGCTCTGCCGCGGCGATGGGTATATATAGGCAACTTATTTGTCCGGTTCGTGGCAGGAACCGCGACAAAATTCCCCCTTCTATACCGGTTCAAGGCATGAACCGGTACCAATGTCTGTGGGCCAGAAGCGCGGCCCATTGGTCCCAGTTCGTGCCTAGAACCGGGACAAATGGATCCAGACGAACCAGGACCAATGCCCACGAGGCCCCGGCCGGCCCCCTGGGCTCATGAACCGGGACTAATGCCCCCCATGGGTCTCGGTTCGTGAAGAACCGGGACTAATGGGCTGGCAAGGCCCGAACCAAAGCCCTGTTTTCTACTAGTGTTTTCGGATCATACTACATGGACGTGATTTTCTTTGGGAAGGATTGATTTGGAGGATTGGGAATGGCCACCGCCGGCGGACCGGACCGAGACGTCGTTTTGTTCGGCTGCCGGCGGATCGGACCGGACCGACCAGCTGGGCGGTCCTGATTTCAGGGCTCGGACCGACGCGCTCCAGCCCGGGCTGGACCGACAGGACTGGCCGTGGTCAACACAGATGAGGGCACAACGCGCACGAGGGGTTGCCGGAGAGCGCAGGAAGAGGTGTAGGGCGCGCTCCATGGTCGAGATCGACGGTGCTGCACACATGGAAGCGACAGGACGCGGATGCGCCAGCCGGGGCGCCATTGTTAACCATGAACCTGCGAGTTTTTGCTCCTTAGCAGTTTTTCTAGCGCATGCAAGTATTGTAGGGCGTGCATGAGCCCACGATTTTTTGTGTGCGGGCCTTGCCACGATTAACGGATCAAATTTGACGTGAAGTTCGTCATGGCTTGGCGACGTGATTAACGATTTTGAAGAATGTTTTTTAGGTAAACTTAAATTGGATTGCTACTGTTACCTAAAATCGCGGGGCAGTTATTAAGGCATGTACAATGGTTGATAAGATAGTCTTATCTTAAGTCTTGCATGTAATTAAGAGATGACAAAAAAAATATGTCTACAATGGGTCATCTCTTAGTCTTATTTTCAATATCTAGCTATTCCTAAAAACGTAGTGATATTCTGCTAAGAGATCATCTCTTGTCTTCTCTTAAATAAGAGAAGACAAGCCTTTTCTTCTTAAATCTCCCTCCTCCACCTCATTATTTATCCTATGTGGCATTGCTAAGATAGAACCATTGTACATCCCCTTACAATCCAAACAAAGATAGCACGTATATAGTATTTGGTAAGCATGTCACGTAGGAATAGGATTTTCCTTTGGTTTTTTATTTGACTTGACAAAAGGAAACGGAAGCATCGGATGGGCGCATGATTATCGGATTCTCTCGTTAGTCGCTAGTAAAAGGAAACGGCAGCGATGGGCTAGTCAAGAATGGAGCCGCGATTATCGGATCGAACGCCGGCACTCTCGTTCTTTTTATTCTCTGTTTGACTGAATACAAGGGGAAAAAAGGCAGCGCGTGATCTGCGTCTTCTTCTACCTCTTTGCCCCTGTCTCTGTGTCAATTGAGTGATGAGTACGTGATTCCGATGAACAACGCCGGGGTGGGACACGGCCAGGGCGTCACCGTGGCCACGACGAAGAAGAACGGCCTTGCAGCTTCGGTCCGCTCGGTCGGACAGGTCAAAGACCGGACCGGACCGAAAAAATTTCGGGCCGAAATTTAGGAACCGGACCGAACAAAATCTTCAGCGGGCCAGGACCGGACAGTCCGGTCCTGAACGGGCCACGAGCGGGCCGAAAAGTCCGCTCGCTCCGTCCAGCCAGAATCCCTGGATAACTCGCAGTGGAAGCTCGCAACCTCTAGGTCAGATTTACATATAGGGAATTACAGGTCGCTGACCTTCTGAGTGATGATGGAATAAGATGGAATGAGGAAAAATTGGAGGCCATGTTCGCCCCAACGGATGCTATAGATATCAAGCAAATCGCAATTGGGGGCCCGGGAGCTGACGATTTTTTAGCTTGGAACTTTACGAAGAATGACATTTTCACGGTAAAATCTGCTTATCATTTGAGGATGTCTCTGAACAGAGCTAGAACCGGACAGCCGGAGGCATCTAGCCCGGTATCCAAACATGAAGGGTACATGGCATTGTGGGAAACTAGTGCACTAGCTAAGGTCAAAATTCATTTGTGGCGAATGATACGAAATGGTCTTGCCGTGGGAGCGGAGCTCCATCGTTAACGGATAAAGCTGGGTCTTTTTTGTGTTGCATGTGGCAGAGAGGAAACCATGGTTCACCATTTCTGGGCATTGCCAGCATTCAGTCCTTTTCTGGGAGTAGCTGTGCGAAGTGTTTGGAGTAACGGTGGCGATCCCACCATGTCACTTGAATTCTCAAGTCGCTCTTACCACCTGGATGCTGGAATGGTTCGCCGGGGCCGGATGAGAAGGAGATCATGCTATAGGCGGCATATGGAATCTGGCTCGCTAGAAATGATACAACGAAAGGAAGGAAGATAGTGCAGCCACATGAAACATTAGCTACAGTGAAGGTGCAGTTGACAGATTGGAAAACCTGCGCATGAGACCATCCAAAAATGGGAGCCTCCTCAAGATAGATGGGCGCGGTCTCGAAGCATGGAGATAATGGTGGCGGGGGTGCGGTGTTTAGGGATCACAATGCAGCTTTCTTGGCCGGTATATGTCATTTCTTTCCATGTATTACTTATCCTGAGTATGCGGAAGTTTTGGCATGCAGAAGGGCAATCCAGGTGGCGATCGATCTTCAGATTCAGCGAGCACATCTAGTGCTGGACAACAAGACACCAGTGCAGATGACTAATCACCTGGAAAGAACTTATCCGCTGTTGGACCATGGGTGCAGGACATCAAGGAGATGCTCAATTGGCTTTGGAGGTTAAGGTGCCTCTGCCCCTGTGTAGCGCTCTGGTTCTAAGTTTTTTTTCAAACTAGTCGCCCGCTGGAGGCACATTATAAACACTATAGCAGCATTTTAATTATAGACAAGAATAGATTTTTTTAGGGGATATAGACGAGAATAGCTACTAGGTAGCTACTAGGTCGCATTAAGATTCATAATTTTAGTCCTTAATATTTTACTTGGGCAGTTACATTTTTTTAAAAAGGTACACAAAAGAAACAAATATGTTCAAGTTTAAAAATAGTTATACATATAGATTTTTATGTGTATATAGTTAACATAATTTTTTGAGGTGTCATATTTGAAAAGTCAGAGTAAATCTTTGGTAACATTTTTCTTGTTTATACATTTAATTCAGAAAAACCTTTAATTCTGAGTTGACTATGCTACTGTTGGACCGGTAAGTTTTATTTTGTGTAATTTTGAAAGAGTTGTTTTTAACTTATTTTGTTTTGCATGTAACAATATTGTTCTTCCCTGGGCTTTTTACTTGGAAGAAGATACGCATGACTATTTTTGTAAATTGTTTTTTATTGGGATCTTTGTAAATTGGTTGGTTCAATGAGGTCTGCCATTTTTTTAGCAAAATAATTCCTATTTTTCTTTAAGAGGAGGGAGCAACTAACTAAGGAGTGCTCCTTCAGGAGCCTCCCCAAGAGTCACTTGGTGTGGGCTGCTCTTAGCCGCCGCCACATCTCGCGTTCTGGACGCTTCCATTTGAATTTTTTTCGCACGCTTTTTCGCTTTCCATTTTTTCACCGTTCTTTCTTAGCTTTTGGATAAAAAATGTCAAAAAAAAAACTTTTTTGCACGAAAAAATGTGTATTTTGCCCCAGCGAGAGGCAAAAATGCGTTTTCTTTTTTTCCTTCCGCGAGAGGCATGGATTTGCATTTGCGAGAGGCACTGTTGGCCCAGACCCGACGCCGAGTACTTTCCGGCGACGGTGATGACCGACGACAAACGACGGCGACGAACGGAGCTCGCTGACGGTCTTGGATTGCTGCCCCAAGCTAGCTAGATATGCACGTACACAACAGCCAATTGCTTGAGGCTGGAAACACACGTACGTGTACAACTTGATCGATCTGACCACCAAACAACACGGGCGTACACAGCGGCCAGCCGGCCGGAAGAACAAAACGCACGCACGCGAAGCTGATGTATTGCCGCAGGAACGTCTCGTTCCTGTTTGCTTTATTACTTCAAATCAGATCGATATTGTTACAGGGGTATAGCTACGTATATATATTAGCTAGGACCAAGACACGCTAACCTACTCGGTTACATATTTGAATCCTAGTACTAATAGGTGACTGGCCTGTGTACGACCCGGACACAGCTCCACATGTCGTGGTTATTTCTCACAATCACCCCCTAAACACGACGTCGTCACATCACAGATCGGACGCTAATCCTTCTTTACATCTCCAAAAACTTCTCTCGATCCAAAGCCTTGGTTAGGATGTCTGCCAGCTGATCATCAGTGCGATTGTAGTTGACCTCCGTCCTACCTTCTTCCATGCAGTTCTTTATGTAATGATACATCGTATCAATGTGCTTGCTCCTTTCACGCCGCACTGGATCCTTGCATAGAAAATCTGTAGACTCACTGTCAACATTGAGCACCATCGGTTCCGGACCTCGATCCATGAAATCACCGTGTAGCCTTCCTAGCCACACACCTTGATACTCTGCTTCACTTGAAGTCGACGTCACCACTTTATACTTTGGTGATAGCCAGCTTACCATGCTTCCTCCAAGGAAATATGCCACGCCCGAATTACTCTTACGACCGTCGACAATTCCTTCCTTGTCACTACCACTGTAGCCAAGTAGTTTCACCATCTCCTTCTTGCTCAGCTCAAGACGAGGTTCCATTGAAGCGACAATGTGATTGCAATCTTTCATGCCACGGCTTTCAAGTACCTTCTTTGCATATGCCTCGTGGCATACTATGATCCCCTTCAGCCTTTGATGTACCCCGACCCCGAGGTAGTAACTCAAAATACCAAGATCATCCATCTTGAAAAGCTCCTTCATTTGTAGCTTGAACTTTGCAATCACCTCTTCATCTGCTCCAGTAATCAATAGGTCGTCGACGTAGATGCCAACCAGTAGACGATCCCTTCCTTCACCTCTCTTGTACATCGCATGCTCTAGTGGGGCTTTCTCAAATCCAAGAGAAATCAATGTCCGATCAAGTTTGATGCTCCATGCCCGAGAGCCTTGGCGTAGCCCGTACAAGATTTTCTGTAACTTCAGTACCTTGTGTTCTTCTCCCTCTTTGATGAATCCCGGTGGCTGATTCACATACACATCTCCTTCTAACTCGCCATTCAAAAACGCGGGTTTTACATCCATGTGATGTATCTTCCATGATTCCTGAACCGCGAGAGCGATGAGTAGTCTCACCGATTCCATCCTTTCAATGGGAACGAACACTTCTTCGAAGTCCACACTCTCCTCTTGCACGTACTCTTTGACTACTAGCCTTGCTTTGTGGTTCACGGCCCCATCGGCATCTTTCTTGATCATAAATACCCACTTGAGATCCATGACTTTTTCATTGTTGGGAAGATCCACAAGCTCCCATGCATTGTTATCGTGGATCGACCTCAACACCTCTTCCATAGCGCGACGCCAACACCACTTCGTATTCGCGTCCTCATATCCAGCCGATTCCTCGGCGTTTTCCTCCATTACTATCGGAGGCGACGTTGCTTGCGCGGCTCCGTGTATCTTTAGGAGCGACTCACCGTTTGCTTCGCACATTGCTTTTGGCAAAGCTAGACTTTCATCCCCGGGTACGGACGTTACCTTGCCGTTTCCATCTTCTTGCATTATAGTGGCCAAGCATGGCAAAACTGTACGTACATGCGCTGGTAATGGACCTTGCATATCTCCTGGATCACTTGCAACGTCACTAGGTATAGATGGCCCTAGCTCACCACGTGAGCCACCAAGCCCTCCTGCTGGACTTGCTTGTAGCCCACCATGCGAGCCTTCTCTTGTGGCTAGGCCACCACACGTAGCTGTCTTGGAGGCTCCTTGTGCAGCACTCGCTGCTGGGTGCGAGGCGCCCTTACTCCGCACAAGGGATCCAGCTTTGGTGCTCGCGGCGGTGCTTTCGGCCTACTCAGCGAGACACCATGTCCAGTGCTATTTTGTGGCCACCTACGGACCTCTGAACAACACAAAGATTACTTCTCCATGGTCCAGCACACGCACCTATTGCTGCATCCGCTCCAGAAAGTTGGCACTTACGCCCATAGCAATCGACATAAGTTTCGAATTACTTCCGCATCTGTAGCTTCGACACGAAGCTCGAATCATGATCATGATGGCAAACTTTTTCTTCCACGAAGCGCGACAATTTCTTCAGCCGGCGCCAAGAACTGGATCCTCCTCATCCACGAAGTTCAGTCATCAACATCATGTCACCGTCGTCACCTTGCTGGGCCATGAGCGCTTCGCTTCGGTGCTTCCTCGCAGTCAGCCTTGAAGTGACCAAGGAGGCCACAGTTATAACACCTCACTTTCCTGATGTCAAACTTCCTCCTCGGTGGTGCAGGTGCAGCCTCATCGTCTGAGTCATCGTCCGAGTCGGCGAAGTTCTTTCTCGTCGAATGCTGCTTCCCCTTCTTCTTGCTACTGCTTATGGATCCGCCTCGCTTTTCGTGGCGATCCATCGCGCTTTGTGAGCATCACAAGTTCGTCGTTCTTCCGTCCCCAAGACTGTACCGCATATGCTCATCGTGAGCCTTGTACCGTCCGACAAGATCGTCGATGGAGAGAGTCGCGAGATCGACGCACTGCTCGATCGCCGTGACAATTTGCAGGTACCGGGGAGGGGCCGCGCGCAAGAACCGCCGGACAACCGAGGCCTCCGTGAGGTTCTCTCCAAGCGCGCGAATCCGATTGACGAGAGTAGCCACCCGTGAAGCGAACGCATCCACGGACTCATCATCGCCCATGACCAAAGTCTCGTAGTTCCTTAGGAGAGTTTGGAGATTGGCTTGCTTGACACGGGTGTGTCCCTCGAACATGAGCTTCAGCGTATCCCACACCTCCTTCGCCGTTGCTTTGGCGATTAGGTGCTGGAGGATATCCATCGGCATCACCGAGTAAATCGCTGACGCCGCCTGCCGATCCTTCCGGTGCTCGGCTCCCTCCTTCTTGAACGCGTCGCCTCCGGGATCCACCGCGTCCCATAGCTCGTTGGCGCGGAGACCACACTCCATGAGGGCCTTCCAGAACCCGAAGTTCTCGCGATCAAACCGTGGATACGACGAACTCGCCGGAGCAGCAATTACTTTAGCTGCACCGGAGTACTCCACCAGTTGCTTGGTCTTCTCGTCGCCCGACATGATCCTCCGTTACTAGAAGATCAACCTTGCTCTAGATACCAATTGTTGGCCCAGACCCGACGCCGAGTACTTTCCGGCGACGGTGATGACCGACGACAAACGACGGCGACGAACGGAGCTCGCTGACGGTCTTGGATTGCTGCCCCAAGCTAGCTAGATATGCACGTACACAACAGCCAATTGCTTGAGGCTGGAAACACACGTACGTGTACAACTTGATCGATCTGACCACCAAACAACACGGGCGTACACAGCGGCCAGCCGGCCGGAAGAACAAAACGCACGCACGCGAAGCTGATGTATTGCCGCAGGAACGTCTCGTTCCTGTTTGCTTTATTACTTCAAATCAGATCGATATTGTTACAGGGGTATAGCTACGTATATATATTAGCTAGGACCAAGACACGCTAACCTACTCGGTTACATATTTGAATCCTAGTACTAATAGGTGACTGGCCTGTGTACGACCCGGACACAGCTCCACATGTCGTGGTTATTTCTCACAGGCACGGCCGTGCTTCTCGGAAACCGGAAAAAAAATGTGTTTTCTGTGTTTTTTTCTTTCCATGAGAGGCACGATTTTGCTTTTGCGAGAGGCACGGATTTGCTTCTGCGAGAGGCACGGCCTCTCGGAAATGAAAAAAAAAGTTTCTTTTTTTTCTTCCGCAAGAGGCACGGAGTTGCTTGCGTGAGAGGCACGGATTTGCTTGTGTCAGAGGCACGGCCGTGCCTCCGGGAAACGGAAAAAATGTGTTTCTTTTTTTCCACGAGAGGCATGGATTTGCTTTCGCGAGAAGCACAGTCATGCCTCTTTCTAAAAGGGAAAAACGTGCTCTCGGTTTGGTCTTTTCGTCCAGGTTTTTTTTGTGAAAAAGAGTTTGTCAAAACCTATCAACATGGGATCTAATTTGAAGATCTCGACACGAGAAATCCAGCGGTTTGAAATTTGGATGCAGGGTTTAAGAGATAAAACATCTTGAATAAACGGATCTAAGAAAAAAGGAAAAATTCCCGGGTTGCAACAAGTGGCGCATGTGCATTGCGCAAATTGTCGCAACCTGGGAGGTAGGAGTGAACTTTGCGAAGAGTGCTCTTTAATTAGTGATTTCGCAGTTATAAGCAATTTCGCTAACTAGCGCACACCACCTCCCAACACTACGTGACAAATGGGCCAGCCCATGAAGAGATTTTCCCCATATTTTTTCCGCATGATCTTGCGGGTGTTTTTTCTTGTGCTTTTTCCTGTCATCGGTTATTCTTGGTTTTCTTTTCTCTTTTTCCTTTTCCTTTTCCTTTTATTTCTTTTTCAAATGCGTGAACTTGTGCAAACTCAAACCTTTGCAAATTCATGAACTATTTCCCAAATTCGGGAGCGCTCTTTACCTTAGCTTGCGCCAAAGGCGCCAATTAGGAGATCTCATCAATCGGGACCAATGGTTGCTTGTGTAGAGTCATCAACTTGGATTCTTGTATCGACGATACAAGATCATAACAGCAAATGTTTTTACAAAATTTACAGTCCATACTATATGTTATCCTCTATAACACTATGCTCCCTTGTTTTAAAGAGCTTATATTTAATTGTGATATCCAATTGGAATTGAATCATCTGATTTTGACCGTGTCAATAATTCCTCAAAGCTCGCTTATACTATAAACTATGCTTCATAATTTTTAAGGCCTCATAATTAATTGAGGTCGTTAATTCAAAACCGGGTCACCTGATTTTGACTGGGTAAACAATTCCTCAAAGAGCTCTCCCATTTAAATATTTTAATTCACTATGTTTTATAATTTTTAAGCTCTTTCATAGTTGAGGTATTCAATTTTAGATTTGGTTTACGATTTTGATCGGGCCAACAATTTTTTAAATCAATCCGTAACAACCGCGGTATAAAACACATAACAATTCCGCCCACGCTCCCACCACCTGGAAAAAAGAAGCGCCATCATGTGATATTGTAGCACCAATATACTACATGCAGCCACCGACATAGAAATGTTTCCACATAAATATAGATTGGTTAGCGGATAACACATAATCATACCACGAAAGGCCACAAAATCACCGTATTGTAAATAAAAATAAAACACATTGTACCCCCCACCACCACCACCACCAAACTAAATTTTTTCCATCAGTTGGAAAATATAAAGGATATTAGGTTTTTCGTAAGTCAAATTTCTTGAACTTTGATCAAGTTCAGAGCAAAAATATCGACATCCACAATATTTAAAAAAGGATGGAAATTAATTTCATGATGAATTTAATCATACCGATTTGATATTATGGATTTTGTTATATTTATCTACAAATTTGATCAAACATAAAAGGTTTGACTTCTTAAAAAAAAAGAAATACACCCTGTATTTTAAAACATAGTGAGTAATTTTTTTAAGAAACCCAACAATACCAACGGCGCAACAAAGCGCACCCAACCCTTCTAGTAAGCGACTACACGTTAAGGGTAATCTACAATGACTACGCGTTGAGGGTAATCATTTTCTGAACTAATGCAGTATCGAGCAATAATGAAGAGCACTGCATACATTGATCTACAATCTTTCATCTTCCATTTTGTGCGATCTCTGAAACTGTATGCTACATATTTGGGAGCTGTTCGGGAAACCACCAGCTCCGCCAAATCCAAGGATCCGCGGAGTATCCGTTTCCCCACTCCATAAATTTGAACTGCGGCTTGGGCTGCTCCGGGAGCGGAGTCACCGAGCGGGAGGGACTCCGAACAGGCCCTTGATTTGATGGTCGGTATTTGTGCTGTCTGTTGTGTGCATGATGATTTATATCTCTGAAACTGCATGTCAAACGATTTGTATGCTGCAGCTCTGAAACTACACTATATATGATGGCTCTGTTTCTCCTCCTCTCCTTCAGAGCTTCCCGCTCGCTGGCGCCTCCTCGGATCCCAGGACCCTCCTCCAGAACCAGTGCTCGCGCCACACCCTGTCCACCTGCTCGATTGGCACCCCCTCGTCTCCGGCAGCAGGAGGTACACGAACGCCGTCATGGCGGCCAGCCACGCCGCGAAGAAGAAGAATATCCCGGCCCTCATGCGGCACAGCATGGCCAGGAACGTCTGCGCCACGAAGACCGTGAACACGAAGCTCGTCGCCACCGTCACGCCCTGCCCCGCCGACCGCACCTCCAGCGGGAAGATCTCGCTTGGCACCAACCACCCCAGCGGCCCCCACGACCATCCGAACCCGGCCACGTACACCGCGATCAGGAAGATGAGAGTCGCTGCCCATCCCTTGCTCACGCCGCCGTCGTCGCCCAGCTTTGCCGCCATGATGGCGCCGATCAGGAGCTGCGACGCGAGCATCTGCGCGCCCCCGGCTAAGAAGAGCGTGCGGCGGCCGAAACGGTCGACGAGGAACATGGAGAGGAGGGTGGAGGCCGCGCCGACCACCCCCGTGACCACCGCGGACAGGAGCGACGCGCTCTCGCCCATGCCGATCGTGCGCAGCAGCACCGGCGCGTAGAAGGCGATCGCGTTGATCCCTGTCACCTGCTGGAAAAAAGGGATCGCCACCGCCATAACCAGCTGCGGCCGGTACCTCCGTTGGGTGAGGAGCATACGGAGACCGCTGCTGCCAGCCGCGGCACCGCTGTCGGCGGCGGCGACGATGCCGTCCAGTTCGCGGTTGACGTCATCGATGCCGCGAATCTTACGCAGCAAGAGCGCCACATCCCGGCGGTCCTTGCCCTGCTGGACGAGGCTGTTGGGCGTCTCCGGGAGAAAAACGGCGCCGACGAGCAGGAGCCCGGCCGGCACGGCGGCGAGGGACAGCGAGACGCGCCACCCCCAGCCTCCCTTGATCTTCTCCGTGCCGAAGTTGATGACGTTGGCCGCGAGCGCGCCGACGCCGACGCTGAACTGGAAGCCGTTGCTGAACGCGCCGCGGTGCCGCGGCGGCGCCATCTCAGACAGGTACAGCGGCACGGCCTGGTTCGCGAAGCCCAGCCCGACGCCGAGGAGCACGCGCCCCAGGATGGCCATGTAGACGTTCAGCGACGCACCCCCGACAGCCGCGCCGGCGAGGAAAGCGGCACCGCCAAGGAGCATGGACGGGCGGCGGCCACGACGGGCCGTGACGCCGGAGGCGAGGAAGGTGGTGAGCAGGCCGGCGACGTAGAGCGAGGAGGTGAAGGCGGTGAGCAGCTGGCTGTCGAACTTGCAGTAGTTACTCACATGGGAGTCGCCCTTCATCCGCCGGTACACGTCCGGGAAGAACTTGCGCAGGAAGGGCTCCATCGACGACACCCCGCCCGCGATCCCGATGTCGTAGCCGAAGATGGCGCCGCCCATGCCGGCGGTGATGCACGACAGCACCACGAACGTGGTGACCCTTCCGCCGGCTCCTCCGTCATTGCTCTCGGAAACGCCGACGCTGCCGGCCGCCATGGCCGACCGATCAGACCGAGCCGAGCTAGCTGCGTGAGGCCACGTACTCAGTGGTCAGTAATGGTTATCTTTGCAGCAGTGCAGTTGTGGTTATCGTGCGTGGCATGTGTGGACGGTACAAAACAGTTCGTCCAGTGACTGATCGCCATGGCTGACTGGTCCGTGTGTTGACTGGTAGGAGATTGAGATGCTGATTTTGTTTCCTTCTCCATGTGCAACCTCGTCTACAAATTAATCAACGAAGGCGCTGTCAGTGACCAGCGCGAGTAGCTATTCATGGCGATTTCTTCCTGCTATACTACTGACCAGTGGTTGTGTTGACTGGTTTTGTCTTGAGAGAGATGTGAAGCTGATTGCCTATTTTGCTTTTTTGTTCTTGTGCTATTGTAACTTGACACGTTTCACATACCGATTTGTTGCTTCCTCTTGTGAAAGTAGAACGAACCAATATACTACTACTTCATCGGGCTCCACAATTTATTGTAAAGAATAAATCTATTTTTCTTGTCTGTCCTTTTTTTTTTGAGATCTGAAAATAGAGTTTCTACTCAGATGGGTTGGTACATTTAGATAGCATCAAAGACTGAAGGCTACTTGGAACATTTGCTACCAGTATCTGTTCACCGGCGATCCTGTAGCTGGCAGCCAGCCCGTGAGCCAAAGCATTGCTTCCCCGCCTTACGTACTGAACTTCGCACGCAGCAAAAGGTGTCATGGCCTGCTTGATATCCATGATCAGGCCATATAGGGGGGAACGTGACAGGGTTTGTGCCTTCAGCTCGGTCACAACCATTTGGCTGTCCATCTTCAAAATAATCTGAGCATTGAAATGTTCAGACATCGCTTGCAATCCAGCGAGGGCCGCACGGGCTTTAGCCTCTTCCGCACTCTGACATCGCGGCAGCTTGCTGCAGATAGATACGAGGACGCGGCCTCGGTGATCTCTACCTACCGCTCCAGCAGCACTCTCGCCGGATTCCGCGAGGAAAGCAGCGTCAGTGTTTATCTTTGCGATGCCCATATCTGGAGGCAGCCATTTGTCTGCAGGCCTAACTCCAGGGGCCTCATCAAAGCTTCCAGTTGCCAAAATTTCCTTGCTGCCTGTCCCCTCAACAAGGTCAGCTGCATTCCTCAAATCCTCCTCAAGTTTTAGCAGGAACTGCCTTGAGCTCCCAATTGATTCCTTGCCGCCATTACGAACTACGTTGCCCGGATACTTCAGAAAGCGCGCGTATCCAGCCGGATACTGCCCCGATACTCGGACACTGCCCCGATACGGCCCGATACGTATCCCGTAAGTATCCCACGATTTTTTGATTTTAAAAAAAGAAAATAATATTTGATACTCCTAGGATACTTCTGCGATACTTTTTGGATACCTGAAACCCCTCATTCGACGTGAAATCCCCTCAATAGTAAAGGTGCACCTTTTGAAGATACCCAACATGGGCGTGAGTTCATGCCAAGACATGACTGTCAATGATGTTCTTGTTCAATTGAAAGGTGAGGAAGAGAGAGTCAATGCGCTAATTGGAACAACAAACCCAGGAAAATCCCACCGCCAATTAATGAAAGTGGACCAAGTGCAAGAAAACAAAGGGAATAATCCTATTGAGGCATGCTTTGACCTAGAAGCTCTATTTTGTTTTCAATATTTTTAAAAATTAATATATGTAGTATCTATATATAAGCGTATCCCCATATCCATGTTTTCAGGAAATTGGCGTATCGGGCGTATCCCCGTATCGCGTATCCGATACGTATCCAAGTATCCGTGCACCGTAGATTACGAATACAGTCTTCTCGTAAGTGTCAGCTTCTCCAGAACAACAGCAAAAGTCTTGCTCTGTCTACATCGTTTACTGTGTCCAGCAAAGTTTGCAGCCAATTTTCCTCGGTGTACCTGAATTTTCTTCAGAGGGCAACTTCCACACTTCCTTCATAGCAGACCTGAGGGCTCTACTTTTTGTGCACATGATCACCGCATGATACTCGTTCTCACTTCCATTTCCACAAATACAACAAGTATTGTCCAGTTCCAGTGTTCTCCTCACTTGTTTTCCTTCGTGGCTAGGGTATTAGTCGCCACTCTCCAGCTGAAAATACGAACTTTTTCAGGTACTTTTGACTTCCATATAAGATCCCAGATGCTTCTGTCATTTGGCTCGCTGGAAGAGCTTGACGGGTTCTGGGCCATTTGGGGAAGATCCGCAGCAGCTAGCTTATAAGCACTCCTTACCGAGAAGACTCCGTTTTTCTCGTAGTGCCAAGCTATTTGGTCTTGTACCTCCGAAGATGGGATGTTCAGTTTGCAGATCTCGTCAGCATCAAAAGGGTGGAAGAGTTGTCTAATTAGCGTCTCATTCCACGCTTTCTGGTCCGGTACCATGAGTTGGCTTACCCATCGGATCCTCCAGCTACGAGTGAAAGAGGCTGATTTCAAACCCTCCCTCCTTGGTATCCACTAGTCTCTTTGTATCTGGATATCCCTCCCGTTGCCAATCCTCCAAATGATGCCCTTCTTTAGGAGCTCCAGACCGAACTCGATGGCCCTCCAAATGGGAGACGCATCGGAGGCAAATACTGTATCCAAGAGGTTACCATTAGGGTAATATTTGGATTTTAGCAACCTCGCACACAGGCTATCCAGGTTTTGAATTAATCTCCACCCCTGCTTAGCCAGAAGTGCTTGGTTAAATAGGCGCATATCTCTGAATCCGATGCCTCCTGCCCTCTTCGGTTTTGTCATCCGCTCCCATGACATCCAGTATACCTTACGGTGATCTTCCTCGTCGCCCCACCAGAAATCCCTAATCATACGCTCATCCACCAAGCGGCTTGAGATCTCACTGCTGTGGGTTTGATTTCTCCCCCTTGATCCCAATTTCAGATCCTCTCTCATAGTACGCATCTTTACCCTGATCTTCTCAAGTGTATCCTCGGTGGGATTCTTGCGAGTACCTTCTGAATTCAGACGAGAATTGCCGGGCGCTTTCCTTCCAGATTCGATCCTCCTTATCCCATTCCTCGTGCGTAGCCATGCCTCCCGCATGCCCAGCGGATCCCCCCCCCCAGAGCCGATCATCTCTTTCCTCATGCGGAGCCCCCTGCCCGCCTCGTTCTCTGGAATATGCCGCGGTAGAATCCTCTCCGTTGCGATCTGGGATCGCCTCTCAGTCGCCCCGACAGGGGTAGCGTGATTTTCGGTCATCTTTTTTGGTTCATGATTTTTGGTCATCTTTTTCGGCAGAATCCTCTCCGTTTCTTGTCTGTCCTTGTTGGCATGTCCAAACTGCGAACTCCATCGGGCTCCACAATTTATTTTTCTGGCCTTGTTCTTGTGCCATTCTAGCTTTTTCGTTCCCCTCTCGCAAGGCGACCAGAGAAAGCTTTATTCTTTTTGTTCTTCGCCGGCAAGCCAGTGGATTCGCCTTCCATTTGCCTGCCGCTCCGGCGGCCGGTGGCGGAGAGGGCATTCCTAGTGCCTCGACTTAGATAGGTAAGGTTTTAGTTCTCGCCAGGACGACGCTCGGATAGATGGGCGCTTCTTCTTCGAGTCAGTGATTCAGATTCTGATCCTCCTCAAATTTGTTCGTCGAGACAGATTAGACGGAGCTCTGGCATAGGCAGAGCTTCTTGGAGCGACTAGGTTAGGGTTTTTTGTCATGCGTATGCAACGGCAAGATTTGGTGTCAGGTTTTTCAGATCGATTAAAGGATTCAATGGCAACGACTACGGCTCCCGAACACTGGTCCTTAGGGCCTCGTGCATGAAGACTTCCCGGCTGTCATCGACAAGGTCAAGCTGGCTCCGGTATGGGAGCGTCGACAACGGCGCGTCGGCGGCTCGTTCTGGCGGCAACAATGGTCATTCAGTTGTCCATGGACCTTGATGTAATTTTTATTATGTTTGGGGTGCTTTGTACTTCCGATGAATCTTTAGAATAGATCTGATATTTTCACAAAACAAAAGTTAAACTAATTATTATTAGAATTATTTTGCTAAATTAGCTGAGACAAATTCATCACGTGACATTATGATTTTACCATTGGCCTCAAACCTTGCCGTAGGCTGATGCAAAGTGTCAAACTGATCGTTTGGCCCACCCGTCAGCTCCACTTGCTGACCTCCAGTCCTCCACCATGAATCGGGGATCCCCAATCTCGTGCCCCCGGAGCTCCCTCCCAGCGCCGCTGCCTCTTGCCCTGCGCCCTCTCCTTCTCACCGTCTGGCTCAGACGGGGAAGCACGGCTGCGTGAAGGAATTCTGGATCTGACGCCCTGTGATCTCGCCGTCCCGGCCCGACAAGCAGCGGTGGCCGCCCCCATTCTCCGCAGCGGCCCGTCTGCCTCCCAGATCCGGCCGGCGCTGCTTGTCCACCGCGGCCAGACCAAGAAGACCGACCATGGGGCGTTTGAAGACGACGGGAAGCAAAAGGGTGGAAGGAGGATCAGTCAGGTACGCCAGGGCCATTTAGCCTTATATTGTTTTTTAGGTTTTTAATTCTTTCAGAACGTACCTTATATTGTTGCTTCAGTGCCTCTTCGATTCAAATGATTTTCATAGGATTATCGGTGGATTACAATCCTTCAAACTTTTCATACGCCCGGTGGTTTCATTCGTAGTATTGAATCCTATTGGGATTTTCCCTACATTCCATAGAAAATCTATCTAGCATCCACTCCAACTACATTCCACAGAAAATCTATCCAGCGTCCAATCCAATCTCTTGAAAAAAAATCATTTGTTTTTCCTGAGATGCAATCATACAAACTCAAATCCTATAGGATTCAAGTGGGCATGCCATTCCAATCCTGTGTTTTTCCTATTTCTGCATTTCTACAATCCTGCAAATCAAAGAGGCCGCAACTGTGCAGTTTATAGAAAATGAAGTGTAGGAGCAAACCCATAATTCGTAATTTAGATGCGAGACTTGTTATTTTTGTGTACTCGTGAAAAGTAAGTATATTCTTAATTGGGATCCAGTTCATAGGGAAAGTGGATCGAAAACTGCATAAGCAACAAAGGGAAAAAAGAAGAAGAGTGAAATGGGTGCCCATGACAAGGCATAGTCCAGCTGGCGCACGCAAAGGTCACCACCACGAGTCACAAATAGATGTAGGGCGTTGTGGAAGGGTATCACAATACCAAGACCTTGCAAGTATCCCCACAATGTGATATAGGAGCAAACACAATCAACGAGTGCCATTGATATGACTACAAGTTTTGCTACATGGGCATGATACTGGATCACTACAAGCTGTGAGACCACCGATAGGCATGAACCTTGACTGGAGCTCCCCCACATGCGACAACCGGAACAACTTGCAAGGTGGGGGTCAATACCACATAGAGAACATGAAGCTCAAGGCAACACACTATTCACCATGGGAGAGATTTGAGATTGCACAACAATGAAGTGTCAACTTTGAAGGCACCAGATGATGGATAGGGGGAGTGTACGGATGGTGGCATGGGTGACACCAAAGTGTACCACTAGACCACAGCTATAGCCACCAACATTGTATGAGAACCCATGACATGGCAAAGGCAGGGCCAACAAGACGAAGCCTTCAAGAAGGGGAACAACGTCCACAAAGGATGTCATCATTGAGCTTTGGCTTGGAGCACACACCGAGGAGTTTCATCTCCAAGACCACGCCTCCCAGGATTGTTACTATGCTAGAAAGCACCGCCATGGTTGCCTGAAATGAGATCGAGCAGTGTTTTCCAGGAGCACACACCACGATTCAGACCCAAACACACCACCAAGACACTCCATAGCACCAAGGGGTAGCCTTGGCAGAGCAAATCGAAGCTGCACATCTTGAAGACCACTTCATGGAGGTATATGGGTTGATGCTGCGGTGGTTGGCTCATACATAGGTCAACAGGGTTTTCTCTCGGAGCATGTATCAGATCCATCCTGACATGCCGAGGAGCCAGGCCTGAAGCACTCGCAACCTTGATTCAGGGGTTCAGGGCCACCCTAAGCTGAAGGTGGAGAGGGTGGCAGGGATAGCTGCAACACGCCGTGGGCCTCAGAGCGAGAGGTTGAGCGGAGAGTCGGAGTGCGTCCAACCTATGTTGGACTGATGAGAGAGGTCGGGGTTTGACTAGTAGGCTCCACACCCAACCCCACACCGGAGCCCATGTGAGGCATCAACCGCCGGAGCCGGGGCCGCGCGACGTAGATCGATGTCGTTGGATGGGGCGTCCATCCAAGGAGAGGGTGGAAGGGAGAAGAGGGGGAAAGCGGGGGCGTGGGGTGCATCGCTGCGATTGCCAGCCCTGGCTACAGGTGAAAATGACGGTGTACGTGTGCACTTTTTTGCTGGCGACAGGGAGGCTAAGATTCCTTTGTATGATCATTTACGCTTCTTTCTAGATAGATAATTTAAATTCTCCCATAAAAGAATTTTCCCTAAATGTTCGATGATCCAAAAAGAAACCTTAGAAAAACTCAAAATATGCTGTCGATACCATGTTATGAATAACACTTGCATTGATAAATGGGGCATTAGGGCATTATCCAGTGTAGAAAGGGACACATTATTTGGGCCATTTATATCCCTAGCGGAAGAGCTTGAGTTTGCGTTTACTATGGCCAAGTTGATGATTTGGAGAAGGAAAACCTTGCATCGAGGGTTTGGGCGATTGGGAGAAATAGCGCAGTCCATTTCTTTTTAGTACAGGCGGTCGCTTATCATCGTGTGACCGTATATTAAATCATTGGGCAACATCATGAAAGAAAAGGAGAGATGTACAATTTGAGTCTTGTCTTTAATCATGTCTACATCAACAAAACAAGCCCATGTGGCGTTGTTAGGGCCTCAACCAAACCGTTTCACGTATAAGCCTATAGGGGTGTTGATTGTCCGAACAAAAGATTCGGGAAAAAATGTTTATTATTGTATAGTTTAGGGGGTTAAATAGACCTAACCACGTTATGAACATAAACATAGGTAAAAAGCATGTGCGTAAAACATAGAACAAGAGAAGCCCATAAAAGGCTGAAAACTCTTAGAGCATCTCTACCAGATGATGCAAAATGGGGCAGCTGCCTAAAAAACCGTTTTATGGCATTTGGACCCAAAATGGTGGTCCAACAGATGCCCTATCCCTATATTGTGCTAGAATATTTTTGGGGCAGTCCTCTTGTTCTCCAAATATACAACAGCCGCGCAGTTGCCGCAAAACAAAAACCTCAGCCGCACTTAGCTCGACCGCCGTGTGAACCTCCCTAGCCGCTTCCTCTGCCTTGCCGACGACGCCGCTGAATACGGCCACCATCGCCCCTTTTGTTGAATCGGCCGCTGCACCACCACGTTGACCAAATCATCTGCTACACCACGCCATTTGGCCGCCACTGCCGCCAGATCCACCGCCCTCATTCGTCTCAGCCGTCGACCACTGCCATCACCGAATCTGAAGATGTTGCGCTTCAACGCCAAGCCGAGGAGCAACACGGTCTTCCACTGCATTTGGCTTTGTAGTCCCACGGCTACGCCGTCGATATCTTGTGCAATGGGATGCAACACTGGCTCAGGACCTTCAAGACAACAGAGCTCGCTGTGCGCGCGTACGACTCCGTGGCCGGTGGCCCAAGTCGGAGCACACTTTCCTGACGTCATGAGCGAGAGGTGGCGGAGTTCCTCGCTCTTGAATTGGGGATTGTGTTTCACGAGGAGAAGATGGCTGCCTCATCGTGGAGTAGCACACAGCCCATGAGAGCGATGTGGTGGCTCTGGCGAGGTTCGCCGCGGAAAATCCGCACCTTGTGCAGGTGGAATACGAATTCTTTGCCAGTAGGGACGTGCAACGCAAGAAGGTTCTCAAGGAGGAGGATGAGGCTGGCCCCTGACGGGTGATCAAGCTTGAGTTGGACTACGACAAAGCCGACGATATTGACTTGCCTCTATCGTAGTAGTGATGATGAGTAGTGTATCTATCTTAGTACTGTTAGTTTAACTTTGAACAATTAGAAGTTTGAAAATGTCGAAATATGCAATAATGTTGCCCTACTACAACAATTTTTTTTCCGATGACATATTTTACATCATCTGCTATGGCAGAATCTTTTTTGATGCCTTAAAACCTACTCTTAGTGCCCTATTATATGTCATCCGTTGGAGATGCTCTTAGCATGGCTCCACATAGTAGTGCACAAAGCTCCAGGGGATGTACTGAAGTACTATCGACAACTCGTGCTGATACCTAACAACTACATCCACCATCTGACTCGATGCCAAGAACCATTTCTTTTGTGCCAATCAACTCATAGCCGATTCTTTGAACTAATGTGTTATAATTGTATTGTCCCCTGCATTGCCTTCCAGCCATCCCCAGCCCTTGCGTGATCTTCCAGGCGTCACGGGCAAAACCACCTAGACTCGCCGCCAGCAGCCGTCCACGTCACATACCTTCTCACTGTTGTCGGACGACACCGACAGGATTCCTCGCATGACGTTTTTCATCAGGTACATTGACAGGACGACCTTTTCCCCCGACAATGACGGCGCCTCTCGGTACAGAGGTCCATGTGACGCACCGTCGTGGTTGTGACCACCTTCTTTGTGGTGCAACAGATTGTCGTGGATTAGTGGAACGACGACTCTTCCTCGACAGCGGATCCCGGTGATGTGGGGGCATGGCATGCTCTTCACTTGCAACAAGGCATGCGGCACCTTAGCCATGAATCTTGGCTTTAGATCTGGACGCCACAGGCCTAGGGTATGTGCACTTGGTGGTCTCCTTCACTAGTGGTCATGTTGGCGGCGGTGGTGGGTATGGTAGAGCGGCTAGGTTCGATTTGGCGAAGGAGGGATGGGATTGTCGGCGAAAGCTAGGCTTCGCTTGGTCGAAGCCAATGACGGTGGTGCCTGCGGATGTCCTTCCCTTGCTTAAGGTGTCTAGATGTAGTCCTTGGCTCCTCTCAGAATGCTTTAGCGGAAACCCTAGGTTCCGGTTTGCCCAGATCGAATGATGGCGTTGCTCGGCGTCTGTGGTCCTCCTTGGGGGCATTATATTGGAGCTTGGCCTGGTTGGCGAGTCCGTCGTTGGTTGTGATTTCACTGGTTGCTTGCGTGCTTGCGGGTAGCGGTGATCATCGCTACGTTGCGGCATGGCAGCGGTGGTGCATGGTTGCAGTGCCGACGATGCTGGCTGGCGGATCATGTTCACCGGAGTTTGTGGCGGCTTACTGCGGCCCTGGCCGTGTAGTGACAACTAGTGTTGTATTGTGGGGGCCATTAGCCATTCCCAGATTTACTAATGGCAGTCACTTGCATCGAAGGCATGGTATTGCTGGAGCGTCTCCTACATGGGATTTTTGCGGTATCGACTCCTCTCGCCTATTTGATTTGCGACCAGTGTCACGTGATGTGACATATTATTGGCCTCATAGAAGAAAAGCTACCCACGAAAAAACTCATGGAGAGGCAAAGAGAAGCCTCACACCAAGAAAGGGGCTAGGAATACCCGTTCGTCCGGGCATGGCGCTGGCACGATCTGCTCCCGCAGCAGTGCACGCCAGTGAACTTCCATTTGCTTCGGGAAGAAGCAGCAGCCGGCGAGCTTTGTCGGTTGATCCTGTGTCGACGATGTTGTGTCGCCGACGAAGTGACCCATTTCCCTTTTGTGTCGTTGGCAGCACCCTTGCTAGTGTCACCCTTCTTGCTGGTAGCACCCTGGTGGTTGCTCTGCCTCCTCTCCTTCAGCTTGCACCTCTGCGCGCCATCGGTTGTGTCTGGCTTCAACTTGTCTAATAGAGGGAGGGGAGAAAAGCTTGATGCGAGCAGCTTTGTTTGCAACGGTGGAGTGAGCACACGTGCAAGACGAAGATGGGTGAAAGTGAGAGAAGTGTACCATTCTATGCTGCCGTTCCCGTTTTATATAGCTCAAAGGAAATCCAAATGGCGCCCCGCGCGCTGTGATGTGTGGCCATGTTTCTCTTCAGAAACCACCCACCACTCACACACCTTGCGCGGATATTAAGGCATGATGATGACGGTTCGGGAATCCAAGTTAGCCTTTTGTTATCTGTGCTTAAGCTCGCTTTGAATCGTCGGTTCATTCAGTTAGGTGCTCATTTTCCTGTTGATGCATTCAGTAATCTAAGGCATAACACAATTGCAAAATCCTCTTCAAAGTATGTTACATGAATTGTAAGCATCAAATTCTTCTGAACGGTGAAACAAAAAGATTACAACTCACAATCATACTTGGCACAATCAAGTTATTGTACACAATTACTTATTCACGAGGTTTACCCATCAGATTTGAGAAAAATAGCCACCCAATCAGCTCTGATTCTGCATTTCGCAGTTGGAAAAAAGGCAAGTAGCTATATCTGTAACATGTACAGATTCATGTCTGTTCGAATATCAGAACTTGCTTACCTCTTCTGGAAATTAAGTTTCTCAATGGACAACGAAAACAAGATTATCAACACAACAGGAAAGGCAACGAGGACAGCTGCTACTACGCTCAACTTGTCTTGATGAAACCCAAAATAGTCATTCAAGAAGATTGAAACTGATTTAGTTTCTCCAAATGCTTTCACCTCTTTTTCTATGTTTCCGTATTGTGATGTCAAGAGGGCATTGAGTGCCCAAGATGTAGGAGTGAGATAGTAGAGCCAAGTCCACCACTTTGGAATTTGCTGCAACGTGAATTGAAAATGCATATTAGTGCTTTCATGTATTCAGGATTCTTCCCTAACAATTGAAGAGAACATGATTATTCTATTGAACAATGCTGGAATAATTATCAATTTCCAACCTAGAAAATAGAAATGGAAGTATTAATGATGAAACTGAAGATGGTATGTCTATAACTATTATGATGTTAAACTAACATTGGAGTGGTTCTGTGTATCGTCATCCAGTGATGCCTTATAGTTGCGGTTGGTCCTTGTATTGTTTTGACATATTACTACTTAAATATTCCCAAAACTAAGATCTATCAGGAGGATAGATCGGTTGATCGACCACAAAAATTAAGCAATCAATAAAATTGAGGATCTGGGGTAGAAGGAAAAAAAGGTGTCATGGTGGGGAAGTTGCAAAGGTGAATATTGACAAAAAAAAAAGATAAAGAAAAGTTTACCAGGATAAAAACCCTAAAGCCTAATTTGATACCTTTGTAAGGCAGAATGCATTAATAGGATGCCTATAAGGGTAACCTAGATGTAGTACAATAGGAGACTTCTACACGAACATGAACTCTGGAATAAAGTAAAGCCCAAAAGCCCATAATGCCCTATTAGACCTTTATTAGTTCCATAATATTATTACTTAATTACACTACAAAATCTCGCCAGTTACAATCTCTCATGTAGGTTGCTATTTTCTTAGTTGGTATATATTCAAGGTGGGCAGCCATATTTTTGCTAACAAAAAGAAATGCCAGTTACATCTTGGAGAGTTTAAAAGTTTACGATATTGGGAGGAGATAAAGACTTACAGGTGCAGGTAAAATAAATCCTGAGAATAGTGTTTGCATGGTGTTGAAAAATGAAGCCAGTATGGTAGCTACTTGAACATTGGGGGTTATTGAAACAAGAAGCAACCCAACATAAACATAGGAGAGAATTGAACAAAATGTGGTGTAGAAGAACCATAGGAATTTGTGTGCTGTCCAATAATAACCAGTTGACGGATAGACAATTAACGTATACAGTACCACTTGGATAAATACATAGGGTATCTCAATGAAAGCCTGTAGAAGGTGAATAAATATGAGCATCAGTGTCAATGTATATTTTACTTCTCTTACAAGCTTGTGATCATTATCTGACCTGTGCGAATGAATATGACCAAGATGAATACATTCCTGCAAATTTCTCACGATACATTACAATACGCTCAGTTGTACTGAATGGTATGATTGTCTGATCATTATAAGCGCCTATGGTTGTGAAACCCAAATACATTGCACCAAAAACACTGAGCATGTCCTGCTCGTTGTTTCTTAGAAGAGATAAGAGAAAGTTAGAATAATTTTGCAATGAGTCTGTGAAGTCAACTGATGTGCAATGTTGTGGATAACAAAGGAGTGGACTTACAATACTTTTGCATGCTTCCAGAACAATACTCCGTAGATCAGGGCAGATATGACAGTCATCATAATGCGCCTCAAGTTATACTGAGGACTTCTCCAGTAAGTTATGTTTTGTTTCCACAAGCAAGCTTTAAGTTGAATCCAGCCATTCTGTGCAAAACTATGGGAGAAACATAGGTTTTCTGAATTTGGTAATGGGATGCTTAGCTGCTCCACTAGATCTTCAGCTTCTCTGCAGAAAAGTAACTTTAATTCTTCCAAACTTAGCTAAATTTTTTTGCAAGATGAGTTTTATTTTGCTTAAGCTATTCATATATGTTGCCTTTTTCTCGATATCCTAACTAAATCCACAAGATACGTACCTATGCAGTGACGACTCTTCATACAAAATTGCAAAGTCCATGTTGTGTTGAATCTCCATTGATGTCGATGTTACATCCATCATCCAAGTAGCTGGATTGCAGTTACTCTTTATTTTTGGGACTCCAGAAATTTTCTATCAAGTGGACAAGCAAAATTCAACCTATTAGAACCAAAGGACACATGTCACAAATATGGAAGAGCCATGCCAATACCGTGTTTCCTCTCTAAAAACACCGAAACACATACATAGATATGCAAACAAACTTCTTCGGTATGTTTTTAGTTTCCCTTACCAATCTGTACGTTTATTATCACATTTGCTTTTAAGTTCAACATGTGAAATGCATATGATCACATCAAAATTTTGATTAACCTATATACCTCATGTGAATTGTTAGCCAAGTTACATATTGAACACAAATGACTGCTAGAGTTGACTTAAGTGTTTTGGCCATGGCATGTTGAACATTTGAGCACTGGTTTTGGGGTTCGTTCCTTTGGAACTCTCACGTTTAATGTCCCAATTCCAGAAAAAAACAGGGAAAATGAATAATCAAGAAAAAGGCAGATACATTTGTGGAAATATTTTCAAGAAACTTGCCTCAAAGTACTCAATCACTTTGCAGGAGCGCTCTCCTATTGGTCCATTGTAGATTGTTTTCCCACCGCTTTTCATTAATATGAGCTGCAAGAAAATTTACCACATGCATTATAGGCAACTTTTGACTACAACTAGCCCTGTAATAAAGAAAATATATACCCTTTTGTTATTGTATAAACAGAGAAGTAGCAAATATAAACTGTCTGTAGTCACGTCGATTTGTGATAAACATATAGATCTGAGATTTTACGGATTTCCTATACTATACCAATTTCTATTTGTTACACTATTTCCGCTCACGTACCGTATTAATGGGCGAACAGCCCAACCCTTGGAACCACCTACAGCTAAGTGGTATGGGTCAGCAACGACCCCAATCGAATTATTTGGGCCTACTCATTTTATTAACCAAAGAGATACGACTTTGGGCTAAGGAATTCATTATAGGAATGTTTCCGATAGAAATGGTTTGCTTTTGCACATTCAGGAAACCAAAAAATATTCTATTCGGTAACTTTGCAGTATAAGCCCTCAAAATTGTTTTAGTTCTGTAATCAAGCCCAGAAAGTCGAAATTTTGGCGATGCGATGAAAAATTTGTGTCAGTGTGGACACTTAGTTCAAATAAGAGATAAAAATTAACTGACAATGAACACATAGACGTTCAAATAATTAAGAGATCAAAACATGTCATTGTATGTTTATACTTTATTCTTCATGCTGACTGATATAGTGGGTTTGTTTTTATACACAAAGTATATGCCAAATGTTTAAGGTAAGAAAAGTTCTCCGGAAACAGAAAATTGATGGTAGATGCTCCCTCTGTCACAAAATGTAAGGCGTTTTTTGACACTATGATAATGTCAAAAAGCGTCTTACATTTTGACACAGAGGGAGTAGTAAATACTCCCGAGTAGTAAATACTCCCTCCTCAAAATAAGTGTCTCAAACTTAGTACAACTTTGTAATAAAGTTAGTACAAAGTTGAGATGGGACGGAGGGAGTAGTTGTTAAGCATCTTACTATAATTTAGATACCAGTCCTACTTAGCTCAAGTCCATGTTTATATCTATATTATTCAAAGGGTCAAAAAATGTCTTACATTTTGAGACAGAGGGAGTAGCAAATAGTTGTTACGCGTCTTACTATAATTTAGATACCAATCCTACTTAGCTCGAATCAATGTTTATTCATAGATATATTATTCAAAGGGGTCTGATTAGGTATTTTCAGTATAAAATGCTGGATCTAACAAAACCAAATAAGAGAAGGTTAAGTTGAAGGGTTTTGTTGCACATAATTGATCATTTGAGGGGACAAAAGTGCAATTTGAGGTCTAGATTGTGCAAAGTGAAATCTTGACAGGCTTATATTGCAAGTTTCCATCCTATTATTTCCTATCATTATTATGTACTAGAAAGGCATGCACAAAAGACATGTGTTTTAAATTTTGGGTAACTAATAATGTACTACATCTGTAGCTAAATATAAGACGTTTTTGCAGTTCAAGTTGAAGGTAAGAGCTTTATTTTGGGTAACTAAATATAATGTACTACATCTGGAAACATCAATTGGTTACAGAGGTAGTGCATCTTAAGCTTAGCCCAGCTCTGTTGAAGGCAAGAGCTTTATTTAATCCCAATAGTTTTGAAACTAGACATATTGATGTTTCCAGAAAAAATAAATTGTGTTGACCGTGCTTGATATATATAATAAAAATTTACTTGTGTTGATTGTGTTTAATATACTAATATATTTGGAAAGTTAAATTACCTCATCAAATGCCTCAAAAATTTCAGTGCTCGGCTGATGGATTGTACAGACTACTGTCCTTCCTGTTTCACAAATATTTTTGACTGCACGAATAACAATGGCTGCTGACCTTGTATCTAAACCTGTTGTTGGTTCATCCATTAGTATGATTGATGGGTTTGAAACAAGCTCGACTGCAATTGTTAGTCTCTTTCTCTGCTCCATGGACAATCCATTTTTCTGTGGTGACCCCACTAAGACATCTTTTATTTGATCTAGTTCAACAGTTTCCAGGACTTCAGCAACAAATTTCTACGAGAGGAACAAGAAGAATATTGTTAGTTTCTTAGGTAAGCCTCCTATTTATCCATCTATTGCTATGCTTATTAAATTCGATATATCTCTGTGAGACTGATGACATACAGATCTTGTTTGTTCGTCGACATGAGAAGGCAGACGAAGCCACGCAGAATAAGTTACAGACTCTTCAACTGTAAGCTGTGGGGAATGTATGTCGACTTGTTCGCAGTAACCCAAGATTCTGACAAATGTTTCCTGCACCTTGGGATATCCACCTATTCTTATGTCCCCTTCAATATAACCTCCTGTTTTCCTTCCTGCTAATACATCTAGTAGAGTTGTCTTCCCAGCTCCACTAACACCCATTAGTGCAGAAAGAACACCGGGACGTAAAGCACCAGTTATGTTATTAAGTAGTCGAAGTCTTCTTGCTGGATAGCCTTGTTTCAGCATTTCCTACAAGAGAGTACATTTCTTACATACCTTCACCATCAAATATGAACAAGGCAAGAAATATAAAAAACTACAAAAAACAAATGCAGAGGGGGCTTGCTTAATTACCGGTGGGGTATCAATGTAGTAGTTCAGATCGTGGAATGTGATTGGAAGATGCATAACTGGTATAGTAATCTTTGCTGCAATAAGATGAATGCATTGAAGAAGCATACACTTTTATGGGACCTTCATTTTTTTAATATTAATTAGTATTGAGATGTTTATGTCGTTACCTTTGGAAATATTTGATTGATCGTCAGACTCATTTTCAATAGTGGAATCTTTTTCCTGCTGTTGACGTAAGCTCTTTGTAGGCCTGCTTCCGTGATATTCTTCTGTAGCTGAAATTGGCAAAATTATAGTAGGATTCTAAAGTAAGTAACATACGTGTATAAAGTCTAATTAACTGGTGCTCCATAATGCCTCGGCACTATATTCCCGTATCTAGATTCATCGACATATATTGCATGAAAATTTGTGAAGTCTAATTTATTCCAAACTAGTTCGATCTTTTCAGTCTGTACTTTGTTTTGTTATTGGTTGGATTGTAGGTACCTGTATGCTTATAAAACTGCTATATGGATGAGTTTACCCAAAAATATTTGGGATCGAGTAGATATATTAAATTATACCTAGCAATGGCAACCAGTTATATTACCCAAATTTGCTGTATTTCAAATCATAGTGCCTCCTACTATAATATAGATGTACTTTGTTCATTAGTAGCAAACTTACGAGTTCTGTAATCTAGTGCCAATCCAAAAGCGATATAAAATAGAAGAATAGATCCAAGCAAGGCTCCAAAGGATATCCAATAAAAATGCCAACTGTTATATAGGCCATGATTAACAAGGACTTGGGTCCCAACTGTTATGTTTTGAATACTTTCCTGAAAATAATACAAGTAGCAATGGTGTTAGATGCTTGACATCAGCTGATCACTCAATATTTTATTTGAAAAAAAAATCATTTCACCTTCTGCCATCTTGGTGCCAGGAATTCGTTAATAACTATGCTGATTTCTGCATATGTCATTGGAGATATCCAAAATCCCCAGTTTAACCATCCCGGCATGGAGGCTGGGACAATAAAGTAACAAAATTTGTTTAGATTTGCTAGGCTTATAAGTTATATGCATTCAATGAGCAATGGTTATCTTACTCTTGGGAAGAATGAAGCCTCCGAATGTAAGGAATACTGTTAGAGCAAGAAAAAGGTAGAAGAAAGACACAATAGGTGTTTGGAAGTATGAAGCAATAAATCGATACTGCGAGGTGACTGAATGATGGAGAAGACAAAGTATCAGAAACTGGCAGAAGAACCTAGAAATGAATATAAATAAAATATGTTAGAGTTTCTCAATGTTTGTTCTTGTCATTGTAAGCTTGAGAAATTTCCATATTTACCTCGAAACAGTAGGTGTATAACCAATACCATAATATGTGATAGATATCCATACAAGCGAATCTAGTATGGAAACAGGGACCTTTAGGACTGAAGCTGGTATTGCATATGCCCATGATGAATAGAAATAGTAGCTCTTTTGCTTGTAAAAACTTGGGAGTCTCCCAATCTGCATGCTCATCTCTGGTATGCCATTTAGCATAATCATGAAGATGGAAAAAAATAATGCTCCCATATAGTAATTTGCATGAGTGAAACTTATTGTCATGCGAGTTCGAAGGAATACAGACATTGTTACAAGTGCAATAATGGCAAGCTGCATCAAGGAGTAAATCTCAGTTTGGACTCATAATTTACTTTGTACAGGAAAGAGTGCCTCAGAATGTAGTGTAACCTGGCCTGTTTTGAAGACATAAACAAACATATTCCTTTTCATTAGGAGTGCTTCCCTTGCTCCACAGGCTTTGAACATTTCCAGTTTTCGGAGCGAATACTTATTGAATGCTAAAGCTTCCTTGCCCAACTGGCTTTTGGGAGGTACACTTTGTTCATGTAGTTTTCTCCCCCTGTGATTCTCCTTGAACATGCTTGATAATTCATGAGGTGAGATATATCTGTATGATTCATGTGGACCCAACCAGTACTGTTGTTGGTCCTTCCAGGACAAGATCTAATGATTTCAAAATTAGAAAAAAAAACTGGTTTCATCAACGTGCAAATCATCTCAGTTGCTGCAGTTATTTTTGTGATCGAGAACAATTACCTCTTGGAGAAAGTCAGCTGCCGCTTTTCTTTCTGGGCATATGAACCCACACTCCTCAAAAAAATTGAGAGCTTCATTTCGAGGGCCATGGTAGATAATCTTCCCTTCTGCCATTAGTATGAGGTCATCGAAAAGATCAAATACCTCAGGTGTTGGTTGAAGAAGTGAAATAACCATCGTGTACTCGCTGATGTTTGTCAGTTGCTGGAAACAATTGATTATTTGAAAAGTGGTAGAGCTATCCAGACCATTTGATATTTCATCCATAAAGTATGCTTTTGCGGGGCCCACAATCATCTCGGCTGGTAAAAGTAGGTGAAAGATTATATACAAGGTGATTCCTTGTTGGTTAATGCATTTCCCATTGGCTTTACTATACCTGTGGTTAATCTTTTCTTCTGCCCCCCTGATATTCCTCTTCTCATTGCATCCCCAACCATCGTGTCTGCGCACATCTCTAGCCCCATGATCTTCAAATAAATCAGTAGTGTGATTCTGTTAGTATATTGTTCCTATCTGCCTTCAGCACCAAGTTATGCATAAACTTGTATGTTTTGGCAAGAGGTACCTTCAAAATATAATCTGTCTGTAGGCTTTGCTCTGAAGCTTCAACTGCTACTACCTGCATTAGCCGCTTTACTTTTGAAAAACAGTTATGTTTAATTTGTAGAAACAGAAACAGAAGTGTTGACTAATGAAAGTTGAAAAGCTAGCTTAGCTTTAATACAACCAAATATTATTCTGCTAGAGCAGTTCCAATATTCATTCGACGTTGAATTACCTTGTTCTTTGTAACTCAGATAAGCAGGTCTGCTTTTTCTTTAATTGTAAAGTGAGAAAGGATAATGCCAGCCAGTACATAGGAGACACGATTTTTTACCTTCATGTATAGATCGATGTCCGCATCAGGTATGATCCCAGCCACACTCTCCCTTTTGTTCACCTCCTTGAGTATTTCTTTGGGCAAACAAATTTAGTGAGCAACAAATGTTGTGATTATGTAAGAACTTATCTGATCATGAATTCTTGTGAGGAGTGTCCAATAGACTTACTTGGTCTTCTTCCAACACCTTGGCACTGGGCTGAGAAGTCTAAAGTTTCCCTCACAGTCATCTCAGCTATGTGCAAATCATGTTGGTTGATATACACAGCAGTTTTCTCAGGTACAAATTCATGAAGTTGATACCCATTATAAGAAATATCCCCTGTCACCTGTAAAATCTTGCATCTTTATATTTAGTTTGTAAAATATTTTTTTTTGATTGTGCTATTTATTTTGCAAAATTGTAGCTGTTCTGGTCTGCTTTTCTGTGGTTATTTATATTGTAGTGTCAATGGCTAAAGGGTATTTGTGCTGTTCTGCTCTGCTTTTCTGTGGTTGTATCTCTAAGCAGGAATACCCAGTAGGTACCCATAATCTAGTGTGTGCTGTTATTTATTAATTAAAAGCTGATCTGAAAATATTTTTCTCTGAAAGTACTTGGATCTGAAAATAATTAAAAGCTGTTATTTATTATTCAGCAGCCAGTATAAGTACTAGCTTCATGAAGAACTACTCATTCGAGCCAGTAAATAGTCCCAGTTACATACAGGTGCTGACCATGAAAACAATTATATGTTCTGATATCTGGTTTGAAGACAGTATAAATTCCATGCTGGGGAGTTGGGACAGTTCAAGTTGAGAACTGTTTATACTATTTGCAAATATGTTTTTAAATTGTGAACATGTTTTAAAGCATTTTTCTTGAATAGTCGATCATTTCTATAATCGACGAACATTTTTTTGGAGATTGGTGGAACAATTTTTGAAATTCACGAGCATTTTTTTATTTAATGATTTTTTTAAAAAATTCATGATCAATTCTCAAATCTGCGAACATTTTATGAATCAACAAATTATTTTGTAACTCATGAACAGTTTGTGAACTTTTAGGATATTTTTCAATTCATGAACATTTTTTGAATTGGCAAAATTTTGTTCAGTTTCATTAACATTTTTTAATACACGAACTATTTTAGAAAATCAAGAATTTTTTTATTTTCTGAACTTTCGTTTGCAAAATGGTGAACATTTTTCGAATATGCGAATACTTCTAAAAGTCATGAACATTTTCTATATCTACAAACATTTATGAATTATCAAACATTTTATTTAAAAATTGTCATTTTTAAATTTTCGGAATTTTGCTGAAGTCTCAAATTATTTAGAGTAGAAAAATCCAAGATGGAAAAGGAAAACAAAAATAAAATAAAAAATAGGCCTCGTGGACATGGGCCGGCCAAAATAGGCGTGCTATGTTTTTTTTTTCAGCGCGCAGAGCGCAGTATAGAAGATTTCTACTGCATGGGCTGTTCCAGACGGGGATTCTCGTGTGTGAAACGTTTTTTATAACTTAGTGGTATTGGTGGATAATATTTTACAACTTTAGGGGCAATTTCGATGATGTACCGCCAGAAGCAATAGCCCCTTTATTATTAGGTACAAATTTCGGTAAATAGGCTTCATGGTAATATTGGTATCTTTTCTGCAAACACAAGGAAAATATGTGGCGATTCTATATTTTACTCTTTGCCTTCCCTCTACAATATAGCGTGTTCAAATTTAATCACAACAGTGCATCTCATTATAACGTCCAAATTTGACCAACGATGTATATTATTGGTCTCTCAGATATATCTGATAGGTATCATCCAAATTTGGCCATCGACGCATGATGGATCTTAATCGTCGCTTGGGGCATTTGTGACATCATCCTTGCTTGGTATCCTCGAACTACAATTCCCCTTCGCGTGCTCCTCTCCAGGCATGACTGTGGCTGCGGTGCCTCCTTGGCTTCTGGCTCCACTCCCAAGGCACGGGTGTCTTAGTTCTACACAGCCAAAGGTGTTCCCACTGATGGTTGGCTGCGGCAGGACCGCAAGACTCCTCCCATTGCTCCATTGTTTTTTTTTTGAGAGTACACCAATGACGTACCATAATTTTATAGAAGGCAGAAAGTGATTTACAAGAGGCTAACAAAGGATGCATACATCCTTGCAAGCTGACTCCACATGACACTCTAGGCTACTCTCTCCCAAAACGCTCTAAGCCTCCGATTCCTATGCCTGCTCTCTTAAGGTCCTGCACTTCAGCAACAGTTTGACACCACAGCTGTCTAGGCGTCATGACCTGCTGCGTCCTGTTACGCCCTCCCCCCTACCTTTCCACCGGCTCTGCTCTAGCGGCAAACGACGCCGCTGCTGCATGGTGGCTTCCGCTCGCTTGCGGGCCCTCGCCCCCTCCCCGGTCTGCTTGTATGCGTTTGGTAGGGCCCAATGTCTTCCCAGGGTTGGTGACAAGGGGTGGCATCATGGTAGGCAAGCGTCTGTCATACTGGCCGTGACTACTCAATAGGTGTTGTTGGTCTAGTAAGCTGTCGGTTGTGGGGTATTTATAAAAGAATTATGTTTGGCTTTTTAGCTATCCATGAACGATGTGGATTTTGACAAAAGAAGATTCCTTCTCAATTGTAGGTTATACATTTATGTATGTACTGCCTTCATACGTGGTCAATTTTGTAGCGGCGAGGGGGCCGAGAGCTGTTTGCTGCGGTGTGCAACCGGTTGAGATCTTAAGTTTTTTTTTTCCATTTGGCCAATAAGTATTCAGTAATCTTGAGATATTTGGGAGCAGATGCAACCAGTGAAAACTAGGACAGGTATTTGTTCTCCTCAAAAAAGAAAAAAAAATGATAGGCATTTTTTTAATTATGAAAGGAAGACATTATTTCTACCTTTAGAGATTTATCTAGTTTCGCGGCAAGAGCTCGCAACAGAGTGCTTTTGCCACATCCTGGAGGTCCCAGTAGAAGAGTCAATCTACAAAGATGGGAACATATCGAATCAGAACTAACCTTATTTTAGGATAGTGAGAACTACAGATACTTGATGCACTAAATTTCCCACGTTTTTTTCCGTATGTTTGCGGTTTCTTTTCAATTTATATTTTGTACTAAACCATCCGGAAACATGGCACATACCTGCAGGGTTTGATGATTCCACTGACATCTTCTAGAACGTTGGTTTTTGCTCTTTCCGTTTTGAAGCCTAGCAACTTCACGAGGCCCTGTAACTCAAAAGAAAAACCTGCAAGTTAGTCAATACCATCCACCATATAACTGTGTCTTATCAGTTCCATTTTCAACGTTTCGTCGAAAAACCAGTTGCTTCGGATGCTGCTCTTTGGTGCATAATAAAAATCAATCATGTCAGAGGTTTCTTACCGAGAAGGCACCTTTGGTACTGTTCCATAGAGACGGCAGGTGATTTCCTTTAGTAACTCTGCACTCTGCTTCCACAAACAGATTATTATACCTCACCTCTATTGCTGGCAACTTGACATCAACCCTGTGGGCACGGATCACAGGGAAAAATAAACAGTTGCATAAACAGAGTCTAATCTTCATCCAGATACTTAGAACAGTGTTCTGAAAAAGAAAACATGCCTGTCAATTCTTTCCTTTTGTCCGCGCAGAAAGCGGGGGTGGTCGTCTTCGAGGTTCTTTAGCAGGTTGTCGAAGAACTCATGCCTCTTGAGAGCTCCGAACTTGCTGGTGTCAAGCAGCATGTTCTCACTCACATGCTCGGTGTTTGCAGCACCATTCTCGCGCCGTCGCGATGCCAATTCCAACTCGGACTCATCCGGGCGCTCGTCACTCGCACAGGAGGCGAAATCTTGATGGTGGGATGATGGGTTGGTCTCTCTTGCGAGGCCCTCCATCTCAAGATGGGTGAGTTAAATCGACGCCCTTTGCTAGTGCCTAGCCGTAGTCTAAGCAGTCATTTCCTTCTCTTCAGAGTATATATATATATATACATAAGGTTTTGGCTGAGCATGTACGCACGCTTTTTCCCATAGGGACATCATCAGTCAGAAGAGTTTGAAAGACCAGTCATGTGTTGACTTCAAATCAACTATTAACATGGAAATGCACATTCTGGAAGATGACAGCCATAAGTCATGTATTATACGGTACTACTAGTGACTTCACAGTACTTCTGATTCGGAGACCTGATTTGCCTTATTCTGGGTTTTCTTTGTGACGGGAAAGAACCCCACCACACTTTTTTTTAGCTTGTAAATTGGATATATGCCACCACAAAAGGGGACTTCGGAAAAAGAGTGAAGTGCATTTTTAGTTATGGATTAGGAGAGTAACCGAACAGGTTATGTTACACAGGGATTCACATGGATAGGGTTAATGGGGCTTGATGACAAGCAGGGATTATGAGTCAAAGGAAAACTACACTTTAATGTCGACTAGTCTGTGAGTCGCGACTTCAGTGTCGACTATTGTCGACTAGCCAGTCTATGAGTCTCGACCTCGGAACGACTTGTCGACTCGTAAACCTTGGTGACAAGTCGTGGATCACCCATTCTCCGGGAGGATAGAAACCACTCGTTTGGAAAGACTCCCTCAGCTGGTCATCCTTGATGTTGCTCTTGCTCGGTTGGAAAGACTTCACGAGACCTCTGCTTGGATGTGTGGATGTGGGGCACACAGTCGGTTGCACATCACCATCTTGGAACTTTGAACTTCTTACTGGCAGGCACTGACCCATGAAAGTTGAAATGGTCTTGTAATTAATTGATGAAAGAGCCTTCGACGACATAGACCACAGAGTCGCACTCGGCAGCTTGAAACTGAGATATGTGCAGTACGGTTTGTTTGCGCTCTTGCCCACAAAACTCGCAGGGGCACGCAGGCGCAAGGCACGCACCTGCCCGGGTGCTCGATTGTTCGAAGTCACATCAAGTTTTAAGTTTCAGTTTTGAAACTTGCTATTTTGCTGTTCGCTCGCACCAAGTTTCATGATTTTGTGGCCCGCTCGTACCATGTTTCAGCAGCTGAAACTTAATGAAGATTTAGGAACTCGTCAAATCGTATTAAAAATGGAACTTATTTGAAAGCCCTTGTAATAGAAACATGAATATGCAACCAAAAGTCAATTTGGAATTTTGGTTGTAAAGATGTAAAAGGTTAAGATTGCTCTTCTTTCCCCTATCGCGAAAAGCCTTCCTCCCCTTGATCTTCATCGGCGAGCCCGGGGATTCGCCTCCCCTTCACCTGCCGCTTCGGCGGCTGGTGGCAGGGAGGGGATTTCTGGTGCCTTGTCTCCGGATAGTAGATAGGTAGAGTTTTAGTTCCCGAAGGGGTGACGTTTGGACGGATGGCGGCACTTCTTCTTCGAGTCATTCTTTTGGGCTCCGGTCCTCTTCAAGTTCATCCGCTAGGATGGATTAGACGGAGCTCCGGCGTAGATTTCTGCCAGCTCATAGGGGCGGCGAGGTTAGGGTTTCTCGCTGTGCGTACGCAACGGCGATATGTCGTGTCAAATTCTTCAGATCGATTCAAGAATTCAACGGTGACGACTGCGGCTCTGGGACGCTGGTCCTTAAGGGCACACGCACGAAGACTTCTCGGCTGTCATCGACAAGGTCAGGCCGACTTCGGTATGGGAGCGATGATAGGGGCGCGCCGGCGGCTTAGTTCTGGCTGAGCCAATGGTCGTTCGGTGGTCCATGCTTCCATGGACCTTAATGTAATTTTTGTTATTTTTTGAGCTGTTTTGTACTTCTGGTGAATCTTTATAATAGATCTGATCTTTTCGCAGGGGGTGGGGCATCCGGGACCTTGATGTGGAAGAAGCGCATGTCCTCAGGGCCGTGCCCGTACATCATCAACTCCTCCAAAACCAACCGGTTCAGGCACAACAAAGTGGGATGCCCGGGATCCTCACACAAGTAGCACATCGATCGATTGGGGCGTGCGACCTGGAAGTGACCGGGGATCACACAGTTGAAGCAAGGCAGGCCATCGTGGTCGGAGTCGGCTGCCGGCTCGGTGGAGGCAACAACGGCCGCGGAGGGAGGAGGAGCTTGTCGGCACCTAGCGGAGCGTACCTTCTTCTTCTTGCGCATGTCCTCAGGGTCGTGCCCGTACATCATCAACTCCTCCGAAACCGACCGGTTCAGGCACAACAGAGTGGGATGCCCGGGATCCTCACACAAGTAGCACATCGGTCGATTGGGACGTGCGACCTGGAAGTGACCGGGGATCACACAGTTGAAGCAAGGCAGGCCATTGTGGTCGGAGTCGGCTGCCGGCTCGGTGGATGCAACAACGGTCGCGGAGGGGGAGGACGGCCCGTCCGCGCCGTCGCCTGGCCTGTCACCAGAGAGGGCACTTTCAAAATCCAGGATCCTTTCAGTCCATGTGATTTAGCTTCATCGAAATCCTAAGAATTCAGCGCAATAGTTTCCAGCAACCATTGGAACACGCTGATCCCATACGTGATGTAATCGTAGTCTCATGGACCCCGTGCGTTGTACTAGCTCCTTTCGTTCCAAATTACTCGTCGTGGTTTTAGTTTAATTTTTAATTTGGAACGGAGGGAGTAGTAGTTTTAGGCGTGCCATCATTGGTGTCAGGGTCCCCATGCACCACACATGCACCACACATGGCACGCTGTCCATGATGGGCGAGGAACACTGTTCATTTCGCGATTTGATTGTCGCTTTGCTCAAGGTCCGGATGTCCTTTCATCTTGCAGCTAGCCATGAGGCCCTAAAATTTTCAATTGACTCCATTTTGTCGATATTTTGAAGGTGTTTCGGCCAGTCTATGTTGTGGAGCCCTTGACTGCTTGGGCTACCAGACGTGACGTGAGTCGTCAACGAATATGTGGTAACCTGGCCGAAGGGCTACGGTGGTTAAGTCTTAATGGGTCAAAAGTAGAAGCCGGCCTAATTTCAAACCTTCGTCGACGGGCTCTGCTGCTTCCTTGGATGAGAAGCATGTCCACGTAATTCGTTTCGCCCCAGCAATATTGAGGTTTCCACTTGGACTATGAATTTGGACAAGTCACACAAATATGAAGTATGGAAAGCAACTGAAGAACTCACAACCAAAAGCAGTACATCCAGCTGGTCCTCCTTGATGTTGGCTTGTTTGAAAGCTTCACTAGAGCTCTAATTTGATGTGGACGTGGGACTGCATATCGTGTGGTCCCACTGCCCAAACGCTCCCATATTTCATTTTTTTTTTACGTTTCCAAACAATTCCAGAAAAAGCCGTGAGTTCATAAGACATGTGTCCACATTACCTAAAAAATTCGAAGTACACATGAAGAAACAAAAAATAGAAATTTGGATTTGAATTTTTTAGGGATTATAGACATGTCCTGTGAACATCCATACATTCTTGCAGAGTTTCTTGCAGCATTCAAAATTACTTTTTAAAAGTTTGGAGAATGGAAACATTTTTCAGTGGACATGGACTGTACATCGCCATCTGGGAACTTACAGGCCATGCTGAAATTACAGGCGGGCATGCACCCTAGAAAATGGATGTGATTTTGTAATTAACTGATGAAACGACATCCCACACAATGTACGATGGACAATATTGTTAGAATAAATCCGAGGCACTCAGTCGATCATCCAAGGACCAAGCAATCACACGAGCACGAGACCGAGGTTTGTTAACGAGGTTCACCGATATGGCTACATCCCCGGGGCCTGACTACGGACGCTCCTCCCCGTGACACCGTCACAATACCGCACACCAGCCACCCGGGTGCCGGCACACGCCGCCGGCCCCCCCTTGCGCGCCTGTGCTATTATGTTGGCATATGTTACATCGTGTGTCTACCCCCTCTATATATGGGAGGCCTAGGATACAAGTGTCCTACTAGGACACGACTCCACATCCTATGTAAACACAATACAACTCATAGTCGAACTGTAACCTACCTTGTACACTATATTCAACACAACTCTAACACATTTGCCCTAGTTAATTCGTCATGCTCCAAATTAAGTCCCCCCTGAAGGGACGGAAAAGTACCCAGTTCTCACAAAGTTATTACAACACTGACATTTGCTTCTTTCTCAAAAAGTCATTGCCAGACTTTAGGACTTCTATACAACTCTTCATTCATGGTGCGACGACCGGCGACTTAGACTATTGACCTTAATCTTGTTCTAGGAGAATTGTTGCATTGTTGACCGCCCACTGGCGTCACGACTCTTATTGTCGAAAACTGACTAGACACCTCAGTCCAAACGTAATACCCCGTCCGGGTTTATTAGACCTCATTGTATTTTGGGTTCAACTTTAATCATGCATTTGAATCAAAATATATAAATTATATGCTACAAAAGGTATATTGCTTTATTTGTATTTGAAGAGATTTCTATCACATAATTTTTGCGACATAAAATTTATATTAATTAGTTAAACTAGCACAAATGTCCGTGCGTTGCAACGGGAGAAAAGTTTATATGTACGTATTCGATTGTGTGGAAAATACATTTGCTGTTCATGAAAATTGTGCATGCAAAAAGATCCCTTGTGTTGCAATTGTGCATGAAAATTGAGAGTTTGTGTTACTCAATAGTTTACCTCGTTGTGCACAATCCGCTTCTGCCTCCCTTATCTTTACTTTGGTGTGAAACTGCTGGCATGCAATGTTTGGTGCTCTTTTGTTCATGCGCTGTCGTCAGCCGTAGGAGCGCATCGATTGCGCCAGCGCAACAACTAACCTTGAAACCATCATCAGGGCTCAAGGAGGACCAGGATTGAGGCACGCAGAGCTGCGGGAGAGTTGGTACAACGGAGGGGAGTAGCCACATGAAGGATCAAGGAAATCGTAGTTGTAGCCATCACCACACGCCTCCCTCTCTCTCTCTCTCTCTCTCTCTCTCTCTCACACACACACACACACTCTCTCTCTCTCTCTCTCACACACACACACACACACTCTCTCTCTCTCTCTCTCTCTCACACACACACACACACACACACACACACTCACTCTCTCTCTCTCTAGCCGACGATGGAGCGAAATAGGACGCGGCCCCTCCTTCACCCAGTTCGAGCAACATGCACCGTTGTCGTACTCTCTCAACTCTTCATCCCTCCCTCTCTCCTCTATATCTCACCAACGGCACCGGTAACATCTAGAGTGGAGGAATGTATCGATGACCAGCTAGTCCACAAGAGATCTCCAAATATCGTTTCCTTTAAGAAATATTTCTTTCTAATATTTCAGTGACACGTACTTTAATTACTGTAACTACTAATGCATTTGTAAGATATGATATGCATGAACACGAATGAAAATCCGGTGGTGCTCCCGGGAGCGCGCGCTCCTGCACGCGAAAAAATATTTCAAAAAAAAATTGACGCATACATCTCAATATTATATGTGTGCACCTCAAGTTTCGGAGAACCGATATTTTTTGTGGCTTGTGTAAAAAAGATAAAAGGATGTCTTGTGAAAAACAATTTTTAACACCGGATTTTGTTTTTTCACACGTGACACATAATTTATCGGTTTTTTGCGAAACGACTTTATGAGCATGTACAATATCGAGATGTACGCGCAAGTTTTTGCTTGAAATTTTTTGACATTTTAAAATATGATTAGAACACATTTTAAAAATCAGGAGCACGCGCTCCCATGTGCCAAAACGACACTCTCTGAACATTAAGCCTTTTTTCTGAGGGACTGAACACTAAGCCTTCGTCGTACAAACAAATAGCTGTCAAGTAATAGTAGTCCATCCAGCAGCCATCCGGCCATCGTACAAGCTCCTCCATGGCCCAAGGCCCAGCTCGCCCCAACTCTTAACCCTAGCGAGCATCTCCCCTCGTTCCCGCTCCGCCGCCACCCCCACACGCACGCACGCAGAGGGCAGCGCTCGCGCCCGTTCCCCTCACCAGCCACCGACCGGATTCGTCCGTTTTCGCCGTTCCCGGCGCCGGGTTCCCTGCCTGGCCCGCTCGTTCTCTGCACGAGGGAGACGCAACGCCAGCGCCTCGTCTGCCTCCCCTGCATCACGCCTCGTCGCCGGGAGCTCGTCCCCAAGTCTCGCCAAGCCGTCGCCGTCCCTTCTCCGGTGCCCCGTCCCCGTCGGATTTGCTCAAGCTCGCCACCCCTGCGCCTCAAGACTCTCCCGCCGGAGCCCCACAGAGACCCGCGCTGTCGCCTCCTCTGCATCAAGCGGGAGGACGACGAGCAGTGCCTTCTCCTCCGCAGTTTGTCTCGCCCCCTTCTCCTACCTTGGTCCTCCTCGCCTGCGTGCGCCTCAGTCTCCCGCGCCCGCTTCCTCTGTGACGTTGCTGAGTTAATTTCTTCAAGGGCCGTTTGTTGATTTCCTTTTCCCTTCCTTCGTTCCCTTCTTGATTTCAGGCCACTTGATGATTCTCTCGCCGTAGGTATATAAACCAGCGAGATTAGGTGTAAAAGAGCAAGGTGGGATTATTTTGACTGTAGAAAGACCCTGCTCTAGAGTAACTGTAGGCTAGCACAATTGATTGCGGCATAGACGGGCCGGGAAGTTGCACAGGGATTGGCCAGGTCAAAGCAGCCCAATGCAGCGAGCGTGGATGTGGAGGCAAAAACGAACCATTCGATATATGCAGGTAAAATAGTACCACCTCGGGTATAGAAAATAATATAGGTGAAAAAACTGAAAGCGTAAATTCACAGAAAGAAAGCGTATTGTGACGGTGAATCCGGAGACCCAATCCGTGCTTTATTATTAGGGAGAGATTCATGGTAAAATTTTAGCTTAAAATAAAAAGGGGTCTAATAGACCCGGACGGAGGCAATGCTCATTAACAATATCTTGATTGTGCTGCCTCTTGTTGGATTTACCAGCGAAATTCCAGGAACTGGTCAACCCGATACACAACACTCGTTTATAGTGAGGTTCTGAGTCTTGCCTAAACGTACGTGTGCGCAACTTTTTTCACCTCTTTGTTGGAACCGGGAACTCTCAGAGCGCAAAGCATGAACCGGCAATGAGAGAGGTGGAAGCCACACAGAATACTACTGCGTACTGTTCACTACAGGAAATTTGGTCGTTGCCGAGTTTTACCGTCTTTGCCTACTTCCGTTCCACAAGATCATGACGAACACTATGCGCGCAAAAAAAAAAAAAAAGATCACGGCGAACACACTGTTTGCTGAGAACAACACTCGGCGAAAATGAAAACTCGGCAGAGATTGAAGTTTGCCGAGAGCCGACCAAATTGAAATCGACATAATTAAAGGACTTGGCCAGTACGCCATTTTGCCGTGAGCTCGACACACGAAACTCGATAACAAGGTGCCACGCGGCACAAATGTTTGGGTTTGACGGATCGGTGATGTCGGCGATGGGATTGCCGAGTACCCCGCGTACATCACTAGACAGCGATTTTTGAAAAAAAAGACCTTTTCTTCGTGCAGAAAGATTTGCCGAGTTCTCTGACAAGAACTCTGTATAGTTTTAAAGGTGTTCACATGTGCTGTCACATGGCCTGGTTTGCCCAGTGGAGTGACTCTCGGCAAATAACTATATTAATTTTTTTTAACTATGAATGACCTTTGCTGAGTTCCTGAGATGATAAATCGGCAACTACGGTTGAATGTTGGTACGAACAGTCAGGCGCCGCATCTGTCGAGAACGGTACTCGGCAAAGCTAACCTTTACCGAGTTTAGCTGTCAGCAAAAGCTACTGAAGTGCTTCTAATGATTGGATTTCTCTTAAGCCCTCCATATTTTTAATGACAAGTTCACTACTTTGATATCCATACCAACCAAGTCACATACCAACAAGTTCACAAGTTTGATATTCATACCAACCTAGTCACATACCAACAACAGGTTCACAAGTTATGCAAATTGGTTTGGCATCCATACCAACAAATTCACAAGTCAAATCACAAGAAGTTTGTCACAACTCCAACAAGTTTGATAAGAAGTTTACAAGTGACATGAACACAAAAGGATCATACAATTCACCAACACGACCTATCAGTCAGAAGAGTTCGAAAGACCAGTCACGTGTTAACTTCAAATTAATTATTAGCATGGAATGCACATTTTGGAACATGCATGGAAGATGACAGCCATAAGTCGTGTATTATACGGTACTTGTGACTACTACAGCTGCCCTACTCCCCAAGTCTTCTATGATGAGGTCTTTGTATCTCTCAGAAGACTCCACAGTACTTCTGACTCAGAGTCCTGATTTGCCTTATTTCGGGTTTTCTCTGTAACAGGACATAACCCCAAACTATATATCTTCACTCCCACACCTTTTCTAACTTGTAAATTGGATAAATGCCACTACAAAACGGGACTGTGGAAAAAGATTGAAGTGCACTTTTAGTCCCTCAACTTATGGCGAAGTGTGGTGTTAGTCCTTGAACTTCATTTTGATGCAACCTTCGTCTCACATCTCTTGATACTGGGTAGATTTAATCCCTGACAGTGGTATTCCTCGGTCTTCTATGCTGTGGAACTGTTTTCTGACGTAGTTCTCTATGGATTATAAGGGGAGCAACCGAACAGGTTATGTTACACAAAGATTCAAATGGATGGGGTTGATGGGGAATAATGGGGCTGCGCGACAAGTCAGGGATCACCCGTGGAATCTTCTCCATCACCATCTTGGAACTTTGAACTTCTGGAAGGATAGAAAACCCACTTGTGGAATCTTCTCTAGGCAACTCAAAAAGGCAGCCTGATGCCTAGACTCAATCAGCTGGTCATCCTTGATGTTGCCCTTGCTCTCGTTTGGAAAGACTTCACGAGACCTCTGCTTGGTTGTGGGACACACAGTCGGTTGCACATCACCATCATGGAACTTTGAACTTCTTACTGGCAGGCACTGACCCATGAAAGTTGAAATGGTCTTGTAATTAATTGATGAAAGAGCCTGCGATGACATTGACCCCACAGTCGCACTCGTCAACTCGGGACCCATGAATACTGAAATGGTCTTGTAACTAATTGACGAAAGAGCCTCCAACGACATTGACCACACAGTTGCATGCTAACTCGAAATTGCAATATGTACTTATGTTTTGTTTGCGTTCTTGCCCTAAGAAACCCATTCATGCGCCAAAGTAAGTCCCTTAGAAGAAACGGAAAAGTATCAGTTCTCACCTGTCTAGCACGCTCAGAGAAGTCCTGAAGACTTGTTAGACTGTTGCCTGGTACTAAATCCATCAACTAGTTACAACACCATCATATGTTTGTTTTTCCTCACAAAGCCATTCATAGTGTCAGCCTCCAAGACTTCTCTACAACTCTTCACTCATGGTGTGACGACGGACGACTACTATTGACCGTAATATTGTTTCAGGAGACTTTGTTCGACTCTACTCTATGGTTCATTAACTAGGTATGACTCTTCTTCTATTCGGAAACTAGCTAGACATCTCAATCCAACGTATCTACTAACAATATTTTGATTGCGATCCCTCCCATTGGATGTATTTCGATATTCCTAGAAATTCCACGGAATTGTTTGACCTGTTGCACGGTGCACACTTATAGTCCGAATCTTGCCCAAACGCGTGCACATTTTTGTCCACATATTGGAAATTGACTGGTGCCTACAAGATTTGGCTTCCCCACAGTGGAAACTATGGTCACTACTAAAAACTAAGTGGGTTGAGAATAGAAAAACTGTTCAATCTTCAATAGCTTATTAGTAAGGCTTGTTATACAATTACTCAAAAACTAAGATCAAATGTTAAGACCAACTATAACCCACATGATCGGGATTTAAATGACAAGCACCCTGCCACAAAGTATTTGCTTATTCTGTTGTATTTACACGTACGGCCCAATCTGCAACAGATTTACTTCCTTTACTTTCTGTCTTCACATAACTAAAACTAGCATTGTGACCCCATCAATAATGCCGCTAGGTTTCCTCTTTATAGTTAGTTTTAGTGTTTTCCATGCAGCCAGATTTCCTCTGTGTAATGCCTTGATCCTTGGCCCCTGTTTCCAGAGAACCCACATTTGGGAGACTTGCACCCTGGAGAGTAGAATTCACTAGTCTTGTGTTGGGGAACGTACTAATTTCAAAATTTTCCTACGCACACGCAAGATCATGGTGATGCATAGCAACGAGAGGGGAGAGTTTGTCCACATACCCTCATAGACCGTAAGCGGAAGTGTTATGACAACGCGGTTGATGTAGTCGTATGTCTTCACGATCCGACCGATCCAAGTACCGAACGTACGGCACGTCCGAGTTCAGCACACGTTCAGCTCGATGACGATCCCCGGACTCCGATCCAGAAGGGTGTCGGGGATGAGTTTCATCAGCACGACGGCGTGGTGACGATGATGATGTTCTACCGACGCCGGGCTTCGCCTAAGCACCGCAACGATATGACCGAGGTGGAATATTGTGGTGGGCGGCACCGCACACGGCTAAGAAACGATCACGAAGATCAACTTGTGTGTCCTGGGGTGCCGCCTGCCCCGTATATAAAGGAGCCAAGGGGGAGGGGGTGGCCGGCCAAGGAGGGCGCGCCAAGGGGAGTCCTACTCCCACCGGGAGTAGGACTCCTTCTTTCCTAGTCCAACTAGGAGAAGGGGGAAAGGAGGGGAGTGGAGAAGGAAGGGAGAGGGGGGCCGCGCCCCAAACCCTTTGTCCAATTCGGACTGTGCTTGGGAGGGGCGCGCGCCACCTCCTGGCTCCTTCCCACTAAGGCCCATTAAGGCCCAATACTCTTCCCCGTATTCCCGTAACTCCCCGGTACTCCGAAAAATACCCGAATCACTCGGAACCTTTCCGATGTCCGAATATAGTCGTCCAATATATCGATCTTTACGTCTCGACCATTTTGAGACTCCTCGTCATGTCCCCGATCTTATCCGGGACTCCGAACTCCTTCGGTACATCAAAACTCATAAACTCATAATAAAACTGTCATCGAAACCTTAAGCGTGCGGACCCTACGGGTTCGAGAACTATGTAGACATGACCGAGACACGTTTCCGGTCAATAACCAATAGCGGAACCTGGATGCTCATATTGGCTCCTACATATTCTACGAAGATCTTTATCGGTCAAACCGCATAACAACATACGTTGTTCCCTTTGTCATCGGTATGTTACTTGCATCGCCGTGCAGATGATTTGTGAAAAGTTCCGTGCATCGCCATGCAGATGATTTCCATGCTATGAATTTTTAGCGATGTCTATTATTTCTTAACCTCCGGCCTCCACACCAACTTCCAGGAATGCTCCACATCTCAAATACGACACACTGATGACGAGCTGACCACTATCGCAGCCTCGCTATCCTGCCCGCTTGCGGGATTTCCGATCAAGTACCTCGGGCTCTCCTTGTCCATCCGCAAGGCTTCGGCCACAGCGCTGCCCCCTCTAGTCGACAAGATCATCAAGAAGCTCGCTACATGGAAAGCTTCATTGCTTTCCCGCAGTGAGCGGTTGGCACTTGTCCGCCACGTCTTCACAGTGACGCCGGTGCACATTCTGCTTGCTATGGCGATCACCCCTCCAATCGTCAAGAGAATCACCAAACTCATACGCAACTTCCTCTGTTTTGGCCGAAAAGACGCCAACAACAGCTGCTGCCCGGTGTCTTGGCCCCGCGTTTGCCGGCCCCTTGGGTTCGGCGGCCTCGCCATCCGCGACCTCTAGCACACTGTCATGTTGCTGCGCACCAGGTGGCTTTGGCTCCAAGCCACCAACCCGTGGAGACACCTGCGTCTACCGTGCGATCGCGAAACCACGGAGTTTTTCCGGGCATCCACCTCCTGGACACTTGGGGACGACAATTCTTGCCATTTTTTGGCTGACCACTGGCTGCAGGGCCAATCCATCTCGGAGATTGTGCCCACCTTACTATCTCTCATCCCGTGCCGGCGGCGGAAACATCGTCTGGTCAATGAGACCCTTACTAACAACACTTGGATCTCCGACATCCATGACACCCTCATCCCATGCTTGTCGTCGAGTACGTCGAGCTATGGTGGAGACTCCATGGGATCTTTTTATCCGTCGACCGTGACAAGCTATCATGGAAGGGGACTCACAATGGCATCTACACAGCCAGTTCGTGCTACATAGCACTTTTCCATGGCACCACCACCGCGCCCTTCTGGCATCTAATTTGGAAGGGCTGGGCACCATCCGTCGCAAAGATCTTTCTTTGGCTCGCATCCCTCTACCGCTGCTGGATGCCCAACCGCCGCGCACGCCACGGTTTGCCCCATGACCCCAGCTGGAGGCGTTGCAGCCAGACAAACGAGAGCATCGACCACCTGCTCGGTTGGTGCGAGCTCTCGCGCATCTTTCGGCATGAGGTGCTGGCCTGGTGCCGCCTCCCAATCACCCCACCGGACGGAACCATGGGCTTCTTCGCTTGGCGGGAGGGAGTCTCAACTTCAGCTCCAGCCAGCTTGCGTAAGGGAACACACTCTCATTTTTCTAACGTGGAGTTGGGGAACCAAGAAACCGTAGAGACACCGCCCCTCCCCCTCCTCCCCCCGTGTCGCCTCCTTTGAGGCGACTCGGGGGCAACCCTAGCGCCGCCACCGCGGTTCCCCCTCCGTCTTCCTCCTCTCTGCCGCTGCCAGAGGGGCGCCCGGCGCTCGGCGCGCGTCCCCGATGATGGTGGCGGCGGGGATCTGGCGCCTCCTCCTCGGATGGAGGGCTGCGGGCCCCAGGGCGGCGGCCCTGGTCGGCGGAGTGCGGCGCGGCCTGGGCGGCGGGCGGCGCCGGCGGGTGCTGGTGGGTGGCCTCCCATGGCTGCGTGGGCAGCGTGGGGGTCACGGTCGATGGCGCAACGGCGGCCCCTCGCAGTTCGCCGGGCTCCATGGTGATGCTTCGGTGCCGGCCCGATCTGCTCCGATCCGTGACGGCGCTAGTCCCTGGCGGCGGTGTCCATCGTCCCGTGGTGCTGGCTGGCCGGATCTGGCGTTTTGGGGTGGTTCCAGGGGAAACCCTTGGCCGGCGAGGCGCCCCCCCAAAGTCGACGTCTTTGACGCCGAGCCCCTCCTTGGAGGCTTTGGGGTGGACCCTCCCCCTCCCGCCTCCTCCTTAAGCTCCGGCGAAAGCCGTTTCTCCCCTGGTCTGGGCGTTGACGGCACCTCGGTGGCGTGTTCCTTCTTGAAGGCGGCGGTCGGGAGTTGCTCTTGGTGGTGGAGCGGTTGGTGTCTCGGCTCCAAAGCATGGCGGCCTGGTTGTCCTGCTCGTCTTCTTCGGCCTTCGTCATGGTTGCGCGCCTTCGTCCGACAGCTCGCGTCCCTGCTCCGTGCTGCTGCTGCCAGATTGGTTCTCGTCGGGTTGGTCTACCGTGGCTCGTGGGTCAGCGTTGGCGGCTTCTCCTTGGCAGCTCGGTCACCTGGAGCTGGGCTATGTTTAGCCACTCTGCTGGTCGCCGGTGTGGCACCCATCGAGCCTGGGTGAAAGGGTAGTGGCCCTTTGCGACGGTGGAGACAGCTCAAGTGTTGCCCAAGTTTGGCCATGGATGTAGCCGGCGCTCAATGCTTGCACGGCATGCCCCTCCTCCCAAGTACCTAGTTGGCTAGTTGGTGTAGGAGTAGTGGTGGTCGTCGGCTTCGATGCTCCATTGTTGCCATTGTGCTATTCTGCTTAGCTCTATGTATCTTCTTTCCGCTTTGCATTGCTTTCTCCTCTCTGTAATGTGGTGCCCCTGTAATCTTGGCCTGTTGATGGCTTTGTTAATTCAAAGTCGGGCTAGGTTCGAGTTCTTCTCGGGCTCGGCCGGCGCCTTTTCTCTAAAAAAACTCATCATCCTCGCAGCTTGGACCATCTGGAAGCATCAGAACGTCGTGAACTTTGACAGTGCCAGCCATCCCACGCCCTAGGCACCGAAACCATCAAACAGGAAGCCACACTCTGGGCTACGGCTGGCGCGAGAGGACTAGACATAGTATTGCATGTAACTTGACTTTGATAGCTCGAGGCTGAGCAACCTCCCCCTCTGCTCTCATTCACACTCTTGGTACCGCCATTCGTGTGCATGGTAACAAGGGCTGCACTCCTCTCTTTCTACCTATCAATGGAATGATATGCAATCTTGCGTATACGCGAAAAAAGTAATATTGTACCCTTCTTATCTTGATTCTCGTAGGCAAATTCATAGGACAGTCTTATCTTGATTGTCGTAGGCAAATTCATTGGACAGTCTTTGCAAGCCCACACATAGTTGCTTTACGTTACGTGTTCTATGAATACAAGGCTAAGAAGGTAGTGACATTATGTGTTGATCTTCGTTGCGTATGCTGACGTGAAGTCTCCTGTTGGCAAGCTTGTCTCCCTCATCCACCAGACTTGTGATGATTTGGCGAGTCTCGTGTTCTTGTGATTGTTCATCGATCCTTGGTTCCAACACTGGCACATCAGTTGTACTTGTATCTAAGGTTTTGGGAGCATTTCCTATTTGCCGTAGTTTTTCCGACATAGACGACTTTGTCAAGTAGATGTGTGGAGCGCTCCGGGCAGCCTAAATTTTGCTCCTACCAAGGTCTGAGAAGGTCGAAGTTGGGGTGACTCTCTTGTACGGATCTATTATGTATGTTTCACTCTCGCTTTGTATGATGGGTGCAGTGTGGATGCCTCGTTGTAGCCACAACTTTCCTAGGTCGTAGAACCTGATGTGCTCATGGAGCCGCTTTCCCATAAGAACTCAATGCAGTACTGGGCATTGGCCCCGGCAATCATTCGAACACGCTGATCCCGACGGCAGAGGATATATGCCCATACGTGATGTAATCCAGTCTCATGGTCCTGTGTGTTCTAGATTTAGGCGTGTCATCCTATTGTGGGTCTCCAAGAATCTGGACGTTGGTGCCAGGGTCCCATGCACAACACAAGGCACGCTGTCCTTGATGGTGAGGAGCACTGTTTCTTTCCCGATTTGATTGCCGTTTTGCTTAACACACTAGTGCAGAACAGGGCATTAGCACCGGTTTGTAAGGACCTATAGTGCCGGTTACATAACCGGCACTAATTTGTGGTCACTAAAGGCCACCCCCTTTAGCACCGGTTCAGCACGAACCGGTGCTAAAGGGCAACCACGTGGCACTAGCCAGCTCCGGGGGCCTGGAGCCCTTTAGTACCGGTTGGTAACACCAACCGGTACTATAAGGTTTGGAGGGTTTTTAGTTTTATGATTTTTTTTTATTTAATTTTGTGTTTCCATTTTAGTTCTTTTTCGTTTGCTGGTATTTTACGATACTACACATTGTACACGTTATGCATATATATATAATTTCTAGTAGAACCAATCATGCATATATATATCACATCAATGTCTCACAAATTAAACCACCATATTAATTAATTCACACATACACACATGTACAGATATATACAATTTCTCCTAAATATGAATCTTGCCTTCGGAGCCAGTCTAATTGGTGCCTTCGGAGCATGATGACAATTGAAAATGGTTTTCATTGGGGCGGTAGCGTGTAATAGAATTCTTCATTCGGATTTATGACCTGGTCGAGCAAAAATCCCGCTATTTCCTCTTGAAGTGCTTCTACGCGCTCCGTTTCTATGAGCTTCTCCCGCACCTCTTTGAACTGTTAAGAAGGAGATCAATATGCATGTGTTTTAGTTGTGTGACTAGCTAGATATCGATAATGGTGTAAAAATTGTGAATAGTGTTCTGACAAGCGTACCCATTGCTGTCTTTGAGATCTGCTCCTTTCGGACGCCATCATGCGAATATTCTCGCAAACGAGAATGCACACAGATCAGTACCCTCTACTGCTTGGGGCCTTTACGAGAATGGAATTTGATCAGATAAAAATTAATCAAGCATGATAATTAAAGAGATGGCAGCTAGCTAGCTAGCTAGCTAGTACTACTTAATTCTTACCTTGGGTCGTAACCATTCAAGCTTTTGTTTCCACGGGCCGGGCGTGACGCTGATGAATCTTGCCCAAGCCCTGCCCGCCGACAAAGAAAATGAATAAAGGGGTTATTAAATAGTTCATATCATGAAATGACGAACTAAATAGGCCGAGATATATAGTTAATAATGATTGAAATTACCTGTTGTCTATCCCATACAAGATGTTAAAGTCAGTTTTTTTTTTAGACTAGTGAGTCGAGTACTTCAACTGTTCCGTCGTCAACTTTAATTATACACAAGACCCAGTGAAATCTGCATATGCACACACGTTTACATGTCTTAATTAAGCGGGCATATGTTAGCAAAAACATGTAGCTATAGCTAGTAGGCAAAAACAGAGAATTTGTAGTACAAGACAGTGTGACTCACCCAAAGTGGTAAGGAAGTAGTATATTTTCATTGTATTTGAGGCGCTTCAAGAACTCTAGCATGCTGCTTTCTACTTCCTTTGCATGATGTTCATTTATCTTCCATGCGAATTCATTAACGGTGTTTGGGTCAATGAACCCAATGCCATAGCGTCCACATTTTCTCATTTCATATATCTTCATCCTGCATAATACCACAGAAAAGAATATATATAGTGACGATAATTACAGGTAATGATTGATCTCAAAAGGATCACTACAGCTAGTTTGCGACTTAAATTATAGAAAAAAATCACTTACAGACAATAGCAACTGACGATAGATTTGTCGAGTGCTTCCTTATTGTATAACTGAAACAGTTCTAAATACTCAACGGACCCAGCTTTCTCATGGTAGTAATGGTCCTCCTTGACATTCACCATGAGGGACACTCGATCTGAAATCTTGGTCATGTTCATGTACCATTGATGCAATTCATACATTCTCGTTGGGAGGTTCTTGACCTTGTCTGGCGCGACCAAAGGTTGGCCCCGGACATATTGCCGTTTTACTTCATCCTCTCTAAGCAAAGGCATGGGCTCGATCTCGAGGAGTTGTCCAACAGTGATGTTGAGAACTTCAGCCTGCATTATATGCTCCTCCGTTATTACCACATTGCCCACCTCGGGAACATGCACAGTTTGCCCATAATAATATTGGGGGCGCGTACTGTCACCTGTTGTTGGCACAACAAGCGAGGGGATCGATTGCGCCGTCTGTTCTCCCAGCTAGGGAATGGTTTTCCCGCATTTTTTGGTAGCTGCTTCTTGTTTGCTAGATCCCGATGTAGACGTGATCGCCTCCCTTTGTAGACGTGCTCGATTTAACTTCCTGATGTGGCGCTCATAGTCTGTGTCAACAGGCTTGGAAGCTGGTGGTTGAGCCATACGAATGAAGTGGTCAATCATTTCCTCATGCACTTTCTCCCTTGGCGGCGGTGGCGGTTTCGGTGCAAAATGGGCTTCCACCTCGGCCTTCGATATGGTTGTGATTTCCTCCTTGGACTTGTCATAAGACCTCTGCGGAAGAGGCTTGAGCTTGGACCATATTTATACCGCTTGCCTCCTTTGTACTTCCAGCTGTACTACCTCGACTCAGACTGGCTCGCACTGAGCTGCGGGTGTATTTGCGATTCTTGGGCGGCGGAGATGGCTGACGGGACTGAGTTGGACGAGGAGGAGGAGTGGCTGAGGTTGTGCGGACTTGGAGGAGGAGGGCGTCGGCGCTGTGGCGGACTTGGAGGAGGAGGATTGTCCTGACACTTTGCCGGACTTGGAGGAGGAGGATTGTCCTGACACTTTGCCGGACTTGGAGGAGCGGGAGTCTGCTGACTCGGTGGCGGACTTCGACGAGGACTCGGGTGACGCGGTGTGGGTGGCCTTGGAAAGATGATGCAATCCTTTTTCCATAGGATGATACGATGTTTGGCCTCTCCGAGAAAGCGCTCGCCGTCACCTCCAACAATGTCAAGCTGTAGCCCCGAATATGGGTCCAGCACCTCATCAACCACGACACGAGCATAGCCCGCTGTAATCGGGTTGCCATGGAAGGTTGCCTCGGGGGGATTTGTGAAAGCACAGCCGTCCGCCACCTTCATGGATATGTTATTCATTTTGTAGTGTAGCTCGCAGTTAGTGTTCTCCGTGATGTCATCCACGGGGTATCTACCCAGCATTGGGTCGTCCGGGACGGAACCCACGCTGCTTCTCGGCATGGATGGGCTGGTGCTATCCAATGCTGGATCATCCGCTAGCTGCTGCCGCTGCTGAGACCCCCTTTGATGGGTAAGTGAGTCGATCTGCTCCTGCTGCCGCTGGAATTTGACTGCCAATTCCGCTTGACTTGCTTCTAGGCCTTGAAGGCGTTCATAGTCCCGCTTCCTCTGCTCCTCCTCCATCTTCCTCTTCTTCTCCTCCGCAATCTTATTTCTCGCACGGGTTACGTAGTCGGTGTTCCATCTGAAAACCCTCATACCACGGAATAGCGCCCTTGCCTCGTGTTCTTCCGGGTGTTCAGATTTCCCGAGGCACGCGTAAGCTCGTCGTTCTCTCTGTTGGGCTGGAACACCCCCGTTCGTGCCTCTTCTATTGCAACAAGTATCGCATCGTCGGCTCCCTTCAGACTTGCCCTCGTCGAAACATTTCCTGTCTCCGGGTCCAACTCCCCCCCATGCGCATAGAACCAAGTCCTGACCCTGGCGGGCCAGCTCTTAGTAGCCGGAGTGACACCTGCATCCTCCATCTCTTTCTCAGACTTATCCCACTTAGGCATTGCCACCGCATAGCCACCTCGCCCCAGCTTATGGAACTTATCCTTTTTTTCGGCATTCTTCTTGTTTATTCTCGACCGTTCCTTAGCTAATTCCGAATCCTTGAATTTCACGAAATTGGCCCAATGATCACGTTGGTTCTCCAGTGTTCCCTTGAATACTGGAGTCTTTCTTCCTCCGCTGACGTACTTGTTCCATTCACCATTCTTGTAGTTCTTGAATGCAGTCGCCATCATCTTAAGAGCAGCCTCTTTGACTTTCTACACATCTGCTTCTGTGAAATGATCTGGTAGGGTGAAATGTTCCATGAGAGTATCCCAAAGCAGATCTTTTTGATTCTTGTCGACATAAGTAACATCTGGACGTGGCTTTGCTGGCGCCCTCCATTCTTGAAGTTTGATCGGGAGTTGGTCCTTCACAAGAACTCCGCACTGAAGAACGAACTTGTTCGCAATCTTCTTAGGCGCTATTGGTTTGCCAGTAGGGCCGCATGCCTCGATATTGTACTTTACGCCCGGCTTCAACTTTTTGTTCGGACCTCGTTTCATCCTTTTTTCTGAAGATTTGCTCGATCTGGATGGCTGAAAGAACAAAGATCGATTCGTTAATATATCTTCAAGTCATTTAAAACATGTGATGATCACCAGATGCCTGCTTATATAAATATATATACCTCGTCGGTGTTTGTTGTTTCAGGATCATGTTCTTCGTCATCGTCATAATCATTCATGACTTCGTCGTGATCGAATATCATATCACCCTCTCCGGTGTTGTTTAGAAATTCGGAGCCGTCATAATCTTCTTCATTTTGATTATCATCTGCCCCGGTATCATATCGAACATGGTCTGTTCTCCCTCTCTGTCGGTATTGTCTGCCATAGCTTTTGTTTAACTAATACAAAAGAAATATAAAACAATTTAGTATTCAAATCTCGAATAATGGATATAATCTCGAATACATCGTCCAGAATAATAGATATAATCTCGAATACATCGTCCAGAATAATAGATATAATCTCAAATACATCGTCCAGAATAATAGATATAATCTCGAATACATCGTCTCGAATAATATATAATATTGAATAGTACATCACTGGCTATTAGCTAATAAAGATCGAATACTACAGAAGAATCTAGGACACTCGCGGTTCCTCCGCGGCAGGCGATGGACACCCAAAGAGAAGGAACCCTCACGGGATCATAGCTGAAGTGAGATCCCGAAGATCTTGCCACGTATTGGAGAACCTGCCGCCTCTAACGCAACCATGTAGCGATGGGCGTGCTCGTCCTCCTCCTCGACACGGCGACATACCACCTCCGGCCGGGTCCCTCCGCACCAAACTGGCCACGCGAACGCCACCAAACGAGATCGGGGTCGACGATCGACCCATGGCGGGTTCCTCGTCAAGCGGCGCGCCCTCAAGCAGCACCTCCAGTGCCAGCCAGTGAGCCAGTCCGGACATGGGTCGGCTGGACGTCGTCGCGGACGGGTCGACGGCGAGGATGCGGGTCGGGCATTGTCGAGAACAAATACTAGCTATATGCCCGCTTTAATGATTGGATTTTGATAACTAAAATTTCTAACATTTATATATATATAACTAACATTTCTATAACATTTCTAACAATGCTATATATAACTAACATTTCTATAACATTTCTAATATTTTAGAATTAAAAAACAGAAAAAATTATAACATTTCTATATATATAACTAACATTTTATAACTATTTCTATAACTAAAAACAGAAAAATTTCTAACAATTCTAACTTATTTATAACTATATATTTCTATAACTAAAAACAGAAAAATTTCTACAATTTCAAACATTTCTAACAAATCTAACAATTCTAACATTTCTAACTATTTCTAAAAACAGAAAAATGTCTAACAATGTATGTGTGTGTGTGCGCGCACACGGCCGGCTAAGCGAGAGGCGACGGGACGGCGACAAGCGCAGCGGCAACGAGGGCGGCGACGACGGGACGAGGACGTCTGGGCAGGCGGCGGCAGGGCGGCGGCGACGGATGCAAGCGGCGACGGGACGGAGCGACGACGACGGGACGGGCGGCGACGACGGGACGGGCGGCGGCGGCAAGCGGCGGCGACGGGACGAAGCGGCGGCAGCGAGGGACGAAGCGGCGGCAACGGGCGGCGACGGGGCAGCGGCGACGGGGACGAAGGCGGCGGCGAGGCGGCGACAGTGCAGAGGAGAAGAAGCGAGAGGGAGATGAGAAACGAAAATTTGAAGTGTTTTCTTATATAGAAGCACCTTTAGTACCGGTTGGAGCCACCAACGGTACTAAAATCTGTTTAACCAGAGCCAGCGGCGAAGCGACCCCCTTTAGTACCGGGTGGTGGCACAAACCGGTACTAAAATCTTTAGTACCGGTTTGTGCCATGACCCGGTACTAAAGGGGTCTTATTAACAGCAGTGCGGTCTTGAAGTTTAGTCCCACCTCGCTAGTCGAGGGCTACCGCACTAGTTTATAAGCCCATCATGGTAGCTCTCTCGAGCTCCTCTCCTAGTCGGCCCTCTTGGGCCTACCTGTCCTCCTCGCCTTGTGGGCCTCTTGGGCCTTGGGCCTGCATCTGGCCCAATGAAAAGTTTTGTCGCTGGTCGTATCAGTAGCCGCTTTGGCCCGATGGCGGGCTTTTTTGCTTTATTTATTTTGTTTTATTTATTTTTGAGTTGTTTTTGTTGTATTTAGAGTTTCTTTGTGAATATTTTTGCTTTAGGTACAAAAATTACAAACTTTCTCTTAGTGCGGTAGATTTCAAATTTGAATAGTTTAAATTTTGAATTATTTGAAATTTGTGTGAATCACTAGTTTGTGAATAACTTAACTTTGAAAAAGTTTTTCAGTGATTCTTTTTCTTATGTTCAATATTAGTGTGTTTTATCATTATATTCAATTTAGTAATGCTTAGGTTATTTAAAAATGAAATGCCTTTGTAACAGTTCAGTTTTAAATTGAAACCCCGATATATACTTGAAAGAGATTGTCCATTTTGTACACGAAGTGCATCCAGTTTTATCGTAACCCTCTCTACTTTCTTGCACAAGCTATTTATATGAAATTATGATACCATGCCAACTTTCAACCTTTTTTGAGTTCATTTGAATTGCTTTTCAATTTCAGGGTCATTTAGCTGGAAAAAAAATCAGTAAATGCATGAAAAGAATTTGTTTGCACATAAAATTTCTTCGCGTTTCAAATGCCAAAACACATAACTACCCTAACTATTATAGACATTCCCTCCTGGGTGTGAAACACAGAAGAAAGTGATGATAGTGAAGCCGATCACATCCCAGATCTTTGGGTGTGAAACTTTTTCTTCGCGTGTGTCCCTTTGCGCCGTAACCATGGAAAATCTTCATCATTTAACGGGATGCTCAGGTCAATATTCACTGTGAATGGAGCAATTTCATCAAACTTTTCATAATCTTCGACTTGTCATCTTGTCATCCACTCCCACGATGTTTCTCTTCCCGAAAAGAACTATGTGCGCTTTGGCTCATCGTGCGATGCATTCGCTTCCTTATCTTTTCTTTTTCTTGGCTTGGTAGACATGTCCTTCACATAGAAAACCTGTGCCACATCATTGGCTAGGACGAATGGTTCGATGCTCGCATCACGCAAGATTGTTGAGATCCTTTGTTGTCATTCCGTCTTGCGGGTCTTTCGTTACCCCTGCCACGTGTCATATTGACCCATTTGCACGAAACAAAGGGACCTTTAAACCACGTCGATAGTCAAGTTCCCATATGTCCTGTATATAACCATAATATGTTTCCTTTCCGTCTTGGTTTCTGCATCAAAGGACACCCCTGTTTTGGTTGGTGCTCTTCTTATCTTGGGCAATCGTGTAAAATGTATTACCATTTATCTCGTACCCTTTGAAAGTCATTATATTCAAGATGGTAACGGGACAGCAAGTACAGGTCATCTTCAATAGAGGTGGCATGCATGGTACGTGTCTGCAACCAGTTGGCGAAAGTCTTGGTTTGTTTACGTGTAATCCACTCATCGAGACCGCTCCGGGTGTTTGGGCGTAGCAAATTCTTGTGTTCATCCATATCTGGAGCCACCAAGGTGGAATTCAGTAGAAGCTGTAGTGTGCTTGAAAGAGAGAATGTCCGTCCATACATATTATTTGTTCCCCTCCTAGCGTGCCTTTTCCATCGATGCGCCCTTATGCCGCGATTCAGAACACCAATCGGCTTAAGGTCGGAATAAAGTCAATACAAAACTCAATGACCTCCTCATTTTGATGGCCCTTGGAGATGCTTCCTTCGGCCTAGCACGGTTATGAACATATTTCTTTATGACTCATGAACCTCTCAAAGGGAACATATTGTGTAGAAATACAGGACCCAAAACGTTAATCTCTTCGCATAGGTGAACTAGGGCGTGCGTCATGATGTTGAAGAAGGATGGTGGGAACACCAACTCGAAACCGACAAGACATTCAGAACCTTGGTATGATTTCGGATCGATTACCTTCGAGAGATTGCATTGAGAAATGCACATAGCTTCACAATGGCTAATCGAGCGTTTTCGGTAAAGCCCCTCAATGCAACGGAAGCGATTGCGTCATAATCACGTGGCAGTCATGAGACTTTAGGTTACGGAACTTTTTCTCTGCCATGTTTATTATTCCCTTTATATTCGACGAAGCGGACGGTACCTTAATCTCGAAAGGGCATTCAAAGAAGATTTCCTTCTCTTCTTTGGTAGGCGTAGCTTGCATGACCACGATGTATGCCATCTTCTCCGTGCATCGTTGCTGGTCCTCCGTGCCTCGGTGTATCTTTTGTTTTCCCATACACGCCCAAGAAGCCAAGCAGGGTCACGCAAAGATTCTTCGTGGCGTGCATCACGTCGATTCGGAGCGGACCTCTAGGTCTTTCCAATATGGCAGGTCCCAAAATATATATTTCTTCCTCCACATGGGTGCGCGTCCGTCCGCGTCCTTCGAACAGGTTGTCGCGGGATACCTTTCCAAATATCACCTTCAAATCCTTGACCATATCATGTACATCAGCACCGAAGACGATGGCGAGGCTTCGTCCGGTGATCCGCCTCACCTTTGAAATGCTTGCCTTTCTTTCTTCACGGGATGCCTGCTCGGAAGAAATCGGCGATGTCCTGGTACACATTCTTCTTACAACTATTCAAATATATCTTGTCGGTATCATCCAAACAGTCGTGCATCCGCGGTATCCCTTGTTTGTCCGTCACGAAGGTTCTTGAGCAGGCCAATCATTGATGGTCACGAACAGCAACGCCTTGAGGTTAAATTCTTCCCCATGTGCTCATCCCACGCACGTACACCTGTTCCATTCCACAGCTGTAAGAATTCTTCAACTAATGGCCTTAGGTACACATCAATGTCGTTGCCGGGTTGCTTAGGGCCTTGGATGAGCCCTGGCATCATAATGAACTTCTGCTTCATGCACAACCAAGGAGGAAGGTTATACAAACATAGAGTCACAGGCCAGGTGCTATGGTTGCTGCTCTGCTCCCCAAAAGGATTAATGCATCTGCGCTTAGACCAAACCATACGCTCCTTGCGTCATCTGCAAACTCCTTCCCGTACTTTCTTTCGATTTTTCTCCACTGCGACCCGTCAGCGGGTACTCTCAACTTTCCGTCTTTCTTACGGTCTTCTCTGTGCCATCTCATCGCCTTGGCATGCTCTTTGTTTTGGAACAAACGTTTTGGAACAAACGTTTCAACCGCTCGCCCTCGACATCACCAGGCTCATCACGGCTGATCTTATAGCGCAATGCACCACATACCGGGCAAGCGTTCAAATCCTCGTACTCACCGCGGTACAGGATGCAATCATTAGGGCATGCATGTATCTTTTGCACCTCTAACCCTAGAGGGCAGACAACCTTCTTTGCTTCGTACATACTCTCGAGCAATTCGTTGTCCTTTGGAAGCATATCCTTTATCATTACCAGCAACTTTCCAAATCCCTTGTCAGATACACCATTCTCTGCCTTCCATTGCAGCAATTCCATGTGGTGCCCATCTTTTCTTGTCACCTCACGCAATTGGGTACAACAATTTTTGTGATCCTCTAACATGCGCTACAACTTCTTCTTCTCCAAATCACTTGCGCGGTTTCTCTTTGCATCGGCAATGGCCCGACCTAGATCATCAGCGGGCTCATCGATGCATCTTCTTCAGCTTCTTCCGCATTGCCGGCTCAGCTTCTTCCGCATTACCGGCTCAGCTTCTTCCCCATTGTTATATCATCGTATTCAGGAACCCATGGCCGGATAGTTGTCGTCGTCCTCTTCTTCTTCATTGTCTTCCATCATAACCCCTCTTTCTCCGTGCTTGGTCCAAACATTATAGTGGGGCAGGAAACCGGACTCAAGCAGTGGATGTGAATGGTTCTTGGCGTAGAGTAATTGTGACCATTCTTACAGACACCACATGGACAAGGCATAAAACCATCCGCCCGCTTGTTTGCCTCAGGCCATAAGCGAGAAAAGTATGCACGCCCTCAACGAACTGGGTGAGCATCGGTCATCGTACATCCATTGCCGGCTCATCTTCATTACACAACACCGAATAGACCAAATTAATACAAGTTCATACATAAAGTTCATACAACATTTAAATGCAACAAACAAATAACTCTCTAGCTAAAGCATTTAAATGCAACAACAAATGCGATCAAGATCGCAACTAAGGTAACAATTGATCCAACAGCATAATGATACCAATCCTCACTATCGATGGCATATTTTCTAATCTTTCTATTCTTCAAGCGCATTTTCTCCATCTTGATCTTGTGATCATCGACGACATCAGCAACATGCAACTCCAATTCCATCTTCTCCCCCTGAATTCTTTTCAGTTTTTCTTTCAAGTACTCGTTTTCTCTTTCAACTAAATTTAACCTCTCGACAATAGGGTCGGTTGGAATTTCCGGTTCACATACCTCCTAGATAAAAATATCTATGTCAACTTGATGGGCATAATTTGTCATAAACACGAAATGCAACCAATAGTTTTAAAAGAGAATATACCACATCCGAATCATAACAAGGATGAGGGCCCACGGGGACGGATATCAAAACCATGGCACTATGTATAACAAACAACGTACGGGTAAGATAATTATTACATGATTAACTATATATCCAAATCACACAAACATCAATTTTTTATATAAAATTACATGAACAAGAGGCTCACCACAAGGTGGTGCCGGTGACGGGACGGTGCGGGCGATCGACGGTGGTTACGACGGAGATTTAGCACATATATATCAAACTAAGTGTTATTTTTGACCTCAAATTGCATATAAATCAAATACTAGCACATATATATATTTCCTCCCAAATTACTAAACTCACAAATTAGTAACTATATAAAGCATTGCAAGAGCTAATCTAGCAATGAGAGATGAAAGGACAAAGTTGCTAACCTTTGTGATCATTTGAATGGATGGGGGCCTTCAAATCTTGACAAATTTTGGGCAAAATTTTGTGGTGAGCTCGAGGGGAAGAGGAAGAACAGAGAGGAGAGGAGATGGGAAAGGGGGAAGAACAGAGCAAGCTGGACGAAGGGTTTATATGCAGGAGGACCTATAGTACCGGTTCGTGGCACGAACTGGTACTAAAGGTGCTGGAGGGGGCCCAGACTGACAACATCCTGCCACCACGCTCATTAGTACCGGTTCGTGGCACGAACCGGTGCTAAAGGTTAGCCACGAACCGGTACTAATGAGAGCGGCCCGGCTAGCCATTGGAACCGGCACTAATGTATACATTAGTGCCGGCTCTAATACAAACCGGCACTAATGTGCTTCACGTTTGACCCTTTTTCTACTAGTGACACCCGGATGCCTTTTCATCTAGTAAACCTTCCTACGCGGCACTAAAAGTTTCAATTGAATCTATATTGTGGATATTTTGAAGCTGTTTAGGCCAGTCCATGCTGTGGAGCCCTTGACTGCTCGGGTCAGTTGGTGAAGGTCTTAGGAGGGCAGTCTATGCCGCTTCTCTTGACGTGATTCGTCAATGAATTTGTCAGTAACTCGGGCTACCGGACCTGGCCGAAGGATTCTCCCTGTTTTCCACTCTCCATTGCCGGTCTATGGAAGTTAGTCTTAATGTGCCAAAAGTTGAAGCCAGCCTAATTTCAAGGGAAACATTAACAGACGGCGCACCGGCCGAACCGTTGCGCCGGTCTTGCGCGACGCGTTCGATGAAAGAGCGATCCTGTGGCCCAGGGCGCTCGTCCCCCTTAGGCCCACCTTATCCCTTCCTGGCTGTCTTCCTCCTCAGCCTGTCTCCTTTCTTTTTTGCATCTCCATGGCATGGTCCCAACCATGGACGCGGGCACCCTCGAGCTTGACCTCTCCCCTTCCTCTATCTCTACCTTGCCACGAGAACCACGGTTTTGCACGCCCTCACCACCGCTGTTGCACGGCCCACCCCTGCTACTACTCCAAGCTTTCTTTGTCGGGCTTCTGCAGCCGGCGACGATGCTCGAATGACATTTTTTTGCTTCAACCGAACGGCGGCTGTCAAACGAGACTAGGGCAGTGCTACAACCGGCTTTGGTGAAAGCTACAACCGGCTTTGGTGAAAGCTACAACCGGCTTTGGTGAAAGCTACAACCGAAGAGTAGAAAATTGGATCCAGAGACAAAAAAGCTACAACCACCTATACGAGTGTTACAACCATTGACAAAAAAGCTTCAAGCCTATATAGAAAAGCTTCAACCATCAACAAGGGAAGCTTCAACCAGCCACTATCAACTGAAAAAGCTGCAACCGTTAAGAAAAAAGCTTCAACCTTAGGTGAAAAAAGATTCAACCGAAAAACATACAAAGTTTCAATGGGGCACTGCAAGATGAAAAAACTTGCAAGCGTTTACAAAATAAGCTTCAATCGTAGTTGAAAAAAGCTTCAATCGACATGATGAAAAGATTCAATCTGCGAAAAAAGCTTCAACCGGCATGGAAAAAGCTTCAACCGGTGTGATAAAAAAGCTTCAACCGGCGTGTCAATGGTGAGAGCGGCGGCGTTGAGAGCTGCGGTCGGGGGCACGACATTGCAACGATGGGGTGTGGTAAGACTGGAGGTTGCTAGGTGCTGCAACGACAATGGCGTCTGCGATGCTTCAAAGGCGTTGTTTTTGTTACAAGGGAGTAGCGACTTCTGCTGGACGGCGCCGACGAGGACGACGACCGACGAGCGAGCACATCCGATGGCGTGGGGCGGCGGAGGGAGGAGGTCCAGCGAGGGGTGGTGGCGGCGGACGGGAGGGCGTCTAGACGGCGAGGGCTGCTGCGGGGAGGAAAAAAGGAGATGGGGGAAGTCAACACGAGCAGATCGAGCGGCTGGGAGTCGTTGCATCGGGCGGCTGGGGGTCGACCGGCCGAACGGTTCGGCCGCTGCGCCGGCGCCTAGCACTGCCCTAATTTCAAACCTTCTTGGATGGTTCCCTTGGATTGATGAGAAGCATGTCCAGGTAATTCGTTTGTCGCCATAAATACTTGAAGCTTCCACTTGGACTGCGAATTTGGAAAAGTAACACAAAGGAAAGTAACCGGAGAAGGCACTGTCAGGGGTTGGGTGCGACATATGCCAAAGGATGGCTTATCATGGTGGGGGCGAGTAGAACGTCGCCGGTGCCTAAGAACGGGATGAGGCGAAGACATGCACGCCGGCAGATCTTACCCATCTTCAGGGCTCTCCGAGGAGCTAACACCCCTACTGCTGCTCTGCGGGGTCTCCGCATGGTCACTAAGGCGAAGTGAATACAAGGTTGCTCCTAGAGCTGTTTCTGGAGGTAGGAGAAGGCAAGGCTAGCTCTCTCCTCCTCGTGTGGTCTGTCTAGTGCCAGTGGATTCGAACCCTTTGCATGGGTGCCCTGGGGGTTTATGGCCTACCCCCCAGGGTTACAATGGTAAAACCGGCTGGGTGCGGGTCCCAGCCGTCTGTCTCTCAGGCGCCGTCTTCTCCGGCGACTCCTGGGCCCGCCGACTGGTGGGTCCCGCCGACTGGCCTGGTATGGGGACGTCAGCCCTGATCCGCCGCGGGCGGGTCGCGCCGGCTGCAGATTACTGTAGTCGTGCTTCTAATGATGCGGGCTTGGTCGTGGGGTCATGGAAACAGCGCCGCCGCCTGGCGGGCGATCACTGTTGCCATTCCCCCGTCGTGTCTGGTTAATGGCGCGTGGGGCCCGTGGGAAGGGCCGGCCGACTCCTGGGGGCCGACTCCCAACGGGTCCGACTCTTGGCGCTCTCGCCGTCTTCAACACTCTTCTTGTTGTAGGCCTGCCGTCTTGAGCCGTCTGACAGGCCGTCGTGGTCTGGGGCTCCACCCCAAGGGCTGATGTCGGGGCGGCATGGCGTGATGCAGCTACCGGGCGGAGAACTCCGCGGGTACGGCGCACTGTGGCCATACCTGCCCTTAAATAACAGGGTGGTTGGAGTTGCAGGCCGACTTCCGTAGTCGGCCTCCTTGGAGTCGCCTCTGGGACTCGCCTTTATCTGGAGTCGCCTCTGGGACTCGGCTTTATCTGGAGTCGCCTCTTGGACTCGGCTTATTTGGAGTCGCCTTCTGGACTCGCGGGGCGCAGCCTGCCCCATTGTCTTGAAAGGTTCTGGGACTCGGGTTGGCCTACCCGTGGCCCATTACTCCGACAGTAGTCCCCGAAGCTGGTGAGGCTCCGAGAGCGATACGTCGTGGGGCCTCAACAGTTTCATTCTTCCGGTGGTGGGATTTAGGCCTTGCTCGCCGTCTTCCTTCAAGCCGACCGGCCGGAGTCGGACTCTCAGAGGGCCGTCCTGCTTCGAACCGACTAGCTGGAGTCGGATTCACTGATGGTCGTCTTGCCCCCTAAGGAGTTTGAAAGCCGCAGCGGGAACCAGGCGGCGTGCCTGATACGCTCCCCGCGGTCGCCCGCCACGGCCCCGTCGCGCGGCGCCACGTGGCAGGGGCAGTCTGCTTACCCACCCGCGCGACGGGATAGGCCGTCAGGCGGGGCCCGCCACTATCGCGCCTCGGCACGCGAACGGATCAGTTGCGGCCGTGCGGACGGTTGGGTTCCCACGTCGTTACTGCGCGCAGTAACTTCGTGTGGTAAATCGTGGGGGGCGTGGGGTCTTGCGCGTAGTTAATCCCACGCCGCCCCATCGGCTTCTCAGCCCGCAGGCCTATAAGTAGGCGGGGGGGAGCTGGACGGGAAACACACGCGCCCATTCCTCCCTGCTCCCCCGCTTCCTCCTGCTTCTTCTTCCTTTAGCCATCACCGCACCAAGCAGCCCCGCACCCGCAGCGATGAGTTCCTCTTCTGCCGCTGCGGGTCCTGCCGTGTGTTCCAGCGTGTGGGACGGCTCCTCGGTGGACGATGACATCATCGAGCACCTCCGCAGGACGCGCTGGCTCCCCGGCGTGAACCTGGTGCCAGCTCGCGCCGCGCCGGAGGGGGAAATAAGGCCGGTGCCGGAGGAGGGCGAGCGGGTCATATTCCGCTTGCACCTCATGCGCGGCCTGGGCCTTCCGGCGAGTGGCTTCTTCCGCTCCTTCTTCGAGTTCAACGGGCTCCAGCCGCACCACCTCACTCCAAACACGGTGGTGCTGCTGGCCGCCTTCACCACCCTGTGCGAGGGTTTTCTTGGCGTTCTCCCCACCATCGAGCTGTGGGGAGAGTTCTTCCAGTCCAAGCTCGGCACGCACGTCGCTGGTGTGCCGGCTCAGTGCGGCTCCTTCATCGCGATGCGTAGGTCGACCGCCGCCAACCCCTTTCCCTGCATCGCGCTAATCACGTCGGTGAAGATGTGGCAGCGGTCGTACTTCTATGTGAAGAACGTCGCCACGGAAGGCGACTGGGTCAACCTGCCGCACTACGAAGCCGGCGCGCCGGCTGGGAGGCTTCCCAGCTGGTCCCATCGGGCCAAGATGCTGACTCCTGCCGGTGCCACCGCTGTCGCGCGACTCCGAGTGCTGACGCAGTCGGAAGGTTTGGTCGGAGCCGACTTGCGGGCCGCCATCGTGGGGCGCCGAGTCCTCCCACTCCAAGGCCGACCTCATCTGATCTGTCAGATGAGCGACCGCCGGGACCCTAGCCGGATGAGCACCTGGGACATGCCTCACGCAGAGGTCGCGAACATGGTGAATCACATCGCGAACTGCGAGCTTGCGGAAGACTGGCAGTTCGGCAAGGAGTCGTACTCACGTGCCAACCCTCCGCCAGTGGTAAGTCAAATCTTTTGTTCTTCTGTTTTTGTTTGTAGCCGAATCCAACTTCTGATCTTCTTGGTATTTCGAGTCAGAACCCCCTCATCCAGCCTGCAGCCGGCGCCACGGGACATCCCCGCGAGTTCGCTCCAGATCGAGCGGAGAGCGACATCGACGACCCCGACTTGGGGGCGGTGGCGATGGAGGCCGATGCCGAAGGCGGAGGAGGAGGAGCGAAAGGCGGCTTCCGGCCCTCGGCGACCTTCGTCGACTGGCCAGAAGACAAGGACGAAGGGGAAGTCGTCCCGCGCCGCCAACCGAAAGCCGGCCATCCAGGCGCGAGTTCCTCCGCCGGCTTGGCCGGTCAAGTCGGCGCGAAGAAGTGCCGGGCCGCGCCGTGTTTGCTCGGCGGTCGGCCGAAGAAGTTCAAGGGGCGCGCGCGATAAGCGGGAAGAAGCGACGCGAGGCCGACCGCTTCCGTAAGGAAGTGAAGAAGCCGCCGCTAGTCTCTGCGTAAGCGCTTTTCTACCTTCGTCTTGTTTTCTTTGATGGATCTTTTCCGAGTCTTTTTCATTCCGTCTTTTGCTTCAGGGCCCCTCTTTCTCTTGAGAGGGTCGCCGTCCCCTCTGTCATGGGATCGGCAGAGACGTCCGCCAATACTCCGGGAGGCGACGGAGCGCAACGCGCGGGAGAAGCGCGACGAGGAAGAGGCCGACTATCGGTGTCAAAACCGGCGGATCTCGGGTAGGGGGTCCCGAACTGTGCGTCTAGGCGGATGGTAACAGGAGACGAGGGACACAATGTTTTTACCCAGGTTCGGGCCCTCTCGATGGAGGTAAAACCCTACGTCCTGCTTGATTAATATTGATGATATGGGTAGTACAAGAGTGGATCTACCACGAGATCAAGGAGGCTAAACCTAGAAGCTAGCCTATGGTATGATTGTTGTAATGTCTGTTGTCCCTCGGACTAAAGCCCTCCGGTTTATATAGACACCGGAGGAGGCTAGGAATTACAGTCGGTTACAATGGTAGGAGATCTACATATCCGTATAGCCAAGCTTGCCTTCCACGCCAAGGAAAGTCCCATCCGGACACGGGCGGAGTCTTCAATCTTGTATCTTCGTAGTCTTGGAGTCCGGCGGATAATGATAGTCCGGCTGTCCGGACACCCCTAGTCGAGACTCCTCGGTAGCCCCTGAACCAGGCTTCAATGACGATTAGTTGGCGTGCATAATGTTCGGCATTGCAAGGCGGGTTCCTCCTTGAATAATCCAGAGAAGATCATGAACACCAGGATAGTGTCGGCTCGCAAAATAAATTCCACATTCCACCGTAGAGAGAATAAAATGTACACTTAGTTCAATCTGCCGGCGTATTATGCGGCGTGACATCACACCGCTACCAAGCCTTTGTTTGAATCATTTTTTACTATACCACCTCAAAGACGTTTAGCGGCGGTTTCCTTGGCGTCTTGTCGTCGGAAGATCGTGTTCCCCTTATTCCAGGATTCTCATCAATACGTGTGTGGGTAACCCCACCGTTCCCGTCGCCACGCCTCCTCTATCGAAGGCGAATCCCAAACGGCGACAGAGATGGCCCTTGGTATTTCGTTCCCTTTATAAGAGGGCCAAGGCTCGTCCTTGTTCTTCAATCTCGCATCGAATCTCTTCTCCGCTCCCAGTTCCAACACCGGGGCCTCAGTTGGCGCTTGGATCCTCAACCATGTCCGGCTCCGACCTCCAGGGCCGGTGGATGCCCTCCTCCGTCACGGAGGAGGACATATTGAAGCTGTGTGAGGCCAAGTACCTGGCCTACGAGGTTTCGCACAGGTTGCCTGCCCAAGGGCAGGCCGTGCCCTCCCCCGAGCCCGGTGAATACGTCGTCTTCATATCCCACCTCCGTCGGGGTTTAGGCTTCCCGACGGACCCCTTCGTGAGAGGGCTCCTGTTCTACTACGGGCTGGATTTTCACGACTTGGCTCCGGAGTCCATCCTCCACATCTCCGCATTCATTATCGTCTGCGAAGCCTTCCTCCGCGTCACTCCCCACTTCGGCCTGTGGTTGAGACCTTCAAGGTGGAGCCGAAGATGATTGGGGGGCGTCAAGCGGAATCGCGGGCGACCATAAGTAAAAGGCCGATGCCCGTGGCCGAGGTTCCTTCCAAGAGGAGCTCGGATTGTGGCAGCAGGAGTGGTTCTATATCACCGCTCCGAAGGGCAGCAGGCAAAAGCCGCCACCATTATTCCGCCCGGGACCTCCACCCTAGCTGATGTCGTGGGTCAACCAAGGGCTCAATTGGGGGCCGTCCGAAGACGTGCCCTCACTGCAGGGCCGGATTCGAGACCTCCAATCGAGGGAGATCAACCTGATCGGGGTGATGCAGGTTACGTTAATCAGGCATCTTTTGCCCTGCAAACGCCGTCCTCTCCGTTTATGGGAGTACAATCCGGAGGGACCTCGGATTCTCCAACACTTCATGGGTGCAACACCCGTGGAGATGTACAAGTTGTTCTTCGGACCGCAGGTGGCGTGTCCTGACCCCTTGTTCCTTACAGGAATGGGTGGCGCGATCAAGGCTGATAAGGTGTCCGGCCCCCCTCCCAGAGACCGCACCGGAGCCCGTGCTGGTCAGAATGTTGGAGGTCGCACCCACAGAAGGGGGCGAAGGGGAAAACAGAGGAGCTAATATTTCGCCCAAAGGGGCGCCTGAAGAGGGGGGAATCAAGAGCCCCTTCCTCCAAGGGGAGAAGAGGACCGCCTCCGAAGATCCGGAGGCCAAAGCCCCTAAGCATGGGAAGAGATCTTCACCGGGGGGTCCGGCGTCCGGAGAGAATCCGGACGCAAAATCATCGCCAAAGGATCAGCCCTCCAGCGAGCCGTGAGTATGGAAAAGGGAATTGATTAGTGAGGAAATGCCTTCATTTGTGCTTCTGTGACCGAAATATTTATATTGCAGTTCGGATCTGCAGCCTTCTCAGATGAGTTCGTCTTCGGGAGACATTCTTCCTGACATGATGGAGAGTGATACGCCTCCGTCTGCAGCGCCATCAGATAAGGCGGGCAAGCCTGAAGTATCGTCACGGAGGGTATCCCCGAGTCCGGAGGGGCCAGAGAGTTTGGCACCCACTATTATCCGGCCGGGAGAACTAAAGAATCTGCTTGAGAGGGCGTTCATTTCAGAAGATCACCGTGCGTTGATGCGTATGGTGGTTGGAAGGATTTCGTCCGCCGAGAGCGGATTGCGTAATGCCTCCATGAGTTTACTGGCGGGATTTGAGGTATGCAAGAATGACGCAACCTTTTGTCTTTTAACAGTTTTACACATAAAAATGCGCCCTGCATAGATAGTAGCCCCTAGGACTCGGTAGGTTGTCGGAAACGATAGCTTGCCGAGGATCGAAATCTCAAGTAATGAATACCGCCGTCCCTATGCAGGTGGCGGATAGTCCGAGGGCCAGCCGGACTAATGAGTTTGCCAAGTTAAGTCGGCAACTTGACATGGCGGATGCAGACATCGCACTTGTCAACCGGCGACTTGACGAGTCGCAAGGTAGATAAATTCTCCACAGTCGCTTTATTTAAAGGGGTCGAAGCCCTCCTCTGATAAAGTTTATGCTGTTGTACAGACGGTGCTGCTGCTGTGGAGAACCTTCGGGTCGAACTTGCTCGAGCTAAGGAGCAAGCCCAAAGGAGTGATGCGGCTGCCTCGAGGGCAGCCGAGGAATTGAAAGCCGAAAGGGCTGCGCACTGCCGAAGCAGGGCAGAGGTGGCCGAATTGGCCATGAAATTAAAGGATGCTACCGACCGCAATGAGGCTCTTGAAAAGGAGCGCTTATCGGAGCAGGAAGACCTGAAGAAGGCCACCGCCGAAGCCAAGGATGCCCGCTCGCAATCACGGGCTATGAAGGAGGAACTGCGCTGGCGGAGATTGTGTCTGCAAGCCTTTTACGCTGCGTCACGGTTTATGGATGGAAAGTATGCTCAATTTGGCGGCTGTGGAGTCGGAGGATCCGTATATGGACTTAGCTGCAAGTCGGCCGATGCCGTTAAGCACTTCCGGGCCGGGGGATCACGAGGCGGAAGAGCTATATTGGTCTCAATTCCACAGTCCGGATCGCTCACTTCCGTTGTGATCTGGTTGGCGAATGGACCGAGCTAAATAGATTGTCGGACTTGCCATGGCCCGACATCGTGGCCCATGTCTGGCGGAGAGGTCAAGGCGACGAGCTACTTGACTTCTGCAGCAATTCCTTGGGCGGTGCCGCATATAAAGGACATGAAGCGGTCGGCCTGCACCGAGGGCGCGCGGATGGCTCTTGCCCGTGTGAAGGCGCATTGTCCGGAGATGGATGCCACCGCTGTTGCCGCCCAGGGTTCGGATGAAAGCCGACTCCCTGCCGAGCACTACCGGGAAGTTATGCGTGGCGCTTGTGTAATAGAGTCGCGATGCTCGAAAAATATCACGTTCAAATGAGCGTATTAGCTTGTCATCGATGATTATGTTACAACTGCTTTTTATACTTGTGCGTCCCAAGTAGTAAAACTTCTCTGTCTTGACGTTTACGTATACTTTTGTATAAATTGAAAGATGGCAGTCTTGACCCCCACGCACAAGGTGCGGGGGTGTTCGCAAAAATAGCGCGTTTTCACACTTTGATCCGACGTCTCGGTCCTGTTATAAGGAGGTGGTAGCGTAGCGAACGAGGCAATCCGGACTATAATGCTTTATCACTTTCACTTAGCCAGTGGAGCTCGAGGGTGGGGCTACGATATAGCCCTGGTGGCATCGCCCTTCTCCGAAGTCGGGCGCTGCGTGTGTGCTGACCGAAACGGTCCTTCGTCCAAGCGGGAATTCTAAACATTCCGATAGTCGATCGAGTGGTTGACGGACTCTCGCTGTATCATGACAGTTAGTTTTCGGCTTTCTCTCTTGAGGTGCTCGCCAAATTAACTGGGCACAATCGCAGAGTTCTCCTGGTGCCGCGTTAGCCGATGATACTGAACGTAAGGCAGCAAAACACAGGAGCCGGAAAACCCAACATTTGACCAAAGACATGATTGGAGCTGATGCATATAATGCCTAACTCGAGGCGCCAACACTCCCTAAGGTGTTCGGTCTTTATAATAATAAATGCGAGCGATGCCCAAGCCCTAGTGTCGAGTGCGGGCATGGTCTTCGACGCGGCCGATGCCAAAGCGTTAGGCTCCGCTTTGGCTATAGGAAGAAACCAAGGGGGAATAACAACAAGAGACAGTAAAAAAGGTTTACGCAGGGTCTTAATCTGAAAAGAATCCTCCCAACGGGTCCCTACTACACGTCTGCGCCTGTGTCTCCGTTGCGCCGTTATCCTGGACGGGTTGCACGTTGTTCATCTGTAGAAAGAGAGGAACGTTTAGTTTTAAAAACAATTCGTGCGAAAAATATGTAAAATAAGAAATATAAATAATTAAAGCAGGGTTTATATGAAACCGCGATTGTTTGTGCGCGCAGCCCCCTGTGAAGGGATATGCGGCTAGGGAGCCCCTAGCCTACTGACGCCGGATTCGTCTATCCGAGTCCGAGGTCTTTGAATGACCCTCGCACTAAAATGACGCCACGCGGACCGGGCATCTTGAGTGTAAGAGACGCGTAATGCGGTATGGCGTTGAAGCGGACAAAAGCCTTTCGTCCCAAGAGTGTTTGATATTCACTTTTAAATGGGACGATGTGAAAAATTATTTTTTCGCGTCGAAAATTGTTCGGCGATCCGAACACAACTTCTAGTAATATAGAGCCTGTGCACTTGGCGTAAGGGCCTGGTGTCACTCCTTTGAAGGGAGTGTGGCTGTGTCGGATTTTGGTAGGGTCTATCCCCATCCTACGGATTGTGTTTGAATATAGCAGGTTTAAGTCACTGCCTCCGTCCATTAGGACGTTAGTAAATGTAATCCGTCTATTATGGGATTCAATATCGGGAGTCCGTCCAGCGTTTGAACGCTTCGGAATAGTCCGGTGGTCGAAAGTGATTGGTTTGATATCCAATCTCTACGGTCTCTGAGCTGGACATGCCAAGCTCTTTTTAGAAAGTGTCGTACTATTTTTCCGTATTATCACATGAAGTGAGTATATGCTTTGACCCCTTGTGGGAAAGTCTTTTGTTTTCGGTGCTCTGCTGGTGGGGTTTATCTTCTTAAGCTTGCGTCGAGCCCTTATGTTCGGCATTTAGTCGGCGGACTGTTTAAAACCCAACAATCCCTGTGGGTGTGATTTGCGAGCCTTAGAATCTTGTGGATTTGACATATCCGACCCAAAATCTTGTTTAAGTTGGACAATTCGTCCTTGTCATCCTTAAGAGGCTGTGTTTTATTATTGGGCGCGAGCTTTTGAATCTGGCGTTGATTGCCGCGCTCTTTGGGCTTTTCTCTTTATTCGGTGCTGCTCTTTTCTGCTTGCGTGATTTTCCGTTCCATCTCTTATCTCGGATGTACTTGGGTCGCTGGTGCTGCATCTTGCTAACCAGCTATCCTCGCTCCACCTGAAGCGGGTAATGAGGCTTGTTAGTGCGGACATTGTCCTCGGTTTCTCTTGACCGAGGTGCGTGGCGAAACCATTAAGTCTCGGACATTGTGCTGAAAGCTGCTAAGGCTTGGCGTCCGGACGATCGACTATTTGGTTCTTTTTCGTAAGGAACCTGTTCCAGAATTTCCTCGCTGACTCTCCGGACTGTTGAGTTATATGACTTAGATCATCTGCATCCGGAGGACGGACATAAGTCCCTTGAAAATTTGCTCTAAACGCATCCTCGAGCTCTTCCCAACTTCCAACAGTGTTTTCTGGGAGGCTTTTAAGCCAATGACGGGCTGGCCCTTTGAGCTTGAGGGGTAGGTATTTTATGGCGTGGAGATCGTCTCCTCTGGCCATATGTATATGTAGTATCTGATCTTCTATCCGACTCTGTGGTCTGTTGTTCCATCGTAGGCCTCTATGTTGATGGCTTTAAATCCTGCTGGGAATTCATGGTCCAGCACCTCATCGGTGAAACATAGTGGGTGTGCGGCGCCCCTGTATTTGTGTGTGCCGCTATCATCGGACACTTGACGTCTTGTCTTGCTTCTTGGGTCCTTCTCCTTTGGCCCGTAAATGGACCTGGCTGGGCCATCTATCCTTCCGAGTTCGTTGGTGGATTTATGTGTGGCGCCGCTGTCATAATTTGGCCTGTCATCTGGCCGTCTATCCAACCAGGCGGCCCCTTTATTTTTGGACGGTGGAGGCTCTATGGCCTCCTCGTCGAATCCGTAGCAGCTTGCGCTTGGGTAGCTCTTTGATTGGTGGCCATTGCCGTGCTTATCTGCGGTTTTGAGCACTTTGCTCCATATCATTCTCGAGTGTGTCTTCGCTGTTTTGAGCCTCCGTTTTCCTTCTTGAGGCTTCTTGCGATCTTGTGAGTCTTTTAGAAGGTTCTTGTTCTCTGGCGGCGTGTCCGGCATGAGGTCATCCGGACTATTATTTTCGCCGGGCTGGACTGATTATCGACTCGTCATGTTTGGGCGGTTGCTTATTTGCATGTTAAATCGTCCGCTTGTGAGCCCTGCCAGATTCGGGCTCCTTGGGAGCGTTGTTGTCGTCGGCGGGATTTAGGGCGGCGTCGTGCGCCGTTTGGTCATTTATCGGCGGGGTCATCTTCGCCGCGACCCGTTGGTCCTTGTTATCGCTCTCCTCCGGGTGTCCACCATATATATGTCATGTGACGAGGTGATCCTCCGTGCTTTATATGCTCTGTTTTTGTTAGTCTCCGGCATCGCCGTCCATTCCGTCGATGTCTTCGAGTCGTAGTCTAGCATGTCGGTTAGGTCGTCGGCGGTGGCTACAAAGTGGGTGGTGGGTGGGCTCTGAATTTCTTCGTCGTCCATTACCCCAACCATCCCGCCATAGTCCGCCAGGACTCTCCCGGAGATAGCGAGAGATGCTTTAGTGAATTCAGGATATCGCCAAAAGGCGAGTATTGAAAGATGTCCGCGGGGTGAATTCCATAACCGCGCCCAATCCGGATCGATTGGTAGAGGCGCGGGAGATTGGTCCGGCAAGGAGTCCGCGCCTCGGAATCACGAGTTCGCGAGGACAAGATCGGTGTTGGCTCCATCGCCGTGGATGTTGAAGCCCCGGTGGCGTCTATCCAGCGCCTCGATCTGGGCGATCGGCTCTGGGCTAATGGCCGAAGCGGATCCGTGTGCGGCCACCAAGGCACTGTTCGGCGGCAGAGCTAGGTCATGCCCATCGTTACAGTGCGGCACGCTTGGCTGTGGCTCGAGTCCGTCGAAGATCAAGTCTCCGCGGACATCGGCCGTGAAGTTTAAGCTTCCGAATCTGACCTGACAGCCAGGGGCGTAGCCCTCGATCTGCTCCAGATGGCCAAGTGAATTGGCCCGCAGTGCGAAGCCGCCGAATACGAAGATCTGTCCGGGGAGAAAAGTCTCACCCTGGACAGTGTGGTTGGTTGAAGATGCCATCAAGCCTATCGGTGACGACACAGAGGAACTCTCAATGAAAGCACCAATGTCGGTGTCAAAACCGGCGGATCTCGGGTAGGGGGTCCCGAACTGTGTGTCTAGGCGGATGGTAACAGGAGACGAGGGACACGATGTTTTTACCCAGGTTCGTGCCCTCTCGATGGAGGTAAAACCCTACGTCCTGCTTGATTAATATTGATGATATGGGTAGTACAAGAGTGGATCTACCACGAGATCAAGGAGGCTAAGCCCTAGAAGCTAGCCTATGGTATGATTGTTGTAATGTCTGTTCTCCTACGGACTAAAGCCCTCCGGTTTATATAGACACCGGAGGAGGCTAGGGTTACACAGAGTCGGTTACAATGGTAGGAGATCTACATATCCGTATTGCCAAGCTTGCCTTCCACGCCAAGGAAAGTCCCATCCGGACACGGGCCGGAGTCTTCAATCTTGTATCTTCGTAGTCTTGGAGTCCGGCGGATAATGATAGTCCAGCTGTCCGGACACCCCCTAGTCCAGGACTCCCTCACCGACCGTCTAGAGAAGGCGGAGGCCGAGAAAGCGGCGGCCTCTGCCCAGAAGAAGCTGGAGGAAGCTGAAGCCGCCGCCGCAGCAAGACAGCGGGCAGAGGAGACCGCGTGCCGCCAATCGGCGTTGCTTGTCGTCCCGCTGAACTCCGCGCCGCCGCCCCCGGAGTTCACGGGGCAGACTAGAGAAGTCGGCGGAGAGCACTCCGATGTGGAGAAGGACGGTGGCGAGGCCTCCGCGTCGAGCACGGCCACGCCGCCACCGCCGCCTCCGCCGCCATCGGGAAGTGCGCATAGCAAGCAGCCGGCGGGCCCGCAACTGCCGCCGACTGAGGACGAGGCGGTGGCGAGGCTGCTTCTTCAAGTCGCCTCACTAGCGCGCCGCCGCCTCGAGAAGGCGGTTTCGGCGCCACGTGTTGGGGAACGTAGTAATTTCAAAATTTTCCTACGCACACGCAAGATCATGGTGATGCATAGCAACGAGAGGGGAGAGTGTTGTCTACGTACCCTCGTAGACCGAAGCGGAAGCGTTGACGCAACGTAGAGGAAGTAGTCGTCGTCTTCCCGGTCCAACCGATCCAAGCAACATTACTCGGCACCTCCGAGTTCTTGACACACGTACAGCTCGATGACGCACCGGGCTCCGATCCAGCAAAGCTTCGGGAGGAGTTCCACAAGACGACAGCGTGGTGACGATCTTGATGTTCAATCGTCGCAGGGCTTCGCCTAAGCACCGCTACAATATGACCGAGGTGTAATATCGTGGAGGGGGGCACCGCACACGGCTAAGGAACGATCACGAAGATTAACTTGTGTGTCTATGGGGTGCCCCGTGCCCCATATAAAGGAGTGGAGGAGGGAGGGCGGCCCTCTCTATGGCACGCCTAGGGGAGTCCTACTCCCACCGGAGTAGGATTCCCCTTCCTAGTCCAACTAGGAGACCTTCCAAGTAGTAGGAGTAGGAGACAAGGAAGGGAAGAGAGAAGGAAGGAAGGAGGGTGCGGCCTCCCCTAGTCCACTCGACTAGGCCATGGGGCGCCTGCCTGCCCTAGGCAGCCCTCTCTCTTTCCCGTATGGCCCAATAAGGCCCAATACTTCTCCGGCGAATTCCCGTAACTCTCCAGTACTCCGATAAATACCGAATCACTCGAACCTTTCCAACTCCGAATATAGCCGTCAATATATCGATCTTTACGTCTCGACCATTTCGAGACTCCTCGTCATGTCCCCGATCTCATCCGGGACTCCGAACTCCTTTGGTACATCAAAACTCATAAACTCATAATAAAACTGTCATCGAAACCTTAAGCATGCGGACCCTACGGTTCGAGAACAATGTAGACATGACCGAGACACGTCTCCGGTCAATAACCAATAGCGGGACCTGGATGCCCATATTGGTTCCTACATATTCTACGAAGATCTTTATCGGTCAGACCGCATAACAACATACGTTGTTCCCTTTGTCATCGGTATGTTACTTGCCCGAGATTCGATCGTCGGTATCCAATACCTAGTTCAATCTCGTTACCGGCAAGTCTCTTTACTCGTTCCGTAATACATCATCTCGCAACTAACTCATGAGTTGCATTGCTTGCAAGGCTTATGTGATGTGCATTACCGAGAGGGCCCAGAGATACCTCTCCGACATTCAGAGTGACAAATCCTAATCTCGAAATACGCCAACCCAACAAGTACCTTTGGAGACACCTATAGAGCACCTTTATAATCACCCAGTTACGTTGTGACGTTTGGTAGCACACAAAGTGTTCCTCCGGTAAACGGGAGTTGCATAATCTCATAGTCATAGGAACATGTATAAGTCATGAAGAAAGCAATAGCAACATACTAAACGATCGGGTGCTAAGCTAACTGAATGGGTCATGTCAATCACATCATTCTCCTAATGATGTGATCCCGATAATCAAATAACAACTCATGTCTATGGTTAGGAAACTTAACCATCTTTGATTAACGAGCTAGTCAAGTAGAGGCATACTAGTGACACTATGTTTGTCTATGTATTCACACTTGTATTATGTTTCCGGTTAATACAATTCTAGCATGAATAATAAACATTTATCATGAAGTAAGGAAATAAATAATAACTTTATTATTGCCTCTAGGGCATATTTCCTTCACCGCGCCCCTTGGAAGCCGGCGCCGCCAGCTCGACCATCCCAGATGCTGAGGCAACAAGCGTCGCGCCTACTGGATGGGTGCTAGGAGGCGGCGACGGTCCACTGAACCAGGCGCTCCTGGACGTGCAGGCGAAGCTGCGAGCTGAGGGTGAAGCCATCCAGAGCTGCACCAAGGTGTATCTGGCGTCGCGAGCGTCTATCCGGGTATGTTTTCTTTTTTGACTTTGTCTTTTCTCGTTCTTCTCTCGTAGGCGCGCAACAGCACTCCACTGGTGTAATCCCGAGTTTCGGGCCGGCTGCAGAGCAGGCGGCCCGGAACTTAATCTGGCGAGTTCCTCATTTTGGTCTTTGTCCGATTGTTTATCACAGGAGTATCACAACCTCCGCGTCACCGCCTTCAGCCGCAACATTGAGCAGCTGGGGAAGCGGACTACCGACTTGTCGGAGAGCCGGAGTAACCTGGCGCACCCGCGGGCTGTAGTCCCCGAGATTCAGGCGACTGCTGAGCAGTCGGGCCGGATCTTCCCGGCGACCTTCCTTGTTGACGACTTAACGTCTTTTCTCTTTGTTCTTCAGAGGCCAATGCCGCTCTACAGGAACGGTTGGGCGAAGTCAGCACGGCCCTACGCGCCAAGGAGGAGGAGTGCGGCAAGCTCGCCACAGAGCGCGACTTGCTGGCCGCGTAGTTGGCAGAGCAGAAGGAGCTGCTCAAGGCGGCTCAGGACGAGGCGGAGAAGAAAGAGACCGCTCTCTTGGCCGAGTTTGAGAGCGAGCGCTCCTCCTGGACTGACAAGGAGGCGATGCTGACTTCCGGCTTCCACGAGATCGAAGACATTGTCGACGGTGAGTTTCTTTGCTTTCTTTCTTCGAGCTGCCGACTGCAAGTCAAGCCGACTTCTGATTCTTTCTGTTTTGGGCAGACTTCTTCCCTGGCCACTCGCAGGTGGTCACTCGAGCCATCGAGGCTGATCGTGAGGTGCGGAGGGCAAATGGCGAGGAGATCGCCGCCAACGCCCCCCCTGACCGTCAACGAGCAGCTCCTGAGCATCGAGACCTGCTGCGGCCGGCCCGTCAGCTGTTGCGCCGGCTTCAACGCATCGGGGCCCAAGCGATCTCTGCCCTTTAGCCAGGCATGCCGGCTCTCCGTACTCCCAGTCGGACTACCGACTGGCTGGAGGTCGCGGCTGGCCGTCTTGAGGCTTGGAAGGGTTCCTCGGCCCGGGCTGGAGCGCGCCGGGCCTTGGAATTCGTCAAGGCTTGGTATCTGGCTGGACTCGACCGCTGGCCGCGTTCGGCCGAGGCCCAGAAGAATCTGGCGGCTGTGGAAGGCGCCCTCATCGAGCGTGCGGCGGAGATCGCCGACTACACCGACACCAGTGTCTTCGTTCCTGAGCGGGCCGCAAACAACGGGGAGGTGCCTCCGGAGTGGTTCAGGATGAACCCGGACTACGACGAGGACTCGACGGAGGTGATCAGCTCCAACACCGAGGAGGAAGACGAGGCGGGGGCCGGAGACGAGACGAAGGCGCCAGAAGACAGAGCGGACAATCAGCCTCAGCTTGACCGCGCCTCCAGCAACGAGCCACCTCCAACCGGGCCGGCTGCCGCCGGAGATGATCAAGCCGAGACTGCCCAGCCGGCCGCTCCGGCGCCTGACACCGCCGTCTCCACCGACCCTCCGTCTGACGCTTCTTAGGCTTTATCTGCTTTCATAGTCTTTGAAGAACTTGTTAATTTGCATTTTTGGACTAATTCCTTGGCCTCTTGCAGGGCAGTCGGCCAGAAGAAACCGTGCCGAAAGGCTTTGGCGACGAGCTCTCTTGAAGCCACATGGTGGCCGCACTCACCTTGGTGGATGTCTCTGAGAATTGCTTGGCCTTGCTCTGGCTCCACGCAGCGCTAGTAGACTCCAGCGACGCTGCGCCTGACCAGCTCTCTGTTGATTACGGTGTAGGCTGCCGCTCGGCGTTGCACTTGCCGAGCCAAGATTTCATTAGTTGGTAGCTCTTTGTTCACTAGAAACTTGAGGATGGGCTGTGCCCATGAGGGTGTTGCTATTTCTTCAATTGCCACCACCGCGACTTGGACAAGGGCGGCTGGGCTGGGAGGTGGTGGGTTGGAGTCTGCGGCTGTTGGCTGGACTAACGAAGTCCCCGGGCCGACTGGTGCAGTCCCCGGGCCGACTGGCGCAGTCCCTGGGCCGAGTTCTGGAGTCCTTGGGCTTGTTGCCGCAGTCCCCGGGGCGGGTTCTGAAGTCCTCGGGCCGGCTTTGACTGCGATTTTCTTGGAGCCGTCTGTAAGAATTCTTGTGCCGTCTGCTGGGGCTCTGGAGTCGGATCCGACTTCTTCGGGAGGAGCCGGCACAAATATGGAGTCTGATTCTGGCGAAGGCTTGATAGACGGCTTAAGGAGGCGCTGAAGAGCGACGCCGAATGGTATTGCTTGGCGGGTGGAGCTGACTCGTGCCAAGGCGTCTGCTTGGTCGTTGTAATTTCTTGGCACGTGAAGGAACTCGCACCCCTCGAAGTACCCGCTGATTTGCTGTACCAGGAAGCGGTAGCTCGCCATGTTTGCCTCTTTGGCGTCCCAGTCACCAGATGACTGCTCGGCCACCAAATCGGAGTCGCCATAGCACAGGATCCGGCGAATGCCGAGTTCTTTGGCAAGCCGGAGCCCGTGAATGAGCGCCTCGTATTCGGCGACATTGTTGGAGGCAGCGAAGTGGATCTGCAGCGCATACTTGAGCTTGTCGCCTTTAGGGGAGGTGAGGACGACGCCGGCTCCCAAGCCGGTGCGCATCTTGGAGCCATTGAAATGCATCCGCCAATGGGTGGAGTCGGGCGCTGGCGGTAGGTACTGGGTCTCGGCCCAGTCGACGAGGAAGTCAGCCAGTGCTTGCGACTTGATGGCGGTGCGGGGCTGGTAGTAGATGGTGTAGGGAGCCAACTCTATGGCCCATTTGGCTACTCGGCGAGAAGCATCTCGGCTTCCGATGATCTCGGCCAGCGAGGCTGTGCAAACCACCGTGATTGGATGCTCTTGAAAGTAAGGCTTCAACTTCTTGGCCGCAAAGTGCACACCGTAGCACATCTTCTGGTAGTGAGGGTAGTTCTGCTTGGAGGTCGACAGTACCTCGCTCAGGTAATAAACCGCTCTCTGGACAGGGAGCGCCTTGTGTTCCTCTTTGCGTTCGACTATAATGACAGTGCTGACTACTCGGCTAGTGGCGGCGATGTATAGGAGCATGGGCTCTTTGGGAGTCGGAGCCGCCAACATAGGGGGAGTAGTCAACATCTTCTTCATCTGGAGAAACGCTTCATCCGCCTTGTGGTTCCACTCAAAGAAGGTGGTCTTCTTCATCAGTTGGTACAATGGGAGAGCCTTCTCGCCCAGCCGACTGATGAATCGGCTGATGGATGCCAAACAGCCAGTGAACTTCTGCACATCTAACAGTTGGCTGGGTACCTCCATCCTCTCGATGGCCTTGATCTTCACAGGGTTGCACTCTATGCCGCATTCAGAGACCAGGAAGCCAAGGACTTGGCCGGCTGGTACTCCAAAAACGCACTTCTCAGGGTTGAGCTTGATCTGGAATCGGTGCAGGTTCTCAAAGGTTTCCTTGAGGTCTTCCAGCAGTGTCCCACGCTTCTCCGTCTTCACCACTACATCATCCACGTAGATGTGGGCGTTTCTGCCGAGTTGCTTGAGGAGGCACTTCTGCATGCAACGCTGAAAGGTGGCGCCGGCATTCCTCAAGCCGAACATCATGGTTAGGTAGCAGAAGGCTCCGAACGGCGTGATGAAGGCGGTCTTCAGTCTGTCTGCCGGGTTTAGCTTGATCTGGTGATATCCCAAATATGCATCTAAGAAACTCAACAGCTCGCATCCGACTGTGGAGTCTTTCACCTAATCGATTCTTGGCAAAGCAAAGGGGTCCTTGGGGCAAGCTTTGTTAAGGCTTGTGTAATCAATGCACATCCGCCACTGCTTGTTTTTCTTCAGCACCAAGACCGGGTTTGCCAACCATTCTGGAAAAAACACCTCCATAATGAAGCCGGCCGCCAGGAACCGGGCTATCTCTTCTCCGGCAACTCTTCTCTTTTCTTCTGACAGGCGGCACAAGGGCTGCCTGACAGGCTTCACATCAGGTCGGACATGTAACTTGTGCTCGGCGACCTCGCTTGTACACCGGCATGTCTTTAGGGGACCATGCAAAGATGTCTCGATTCTCATGGAGGAAATCGACGAGCTCGCCTTCCTATTTACTGTCAAGGTTTGTACCCATGACAGCGTACCTCTCTGGGTGCTCCAGGTCCAAGGGTATCTTCTTAGTCTCTTTGGCCGGCTTGAACGAACCCTCAGCTTCCGACTCCTTGGGGTCAGGCGACATGTCTGGCTGCTTTCCGGCCATTTCCATGACCCGATCAAGGAGCCGCTTCTCAGATGCAATCACCAGGGACTCGGCCAGCCGACTGCTCTCAGCCGCGCAGGCAGACGACTTCCTGTAGAAGCCAGCGACGGTCAGAATCCCCTTGGAACTCGGCATCTTCATCTTGAGGTAGGCATAGTGAGGAACCACCATGAACTTGGCCAATGCAGGTCGGCCAAGCAATGCATGGTATGGGCTTTCGAGGTCCACTACTTCAAACCAGACTGGCTCTCGGCGGAAATGATCTTTGTCTCCGAAGAGGACGTCTATCAGGATCTTGCCGATTGGTGAGCAGGAAAGGCTGTGCACAATGCCGTGGAACACAGTCCGCTGCTCTGCAAATGCTTCGCTGATTCCTAACTTCTCCATAGTGTCCTTGTACAGATGTTGATGCTACTTGCCTCCGCCTATCAAGATTGCTAAAAGCGGGCGGCCCGCCCTATCGGTGGCCAAGGTGGCACTTTCGTGACCAGGCATAGGAGCCCGGATTCGCATCACCTCTGGTGATCTGCTATGCTCCAAGTGATAGGCTTCTGACCAATGCATAAACTCGAGTATTTGATGCCACCATTCACTTCTTCCGCTGCAGCTACGCTGGCCGATCGTCACCACACCGGTGAACACCACATAGGCTCCATGCTCTTCTCGGTACTCGCCTTTGTATCGCGCCGATTGGCGAAAGCAGCCGGCTGTTTGGGCGGCGGTGGAGACGGCGCCCAAAGAAAGGGAAGGAAGGAGGCCGCCTCCTTGGCGATTCTCGTAAGCCGCTGGCACTTTTGGGTGGTATGGTTTGACGGCTTCACGCCGTGTGGAACTTGCAGGACCATCCAGTAGCTTTCGTAAAGAGAAGGCCAGCAACCGCTTGGACTTGCCGCCTTTACCGCCGCCGAGGCTGTCCTCCGCTATTGATCTTGATCGCCGCAACTCGCCGATCGCCGGTAGTCGGCTGTTGGGCCTTCTGCTTGTTGTCGTTCTGCAGTTGTCGCCGATTGGTTTCTCCAGCTGGAGTTCTGGGAGCCTGAGGGGCCACTTTTCCAGCCGCATTAACTTGAATTTCCGTCTTCATTGAGGAGTCTGCCGTGGCGTACTTGTCTGCTATGATCTGCAGTTCATCGAGGGTTTCCGGTGTTGGGGAACGTAGTAATTTCAAAAAAAATCATACGCACACGCAAGATCATGGTGATGATATAGCAACGAGAGGAGAGTGTTCATCCACGCACTCGAGACCGTAAGCGAAGCGTTAAGCACAACGTGGTTGATGTAGTCGTCGCCTTCACGATCCGACCGATCCAAGCACCGAACGTCACGGGCCTCCGAGTTCAAAGCACACGCTCAGCTCGATGACAATCTCCGCCCTCCGATCCAGCAAAGGCTCCGGAGATGAGTTCCACAAGACGACGGCGTGGTGACGATGATGATGTTCTACGGCGCAGGCTTCGCCTAAACTCCGCGACGATATGACCGAGGTGGAATATGGTGGAAGGGGGCACCGCACACGGCTAAGCACTACTAGGGAAAAGCCTATACACGAATCTTAGCAGCAGCGCTGTTCAAAATAGAGCGCTGCGGTAAGTAGTTGTAGCGCTTTTTGTAAACTCGCTGCTGCTAAATATTTAGCAAGAGCGCCGCCGTAAACACGCTGCTACAAATATCGACCAGCGGTGTTCCCCACCTCTCAAGAGCTAGAGAGCGGTGGCGTAAACAGCGCCATCGCTAAGTGCATAGTAGTAGCGGTTTCTCGAGATCGCTGCCGGTAAGTTTCAAATTGCCGCCATTTTTGTCCCAGCTTAGCGAGAGCGCCATTACGAAAGCTGCTGTTGCTAAGTTCTTAGCAGCAGCAGCTGTTTCTCACCAGCCTAGTGCTAACCCCACCAACCCCCAACCCGTCCCTCCCTCCCCTTGCTTTTTTCCCTTCCCCTACCTCCCCCTCTCCTCTCTTCCCTCCACCACATGCTCCCACTCTCACTTTTTTCCCTTCCCCTACCTCCCCCTCCCTCTCTTCCCTCCACCACATGCTCCCACTCTCACTCTTCTTCTTCTCAATACTTCTCCCCATTACTCCCTCTCTTCTCTATCCACCTTCTCTCTCTTCATTACTCCTACATAACTACACCACCTCCATTAATGCATCTCCTTTCTTTTTCCTTCCCTCCACTAGTTGAAGTTGTCTCCTTCCAAATTAGGTAGCTAGGTAGATGTAGGATTTAGTTAAGGACCTATTTGCCCATATATAATTAACTAGATCTATCTTTGTCAAGAAGAGCTTAATTTGTGCACTTTTGATCTCCCTACAACATCATCTTCGCCATCAAGATAGAGGTGATGAAACTTTCATGCTTTTGCAAAATGGAAATGTGTTTATGTGTGTGTGATATGTTTGTGGAAATTGTGTGTGTGGCATGAGTCGACGCCAAATTGTGCTTTTGAGTTGCCTATGTTTTGCGAAATGTCGATTTATTTCGCTTTCGCTAATTCCGCAAACTCTAGATCCATATATGTCCTATTTTTAGGAAGGTCATGCCAAATTTTTATGACTTTGATGCATGCATGCATTTTTACAATCAATTTTTTATTATTACCGCAGAGTTGACGATGGTCGCGGAACGATGGTGGACAGGTGGTTGCGTCGGCGGTGCAAGACATGAAAGAAAATAACCGGACAGAGGTTTTATGTCCGTGTCGAAAATGCAAAGGAATAGTTTGGCTCGACCCCATGACGATGGTCGTGTCGAGCGCACTCGCCATGACTGGTTTCATGGATGGCTATACTAGGTGGATAATTGAAGATGAGGATGACGATGTTGAGGATGCCGACGGGCAGGAAATGATGACACGGGCAAGACGAAGAGATGATCGATAATGGCGGCGGGAAGAGGCCGGACATGGCGGCGGAGAAGGGCCGGACATGGCGGAGGAGAAGGGGCCGACATGGCGGCGGAGAGAACGACATGGACTCCACGCAGCAGAGTTCGCTCGGTACTAAGTTCAATTGTGCGGGACCTCATGTTCAAGCATTGCTTCGCAAGGAGACGAGTACCGAGAGAGCTGCTTCTAGAGAGGAGGCTAAGCTGAGCAACTGGTGGTAGACTCAACACTCCATTGTATGATGGTTGCAACTCGAGGTGACCCGTTGAGTTTCACGCCCAACTCCTCAAGACGAAGGCTAAAAACAAATGGACCGACACTAGCCTCGATGAGCATCTCAAGTACCTAAAGGATGTTCTTCCCGCGGGTAATCTATGTCCTACTAGTGTTGATGAGGCCAAGAAGATCGTGTGCCCTCTTGATCTGCCACACGTTAGATACCATGCATGCATCAACGATTGCATAATTTATCGGAAGGAGCACGCGAAAAAACAAGCTGTCCGGTGTGCAATGCTTCGATACAAGAAGGCCGGGAAGAAATGTCCCCGTAAAGTTGTATGGTACTTACCGATCACTCCCGCCTCCAGAGGTATTTTGTAGATCCCAAGGAAGCAAAGCTAATGCTACCGCACGCGGAGAGGAAGAAGCCCGACGATGGAGATGATCCGCTGAGACACGTGAAGGATGGAAACCAGTGGAGAGCGTTGAACAGCTTCTATGGGTATTTTGAATGTGATGCAAGCTCTGTTGGAAAAGGCAGTGCCTAGGAGGCGCTTAGGCACGCCTAGGCGCTAGGCAATGACCAAACGCCTCGCCTAGGGCATAAATGAAGGTCTAGGCAGGGCAAGCAAGGAATTGCCTACCTAACTAAGAAATCATGCCACATACTGCACTGATATGCCAAACAGGTTATATTTCAATGGCAGTAGACGGGAATTGACCTTTTTATATGCCCTAAACTAATATCAACACCCATATAATAATCGCAAATACACTACGAGTAAAAACTATATTGCCGCCTAGGCCGCGCCTAGGGCGCTTAGGCACCGCCTAGGCACTAGGTGAAGGCCAACCGCCTCGCTTACGCCTACCGCTTTTTCCAACCTTGGATGCAAGGAACATCGTGCTTGGCACGTGTACCGATGGCATGAATCCGTTTGGCAACCAGAACACCAACCATAGTACATGGCCCGTGTTTGTATGGATGTACAACCTCCCCGGTTGTGCATGAAATCAAGTACATTCACATGAGCATGCTTATTCAAGGGCCAAAACAACCAGGAAATAATATTAATTTGTATCCGGGCTACTTCAAGAGGAGTTAGACACGTTATGGAAAACACCGCCAAGACATGGGACGCCAAAAAGGTGAGTATTTCAACATGAGAGCTCGCTGATCACGACAAAGGCAGGACTATCTCGTTACGGATATGTGGCAGGCCGTGTGCCATGGATATTGCGGATGCACGCGTGCATGGATGATACAACGCCTCAGCAGCTAACGCCAAGGAAAGATGGCGGTCTGGGAAAATCGTGTACATGGGGCATCAAGATGGCTTGAACAGACGACCCGTGGAGAAACCGTGGAGATCTATTCAATGGTCACGCTGAGCATCGAGGACCTCCACGTAAGCGAGCGGTGCCGAAATCGATGAGCTGTTGAAAACTGGAATGAGTGCCCCGCGCCGGGAAAGACGATGAGAAAGGCGCCAGAGCCGCTGCTGAAGGTATGGAAGACGAGGTCTGTGTTCTGGGACTTGGAGTACTGGCACAAACTCGATACACCTCATTGCCTAGATCAAATGCATATCTGTAAGAATGTCCTTGAGAGCTTGCTCGCAACACTGATGAACATGCCGGATAAGACCAAGGATGGGCCGAAGGCAAGAAAAGACTTGCAAGATTTGAAAATCAGGGAAGATCTGCACATGCCGCCTGTAAAATGTCAGACGAGACAGAGATGGAGACAGAGGCACGGAGAAGAAGGGCAAGAAATTAAAGAAAGAAGATTATTGCCCCCTCTTGCTTCACCTTAAGTCAGCTGAGATCAATCAATTCTTTAAGTGCCTTACGGAGTGAAAGTTAGTTCCGCATCGTGGCAAGATAAGCGATATCTAGACACGGACAAGAAAAGGTTCAGCGGGATGAAGTCTCATGACTGTCATATGATGATGACGCAGATACTACCTGCTGCCCTTAGAGGGATAATGGACAAGCACGTCCGTGACACGCTTATTGGTCTCGCAACTTTTTGACGCCATCTCTCGAAGTCGATCGGTGTGAAGCAGCTCCAAAGGCTACAGTGAAGAGATCGCAGATATCGAATGAGCTTGAGATGTACTTCCCGCCCGCGTTCTTCGACGTGATGGTGCATCTGTGTGTCCATATTGTGGATGACATAATAGACTGGGGCCGCCATTCCCGCACAACATGATGCCGCTTGAGAGGATGAATGGGATCATCAAAGGATTCGTTTCAGAATATGTCCCGTCCGGATGGAAGCATCGCCCAGGCTATTTGGCACAAGAGTGCATCTCTTTCGTGAGAATTTTCTATATGGTGCAGACCAGCCACCGGTGTTAGTGTTGGTTTGCCCGCTAACAAGCAACGATGGGAGGCTCAAGGAGATGGTCATCAGAACGGTCGCAGGAACTGCACGTGGCATACTCAGATCGACGCAGCGATTTTGACAGAGCAAACTTGGTAGTGCTACAACACCTAGACGAGGTAGATCCTTTCGTGGCATCGCACAAAGAAATTATCGCAAAGAAGTATCGTGACCGGGGTATGCAGGACGGACGCCGGTTACTAGAGAGCACAACTCCACTTTCTGCATTGGTTCAAAGAGCATATTATTGCTAATCCCTGAGGAGGGCTCTAAGGACGGATTGCTCATATACGCCTTTAGCACATGGCCCTCGCCCAACCTCGTAACCTATCGTGCATATGATATCAACGGATACACGCTTCTACACGGAGGCAAAAGATATGGACAAGGATGATCGTAACTCGGGGTGACGATGGAATGCATGACCGCAGCGACAACGCACAACCGAACGATTTTATGGAAGGGTCGAGGAGATCTGGGAGCTTGACTACTCGACTGCACAACACGACGATGTTCCGTGTCGATGGGCTAAGAATGTCGAAGAGAAAGCCGGATGTTCACTACCATGACTATACCCGATGCCAAGAGCGCCACCATTAACGCTATCGCAAAAAATGAGCCATGGGTACACGCTAAGCACGTGACACAATGCTTCTTCATAACTCGACCCGCAATCCCAGCCGTGTTGTCGGAGGAGAGGCAAAAGGAACATCATTGGAATGGATGGAGTCACCAACGAGGAAGACTATGATCAGTACGGCAACCCAATGAGGGAAGATGACGATGATGATGAAGTATACGTCAAAAGAAGAATCAATACTACATTACCTAAGAAAAATCGCACTCCATGGAAAAGGCAAAGTCACAATGAGGGGCTCAATTATTCTTCGACGAACAAGAAGGGAAAGAAGCTGACTCAAAAACGAAAACGTCAGCACTGAGGAAACGTATGTTATGGGTCCAATGATGTGTAATATATATATGTTCCTATTTTGTATACACACTTAGCCATATGATGTGTAATATATATGTTCCTATTTTGCATACATATTTAACCGCCAAATGATGCAATATATATCGCCTCCCTTCGCTCACTGCCCTCGAAATAAAAGTGGATAAAATAAAGGAAAAGAAAATGAAAACAGGCGAGAGCGACGGCAGTAGCAGCGATTTCCACAAAACCGCTGCTGCTACATACCATAGTAGTAGCGCTTTTCACAAAACCGCTGCTGCTACATACCATAGTAGCAGCACGTTTCCACAAAACCGCTGCTGCTACATATCATAGTAGTAGCGCGCTTCGCATAAAGCGCCATCACACGCCCACTTAACCCAAAATTTTCACTCGCCCAGCTTCATCCCGCCACATTTCCCCAAATCCCACTCTCTCTCCCCTGTCGCTCCGCACCTCGACCTGCCCCGCTGGCTTCGACTCACGGCAAGGCCAAGGCTTAGCCTCAAGGCCGTCGTCCCTCGACTCGACTCGACGCTTCTCTGCTGACTCGGCGCCCCGACCAAGGCGCTCGACCCGAAGGCTGGCCCGACCCGTCGGCCCTCGCCTCCCTCCTCGCCCTGCACTCTCAGAACCCCCTCTCTGCTAGGGTTCTTCATGTTAATTAATTAGGTTATCTATTTAGTTATGAATTTAGCTAGGTTTCAAAATTAGCTGAATTTATATGAAAATTTGAACTGGACATGTGATATGTGCATATGTCATGTTTTGGACATGTCATGTTTGGAAAATGATCCGAGTGGCCTATGTTACGCCGAAATGTTGATTCATTTCGCTTGGTGAATTTCAGCGCCGATATGTCCATTTTTAGCAAAGGTCATGCCGAAATTTCCCGTGAATAAAGGCATGATTTGTGCTACATAGTTGGCATATCGAGTGCTGGCACATAGATTTCTTTTTACGTCATTTCTCATTTATTCATACTTTTAGAAATAAATGAGGCCACTTAATCATAGGAAACATGTCGAACAACGAAGAAACTGGGCCTTCCACCAAGATGCGATTTAGATGGATTATGATGGTGAACAAGAGTACCTCGACTATTTGACTGCTAAGCAAGGTTTGCAGGTCGGCCTCGATGATGGTACTGACGCCGACATCGACACCGACGGCGCCGGCACCGACGGCGCCGGCACCGACGGCGCCGGCACCGATGGCGGCGCCGAGACCGGTGGGGAAGGTACCGACGGGGAAGGTACCGGCCCCGATGCCGATACCGAAAAGAGGAAGCATAAGAAGCAGAGGATACGAAAACCTAACAAACTAGGGATTGGACGACTTGTGATCACAAAGATGGCACCTGGCAAGTTTGAGCCGTTAGAGCCGGAAGAACCTCGCAAGTGCTATGGGAACCAAGTAGGATGCATCCTACGGAATGCGCGAGCATCAACGACGATGACTTAAGGAGTAAAGAACATTTGACGCAGCTTGTTCCTAACGGTTGCACAAGAGATTCAAGTTCCCGACCGATGATAACATAGAACAACCGTGGATGATCCAAGATGAAAAAGATTAACAATCACGCCATGGGCATGTTCAGCAATGATTTGGCCTCCCGGAAAGGGAGGGTGAAACGAGCTATTGAGGCTGATGAACCCCGCCCAAGATTCTCGAGGAAAATCCGACACTTACGGAAGAGGAGTTCAAAAGTTCAAGGACACTTGCGCTACCGAGGCAGCCAAGGCTAAGGCTGCGAAATTCATAAGCCTTCAGCTCCGAACACGGAAGCATCGCCGAAGCCCTGGCTACCTCGGTAAAAGGCCCATATGGGATAAGGAGGACGCGAACGTGAAGCCGCGGGTCTCCTGCACTTTTCGCTGAAGTTCACCAACCCCTTGGAGCATGACTTCATCAGGCCCGCCACAAGTGGGACAAGGAGAAAAGGTTTTTACACGGACAAGATCACGAGGAAATTGATTAGACTATCGAGAAGCAACACCGCTTGCAGCCGAAAGCCCTATTCTCGATGAGGCCCAAGTGGGACACCCTCTCAACCGGCCTTGAACGAACTTAAGGGACTCCCGCTGGACCAGCGGCCGCAATATGGTCGTGTGCACGGCGCTAGAGACGGCGCCACGTGGAAGGTGTTTACAACGACGCCCGAGGCCAAGAAGCGTAAAAAGAAGTTTAGTCAGCGTACATCGACGCAAAGGTGAAGCTTGCGGTCGAGAAAAAGGTAGCCGAGGACGCGAAAAAAAGCAGCCGAGGACAAATATGAGTTGCTACAGCAGGCAGTCAATGCAGTCAGAATCGCCGCAGAAATGATTTCGCTACTAACTTGGTTCCAGCTTATCATCAACTAGGCGAAGGAAAATCCAGATAAGACGGTACATGATTTCCCGATGCCCAGTTTCACGCGAGCAACTCCATGAACAACAACACCATCGCACCATCACTTGCTCAAGCAACCGGCCTCCTCTCGCAGCCGCCCCCGCATAGCAGCCCGCCCTCGGCCTCAGCGCGCTAGGTGGGCCTTCGTGTTTGGCTGAGCTTGACGCCGTCACGGTAATTACATGTCGCACCAACATATATATATAGATAATATTCCATTTTGTTGCTTTTCGTTGTTTTACACCACAAACATATGTGTTTGCAGCGTAAAGAAACCCCATGCACCATACTCTACTTGATCAAAGGCCGAAGGTGGACGGGAAAGGGATGATAATGGACCCTCTCAACGCACATTCCACAACCACCCGATCTCTCGCTGGGCACTTCAGGTTAGCTTGACCAGTGTGAAATCGGGCACGAGGATTTGCCTCCAAGACAAAGATGTGGGAGCGGACGACGAGACCCCGCCATGGATTGGACGATGCAAGGGTTGGGTGCTGCTATGGCCGAAGAATCTTATTCGTCTGGAGCCGGCCGAGAGCACACCAATAACTACCACACATCAACAAGCATGTGCGGAGACCACCACCCCACCTACGCAATTACCAGCTCCTATAGTAGTGCCGGTGAGAGCGGCGGACGACATGATGAAGGGGTGCAATAGTATCGCTGATGTACCAGAGAAGAGAATGGATGATGAGACGGAGGTCGACCCTATGGATTACCTCAATACAAACGCTGTATGACGTGACATAGATATGATGAGTCAACCATATGACGAATCGGGCTATCAGCTTGCTAATGAGGATATGGAGCCGGGCAGGGCGTACCATGGAATGCAAAAGTCTCTCTTCATGAAATCCTCACAGACACGCTCAAGATGCCGCCAACACAGGCTCAACTAGCCGGGCGCGAGGGTCGACAAGATTTAGCCCGGGAACACTTGGGCAGGGGTTAAGGAAGGGTCCGAAGGTGTGCCCAAGAAAAGGAGAGGAAGAGATCGGGAAGGTAATCGCCTCCAAACAAGCCAGAGCACACAGCAGCCAGACGATGCATTTTGAAGAGCGTGTACCCGTGAAAGGTGCAATCATGTTCCATCTCACGGGCGAGCCGATGCTACCGCCGAAACCGCTGGAGGCACTATCGGGGATCTCGGAGAGATCGCATTTACCATGTGCCGCCGACCGAGAAAAGCCTACTAGCCTCAAAGGATCCAGATATCCGACATACGCTGCTCGTGTGCTCGAGGGAAGTGCTACGTCGACACACGGCCCATGGAGGTGTTCTTCCTGCGGTTTGACCATATCTTTGAGATGTTTCTAACAAGGCGGCTTGATTTTACTATCGTCCGCCTTTTTGCGCTACATATGAGCTCCGTCGTGAAGAGTGAAGAAGTCTCGCAAATCTGTGTGGCGGATCCGCATTACATGCACGAGTCTTTCTTGAGTCTCGCGACTTTGAGCGTGAAACTGCTAGGGAGTACCTCCAAAACTTCATGGTACAAAATAAGGACCGAAATTGTCCTCGTGCCTTATCATCCAAAGTAAGTCAGTTCCGGACAACCCTTTCGTACATTTCAATCATTCCTTCTCTCTCATATGGGGAATAATTTGAGGTGTCTTTTCCCGCAGCAACAACAGCGCGCCGTTTTATCGTTTTTACCCGCAAGTCTCCCACGCCGTATTTTGACCCTTCGAGAGACTATGAGAAAAGGACTACACCCACATAATGAATATTCTAGATTATGCTCTCCAAGGCTTCAGCTATAGAGGTGGCCACGCATATCAGAAACAAAGGAACAAGAAGATGGGTTTCATGCATAAAACTAACTTCTCCCGCATCCATGTCCCAAAACCAAGCAAGAAGGATGGATTCTACATCGTCCATCTCATGATTCAGTTCAACACGGATCACCAAAAGCTTCGCATTAACAGTAGAAATGATGATCATATCCACAAGTGGCTAGAATCTCATGGAGAAGCTAATTATAAACTTAGAGATGACTTCTTTCGCATCCAAAGCGACATTGCGACGATCATCATGAAAGAAGTCGTCGATGAGAAGGGGATGTTCCACCACGGCCCTATATCGCGAGCTGACGTCCGAACTCGCATAGGCATGCAACGTCTAGACCTCACGCCGTTCAAGCAGCTAGGGTTCGTCCTCGATGATATGGAAGGATGGAACTTCTAGTGAGTTATGATGCCGATGATGATGATATGTGTCGGTTGAACTTGTATACTTTTTGTAGCGATGAAACTTTGTGATGTCCACGGTCCTTGCCGAACTTGCGTAACGCTACTTTGTTAGTTGGCGACGATGACCTCGTACACTCTAGTTAATTAATTTGCGTCTCGTATATGTTGCATCTAGTTGCTAACCTTTCTTTTTGGTGTTGCTCTAGTATATTTTTTTGCATATATATGATTGTACATCCTCTTCATGAACATGCATCTCTAACAGTACCTAGTTTCTTGATGGCGAGATGGAAATGCTATGTCGTGTACAAAGGGAAGGTTCCGGGTGTACAACGAGTGGCATGAGTGTCAAAGCAAGTGAATGGGTTCACGGCGCCAACCATAAAGGCTTCAAAAGCGCATAAGAAGGAGAAGCTAGTTACTTGAGGTTCACGCTAGCGCGAGAGAGGACTCAGAATCGCCACCTCATGTAATGCATGGTTCCGCTCTCACTCATAGTGATAGCACTTCTTGCGTATGCCTTTGTTTAGATGGATGACGTTGTTGTAGTTGCAAGTATTCGAGACTTGCATGTATTGCTATTTTCGAGATGATAACAAGATATCACTTTGTGTTGGATGATGATTATGAAGAGACTATTTGTATGTACATGCTATGATTACATTTGTGGTCTCGCAGGCATTTGTATGTGTATCATGATGAAATTTCTATGTGCTAAAGATTCTTCTACAAAGCCGGTTCAAATACAAAACAAATATGCCAAAAAAAAACTACTTAAATTAGCAGTAGCGAGTGTACAAAAGTTAGCAGCAGCGCCAAGAGTAGCAGCGATGCTGTCTCGCCAAAGAGCGCTTAGCGCTAATAGCAAGATGCGAAGCTTCCGCAACAGCTGCTGTCAAGCACACTTGTATAGCAGAGCGCGGATGTGCACTCGCTACTGCTATGAGTTAGCTGTAGCGCCAGATAGTAGCGCTGGTACCAAGCCATCGACACATGTAAAACCCACGCTGCTGCTAGCCTTTTCCCTAGTAGTGAAGGAACGATCCGTAGATCAACTTGTGTGTCTATGGGGTGCCCCCCGCCCCCGTATATAAAGGAGGGAGGGGGGAGGTGCGGCCGGCCCCCTAGGGGTGCGCCTGGAGGAGTCCTACTCCCACCGGGAGTAGGACTCCCCCCTCTTGCCTTGGTGGAGAAGGAAAGGGGGGAGGGGAAAGAGGAAAGGAGGGCGCTGCCCCCCCCTTCCTTGTCCTATTCGGACTAGGGGAGGGGCGCGCCTGCCCCCGGCCGCCCTCCTCTTCTCCCTCTTGGCCCACTAAGGCCCAATATCCCCCCGGGAGGGTTCCGGTAACCTCCCCGGTGTTCCGGTAAAATCCCGATTTCACCCGGAACTATTCCGATGTCCAAATATAGGCTTCCAATATATCAATCTTTATGTCTCGACCATTCCGAGACTCCTCGTCATGTCCGTGATCACATCCGGGACTCCGAACAAACTTCGGTACATCCAAACTTATAAACTCATAATAAAATTGTCATCAAAACGTTAAGCGTGCGGACCCTACGGGTTCGAGAACTATGTAGACATGACCTAAAACCATTCTCGTCAATAACCAATAGCGGACCTAGATGCCCATATTGGTTCCTACATATTCTACGAAGATCTTTATCGGTCAAACCGCATAACAACATACTTTGTTCCCTTTGTTATCGGTATGTTACTTGCCCGAGATTTGATCGCTGGTATCCAATTCCTAGTTCAATCTCGTTACGCAAGTCTCTTTACTCGTTCGAATACGCCATCTCATAACTAACTCATTAGTTACATGCTTGCAAGGCTTAGGTGATGAGTATTACCGAGAGGGCCCAGAGATACCTCTCCGACAATCGGAGTGACAAAACCTAATCTCAAATACGCCAACCCAACATGTACCTTCGGAGACACTTGTAGTACTCCTTTATAATCACCCAGCTTACGCTGTGACGCTTTGGTAGTACCCAAAGTGTTCCTCCGTAAACGGAGTTGCATAATTCTCATAGTTACAGGAACATGTATAAGTCATGAAGAAAGCAATAGCAGAATAGTAAACGATCATGTGCTAAGCTAACGGGATGGGTCATGTCAATCACATCATTCTCCTAATGATGTGATCCCATTAATCAAATGACAACACATGTCTATGGTTAGATAACATAACCATCTTTGATTAATGAGCTAGTCAAGTAGAGGCATACTAGTGACTATATGTTTGTCTATGTATTCACACATGTATTATGTTTCCGGTTAATACAATTCTAGCATGAATAATAAACATTTATCATGATATGAGGAAATAAATAATAACTTTATTATTGCCTCTAGGGCATATTTCCTTCAGTCTCCCACTTGCACTAGAGTCAATAATCTAGATTACATAGTAATGATTCTAACGCCCATGGAGTCTTGGTGCTGATCATGTTTTGCTCGTGAGAGAGGCTTAGTCAACGGGTCTGCAACATTCAGATCCGTATGTATCTTGCAAATCTCTATGTCTCCCACTTGGACTTGGTCCCAATTGAATTGAAGCGCCTCTTGATGTGCTTGGTCCTCTTGTGAAATCTGGATTCCTTTGCCAAGGCAATTGCACCAAGATTGTCACAGAAGATCTTCATTGGTCCCGATGCACTAGGTATGACACCTAGATCGAAATGAACTCCTTCATCCGACTCCTTCATTCGCTGCTTGAAGCAGCTATGTACTCCGCTTCACATGTAGATCCCGCCACGACGCTTTGTTTAGAACTGCACCAACTTACAGCTCCGCCGCTTAATATAAACACGTATCCGGTTTGCGATTTAGAATCGTCCGGATCAGTGTCAAAGCTTGCATCGACGTAACCTTTACGACTAGCTCTTTGTCACCTCCATATACGAGAAACATATCCTTAGTCCTTTTCGTATTTCAGATGTTCTTGACCACCGTCCAATGATCCACTCGATTACTTTGGTACCTTCCTGCCAAGCTTATTGCTAAGCATACGTCAGGTCTGGTACACAACATTGCATACATGATAGAGCCTATGGCTGATGCATAGGGAACATCTTTCATTTTCTCTCTATCTTCTGCTGTGGTCGGGCATTGAGTCTGACTCAACTTTACACCTTGTAGCACAGGCAAGAATCCTTTCTTTGCCTGATCCATTTTGAACTTTTTCAAAATTTTGTCAAGGTATGTGCTTTGTGAAAGTCCTATTAAGCGTCTTGATCTATCTCTATAGATCTTGATGCCCAATATATAAGCAGCTTCACCGAGGTCTTTCATTGAAAAACTTTTATTCAAGTATCCCTTTATGCTATCCAGAAATTCTATATCATTTCCAATTAACAATATGTCATCTACATATAAAACTAGAAATGCTACAGAGCTCCCACTCACTTTCTTGTAAATACAAAGCTTCTCCAAAAGTCTCAGATAAAACCATATGCTTTGATCACACTATCAAAGCGCTTATTCCAACTCCGAGATGCTTGCACCAGTCCATAAATGGAGCGCTAGAGCTTGCACACTTTGTTAGCACCTTTTGATCAACAAAACCTTCCGCTGCATCATATACAACTCTTCTTCTAGAAATCCATTCAAGAATGCAGTCTTGACATCCATTTGCCAAATTTCATAATCATGAAATGCAGCAATAGCTAACATGATTCGGACAGACTTAAGCATCGCCACGGTGAGAAAGTCTCATCGTAGTCAACCCTTGAACTTGTCGAAAACCTTTCGCAACAAGTCGAGCTTTATAGACGCTTACATTACCATCAGCGTCGGTCTTCTTCTTAAAGATCCATTTATTCTCAATGGCTTGCCGATCATTGGGCAAGTCAACCAAAGTCCATACTTTGTTTTCATACATGGATGCCATCTCAGATTTCATGGCCTCTAGCCATTTTATGAATCTGGCTCATCATCGCTTCCTCATAGTTCGTGAGGTTCATCATGGTCAAGTAACATGACTTCCAAAATAGGATTACCGCACCACTCGTGCGGATCTTACTCTAGTAGACCTCGAGGTTCAAGAGAAACTTGATCTGAAGTTTCATGATCAATATCATTAGCTTCCTCACTAATTGGTGTAGTTGTCACAGGAACCGGTTCTTGTGATGAACTACTTTCCAATAAGGGAGTAGATACAGTTATCTCATCAAGTTCTACTTTCCTCCCACTCACTTCTTTCGAGAGAAACTCCTTCTCTAGAAAGGATCCGAATTTAGCAACGAAAATCTTGCCTTCAGATCTGTGATAGAAGGTGTACCCAATAGTCTCCTTTGGGTATCCTATGAAGACACATTTCTCCGATTTGGGTTCGAGCTTATCTGGTTGAAGTTTCTTCACATAAGCATCGCAGCCCCAAACTTTAAGAAACGACAACTTTGGTTTCTTGCCAAACCACAGTTCATAAGGCGTCGTCTCAACGGATTTTGATGGTGCCCTATTTAACGTGAATGCGGCCGTCTCTAAAGCATAACCCCAAAACGATAGCGGTAAATCAGTAAGAGACATCATAGATCGTACCATATCAAGTAAAGTACAATTACGACGTTCAGACACACCATTTCATTGTGGTGTTCCAGGTGGCGTGAGTTGCGAGACTATCCCGCATTGTTTCAAGTGTAGACCAAACTCGTAACTCAAATATTCTCCTCCACGATCAGATCGTAGAAACTTTATTTTCTTGTCACGATGATTTTCCACTTCACTCTGAAATTCTTTGAACTTTTCAAATGTTTCAGACTTGTGTTTCAATAAGTAGATATACACATATCTGCTTAGATCATCTGTGAAGGTGAGAAAATAACGATATCCGCCACGAGCCTCAATATTCATTGGACCACATACATCTGTATGTATGATTTCCAACGAATCTGTTGCTCTCTCCATAGTACCGGAGAACGGCGTTTTAGTCATCTTGCCCATAAGGCACGGTTCGCAAGTACCAAGTGATTCATAATCAAGTGATTCCAAAAGCCCATCAGTATGGAGTTTCTTCATGCGCTTTACACCGATATGACCTAAACGGCAGTGCCACAAATAAGTTGCACTATCATTATCAACTCTGCATCTTTTGGTTTCAACACTATGAATATGTGTATCACTACTACCGAGATTCAATAAAAATAGACCACTCTTCAAGGGTGCATGACCATAAAAGATATTACTCATATAAATAGAACAACCATTATTCTCCGATTTAAATGAATAACCGTCTCGCATCAAACAAGATCCATATATAATGTTCATGCTCAACGCTGGCACCAAATAACAATTATTTAGGTCTAATACTAATCCCGATGGTAGATGTAGAGGTAGCATGCCGACCGCGATCACATCGACTTTGGAACCATTTCCCACGCGCATCGTCACCTCGTCCTTAGCTAATCTTCGCTTAATCCGTAGTCCCTGTTTCGAGTTGCAAATATTAGCAATGAACCAGATCAAATACCCGGTGCTATGCGAGCATTAGTAAGGTACACATCAATAACATGTATATCACATATACCTTTGTTCACTTTTCCATCCTTCTTATCCGCCAAATACTTGGGGCAGTTCCGCTTCCAAAGTCCACCGCTTGCAAGAGAAGCACTCAGTTTTAGGCTTAGGTCTAGACTTGGGTTTCTTCTCTTGAGCAGCAACTTGCTTGCCGCTCTTTTGAAGTTCCCTTCTTCTTCCCTTTGCCCTTCTTCTTGAAACTAGTGGTCTTGTTAACCATCAACACTTGATGCTCCTTCTTGATTTCTACCTCCGCTGCTTTCAAGATCGCTAAGAGCTCGAATAGTCTTGTTCATCCCTTGCATATTATAGTTCATCACGAAGCTCTTGTAGCTTGGTGGCGTGATTGGAGAATTCATCAATGACACTATCATCAGGAAGATTAACTCCCAATTGAATCAAGTGATTATTATACCCAGACATTTTGAGCATGTGTTCACTGACAGAACTATTCTCCTCCATCTTGCAACTTATTGGAGACTTCATATCTCTCAATCCGGGCATTTGCTTGAAATTTTGACTTCAACTCCTGGAACATCTCATATGCTCCATGACGTTCAAAACGTCGTTGAAGGCCCGGTTCTAAGCCGTAAAGAATGGCACAGTAACTATAGAGTAGTCATCAGCTTTGCTCTGCCAGACGTTCTTAACGTCGTCAGTTGCATCAGCAGCAGGCCTGGCACCCAGTCGTGCTTCCAGGACATAACTTTTCTGTGCAGCAATGAGGATAATCTCGTTACGGACCCAGTCCGTGTAATTGCTACATCATCTTTCAACTTTGCTTTCTCAAGGAACGCATTAAAATTCAACGGAACAACAGCACGAGCCATCTATCTACAAACAATCATAGACAAGCAAGATACTATCAGGTACTTAGTTCATGATAAATTTAAGTTCAATTAATCATATTACTTAAGAACTCCCACTTAGATAGACATCTCTCTAGTCATCTAAGTGATCACGTGATCCAAATCAACCAAACCATGCCCGATCATCACGTGAGATGGAGTAGTTTCAATGGTGAACATCGCTATGTTGATCATATCTACTATATGATTCATGCTCGACCTTTCGGTCTCCGTGTTCGATGCCATATCAGATATGCTAGGCTCGTCAAGTATAACCTGAGTATTCGCGTGTGCAACTGTTTTGCACCCGTTGTATTTGAACGTAGAGCCTATCACACCCGATCATCACGTGGTGTCTCAGCACGAAGAACTTTCGCAATGGTGCATACTCAGGGAGAACACTTCTTGATAATTAGTGAGAGATAATCTTAAAATGCTACCGTCAATCAAAGCAAGATAAGATGCATAAAGGATAAACATCACATGCAATCAATATAAGTGATATGATATGGCCATCATCATCTTGTGCTTGTGATCTCCATCTTTGAAGCACCGTCATGATCACCATCGTCACCGGCGTGACACCTTGATCTCCATCGTAGCATCGTTGTCGTTACGCCATCTATTGCTTCTACGACTATCGCTACCGCTTAGTGATAAAGTAAAGCAATTACAGTATGCTTGCATTTCATAAAATAAAGCGACAACCATATGGCTCCTGCCATTGCCGATAACTTCGTTACAAAACATGATCATCTCATACAATAAAATATAGCATCACGCCTTGACCATATCACATCACAACATGCCCTGCAAAAACAAGTTAGACGTCCTCTACTTTGTTGTTGCAAATTTTACGTGGCTGCTACGGGCTTAGCAAGAACCGTTCTCACCTACGCATCAAAACCACAACGATAGTTTGTCAAATAGACTCCGCTTTAACCTTCGCAAGGACCGGGCGAGCTACACTCGGTTCAACTAAAGTTGGAGAAACCGACACCGCCAGCCACCGTGTGCAAAGCACGCCGGTAGAACCAGTCTCGTAAGCGACGCGTAATGTCGGTCCAGCCGCTTCATCCAACAATACCGCTGAACCAAAGTATGACATGCTGGTAGGCAGTATGACTTATATTGTCCACAACTCACTTGTGTTCTACTCGTGCATATAACATCAACGCATAAAACCTAGGCTCGGATGCCACTGTTGGGGAATGTAGTAATTTCAAAAAATTTCTGACGCACACGCAAGATCATGGTGATGATATAGCAACGAGAGGGGGGAGTGTTCATCCACGTACCCTCGTAGACCGTAAGCGGAAGCGTTAGCACAACGTGGTTGATGTAGTCGTACGCCTTCACGATCCGACCGATCCAAGCACCGAACATACGGGGCCTCCGAGTTCAGCACACGTTCAGCTCGATGACAATCTCCGGCCCTCCGATCCAGCAAAACTCCGGAGATGAGTTCCGTCAGCACGACGGTGTGGTGACGATCATGATGTTCTACCGGCGCAGGGCTTCGCCTAAACTCCGCGACGATATGACCGAGGTGGAATATGGTGGAAGGGGGCACCGCACACGGCTAAGGAACGATCCGTAGATCAACTTGTGTGTCTATGGGGTGCCCCCCGCCCCCGTATATAAAGGAGGGAGGGGGGGAGGTGCAGCCGGCCCCCTAGGGGTGCGCCTGGAGGAGTCCTACTCCCACCGAGAGTCGGACTACCCCCTCTTGCCTTGGTGGAGAAGGAAAGGGGGGAGGGGAAAGAGGAAAGGGGGGCGCCGCCCCCCCCTTCCTTGTCCTATTCGGACTAGGGGAGCTAGGGGGCGCGCGGCCTGCCCTGGCCGGCCCTCCTCTTCTCCCTCTTGGCCCACTAAGGCCCAATATCCCCCGGGAGGGTTCCGGTAACCCCCCCGGTGTTCCGGTAAAATCCCGATTTCACCCGGAACTATTCTGATGTCCAAATATAGGCTTCCAATATATCAATCTTTATGTCTCGACCATTCCGAGACTCCTCGTCATGTCCGTGATCACATCCGGGACTCCGAACAAACTTTGGTACATCAAAACTTATAAACTCATAATAAAACTGTCATCAAAACGTTAAGCGTGTGGACCCTACGGGTTCGAGAACTATGTAGACATGACCTAAAACCATTCTCGGTCAATAACCAATAGCGGGACCTGGATGCCCATATTGGTTCCTACATATTCTATGAAGATCTTTATCGGTCAAACCGCATAACAACATACTTTGTTCCCTTTGTTATCGGTATGTTACTTGCCCGAGATTTGATCGTCGGTATCCAATTCCTAGTTCAATCTCGTTACCGGAAAGTCTCTTTACTCGTTCCGTAATACGTCATCTCATAACTAACTCATTAGTTACATGCTTGCAAGGCTTAGGTGATGAGTATTACCGAGAGGGCCCAGAGATACCTCTTCGACAATCGGAGTGACAAAACCTAATCTCGAAATACGCCAACCCAACATGTACCTTCGGAGACACCTATAGTACTCCTTTATAATCACCCAGCTTACGCCAGACGCTTGGTAGTACCAAAGTGTTCCTCCGTAAACGGAGTTGCATAATTCTCATAGTTACAGAACATGTATAAGTCATGAAGAAAGCAATAGCAGAATACTAAATGATCATGTGCTAAGCTTAACGGATGGGTCATGTCAATCACATCATTCTCCTAATGATGTGATCCCATTAATCAAATGACAACACATGTCTATGGTTAGGAAACATAACCATCTTTGATTAATGAGCTAGTCAAGTAGAGGCATACTAGTGACTATATGTTTGTCTATGTATTCACACATGTATTATGTTTCCGGTTAATACAATTCTAGCATGAATAATAAACATTTATCATGATATGAGGAAATAAATAATAACTTTATTATTGCCTCTAGGGCATATTTCCTTCATCCGGCTCGTCACAAAGGAGCCTGTGCTTGAGGAGGGTGCCTTCTCGGCACCCGGCGGTGAAGTACTCGATAGCCTGCACCTCGTGCACGCCCTCGCAGGAGTTCCGAAGCTCGCCCCAGCGCGTGAGGTAGTCGCGTGTTGACTCGTCAGGGCCTTGCACGCACAAGGAAAGCTGGCGCGGCTTGGGAGGTCGCTTGTACGTGCTCGTGAAGTTGCGGATGAAGGCTTCGGTGAAGTCGACCCAGCTATTGATGCTGCGGGGTTTCAGACTGTTCAACCACGTCCGGGCCATGCCCTGGAGCATGAGTGGAACATACTTCACGGCAACTCGCTTGTTGCCGTTCGCTATGTTGACGGCCATGGAGTAATCAACTAGCCAGTCCTCCGGCTTCACGGAGCCGGTATACTTGGGTGTGTCTCGGGGGAGCGTGAACCCTTTGGGAAAAGGCTCGTCTCGGATGCGGGGTCCAAAGCAGGGCGGACCCAACTCATCTTCTTCTTCCAACGTCAGGGATCGGTGGAGTCGGTCGATCCGGTGGCGGGCATCATTCTCTTCGACTCCCTCTCGGCGGCCAAGGCGGCCACCGAGAGTCGGTCCTCAACAGGCGGTGGGAAAACTCGCCGTTCTCTTCTTGGTGGGGGAGGCAGATAGTCGCCCTGCCGCTCCACTTCTCTCGCACGGCCGTCTTGGTCGCGCTTGATGGTGATGCGAGTCCGATTGTGGCTGACAGTCGGCTCTTTGTCTTTTCATTCGCGGACTCCACCAGTCGGTGTCCGAGACGTCGCGCCTTGATCTCGGCGGGGAGGCAAGTCGTCGTTTGGTTGCTACGGCGCCTCTGTGCGGCTGCCGGCCGCGTTCTACGCAGCAACCGCATCGAGGAGCTGCTGGACTCGCTCCGTCATCATGCGGTGCTCTTCGCGCTCGAAGTTCTTCAGCTCGTCAGTCGCCGCTTGGGCGGCGCGGATGTTCTCCGCACGGGTGGCATATACGGGGCGATTGGCCCCGAACAGGTTGGCGATGGTCGCGCCGCGCTGTCGGACCGCGCCTAGGCGACTAGGCCCAGTCAGAGCCGGCGAGCCGCCCACGGCGTGATCCATTTCGCGCTGGTAGGCTTCTGACAAGCGCCTCATGCTTGCCAGCTTCTTGGCACCTTCGATGATCTGAAGGCGGCGTGTCTCCAGCGTCTCGGCATCTGCGTCTTCTGGAATGGGCGCAGTCAGGTATTGCAGAGCCGCGTCGAGCGGGTCATGAGCTCCCTCACCGGAACGCTCATCGTGACTGATGACGAGCACCTCCGCGACGGCGCTTCCGTCGCTCTCCTCATGAGGGAGCGGCTCGTCGTAGACCACCACGTTGGTGGGGAAAGTGTCAAGCGACACGGCGTCGGAGTCAACCAGCATCGGGTCGGTGGAGCCTACGGACTCCAGGTCCACGGCAGGCTCGCCGGTGACGTGAAGTTGTTCGAGGAGGCCCGCGAGGAGGCTCTCCGGGCCACCCGTGCCTGCGTCGGGTGCAGGCTCGTCGGAGAGGCGAACCTCGCCAACAAGTTCGGCGAGGCAGCTCGCTGCACAAGCGGCCTCAGGCCGCCAAGAAGGCCGATGCAGAACTGTCGGCGAGCCTGGCTGGCTGCGCTCGCCAGGGAGGAAGAGGGTTCCCGTCCAGAACAGATCTCCGGACGACGGTGCACCAGGCCCCATGGTGGGCGCCAAATGTCGTGGGTTGGGTGCGACATATGCCAAAGGATGTCTTATCATGGTGGGGGCGAGTAGAACGTCGCCGGTGCCTAGAAACGGGATGAGGCGAAGACATGCACGCCGGCGGATCTTACCCAGCTTCAGGGCTCTCCGAGGAGATAACACCCCTACTGCTGCTCTACGAGGTCTCCGCATGGTCACTAAGGCGAAGTGAATACAAGGTTGCTCCTAGAGCTGTTTCTGGAGGTAGGAGAAGGCAACGCTAGCTGTCTCCTCCTCGTGTGGTCTGTCTAGTGCCAGTGGATTCGAACCCTTTGCATGGGTGCCCTGGGGGGTTTATATAGGCCTACCGCCCAGGGTTACAATGGTAAAACCGGCTGGGTGCGGGTCCCAGCCGTCTGTCTCTCAGGCGCCGTCTTCTCCGCCGACTCCTGGGGCCTGCCGACTGGTGGGTCCCGCCGACTGGCCTGGTACGGGGACGTCAGCCCTGATCTGCCGCGGGGGGGTCGCGCCGGCTGCAGATTACTGTAGCCGTGCTTCTAATGACATGGGCTTGGTCGTGGGGTCATGGCAGCAGCGCCGCCGCCTGGCGGGCGATCACTGTTGCCATTCCCCCGTCGCGTCTGGTTAATGGTGCGTGGGGCCCGTGGGAAGGGCCGGCCGACTCCTGGGGGCCGACTCCCAACGGGTCCCACTCTTGGCGCTCTCGCCGTCTTGAACACTCTCGCTGACTGGTAGGCCCCGCCGTCTTCAGGCCGTACAGACAGGCCGTCGTGGGTACAGGGCTCCGTCCCCAAGGGCTGATGTCAGGGCCGGCATGGCGACAGTGCCGCGCCGGGCGGAGATCTCCGCGGGTACGGCGCACTGTGGCCATACCTGCCCTTAAATAACAGGGTGGTTAGAGTTGCAGGCCGACTTCTGTAGTCGGCCTCCTTGGAGTCGCCTCTAGGACTCGGCTTTATCTGGAGTCGCCTCTGGGACTCGGCTTTATCTGGAGTCGCCTCTTGGACTCGGCTTATTTGGAGTCGCCTTCTGGACTCGTGGGGCGCTGCCTGCCCTGTTGTCTTGAAAGGTTCTGGGACTTGGGTTGGCCTAGCCGTGGCCCATTACTCCAACAGGCATTGCCAAAAGCAGTCAACTGGAGAAGTCACGCACTCAAGAGCAGGATATAGCCTCAGGTAGGTAAACGTTGAGTAGACCACCTCAGCTGACAGCTGGTCCTCCTTAATGTTGGCTCGTTTGAAAAACAAAATTGCTTCACGGACGATACTTTCCGCATAATCTGCGAACGACACTTCCATCGCGTCCAAATTTCCTTCATGCACGCTCGCTGTGGCACTGCCATGTAGGATCGTTCAGGAGTCGGGTGCAATTTTATCTTGTGTATAGCAATGCTCTTTGAAAAAACTTCAATAGAGCTCTGGTTGGATGTGGGACCGCATATCCTTTCTTCCCTTATCTTTTTTGTTTTGCTTCTAGATGAGGTCACAAGCGATATACAAGAAGATATCCCATGGAGTATGCTCTTTGCGGATGATGTGGTGCTTGTCGATAATAGTCGGATGGGGGTTAATAGGAAATTAGAGCTATGGCGACAAAGGTTGGAATAGTAAGGTTTTAGACTTAGTATAACTAAAATTGAGTACATGAGGTGCGGTTTCAATACTACTAGGCACGAGGAGGAGGAAGGTAGCCTTGATGGGCATGTGGTGTCTTAGAAGGACACCTTTCGATATTTGGGTTCAATGCTGCAGGAGAAAGCTAAAAGGCATGTTCTATAAGATGACGATTCGATCCACAATGTTGTATGTCACTGTGTGTTAGTCGACTAAAAAGCGACATGTCCAACAGTTAGGTGTGGCGGAGATGCGCATGTTGAGATGGATGTGTGACCACACACGAAAGAACCGGGTCAGGAATGACGATATACGAGATAGAGTTGGGGTAGCACCGAATGAAGAGGAGCTTGTCCAACATTACATGGGATGATTTGGGCATATTCAATGCAGTCCTCCAAAAGCTCCAATGCATAGCTGGTGGCTAAAGCATGCTGATAATGTCAAGGGATGTCGGGGTAGATCGAACTTGAAATGGAGGAGTCCGTAAAGAAATATCCGAAGGACTAGAGTACCACAAAAGAACAAGCCATAACAGGATGCGTGGAATCTTTGCTATCTATATGACAGAACCATGAATTGGTTGTAAGATCTTATGAATTTTAGCTGTAGCTTATCTCAACTTATTTGGGACTAAAGGCTTCGTTACTTTTGGCTCCGGCAACCCGTCCAGCAATGGACTTCAAGCTCTGCCACTGCCTACTTAATCCATCATGCTCCAAACTAAGTCCACCTACCCTTAAAAAAAACTAAGTCCTCATAAAGGGACGGAAAGGTATTTACTTCTCATCTATAGCTAGCTTCCACTTGGCCTTACAATACTGACATTTGTTTTCTTCCTAAAAATGTTGTTGTCAGCATTCAGGACTTCTCTACAACTCTTTATTCGGTCATTCATTGCGGGACGACCAGCGACCAAGACTATTGACCGTTGGTTCGACGTACTCAATAGTCCATTAACAGTTACGATTCTTCTAGTCAGAAACTGGCTAGACATCTTAGCTAATGTACCCATTAACAATATCTTGCTTGTGATGCCTCTTGCTAGATTTATTTCAGTTTTCCAGGAAATTTTTACAGTATTGTTCGAATCAATACACAACACTCGTTCATAGTCGTTCTGAGTCTTACTCTTACCTAAGCGCGTGCACAATTTTTTCCACCTCTTGAGAATTCACTGGTACTACAAGATTTTGCATTCCCCATAAGGAAACTACAGTCACTGCTCACAACTAAGGCCATATTTGTTTGGGCTGTGATTGAACGATAAGCGGCTAGAGCTGGTAGAAACTGAGAAGCGGACTCGAGTTGGTAGAAGTTGAGGCGGCCAAAAAGTCTATTTGTTAACTTTTTTAAGACGGCTGGTGAGGTTAGAGACGTTGGTGAAAGTTTATAATGCCTCTGAATGCTGGAAATGTTATTTAAACACAGATTTATTAGGTTATGTTGTATATTAGCACAATGAATATTCCTAGCACCTATTTATGCTCAAAAATTATAGTATTTCATTGCAAAGTAATTATTACTAATAAAATTTCATTAACATATGCAGACATGCCCACATTAACTTCAATACCACATGATAGATTATTATAACAATGACCACAACTGTAAGCAGTTTCCCATATTACAATTAGGACCAAAATACAAGCCAAGTCATTTTTTATGGGAAATACAAGCCAAGTTTTGCGTACATTGGTCGTCATCTTCATCATCTTTCTCTCTATTGTCTTGTCCCATCAAACTGTCTGCAATGTCTTCATGAATGCCATTCATGTTGCCGTGCTAAACAACCACATGAAGACCATGAAGTGGTGTAGATTGCTCAGATTGAATGTTACCCGACATAGGTACAAGATGCGTAGACCCCCTCAGCTGACAACTGGTCCTCCTTGATTTTGTCTCGTTTGAAAAAACTTCACTAGAGCTCTGGTTGGATGTGGATTTGGGACTACATATCCTGTCCTCCAAATCCCCAAATGCTACAATGCTACCTTCTTTCACAAAACCCTTTTTTTTATGATTTCAAGCATCCGGAAAAAACATGAATGTTCATAAGACATGTGACCACATTACCTAAAAGATACAAATCTAAATTGAAATACACAAGGAGAAAATTAAAAAGAGAAATCTGAATTTGAAATTTTTAGGGATTATAGAGCCATGTCTTGTGAACATCCATAATTGCTTTCACATTTTTTCGAACATTCAAAATTATCTATAATTTTGGAGCATGGAAATATTTAAGGTGTGGCCTGTGAGAGCACCTGATATTTTTCCCGTGGATGTGGGACGCTAAAGTCAGCTGTACAGCGCCATCTTGTAACTTACTGGCTATGCTGAAACTTATAGGCGGGGATGCACACTTAAAATTTGAAGTGGTCTTGAAATTAATTGATGAAAGATTCTCCGACAACATCAGCCACACAATGTTCCATGGAATATAGGCGTAAGCTATATGGTTTGTGTGTGTACTTGCCCTAGTTAAACAGTCATGCTCCAAATCAAGTCCACCTGAAGGGACGGAAAAGTATCTAGTTCTCACCTAAATCTAGCTTCCACTTGGCCTTACAACACTGACATTTGTTTTCTTCCTCAAAAATTCATTGTCAGCCTCTATGACTTCGCTACAACTCTGCATTCATGGCGCGACGACCGGCGACCAAGACTATTGACCGTAATCTTGTTTTAGGAGACGTGTTGCACAGCTGGCTGGTACTCAATAGGGCTAGACATCTCTGTCCAACGTTCCTGGTGGGTTTACCGGAAAAATTCTATGGAATTGTTCGAGCCACGATACACAACACTCGTTTATACTCCCTCCGTCAGAAAAAGCTTGTCCCATGATACACAAAGTGCTAGATACATCCACTTAAGGGACATGCCTTTTTGAAACGGAGGAAGTAGTCACGTTCCGAGTCTTGCCTAAATACGTAAACGCCTTTTTCCACCTCTTTGTTGGAACCGGGAACCTTCAAAGCTCAAAGCACGAGCTGGCAACGGCGTGAGGTGAAAAACACAAAGATATCTACTGCATGCTGTTACATCGATCTTTTCAGGTTTCTTCATTTCTTATTTGTATAGAAACTCGCAGTGGCACACAGGTGCGGCGGCATGCACCTGCCCAGTCGTGCCCTACAGTCTGATTGCCTCGCGATCCACGAATTCACTTGATTCTGTACGAGGGCATAAAAAGTTTGAAGATTTTGTTTTTGAAACTCAAAATGACGTCATTTGCTCGTCCCAAGTTTCAGCAGTTGAAGCTTAACGAAGTTATGAAAATCGTTAAAATATATTTAAAATGCATCTTGTTTGAAAGCCCTCTACACAAAAAACACGAATACGCAAACGAAACTTAATTTGGACTTTTGGTGTGTATGCGGCCTTGGGTTTGCGGCGTAGTGATGTGGCCTCACCCACCGTCAACAGCCCACCCCGGCCCTCACCTCACCAGAGTTTAACTCCTAGATTTGACATTGGTGCTCGAATTTTTTGATTTATTTCAGGCCTTTCAGGATATGCGTTCAACGGGAGGAGACGTTTCTGTCAACTATGAAGACGTCTGTGGCAACTTCATCAATATCAAGATAATGTGTCGGCTCAGTCTCTTGAAGATGCTCATAGGGATAGCGTGTGCATGTATGCGCTCATAGGGGTGAGTGTACGTGTGTATGTATAAGCGTCTATGTCTGTACTGTGTTAAAAAGGCAGTAATATTCTTTTAGCAGGAGACGACGTTTCCGTTGATAGCGAGACCTGTGGTGACGTCGTCAATCTCAAGACCCACCGGATCAGTCTCTCGGAGGTGCTTATAGATGTATAGTGTGCATACACACGTTCATAGAGATAAGTGTATTTACATGTTTATGAGCGTATGTGTCGGTGCTGCGTTTCTCAAAAGTAATAACTACAAATGCTAACTAGTATTGGATACTTATCAGTGCATTGCAGGAATTTATATTTGGATGGTTAGAGGAACTGTGGTATCCCTAGCCCACCAGGGTTCAAATCCTGGTGCTCACATTTATTTCTGGTTTATTTCAGGATTTCCGGCGATGCGCATTCAGTGGAAGGAGACGTTCCCGTCGACGACGAGGCGCCTACGGTGACTTCGTAAATCTCAAGATGATATGCTGGCTCAGTCTTTCGGAGGTGCTCGTAGGCGTAGGGTGTGCGTGTGTGCGTTCATAGGGGGTGTATGCGCGTGTATATGAGCGCTTGTGTCTCTATGATGTTTAAAAAAAATATAATTAGTTCATGATTTACCTGTCATATTAGTGTTATTATGTACATAAATATTTATCAAATCCTGCCATGATTTACCTAACAATAAATTTTAGGATTTTATTGCATAACCACATATTTCAAAAGAACTTATTGACTTAAAAAAACATAAGATAAGTTAATAAAACGTGGGGTGGTTAAGATTGTTTTTAAGAAAACTGATGAAAAAATGGACAGAAGAGAAAAGCCAAAACGGAGAGAGAATGGTAACGTACGTAAGGTTGAAGAAAGCACCCTGCCTGGCAGGAGAAGGAACACTACTCTTTTTTTCTCTTTTTGAACACTGTACATAGCAGATGCTCATATATACACGCATACACTCATCCCTATGAACCCACACATACTATCCCTATGAGCACCTCCCAGATAATAAGATATCATATCATCTTGAGATCGACGAAATCACTAAAGGTTCCTCGTAGTCGAGGGAACGTCTCCTCGCATTGAAGACGCATCGCCGAAAATCCTGAAATAAAGCCACGAATAAATATGAGCAGCAGAACTTGAACCCTAGTGAGCTGGGAATACCAGTGTCCTTCTAACCATCCAACCACAAGTTAAAAATTATGTCTTAGGGAGTTGATGCCACACAGGCAATATTATATGATATGCTGCCATGTGGGCTTCCAGCGTAACACAAACCTGGATAATAATATTTAGTTTTAGCAATTCAGAAAAACCTAAGGGGCAAAAATGACACATCTAGGTGTTATCGTAGATTCAAAGATGTTATATGAGAGGACTTTTTTTTGCGAGGGAGGACATTGTTTTCTAATTAAGATAAATAAATAGGTTTGCTTTATTCCCGTTTTGGTGAAAGTGAATTTTTTGGCCATGATGAACTCTGCCTGCTATGTGTCGCATCGATTGAATTGCACGCATGCATGTGTGGACGCTCTAATCAAACTCTACCTTCTTCTTCTTTTTTTTTTGCTAGAACAACTTTTAATCTATTCATCTTCAATTATGCTAGTACAAAGAACGCTAGAAATAATAAAAATTATATCCAGATCCGTAAACCACCTAGCGACGACTACAAGCACTGAAGCGAGAAGAAGGCGCGCCGCTATCATCGACCCTCCATCGCCGGAGTCAGGCAAACCTTGTTGTAGTAGATAATCAGGAAGTCGTCGTGCTAAGGCCCCATAGAACCAACGCACCAGAACAGCAACCGCCGCCGACGAATAGTGTATATCAGAAGGATCCAACCTGAAGACACATGAACATAGACGAACCACAAATAGATCCGAGCAGATTCACCAAAGACAGGTCCGCCGGAGACACACCTCCACACACCCACCAACGATGCTAGACGCATCACCGGAATGGGGGCTAGGCGGGGAGACCTTTATACCATCTTCAAGGAGTCGCCGCCGTCTCGGCTTCCTCAGTAGGACACAAACCCTAACAAAACTCAAAAAAATCTAAAAATGGAGCACTCCCACTGGCAAGGGCCGAGATCCACACCGCCTCCATGGCCCTAAGGCCACCGGGGATGGGGCGGACCGGCGCCGACGCCGGCGGGAGGCAAGAGAAACCCTAGCTTTTTGGAAAAGAAAGAAGACCCTAGGTTCTGGTAATCAAACTCTACCTTCGCAACAACACCAGCTACTCAAAGACATTAAAGATCCACATAGCCAAATCATTACAAAAAGGAGGGGAAAGAAAGAAATTATGATCCTAACACAAAATAAATATCACCAAAACGGCGAAGAACATGCCATTATAATTCATTACAGTTTACACGAGAAATACATAAGTATAAACTATTTTATATTTATTTGGTTTGGATTAGCCTCCAAATTTATTTGCTACATACACGAGTAATTCTTTTTGTCCTGCTGGGACCAACCTTCCTAGGGTATGCAGACATCTGCATCTATTCAAATTATGATCACTCGCTTTTTATTCAAGACAGTGGTGGTATGGTTTGGGAACGAGCACTAGTGGCGTCCTGCGGTGGAAGATGAGCCTCCCTTCTTCCTCCATGTTTACATCGTCCACCGAAGTCCCCTCCGGAAGTGTCCACCGGAAGTTGAAGAGGAGATTGGCGAGTGTAAACTCGATGGTGGCCACAGCCATGGACATGCCTGGGCATATCCGGCGCCCCGTGCCGAATGGCATCAGCTCAGGATGCTCGCCCTTGAAGTCTATCTCATTCCCTTCAAACCTGTCAGGATTGAAGTCCTCTGGGTCATCAGGCCAGCTTACCGGGTCTCTTCCAATTGCCCATGCATTCACATAGATCTTTGTCTTGGCCGGCACGTCATACCCACCAATTTGTATGTGTCGCATGGTCTCCCTTGGCAATAGCAGTGGTCCCGGCGGGTGCAGCCGTAGGGTCTCCTTCACCACCATCCTGAGGTAGCTGAGTTTCGAAATGTGCTCTGATTGCACACTTTTGTTGTCTCCCACCACTTCCCTGATACTGTCCTGCACCTTCTTGAGCACGCGTGGCTTCCGCACTAGCTCTGACATTGCCCACACAATGGTCGCTGCATTTGTGTCAATGCCAGCAACGAAAGTCGACTGCACATCGTAAATGAAACTCATGATGGATTAATATAATTATTAGTGTCGATGCCTATTTTTTTTTCTTTTAGAATCCATGAATGGACTGTAAGTGTGGAAGTTACTGACGTACAAAGATTATGGCCTTGACGTGGTCCTTGGTGAAGATGAATGTGCCACGCGGCTTCTTCCAAAGGTCGATGAGGACATCAATGAGGTCGCCGCCATTCTCAGGCAGCACGCGGTTAGGGTCTAGGTGTTGCTCGATGACCATCTCGAAGAAGGCATCGAGCTGCAAGAAGATCCGCTCCCGCCGAGCGATGAAGCCGGTAAGGCGATCGACGAGGCGGCCAACGGCTATGGGGAACAAGTCTTCAGCGGAGGAGCCAGAGCTAGATAGCATCTCCATAACATCGTCGAGCGCATCCTGAAAATTGTTATTTTGGGAGAACTTATCGCCTCCGTAAATATTGCCAAACGCCACTGTGCCGATGATACCGTCGGAGAGGCTCAAGATGTGCTCATCCAGGGCCACCGGCTTTCCTTCCGCGCGGTTGAGGGTGCTTATCAGTTTCTCCACCTAATCATGAATATAATAGTACATTATTTTAAGTAGTTGTGTGCATCAACTGACGCAAAGGTTAGGGCCTTAAATATACATTATTATTTTATCATAATATTGAAGTAAAGTAACCTGCTATGAAGACTATTTCAGCACATCATGAGACCATGACTAGCCTAGGCATGTGTCCTGACTAGCCATGTGGTACATTCATAGAGTTGTATTCGGCATACCTGCTCATGGCGTGCGTACCATGCCGCCTTAACGCGTTGCGCGCTGAGGAGCTCGACGGTGAGAAGCTTGCGCACCTCGCGCCAGTAGGCGCCGTAGGGCGCGAAGGCCACATTCTTGAGGTCATAGGTCAGCCGCCTCGTCCCCGCGGACACGGGCCGCGTGCAGCAGTCGAGGTCGTGAGTCTTGAGCGCCTCCCACGCCGCCTGCGCCGACGACAGCACCACCGTCGGCGCCTTGCCGAGCTGCAGCTGCATCACCGGCCCGTGGGCCCGCGCCAGGTCTCGCAGGGTCCGGTGCGGCAGCGGGCCGAGCTGGTGCAGGTTGCCCAGGAGGGGCACTGTCGCGGGGCCTGGTGGCAGCTTCAGCCCTTTCCTCCTGGTCAGCAGCAGGAGGGAAAGGACAGTGGCAAGTGCTAGGAGCACGGGCTGCCATTGCTGGGGCAGGGAGAGGAGCAGCGAGGTGAGTGAGATCGCCATTTTTGTGGGTGGTAGATAGAGAACTAACTGCTTCAGCTAGCTTGAGTATGTGTGAATTATATACAAGTTTGGTGAGCAAATGATCGACGAAAAATCTGATGATCTCATCGTTACTGTACTCTAAAGTCTAGTAGAAGGACTTGAAACGGCCCGGTCTTCTCCTGCCGGTCGACGTACGCGTCTGCTGGAGAATGACAGCCGCCCGTTTGCATTCTCACGAAAAGTCACCCAAATACCCAAATTGTTCTCAGTATACTAGACCCATTTCCACCCATGCATGCCTTTCAGTAGGTAGGTTCGTGGAGCGAGGACAAAAAAAACACTAGACATATGAGACAGGTATAAGCATAAAACGATTTCATTGATCCATATAACAATGAAGCCATACAAGCAAATTAACAATACACAAGGTATCCACTCGGACCATCAAATTGGGACTACTAGTAGCATATACTACGATGATAGACCAACTTCAGTGTCCTCCAGCGCGGCTAGCCGTGAGGCGCACTGAGCGGCGGATGGGTTCACGCACAGGGTTCACGCGTGGCTACAATGCCGGGCGTGGCGCGGCAACCAGCACCTCCGCCGCCTCTCCATCGCCAGTGCCATCCACCACCTGCATTGCATCTGGATTGGCGCCGCCATCCATCATCTTGTCGTCGTTGTCGTGCTCCAAAATGATAGTTGGCACGGCTAGCAGTGCCACCGCCTCCGCTGAAAGATATATACTTTATAATTTCTAATAAGGTCCTTAATTAAGTTAGAATATCTTCTTTTCGCAGGAGAACGTGTTCCCCTAATGTTTGTGTTTTCGATCTTCTTCTCACTAAGATATAAGACCCCACTTGCAAATAAGTATACTAGGTTCCATCATCTGGCTTATGTTTTTCATGTAGCATTTGGACCGAATGGCTCTATGAAATTACGTTAATACTTTCACATATTATGGGTAATGTATCGATACATCCCTATGTTCCTAGGTGTCTTAAAAACCACTGCTTTCAAATCTAGAGATTAATTGTACTCTGACAACTTTACGTAAGGTGAGTTGGGTCTTTGGGGGTTGATAGTGGAAAAAACACATTTCCCAACTGACTCAGTTTTTAAGTGTAGTTCTGTTCCCTTCATTTCAGGCCGGCCTTACCAGATTTTTAACTTTGAAGTAGTTTATTTAAGAAAAAAGGAGCAATGAATCAGGTCCAACACGCAACAAGCCGTTAAAGGAGCTCTGAGGACTCTGAATTTTTTTTTAATACCTAGTTACATTTCCGAATGACTCGTGCTAATATAGGCATTCCAGGTCCCTGGAATGAAAAGAAAATTAAATTAACCAAGACCGAGTCAACAGTAAAGTAAAAGTGGAAACGGCCGTGAAACAAGAACTCTTGATCATTCATTGAAGGACACAAGAAGACCCTATCTAATAAGTGATGAGTTGTCACGATACTAAGAGCAAGGTTAATACTATATCCAAAAACTGGCTATACAAGACTGCCATGTCATCAAGAGTTAGCAATACCATTCACTCATACAATATGGTTGACTATTACGTTAATACTTTTCTACCTTCTCTCTTTCTCTTTCTTCACACCTACTGTATTTTCTTAGAAGTACATACATAGCTTGCCTCTTGCATGAGATCTTATTCCCCTTACTTTTTCATATACATCTCCTCCACATAGACAAAAGTTTCATCTAAGCGTAGCGTCATCCAGTCTGCCCCTATGGGAACAGGTTGGTGACGGTTGTGGCCGGGGGCGCGGTCACGGCGGTCCTGGGGACGGCCGTGACCGTGGGTGCGACAGACATGACTTCGCCGATGGCAGCGTAGGAGATGGGGCAACATCCCTGGGCGTAGCAGTTGCCCCATTGGGACGGCGTTCGTGGGCGCCCCCATTAGGGATGGCGCTGGCAGTGGCACTCGTGGTCTCGGCGGCAGCTGCGAGGGTTGGATCCATGGCGGCGCGGTTGCGAGGAGGAGGGGAAGAGGCAACGCAGGGGCGACAGTTGAGTAGGGAAACGAGAGAGGGACAACGGTGGAGGAGGGAGAGGAGGGCCACAAGGTTAGTGCCCATGAGCTCGGCAGCGGTTACGAGGGTTCGATCCATGGCGGCACGGCAGGAAGGAGGGGGAGGAGATGGTACAGCGACCGCGGTGGAGGAGGGAGATAAGGGAGGTACATCGGTGTAGGAGGGAGAGGAGGGCAACAAGGTGCAGAGTGGGCGATTAAGCCAGGTTTTATGGCAGAGGGGTAGATGAAGTGGAAGCGCTGTGCCAAGTTCCCTATGGAGGAAACTTGACAAAGGGAGCCCAACCATCATATTTCCGCTGTCTTGCCTCGTGGTGGGTGCCCCTATAAGGCCTTTGCCAAGCTCCGGTGTTACGGTGCTCGGCAAATATTTGACCTAGATATTGTTTTCGAGTATTTTTACTTGGTTGTTTCTTTCACTAACTTATTTTAATGATTGAAGCAAATAAAGAAAAAATAGACAATGAAAATAGGAAAGAAATAGGAAAACTCTAAAATTGCAATAGATGCCCTAATGTTTTTCAAAAGAGTTTCTTTAGTTGTTTGTCCTTTCCTTTTTGATTCCTTTCTTCCTTCTGTGTTTTTCTGCTGGAACCAACGTTGCGGCGTGCTCGAACCACCGCCATTTTTTGCTACATCCATTCATGGCAGACCTGCGACCCACGACGGCGGAGACGAGGTTTTTGCTGCAATCGTAATCAGTTTTTGCTACGACGGGGACAAAATTTGCTTCATCCAATCATGGCAGAGATGCGATCCGGTCGGGACGGCGACGACGATGTTTTTTTTTTTTGCTATTCACCGGTGTTTTTTTTTTTTTGCTACAACCACATTGCTTTTGTGCTACAACGAGCCTCTCATTTTGCTACAACCCACCCCAGGCGTTGAAACATTGCTACAACCGTGTCGTTTTTCCGCTACAATCAACACCTCGTTTTGCGACTAGCCATCACCAGCGTCGATCTGGTGCTACAACCGTGACGATTTTTGCTTCAACCGACAACCGCAAAAGCTACTAACTGGCCAGCGTTTTTTGCTAGGATGGGTGGGGGTGGCTGCACCGGCGAGCTCTTTTTTGTTGGAAGAGGCATGTTTTTTTGCTACGATCGGCGAACAATTTTGCTGCTACTGGCTCCCCGAGGGAGAGCACACTTCTGCAAGCTCGTCGTTGGGGTGCCGTGACCGGCGAAGGCACCATCAGAGTTGTTGCGTCGCACCAGAGCTTCGACCGTCACCATGGGGAGCTACAATTACGAGTACATGCTGCTACACATGCGTAGCCAGCGAGAAATGCAGAAGACGACGGCGGCGAGGGGCGATGACCGGTGGCGAGGGGGGTGAGATGCGTCTGGGCAGTCCTTCAAGGCAGGCCGTGTCGCTCGTCTGCGGCAGTGTGATTGGGTTTTCCTGAGAGAAACAGATGCCAGGAAAGGAAGAAAGGGGATCGCGTCGGTGTGTACATCGTCTGATTTCAGGGACCGATCGGCTGAAATTTCGTCCGGTGCGCCGGCTCCTATCAAAGCCCTATATACAATAGGTCATAGGAAACATGAAAAACTCCAGACTGATCATCTCGTCTGTCACTGTACTGCAAAGTCTAGTAGAAGGACTTAGACGGCCCAGTTTTCTCCCGCCGGTCGACGTACGCATCTGCTGGAGTATGACACGCGCGCGTTTGCATTCTCACGCAAAGTCACCCAATTGATACCAAAATTAGTATTAGTAATAAGTACTCCTATTACCTGGACCCAATTCTACCCATTGCTTTCAGTAGGTAGGTTCGTGGAATGAGCGACCAACCCCCGCTAGCCACCCCACACCATTGATTTTTATTCCTTCCACCATTGATCCCCGTGACATGACCATGCCTTTCAGTAGACACTGGCAAGCGAGTTTTCTCTTGATAACTCCCAAGAAGTACACAAACAGAGGATCTACTAGTACAAAAATCCATATCAATCAAATACCAAAGAGACAGAGGCTTTCTTGCGCAACCACAACGTCCGATCGAGCAATCAAACGGATGCACAAGCCATGCCTCTCCAGCGCTTCCACTTGGCCACTCTGTTCCTTCTCCTCGTGGCTGCTGGCCGAGGTCTCACGGCCACCGCCGGCGCCGACGACGGTCGGCAGTTCGCCTACAATGGCTTTGCGGGCAGGGGCCTCGACCTCGACGGCGCGGCCGAGGTCACGCCCAACGGCCTCCTCATGCTGACCAACGGCACCATCCAGCAGAAAGGTCACGCCTTCCACCCGTCTCCTGTGCCGTTCCGCGCCGCGCGGTCCTTCTCCACGGCCTTCGTCTTCGCCATCTTCGGGCAGTACATCGACCTCAGCAGCCCCGGCATGGCCTTCTTCGTCACCACGTCCAAGGAGGTGCTCGCCACCGCGCTGCCGGGCCAGTTCCTCGGCCTCCTCAACGCCACCAACAACACCAACCCCAACGCCCACATCTTCGCCGTGGAGCTCGACACCCTCCTCAACTCCGAGTGCCGCGACATGAACAGCAACCACGTCGGCGTCGACGTCGACAGCATGGTGTCGCGAGCTTCCGCCGACGCCGGCTACTACGAAGACGCCACGGGCCGGTTCCAGAACCTAAGCCTGATCAGCAGGCAGGCGATGCAGGTCTGGGTGGACTACGATGGCGCGGCAGCCGAGATCACGGTCACCATGGCTCCCCTGGGCGTCGCCAGGCCGCGGACGCCCCTGCTGCGGACCGCCGTGAACCTCTCAGCCGTGGTGCAGCACCAGGACACGGCGTACGTCGGGTTCTCGTCGGCCACCGGAATCCTCTTCGCACGCCACTTCGTCGTCGGCTGGAGCTTCGCACTGGACGGGCCGGCGCCGACGCTGAACATCTCCTCCTTGCCCGCCCTGCCGCCCACCGGGCCCAAGCCACGGTCCAGGGTGCTGGAGATCGTGCTGCCCATAGCGTCGGCGACGGTGGTTCTGGCCGTCGGCATCGCCGCTTACATCTTGGTCCGACGGCGACTCAGGTACGCGGAGGTCCGGGAGGACTGGGAGGTCGCGTTCGGACCCCAGCCCTTCTCCTACAAGGACCTGTACCAGGCGACGAAGGGGTTCAGCGAGACCAACCTACTCGGGGCGGGAGGCTTTGGGAGCGTGTACAAGGGCGTGCTCCGCAAGCCCGACATGGACACGGAGGTGGCCGTGAAGCGGGTGTCGCACCAGTCGAGGCAGGGGATGAAGGAGTTCGTCGCCGAGGTCGCGAGCATGCGCCGGCTGCACCACCGCAACCTCGTGCAGCTGCTCGGCTATTGCCGGCGAAAGGGGGAGCTTCTCTTGGTCTACGATCACATGCCAAATGGTAGCCTAGACAAATACCTCCATGATCCCAGCCCTGGCAAGGCTACATTGGAGTGGCCTCAGAGGTTGCACATCATCAGGGGAGTGGCTTCAGGGTTATCCTACCTCCATGAGGGTTGGGAGCAGATCGTCATCCATCGCGACGTCAAGGCGAGCAACGTGCTCTTGGATGCCGAGATGAATGGGCGGCTCGGGGATTTCGGCCTAGCAAGGCTCTACGACCATGGGTCCGATGCGCGGACCACACACGTGGTCGGCACCATGGGCTACCTAGCCCCTGAACTAGGCCACACCGGCAAGGCAACCCCGGCTACCGATGTCTTCGCCTTCGGTGCTTTCCTCCTGGAGGTCACCTGCGGGCGGAGGCCGATCGAGGAAGACGAGAGGAACAACCGCATCATGCTCGTGGACTGGGTCGCCGAACATTGGCGTCAGGGTTGCATCACTAAGGCGGCAGACATTAGGATGCCAAACAGCTTGGGTCTTGACCAGGTCTCTCTAGTTCTAAAACTCGGGCTTCTGTGCTCCCATCCTTTGCCCAACGCAAGGCCAACCATACGACAAGTCGCGCAGTACCTTGACGGCGATGTGCCCCTCCCTGAGTTTTCGCCGGAGTATCTCGGCTCAACCATGTTGGAGCTGATGTACAGTGCGGAGTTTTTTAACAAAAATGTAGTGTCATATGTGTCATCAGGTGTCATCTCTAATCTCTCCGGAGGAAGGTGACAGAGGTGCAATGCCGTGGCAAAATAAATGAGTTGGACTTCTAATACTTGTACATCCTTGTAAGATGTAACTAGCACTACTTTGTAGAAGTTTGTTTGATGTTTTGATATTTAATTTTGAATGATTGTAATGGTTTACTTTCTTTTTGTATAGATGTATCTTTATAACAAACAGGTGTATCATGTATGCTACCGGCTTACGATAGATGTTTCTTAACAGATTCATGTTTATCCATGGTAGATGTGCATGTATTAGTACTTCTTGTATTGTTTCCAGTGACATCAGGACTCTTTCAATAGAATATTTTCTTTGTCGCTAGCGATGTGCTTCTTATCAGATCAGAACTTTGAATCCCTTACTTTTCTATGTTCCTACTTTGATTTCAACATCTAACGAGGACTATTTCATTTATCTGTTTTGATTGATGTTAATACGTTGTCTCAAACAATGATCATTCGACAACACTACTTGAGCTATGACTTTTAGCCACTACATAAGGTGGTTGGTTGCTAAAAGTCCAAACTTGGTTACTACCAACACTACTTGGTCTCTTCATGGCGGCTATAGCATAGTCTCTACAGATATTGGGGACCACCATTGTGATTACTAGTCATATCAATAGCTACCGAGTACAGCTTGGTGAGACTAAGGCCCCTCCCAATGCTCCACCTTGTACAGGTGCTAAGCCTTCCACATAGGCAAAAAATCTGATGTGGGAAGTTATTTAGGAGGAGAGAGATGAGTGTGGTGACCCCAGGAAGAAACAGTGCTAAGCGCATGAACCTAGGCAAAACATTTAAAGGAAGGAGGCCCACCAATAGATGAAGAGCTTTAGTTGCTAAATCATTAAATGAAGCAAGCTTAGCAACCATAACCTAAGCACCTATGCATTGGGGAGTATAGTTGCTAAGCTATTTAATGTGCTTAGCACCTCATCTAAGCACCCATGCATTGGCAGCAGCCTAAGTGAAAGCAATAGCTACTACCAAGCAAATCGCGGTGACTAATACTAGCATCTACTACCTCCGTCCGGGTTTATTGGTCCCCATTGTATTTTGTGTCAAATTTTGACCATAGTTTAAACTAACAAAATGTTCACGCATGTCATCAAACATTATATTTTTGAAAACTATGTTCAAATACGAATCCAATGAGATAATTTTTCTTGACATGCATTAACATTTTTTTAATTAAATTTTTAGTCAAAATATGGCACAAACTATAAAGGGGACCTATAAACCAGGACGGAGGTAGTAGTGACCAAGCGGCACTTGGTAGCTTAGCCACCATGCACATGTTTGGTGACCAGACAAACATATTGCAAGAAATGAATGCTTGGTGACTAAAAATTTAAACCATGCAATGTTCAATGAGGGATCTCCGGCCTCCCTCCGCAAAGGGCTCGGTTCCTTATGCACCCTCACGGCTTGATTCATCTGGAAACATCGCAACACTGTCATCTTCAACGGATTGCATCCTTCTACTAAAGTTCTAGTTCGCACCATCCAGGACGAGACCTGCTGCTGGACCAAGGCTGGTGCTAAAGGGATGGACGTATTGCTCTCTCTAAATCACTAGACTGTAATTGGGCTGAGCAACCCCTCTTCTTCTGCTCCCTGTTGGATTTACATGGCATTAGCTGTGTGCGCTAATGGATTTCCAACAAACCCTGTAAAGTTCTTTCCTTCTATCAATGCAATGATATGCCACACAGCGTATTCGTTAAAAATAGACATCCTTGAAACAGAACATACTTACAAGCCTTGGTGACTAAAGTCATGACAAACATATTAAAATATCGTTACCATATACACACTGACATTTGCACCATGCGAGAAATCTTACAATTACATACATCCACATCACATGTAGACGAATTGGAGCTATGCCCCTGAAATTAAAAAATTTGTAATGTATTACAACTTTTTCTTTCCCCTCTCACAAGGCAACTAGGGAAAGCCTTTCTCCGTTCGATTCCGCCGGCGAGCCCGTGGATTCGCCACCCCTCTGTTTGTCACTCCGGCGGCCGGTGCTGAGAGGCCGGTCGAGGAAGACGAGGGGAACAACTGTGTCATGCTTGTGGACTGGGTTGTCGAACAATGGCGTCAGGGTTGCATCAGTCTTGACCATGTCTCTCTAGTTCTTGAACTCGGGCTTCTGTGCTCCCACCCTTTTCCCAATGCAAGGCCAACCATATGACTAGTCGCACAGTACCTCGATGGCGACGTGCCCCACCCAGAGTTTTCATTAGAAGTACCTAGGCTTGTTGGAGCTGATGTACAAACGCGGAGTTTTTTTTAACAAACAGAAGCACTACTAGAAAAGGGGCCAATGGTCCAGGCCGGTCCAGCCCATTAGTCCCGGTTCAATCCAGAACCGGGACCAATGGGGCATTGACCCGTTCTCGAGCCCCAGGGCCTGCCGGCCACGTGGGCCATTGGTCCCGGTTCGTCTGGACCTATTGGTCCCGGTTGGTGGGACGAACCGGGACCAATGGGCCTCGCTCCTGGCCCAACACCATTGGTCCCAGTTGGTGGCTTGAACCGGGACCAAAGGCTGCCCATTAGTCCCGGTTCGTGCCACCAACCGGGACTAAAGGGTTGGTCCTCGTTGCGGCCAGAGTTTAGTCCTACCTCGCCAACCGAAGGGGAATTGGACCGGTTTATAAGCCCCTCCCTCTCTGCCTTATTGAGCTCCTCTGAAAATGAAAATAGATGCCCTTATGTAGAGAATTTAGCCTAAACGGATTTCTCTTGAAATTCGTTATGAATTTAAGTTGAATTTCCTCTATCAGCGCATCTATGCTCATTTCTGAGTAGTTTTTTATATAGTTTTTTTTTCTTTTCTGCTATATTTATTTTTTCTTTTTATTTCTGAGTTGTAATAAGCCATTAAAATAAGCATATATGCTCCTTTTTAGTACAGCTTAATCACAACTATTTTTGCTTCTATTCATTTCTGAGTAGTTTTCTATATAGTTTTTCTTTTCTCGTTATATTTATTCTTTTGTTTTTATTTCTGAGTTGTAATAAGTCATTAAAAATAAGCATCTATGCTTTTTTTAGTAAAGTTAATCAAAATTATTTTTTCTTCTATTTATTTCTGAGTGGTTTTTATATAGTTTTTTTCTGCTATATTTATTTTTTTTATTTCTGAGTTGTAATAAGCCATTAAAAATAAGCATATATGCTCTTTTTTAGTATAGTTATTCACAACTATTTTTTGCTTCTATTCATTTCTGAGTAGTTTTCTATATAGTTTTTTTTTCTTTTCTGCTACATTTATTTTTTTCTTTTTATTTCTGAGTTGTAATAAGTCACTAAAAATAAAAAAGAGGCGCAATGCTCGTTAATTTGCTTCAAGCCTTTCGGAATAGTGTCAATCTGACCGCACATAGCTCGCAGTCTACCGTATTCCTCAAGGCTTGAAGCTAACCAACGGAGAGCATTGAGCCTCTTCACATCGCTCTGCACTCGGGGCTTATAAACAGCTGCGAGTGCCTCTCGCTTGGCGAAGTGGGACTAAAAAAATAGCTGTAGGAAGAATCAACAAAAAAATAGCTGCAAAAAATAAAAAAGTAGTTCCATTGGTACCGGTTCATGGCACCAACCGGTACCAATGCCACTCTTTGGTCCCGGTTGGTTGGACCAACTGACGAGGACATGTATTAGGGGTAGGGTAACAGGCCTGACCTAAAGACCCTACCCATGGACACCATACACTTTGTACTGGGCCCCCTGGGCCAGATCGCCGCCCGACGCATCAAACTTCAAAGTCACTCGGACGGCAACAACCACTCGGAGCATAGCACTCCACTCGACGAGCTCATTCCACTCAGCAGTGTAACTCACTCGGATATGCGAAGACCAATAGTCAGCAGGACGGTTTTGTAGTGGCCATGTATTATGGCATTGATACTCCACTTTGTAACATAGGAGGTGAGGGGGTGGCGCACTCTATATAAGCCACGCCCCACCACTAGACTTGGGGGGTCTTTTCTTCCACCTCTCTCTCTTTTCACCATTAATCTCAGGACTTAGCTCAGGCATGGGGATCCATTCCTCTCTCTCTCACACACTCATTGTTATCTCCGGATATACACTCAGATAATACAAAGCCTCTCCGGAGCACGATACGTAGGGTTGTTATCTCCACCGTGAGAGGCCCGAACTCGCTAAAACCACCGTGTCACCCATATGCATATCGATAGATCATGCTCCGTTATCCTACCCCTCTCTTATTGTCGGAATCGTTCCCACGACAGTTGGCGCCCACCGTGGGGCATATGGCGTCTATCGAGCCATGATGCAGATGGTTTTTTATTTATTCATTTATGTCCAGTTTCTTGTTCTTACAGTTCATACTGTTTGTCTCTGCAGCGAGTAATTGAAGCATCACAAAAAGGAAGGGAAAAGATACATCTTCACCCGACGGATCACTAACGGATGGATCAGGAGTTTTCTCTCGTCTGAGTTCTATCCGCTTACGATCTAATGATCAATCGATGACCTGCTGATTGGTTTCTGTTTCTTTTGCATGTCCACACGTTCGTGCACTCATGCCGATCGATTCAAGCGTGTACAAGAATCAAAAAGGCAACAGACGCCGGTTCAGGTAGTCACCTTACGCGGACAGGTTCTCCTCGGCAGCATCCGCAACGATGACGTTCAGCCGGCCTCTCCGTGTCATGGAAGATGACCGTCATCCAAGATGGATCGGCTTGTCGAGTGATGAGGCATCAGCTGCACGGCGGCGGTGCAGACGCACCACGGCTCCACCCTCCGACATCTCCCTCCACAGTCGATTGCTCAGCGCGGCGCGTCGGCACGGACACACGGTGGCCGCTACCTCCCATGTCGACTGCTCGACACATTGCGGGCAGCGGCGTCCCCCTCCACCATCGACTGCCCGACCCAACACACGGGTGGCTCGACGACGGCACTAGCAGAGGCCGTCAGTGCCGATGCAGTTGTGGAGTCCATGCCAAAGGTCGTTGCCTCGGCAACAGGGTCGAGAACTCGGACCACTGAGCCTGGACCTGCAGCCGCCTCCACGGCGGCAAGGGTACTCTGATGGCGGCCGGCCGCACCCACCTCCGCTCGGGCAGTTTCTTTCTCCGGCAAAATCAATCGGGCAGCTCCTTCTCTCTCCTCGATTATTAACTGCATGGGGCCTCCTCCTCGATTATTAACTGCATGGGGCCTCCGCCTCGATTATTAACCGCATGCACCATGCAGGAAAGGAAACGAGGAAAGGAAACGGAAGGACCGCTCCCACCAATAGGCAACCCCGCTGGCTCCGCTTTGTCCAGGTATAATCACCTCATTAAGCGGCCAATTGGTGAGGATTTACAGCATCTTTTACCGTTAATTAGTGCGGCCATAAGTGCGTTGCTTCAACGCTGGTTAATTAGTGCATGCATGCATGCCGTTAACTTCGTGGCTATGCTGGCTATACTTGCTAACGTGCAGGGAAATGCTGGTGCATCAAACAAATATTCGTAGCTATACTTGCTACTAACTTGTAGGATCACTTGTCCCGTCGTCGTCCACCGACAGCAGTTCACCCGGGCGGACATTTCGTTCAGGCAAATAACATGATGACAGACAGACCGTCGCTTAACTGGTCGTGCCAGCGTCACTTGGTCACGCGCGTCGTCACTCAACGTCCCGCATGTCGCCGCGCTGCGGGATGCGTCTACATCACTCAGACGACCCGCACATCGTCACTCCGCGGCACGTATCTATATCACTCGGACGCCCCGCACGTCGCCACTCCGCGGGACGCGTCTGCTTCACTCGGATGCCTCGCACGTCGCCACTCCGCGGGACGCGTCTGCTTCACTCGGATGCCCCGCACGTCGTCACTCCGCGGGACGCATCTACTTCACTCGGACGTCCCCCGCATCGTCACTCCGCGGCAAGCATCTTCATCACTCGGCCGCCCCGCGCGTCGCCACTCGGTTGGTCACCTCATCACCACTCGGTCACCCCGCGACACAGTTTTTACAATCTCATAAATGATTGTTATTCTTTTTTATATGCTATAAATCCCCCAGTGGGTGACTTAGTTGCGAATCCGTCTCGCCTAAGTTTCAGAAAATCCTACCGAGTGGAGAGCAACCCTCCCACTCGGGGGCTTAGCTGCAGTCTAGTACTCGCCTAAGTTTCAAAAAATCCTACCGAGTGGAGAGCAACCCTCCCACTGGGGCTTAGCTGCAGTCCAAGACTACCTAAGTTTCAAAATCCTACCGAGTGGAGAGCAACCTCCCACTGGGGCTTAGCTGCAGTCCAAGACTCGCCTAAGTTTCAAAAATCCCACCGAGTGGAGAGCAACCTCCCACTGGGGCTTAGCTGCAGTCCAAGACTCGCCTAAGTTTCAAAAATCCTACCGAGTGGAGAGCAACCTCCCACTCGGGGGCTTAGCTGCAGTCCAGTACTCGCCTAAGTTTCAGAAAATCCTACCGAGTGGAGAGCAACCCTCCCACTCGGAGGGCTTAGCTGCAGTCCAGTACTCGCCTAAGTTTAAAAACACCACTCGGCTACCCCGTGCGTCGCCATTGGTTGGTCACCTCATAACCACTCGGCCGCCCCGCGCGTCGCCATCGGTTGGTCACCTCATAACCACTCGGCCGCCCAGCCGCCACCGTTGGTCACCTCATCACCACTGGCGCTCCGCGCGTCACCACTCGGTTGGTCACCTCATCACCACTCAATCGCCCCGCGCGTCATCACCGGTTGGTCACCTCATCACCACTCAGCCGCTCCGCGCGTCACCACTCGGTTGGTCACCTCATCACCATTCGGCCGCCCCGCGCGTCGCCACCGGTTGGTCACCACATCACCACTCGGCCGCTCCGCGCGTCGCCACTCGTTGGTCACCTCATCACCACTCGGCCGCTCCGCGTGTCGCCACACGGTTGGTCACCTCGTCACCACTCGGCCGCTCCGCGCATCGCCACACGGTTGGTCGCCTCATCACCACTCGGCCACTCGCGCGCCTTCAGACAGCTAAGTCATTTTACATTCTGTTATTTCCGAGTATCCCGTAATTCACACATCACCTTCACTGAAGGTCACACCACCGAGTGTACCTCACGCCGCTGCTTATTTTCACATACTTGCTTAGTACTGGTTATGTGACTCCCTAGTCCAGCTTTCATTTTTTTGCATACATCATTCATGAACACCATATGTCTTTCTTAATTTCGAGTTTGCATCGGTCCTCCGGGGCTGCAACTTAGTCGAAACACTACACTTCCATTTTATTTGAGCCAATATTCCAATGAGTTCAGTCGGATCCATCGCTTCGACAAGTTCGAACTGATCCTTCGCTCTTTCAGACTCTTGCTGGTTAACCAGCAAGCCCCTTGCACTCCCAGCGGGTGTCTATGGGTGTTATTCACAAAAATCATTTGAGCACACACAGAATTTCCTCGAGAAATTATTTCGTTGGCTTGTGTCATTTTTTACACAAGTTACGTGATCACTCGATGGCCCTATGCGCCAACTTCATCGCTGCTCGGACTCGGTCACCGTACCGGTCCTAGTGCACCACAACACCTACCTTGTCGCTCTGTTGACTTCAAACACATCCGGCCAACCCCTATGAGGAATCCTCTTCATCGTATCAATGATATAGACCTCGTCAGGCATGAGACAGATAAGTCCCTTTTATAATCAAATTTCACACTTCACTCTTTTGCGAGTTTGCCTCTTTTGAGCATCACTCGGAAGGTTCTCCTCATCTTTACCCGAGTCTAACTCGATGAATTGCAAATCATCTATTCAAAACCATATTTCTCGTGTTCCGACATGTCCGTTGCAAAGACTCTAGCACGCTCGGGAGCTATGCCGCACTCGGGGGCTGCATCTCATTTGGAATGACACTCACCTGAGTGGTTGACTACTTCATCACCTGGCAGATCCTTCACTTCAACAAATGCATCCGATCCGCCACTTCGACAAGTTTAGTAATCACCCAGACGCTCTGCACGCCATCTTCATTCCTACTCAGAATCAGTTGGCACACCGGTCTTCTCGCGCCGCAACCACGTTACACTGACCTCGTCACCACATAAGCTTCGAAAGCATTCGAATAAGTCCTCCGAGGACCATTTTCGCCGTCCGGTGGCACATGACTTCGCCTTAGCCGCTTCGCGCGCCGCCACTCGGTTGTGCACGTCTTCACCACTCGGTTGCCCCGCGCATCTTCACTTGGCTAGATATGTAGTCCTACGTTCGACCACTTCACACGTCATCACCATTCGGCCGCCCCACGCGTTGCCACTCGGTTGGGCACGTCTTCGCCGCTCGACCGCTCTGCTGCGTCGCCACTCAATTGCGCTGTCTTCACCACTCGACCGCCACGATCTGTCACTTTCGGTTGTACACATCATCGCCTCTGCCGCCTCGCGCGTCACCATCAGTTGACGTGTCTTTACCTCTACACCCCAAAGACGGGAACGACTAAGTTACTCATATGGTCAAACCGCATATCACACTCAGAGCAAGCTTAGCTCCTTCGAGCATCACTGGGGCTACACACGACATTGGCCATGTCACCCTCGGGGTTACGCCCATTTGGTCAACCTATTGATCACATCAGGAATATTCTTCTGACCATACATGCTCGGTTCGCCGAAGATCTATAAGTGAAGCACGTCCACTCGGACAAATACCCCTTTCATGCAAAAGGGTGAAAACGAAGCTCCTCTACGGATACAATGTACTCTTGCAAATACCCCTTTCATGCAAAATCTAATGGTCAATATAAGAAGTACTACTGGAACGATCACTCCCTGGAGTGTCCAACTTTTTTCTACAGTCGGCAGTTTCAATGCCAAGTTCATTCACCGTGCCGAGAGTACGAAGATTCACCTGCTTGACCGAGTTCCAGGCTGAATTTATTCCGTGCCGAGCGCACGAAGATCAGTCCGACTGACCCAGCTCCAGGCCGAGCTTATTTACCATGTCAAGCATCTGAAGATGCATCCGATTCACTCAATTTCAGCCTAAAAGATATTTACCGTGTCGACTGCATGGAGATTTACCACGACACTTAAACCCTCCGCCTGACTCATTTAGTCCGGCAGAGGCTCGGGATTACACCGGTGGGTGCACTCAGCGTGCCCCCACCGGAAGAGAACTCGAAACATTTTTGGCTTGGTCAAGACCAGCTCCAGATCACTCAAGTACTACTCGACTTCGAGTCGAGGAGAAACAAGCTAGACCAATACCAGATCCTCAAGTACTACTCGACCTCCGAGTCGGAGAGGAACAAGTCTGACCGTACCAGCTAAGAAGATTTTAGTTTTCTCAGACCTCCTCCGACCGCCCGCAATGACGGCGGTCTCGGGGATTACACCCAAGGGGTGCACTCAGCATGCCCCCATCAAGTAATCTCCACTGCACGGCCCGACCAGTCCGAGTCTGAACAACAAAAAAAGACAAGCTCTAAGACTCCCGCCGACTGTTGGTATCCACTCGGAACGGTCCGCCCAGTCCGAGTGACGGCCAAACAACAACAAAAAATACAGGCTCTAAGACTCCCGCCGACTGCCCGCAATGACGACGATCTCGGGATTACACCTGGGTGCACTCAGCGTGCCCCCACTGGAATGGTATCCACTCGGATCGGTCCGCCCGGTCCAAGTGACGGCCAAACAAAAAAAAGACACGTTCCAGGCGTGAAGAAATTCCAAGTAATCATTTACTCGATGCAGGACCAGCTCCAAATCACTCCAAAAAAAATGCTATAAGATGAGTTCAACGCTCCTCCGTGGACCCGATTGAGCTCATTTCACTCGGACACCATGTAGTCTGGAATCCGTCAAGGCAACACGCGGAGATAAGACCACCGGGTGACCAGAGGAAGTTCATAAGTGCCTCCATAGCACTCGACTCATCTGGGAATTCACCTCAACTCGACCCGCTCAACCTCGACCGATTCGGGGGCTAATGACGAGGACATGTATTAGGGGTAGGGTAACAGGCCTGACCTAAAGACCCTACCCATGGACACCATACACTTTGTACTGGGCCCCTGGGCCAGATCGCCGTCCAGACGTACCGCAACTTCAAAGTCACTCGGACGGCAACAACCACTCGGAGCACAGCACTCCACTCGACGAGCTCATTCCACTCAGCAGTGTAACTCACTCGGATATGCGAAGACCAATAGTCAGCATGACGGTTTTGTAGTGGCCATGTATTATGGCATTGATACTCCACTTTGTAACATAGGAGGTGAGCGGGTGGCGCACTCTATATAAGCCACGCCCCACCACTAGACTTGGGGGGTCTTTTCTTCCACCTCTCTCTCTTTTCACCATTAGTCTCAGGACTTAGCTCAGGCATGGGGATCCATTCCTCTCTCTCTCACACACTCATTGTTATCTCCGGATATACACTCAGATAATACAAAGCCTCTCCGGAGCACGAGACGTAGGGTTGTTATCTCCACCGTGAGAGGCCCGAACTCGCTAAAACCACCGTGTCACCCATATGCATCTCGATAGATCATGCTCCGTTATCCTACCCCTCTCTTATTGTCGAAATCGTTCCCACGACACCAACCGGGACGAATGCTCATCTTTAGTCCCGGTTGGAGCCACCAACCGGGACCAAAGGTCTTCGTTTCCCGCCCTTTGGGCTGCTGAAAAGAGGCCTTTGGTCCCGGTTGGTGGCACTAACCGGGACTAAAGGGGGCATTAGTCCCGGTTGGAGCCACCAACCGGGACCAATGCTCTTGCTATATATACAGGACTTCGCAGTTTTCGCCAAAACCCATCTCTTTCTCGCCCCGACGCCTCTGCTCCTCGTCGCCGTCGCCGCCGAGCCCTGCCCCACGCCGCCCGAGCCTGCCGTCCTCGTCGCCACCCGAGCCCACGCATGTCGTCGCCGCCCATCGCCGCCAGCGTCTGCGCCTGTCCGTCACACTGCTACCAGGCCGCCTCGACGTTGTCTCCACCCCGCCGCCGCCCTGCCTGCGCCGCCTGAGCCCGCCGTCCCGTCGCCGCCCCGAGCCCGTCGTCCTCGTCGCCCCTGCCCCGCGCCGCCCCGAGCCCGTCGTTGCCCCTACCCCGCCCCGCCTCGACGCCGTACGTGAGCATTTTTTTTACTTTTGTTAGATTTTTTAGATTCTTTTTGTAGTTCATAGATTTTTTTTGTTAGGTTAGATGTGTAGTAATTTAGATATGTAGTTCATAGATTTTTTTTGTTAGATTAGATTTTTTTTGTTAGATTACATGTGTAGTAATTAATTTGTTCATATTATGTTAGATTTTTTTGCTAGATTAATTAGATTTTTTTTGTTAGATTAGATATGTGTAGTAATTAATTTGTTCATATTATGTTAGATTTTTGTCTGTTAATAGATTTTTTTGGTGATATTATTATTGAATATGCATGTTTGGTGATATTATTGTTAATAGATTTTTTGGTGATATTTAGATTGTGTAATTAATTTTGTTCATAGAATTTTAATGATGTTTTTATTCATAGTATTTAGAAAAAGGAAAAAAAATAAGAAGTAGTTTATATATAGTTGTACTAGCTAGTTGATTTAATAAACTATATAGGTTAACTACTTATTTATTTATAGTAAGTGCTTAGTAGTTGAACTAGATAGTTGATTTAATTAATAAAACTACTTTTCTTTAACTATATATAGAAGTAGTTCCCACGTCGACGTCGGCGATGCCTATCCCGCATCCTCGTCGTCGTCGACTCGGCGGTGGAGGCCTGCTTGATCAGGGCCATGTTCGGGACTCGGCTCTGTCGGGCTGGTATTGGGAGGTGCTACCTTCCGTGGGACGTAGGTTGGTGAGGAGGCAGCCCGTTGTTGACCCGATCCTTGTTTGGTGGCGGTCGCGTGGGCCAGTGACGGTGGTGAGGCATCCGGACACCGCGGAGGTGGTATGTCACCGTGTCAGCGAGGAGGACGAGCACGTCCGTCGCTACATGGTTGCATTGGAGGGGAGGTTCGACAATACCTGGCAGGTTCTTCAGGGATATCACTGGAGCTATGATCCTGTGATGGTTCCTTATCTTTGGGTGTCCACCGCCCGCGTCGATACCCGTCGGGCGCTACGGTTCTAGTTGTATTAGTGATAATATTCGACGATGTACGGACACCAAGAGATGATGTACTTTTGCTTATAATTATTGAATGCATGCTAATTTGAATACTATACTTTATTTTATGATTTGGTTTTCCTTATTTTATGATTTGGTTTTGCTTATTGAATGCTCATATTGGATAAGTTCTCCTTCATTCCCGTGTGCTAGACAATTTGGTATAATAATGCATTCGGGAATGAAAGAGGAGCTACGTACATCGATCATCGATAGTCAACCCATGATTAGTAATAATGATCTAGTTTAATATTTGAATTATGAACGTAGGCCGGAAATGTCGTACTCATCGGACAACGAAAACCGCCCAGGGGAGTGCGACTGGTGCCACGACGACCGAGGTATCTGCGACAGGTTCATTGAGCTGGACGAAGATCGGCGCTTCAGCATTAAGCTCGAGGAGACCTGCGATGTTCATACGGTACGCAACGACGACAATAGTTTTTTCGTAATTAAGCACGACTTCAACTATTTTAACGTGTATTTTTCATCTTTTCCAATTCGACTAGCTTATCGCATGCTTTGCAAGATGCTATGTCTTGGAGAGGATGGGTTTTGAAGACCATGAAAGTTTCGAAACCAAAAAAATTATCCTAAGTACCCATCATGGTGTGGATTTTCAAGTAAAGCTGTACAATGCTCAGAGTGTAACCCATTTTGGTTGCAAAAATTGGGATGCATTTTGCAAGATGTATGGTCTTGATGAGGGTATGCTTGTCACCATGGATCTTGGTGATCCTACAATCGAGCAAGAGAGACTTTCGATTTGGGTCCTTGTGGATACACCTCCAATTCTTCCCTCATGTGAGCTAAACATAGTTATTAAGTAATTTATATTGTTTATTTAAAAATATATAGTTGACAACTTATCTCCATTGACAGCTTATTTTCATTCTTCAAAGAATGTGCGGAAGATGTAGACAGAACGTACTACACCGAAGTCTCCGAATTAACTTATCAGGAGAAAAATCATCTGGTCGGATTTTGTACTGATCTTGAGAATTACAATATCTACAATCAAACTCCTCAACATTATGGTCAATACGTGCCACTAGTGCACGTGTTGAACTACGGTAACTACCATGGAGATACCCTGGTAAGATTATTTTTTACTATTACAACATCCGTGCATCTTTTTGCACACTTCTAAAACTAGTATATCATTGCTAACTACGAAGTTATTACTATGTTTTTCAACAGATAATCCCGAATGATTGTGTACCTCATCTGATGTAGACGCATGGTAGCCTTCATGTTTTGAACATACAACCAGGTCGTTCTACGAATCTCAACTGTCCATACTGGGTTTCTAAAAGAAGTGGAGACATAACAATCAAAGAATGAAAAAATGTATGGACAGTCATAAGGAGCTTCTTGGAAGCAATAAGCAGCGAAGGGCAAGAATTGGAGACAGGATGATCGCCATTCTTCATAATGGAGAGTTAGGGTCTATATTGTTTTATGCTATTTTACCTTAAGGGTGTTTAGGTCCTACCTGATACTGATGATCATATGCTAAGAACAATTATGTAGGGTTGGGTTCGACGACTATGAGGATGATGATCGTATGACTTATTATTAATAGCGAGTAGAAGTTGTATGATGCTGCATAATTAGTAGGACTTGTTATTATATATATATATGATGATGTATGATGCAAGCATGCATGAGCATGCTATATCTGTGGGTGCAATAAACATAGCAGCATCGTTGATAAACCAAGGACGAAGATATAAGAGAGGACACTTCTCTCTATTAGCTAGCTATAATAACAACCTGAAAATAACCCCCAAAACCCCTAAAGCAGCCACTTTTGTAAAAAAAAAATTGACTTTTGGTCCCGGTTGGAGCCACCAACCGGGACCAAGAGCCCCCTGACTGGGCTCGCGCGACAGGGCCGTGTGGAGACATTGGTCCCGGTTCGTGTTTGAACCGGGACTAATGGGTGGAGGCATTAGTAACGACCCATTAGTCCCGGTTCATGAACCGGGACTAAAGGCCCTTACGAACCGGGACTAATGGGTGGTTTTCTACTAGTGAAGTGTCATATGTGTCATCGGGTGTCATCTCTGATCTCTCGGGAGGAAGGTGACAAAGGTGCATGCCGTGGCAAAATAATTGAGTTGGACTTCTAATACTTGTGTATCCTTGTAAGACGTAACTAGCACCACTTTGTAGTAGTTTGATTGATGTTTTAATATTTAATTTTGAGTGATTGTAATGGTTTACTTTCTGTTCATATAGATGTATCTTTATAACAAACAGGTGTATCATGCTACCTGCTTATGATACATGTTTCTTAACTAATCATGTTTATGCATGGTAGATGTGCATGTATTAGTACTTCTTGTATGTTTCCAGTGACATCAGGACTCTTTTCAATAGAATATTTTCTTTGTCGCTAGTAATGTGTTTCCTATCAGATCAGAATTTTGAATCCCTTACTTTTCTATGTTCCTACTTTGGTTTCAACATCTGACGAGGACTGTTTATTTATCTATTCTGACTGATGTTAATATGTTGTATCAAGCAATGATCGTTGGTCAAAACTACTAGACATAGGACTTTTGGCCACTATATAAGGTGGTTGGCTGCTAAAAGTCCAAACTTGGTTACTACCATTGGTCTCTTAATGGCGGCTATAGCATAGTCTCTACAGATATTTGGGGACCACCATTGTGATTACTAGTCATATCAATAGCTACCGACTACAGCCTGGTGAGACTAAGTGAAAGCAATAGCTACTACCAAGCAAATGGTGGTGACTAATAGTAGCATCTAGTGAGCAAGCGGCACTTGGTAGCTTAGACACCATGCACATGTTTGGTGACTAGACAGACATCTTGCAAGAAATGAGTGCTTGGTGTCTAAAAATTTAAACCGTGCACTGTTCAATGTGGGATCTCTGGCCTCCCTCTGCAAAGGGCTCGGTTCCTTATACACCCTCACAGCTTGATTCATCTACAAACATCGCAACACTGTCATCTTCGACGGATTGTATCCTTCAACTATAGTTCTAGTTCGCACCATCCAGGACGAGACCTGCTGCTGGACCAAGGCTAGTGCTAAAGGGTTGGACGTATTGCTCCCTCTAAATCACTAGACTGTAATTGGGCTGAGTGCTACGTCTTGAGCTTGCGTTGGTTTTCCTTCAAGAGGAAAGGATGATGCAGCAAAGTAGCGCAAGTATTTTCCTCAGTTTTTGAGAACCAAGGTATCAATCCAGTAGGAGGCTCCTCAAAAGTCCCACGCACCTACACAAACAAACAAAGAACTCGCAACCAACGCAATAAAGGGGTTGTCAATCCCTTCACGGCCACTTGCGAAAGTGAGATCTTATAGAGATAGCATGATAAGATAAATATATTTTTGGAATTTAATAATACAGATGCAAAAAGTAAAGATGCAAATAAAAGTAGATTGAAAGCTTATATGATAAAAGATAGACCCGGAGGCCATAGGTTTCACTAGTGGCTTCTCTCAAGATAGCATAAGTATTACGGTGGGTGAGGGAGTCCTGGACTAGGGGGTGTCCGGACAGCCGGACTATCAATATCCGCCGGACTCCCAGACTACGAAGATAGAAGATTGAAGACTCCGGCTCATGTCCGGAAGGTACTTTCCTTGGCATGGAAGGCAAGCTTGGCGGTACGGATATGTAGATCTCCTACCATTGTAACCGACTCTGTGTAACCCTAGCCTCTCCGGTGTCTATATAAACCGGAGGGCCTTAGTCCGTAGGACATAACATACATCTCAACAATCATACCATAGGCTAGCTTCTAGGGTTTAGCCTCCTTGATCTCGTGGTAGATCTACTCTTGTACTACCCATATCATCAATATTAATCAAGCAGGACGTAGGGTTTTACCTCCATCGAGAGGGCCTGAACCTGGGTAAAAACATTGTGTCCTCGCCTCTTATTACCATCCGCCTAGGCGCACAGTTCGGGACCCCTACCGAGATCCGCCGGTTTTGACACCGACATTGGTGCTTTCATTGAGAGTTCCTCCGTGTCGCCACCGATAGGCTCGATGGCATCTTCAACCATCAATGCTGTCCAGGTGAGACTTTTCTCCCGGACAGATCTCCGTGATTCGGGCGGCTTTGCATGCGGGCCAATTCTCTTGGCCATCCGAGCAGATCGAAGCTACGCCCGGCCGTCAGTCAGATTTGAAGTTGAACTTCACGGCCGATGACCGCGGAGATTTGATTTTCGACGGACTCGAGCCACAGCCAAGCGTGCCGCACTGTGACGATGGGCATGATCTAGCTCTGCCGCCGGACAGTGCTTTGGAGGCCGCACTCGAACCCGCTTCGGCTACTAGCCCGGAGCCGATTGCCCATGACGGGGGCCGGTGGATAGACGCCGCCCTGGGGGCTTCAACATCTACGGTGATGGAGCCGAATACCAATCTCGTCCCCTGCGAACTCGTGATCCCGAGACGCCGGATTCTCGCCGACTCGAGCCTCCCGCGCCCTGCCAATTAAACCGGATTGGGCGCCGTTATGGAATTCACCGCCATGACATCTTTCAAAGACTCGCTTTTGGCGATATCCTGAATTCTCTGAAGCATCTCTCACTATCAGGAGAATCCTGGCCGAACTATGGCCAGGACGGTTGGAGTTCGGACGACGAAGAAATTCAAAGCCCACCCACCTCCCACTTCGTAGCCACTGTCGAGGATCTAACCGACATGCTAGATTATGACTCCGATGACATCGACGCTATGGATGATGATGCCGGAGACGATCAGGACCCAGCGCCCACAGGGCACTGGAAGGCCACCTCGTCATATGACGTCTACATGGTGGATACCCCAAAAGAAGGGGATGGTGAAAAAGCAGCGGAGGAAGATTCTCTAAAGAAGCAGCCGAAACGCCGACGTCAGCGGCGCCGCTCCAAATCCTGCCACAACAAGAATGGAGATTCCGACGCAGGAGATAATAACACTCCGGAGAGTGCCGAAGACGATCCCCTCCTGCAGGACTCAGCACAAGAGGACGCAGAAGCAAGCCCACGCGACAGGGCGGCAGACGAAGGGTTGAGGATGATAACTATATGCCTCCCTCCGAAGAGGAAGCGAGCCTCAACGATGATGAATTCGTCATACCCGAGGATCCCGTCGAACAAGAGCGCTTCAGGCGCAGGCTCATAGCCACGGCAAATAGCCTAAAGAAAAAGCAGCAGCAGCTTCAAGCTGATCAAGATCTGCTAGCCGATCGATGGACCAAGGTCCTCGCGGCCGAAGAGTATAAACTCGAACTCCCCTCCAAAAGTTACCCAAGACGCAAGCTGCTCCCCCGATTAGAGGAGGAAGCATACATACCTTTATCACCAGCGCACAACATGGCTGACCGACCACCCCGCGGTCGCGACAGAGAGGCATTCAGACCCCCAGCCAAGACCGTACCCCGACATCGATCCAAGAGTACGAAGCCAAAAGGGAACGCGCCGGACTTGCGAGACATCTTGGAAGACAAAGCAAGACAATCCAGATCCATCTATGGATCACGTGGGCCCGCGACCCACGACCCACGCGAATACCGTCGCGCCGGACATAACGCCGCCAGGCCGAACATAGCGAGACAGCGCTCGCCGAGCTGCGCCGCGATATTGCTCAATACAGGCGCCAGACACCCGTTATGCTTCATCGATGAAGTAATGGATCATCAGATCCCCGAAGGGTTCAAACCCGTGAATATCGAATCTTACGATGGCACAACAGACCCCGCGGTGTGGATCGAAGATTATCTTCTCCACATTCATATGGCCCGCGGCGACGATCTCCATGCCATCAAATATCTCCCACTCAAGCTTAAAGGACCAGCTCGGCATTGGCTTAACAGCCTGCCCGCAGAGTCGATTGGGTGTTGGGAAGACCTAGAGGCCGCGTTCCTTGATAACTTTCAAGGTACATACGTGCGACCACCAGACGCCGATGACCTAAGCCACATTATTCAGCAGCCAGACGAATCGGCCAGACAATTCTGGACACGGTTCTTGACGAAGAAAAATCAAATCGTCGACTGTTCGGATGCGGAGGCCCTTGCAGCCTTCAAACATAACATCCGGGACGAATGGCTAGCCCGCACTGGGCAAGAGAAGCCAAATCCATGGCAGCCCTCACATCGTTAATGACCCGCTTTGCGGGAGAGGACAGCTGCTAGCCCGCAGCAACAATCTCCGCAAAAATTCTGGCAGTCCGGACACTAAGGACAATCACGGCAGGTCACGTCGAATCAAAAACAAACGCCGTGTTAACGGCGACGACAAAGAGGATACGGCAGTCAATGCCGGATTCCGAGGCTCCAAACCCGGTCAACGGAAAAAGCCTTTTAAAAGAACAACTCCGGGCCCGTCCAATCTGGACAGAATACTCGACCGCTCATGCCAGATACATGGCACCCCCGAAAAGCCAGCTAATCACACCAATAGAGATTGTTGGGTGTTCAAGCAGGCTAGCAAGTTAATTGCTGAACACAATGACAAGGGGCTAAATAGCGACGACGAGGAAGAGACCCGGCCACCGAACAACAGAGGACAGAAGGGTTTCCCCCCACAAGTGCGGACGGTGAATATGATTTACGCGACCCATATACCCAAGAGGGAGAGGAAGCGCGCACTACGGGACGTCTATGCGATGGAGCCAGTCGCCCCGAAGTTCAATCCATGGTCCTCCTGTCCGATCACTTTTGATCGACGAGACCATCCGACCAGCATACGCCATGGCGGATTCGCCGCATTGGTCCTCGACCCAATCGTCGATGGATTTCACCTCACAAGAGTCCTGATGGACGGCGGCAGCAGCCTGAACCTGCTTTACCAGGACACAGTGCGCAAAATGGGCATAGACCCATCCAGGATCAAACCGACCAAGACAACCTTTAAAGGTGTCATCCCAGGAGTGGAAGCCAACTGACAGTTCACACGCTGAAGTGGTCTTCGGATCCCGGATAATTTCCGGCGAAGAGTTAATCTTCGATATAGTCCCGTTCCGTAGCGGCTATCATGCCCTGCTCGGACGAACCGCGTTTGCAAAGTTCAACGCGGTGCCGCATTATGCATACCTAAAGCTCAAGATGCCAGGCCCTCGCGGAGTCATTACGGTCAATGGGAATACGGAACGCTCCCTCCGAACGGAGGAACATACAATGCTCGCGCGTAAGTACTGAGCAGCCTTCACGGCAATTCTCTAGTCCGCAATTAAAAAGCCGGATGCATCAAAGCGCCGAGCAACACTAACTAAGACAACCTGGCGCGATCGAGCATCGCAGAGTAATGCGTGCCCCCACCCGCCTCGCGCATGATCACAAGAATAACACTCGCGACATCATTACGCTTTGGAGATACCATGGGCGCAGGGAGGGGCTTAACCACAAGGATTAAAGAGTGCGGCTCGACCACACCAGGGCTCGTGCTAGCGCCTGCTGGTTTTATTTCTTATCTTTTCTTTTTTATATATAGGACTCCACTAAATGAAGCCTGTCCGACGGCAAACTTGCCAACTCACGAGGCAATAGTCGGGCATCAAAGAAGGCTGCGGCGAACACTCGTGTGGTCTCCATTATGAGCACTAAATTCGATTACATACACCAAGTCTGCAGCTTATCCTCGAGGGGACATGTCAAATTAGTCCAAATCCTTGCTTATCAAGACTATTTGTATCAGTCCGCTTTATTAGCAGACCTCCTTTCATAAATAACGCAGCACTTCCTTTTGCAAGTTCATTACGCTTTTCATTGCAATTATGTTATCTTTTATAAATGTTCATTATATGACATCTTGCACCAGATACTTTGGTACGGCCAATACACCAGGGCTTCGCTCCCCAGATTATGGTGTGATTAAGTCCGAACACTTTCATAAGTGCGGCACCCGAACTTATAGCATTATATGAATCAGCTCGAATCATGTCTTGGGTCAATAGTTGGGTTTGCCTGGCTCCCATGTTTTGGTACCTTACATTCTGTTCTCGTCGGCTAAGGTAGCACTGGAGAACCATCGCGATTGCGCCCGGTTGAGCCGGGTTAACGCCTCGGAGAAAGCTAAAACTGATCGGGCATGATAAGGCGAGAGACTGGTCGCTGTCCGAGAGGTCTTTTCGGTCCCTAAAGACTCATGCCGCTCGAGCGAAGTTCGGATGATGTCCGACGAAGGCGTGATAGCGCCCGGATTCGGTCTTCCGAATACCAGGGCTTCACCAAATTTAAAATTATAGAATTCTATGGCTAAGTGAGAGTGTTCAAGCATTATAGGTCCGGTCGCCTTGTTCGTCGTGTTGAGCGCCTCCTAGATGGACCCAAAGATGGGAACAAGAGTGCTCAAGTTTATCACCAACACCCCAGACTGTGGCTTGGGGCTGAAGCCAACGACTTGCCATCTCTCAGATTTAACAAACGGCCGCACAGAAGGTAATATTTTAAATTCAACAAAGCGTTGCTCATGGCGCATACAAACGAAGTTTCCAGCGCACAGGATAAACACACAGCGAGTTCACTCAAGGATTACATTAAGGGGGCACTCATCCGCAATATCGCGGGCTCCCTTCAGGACAACTTTATAATATCGCTCCGGCGTACGGTGCTCCTTGCCCGGCGGCGGCGGATCCATGAGAAGCTTCTCCGCATCCAGCTTGCCCCATTGCACCTTTATGCGGGCAAGGGCCCGACGAGAGCCTTCAATGCAGGCGGATCGCTTGATCACATCCAACCTGGGGCATGAATCCACTAGCCGCCGCACTAGACCAAAGTAGCTGCCAGGCATGGCCTGCCCAGGCCACAGCCGGACTGTGAGGCCATTCATGGCCTCCTCAGCCACCTTGTGGAGTTCAACCAGCTGCTTCAGCTGGTCGCTTGGGGGCACCGGATGGCCGGCCTCAGCGTACTGAGACCAGAAGACCTTCTCTGTTGAGCTCCCCTCCTCGCCACGATAGAATGCAGCGGCATCAGACGCACTATGCGGCAGATCTGCAAATGCCCCTTGAGAGCTCCGAATTCGGGTAAGTATCCGGTAATTTACATTAACATGCTTGCTCTGCATGAAAAATGCCTTACCCGCCGCTATCTTCTTCATGTCCTCTATTTCCATATGGGCCTTATGGGCCTCGGCCTTGGCGGACTCGGCCCTATCGAGAGCCGAGGCAAGCTCGGACTCGAAGTCTTGAGTCACGCCCAAACTCTCATGTTTTTTCATGAGAGCCTGGAGCTCTTGCCGAACTTCCGCCACCAGTGCCGCTTGCTTTTCTCGCTCAGTCCGCTCGTGGCAGCATTATGCTCGCCACGGACACGGCATCCTTCAGGGCTGCCACCTCATTAGTGGCCCCTGCATTACATATATTATCCTGGTTAATCTTGTTTGCAACCAAAACCCTTTTCTGTAAGGTACCTATTTAAAGGGGTGTTATTCACCTTCTTTTTCCTTGAGCTGCCTTTTGGCATGGCCGAGCTCTTGCTCCGACCGCTCAAGATCTTTCTTCAGCGCCTCGACCTCCGTCGTTAATGCGGCAGAGGTCAACAACGCAGCCTGCAAACCCATATCGACATATTTTTTAACAACCCTGTATATCTTGTTAGATCCTTAGTCCGGCTTTTCTTTCCGAACACCGGACTAAGCATCGAGCTACCTTGTCTATGCGGTATTATATTACTTAATTTTAACCTTCTTACCTCAAAGCCTGTTAGAAGGTTGTTGCGAGCTTTCGGTCAACCCGCCCTTGGCGAGCTGGACCTTCTCAATCACCGCACTCATGAGAGTGCGGTGTTCTTCGATGGAGGCGCTTTGAGCGCCTCCAGGCAGAATTATCCGGTGCCTCGGTTGGGCGGAGGCCGCCGGGCGTCACGTCCTGCCCCTCTTCGAGGGGCTGCTTGCCGGACTCTAGAACCGCTACAGGTTCCGGAGTAGAGTCCGACACAAAGTCCGGGGGGCTGCTGGCGGCGCCCGGAGCCTCCTCTGGCGCGTCCCCTCAGGATTCCGCCGCGTCGTCCTCGACGCATGGGGTAGAGGCGATCGGGATGGAATTTACATCCGACGGCGCCAACGACCCGCCATCGAAGTCGGGAAAGTCGCCGGCGGCCGGACTAAAGGAACAATGCGGCATTAGAAGGACACTACGTGACATACAATATACGACATATGAATGATCCGGATATTTACGATCTGCCGGACGCCGGGCCTTGAGGCCACTCGTCCTCGCCAACGTTGATGTTGGCAAAACTGTCCGGGGATAGTTCTCCCCTCTTGACCCTTCGCCGCCCGGTTGGGAAGCCTTCCTCTTCCTCTCTCCCTCCTCCGAGAGAGAGTACTCCTCCTCCTCCTCCTCGTCTTCAGGGGAGGAGTCCTCGTCGTCGTCGTCAGACACCTGATTGCGGGAACTCTTGCGAGTCCCCGCGACCACCTTCTTGGCCTTCTTCTCCGGCACCACGTACGGTGCCGGAACCAGCAGCCTTGCTAAGCGGGCATCCACTGGTTCTTCTGGCATGGGAGCCGGGCTGATGAGCAGCTGGGCCTTTTCCATCCAGTCCTGTCAAAGGAAGAGGTAGATTAAAAACCTCGCTAGAGTCAATCTAGCTACTATAAGTGTCCCGTAATGGGGTCGAATCACTTACCTCGTCGGCCGGAGATCGCAAGCTGAATCCGCGGTCTTCGGTCGCGGATGCGGGGGCTTCGGCGCCCTTGAACAGCACCCTCCAGGCGCCTTCGTACGCTGTGTCGAAGAGCGCGCTTAACATCTGGTGCTGTTCCGGATTAAACTCCCACAGATTAAATGCCCGTTCTTGGCATGGGAGAATCCGCGGAGGAGCATGACTGACCACGCCGACGAGCCGAGCCTATTGCTCACCAGCTTCTTGATGCAGGCTCAAGTCCCGCCACCTCCACCAGATCACCCCACCGCAAGCCCTTCTCTTTCCAGGAAGTGAGCTGCGTGGGGATTCCAGATCTAAATTCGGGGGCCGCCGCCCATGTAGGTTCGCGGCTCGGTGATGTAGAACCACCCCGACTGCCACCCTTGACGGAGTCCACGAAGGTCCTTCCAGCCAAGGGACGCGGGCAGCTTGCCCAACAAGGCGCCTCAAGATTCCGCTTATGCCCCTTCACAATCTTCGCTTGACGTTGAAGGTCTTGAGCCACAGGCGAAGTGGGGCGGATGCAGAGAAAGGTTTCACACACGACGATAAACGCCGAGATGTTGAGGACGAAGTTCGCGCCAGATCGTGGAAATCCAGCCGTAGTAAAACATGAGCCCCCGGACGAATGGATGGAGCGGAAAGCCCAGTCCGCGGAGGAAGTGGGGAAGGAAGACGACCCTCTCATGAGGCCCTGGGGTGGGGATGAGCTGCCCCGTGTCGGGCAGCCGATGCGCGATGTCGCTGGAAAGGTATTCGGCGTCGCGCAGCTTGGTGATGTCCTCCTCCTTAGCGGTGGAGGCCATCCATTTGCCTCCCCCTCCGGACATATTCGAAGAGGGGTTGAGGTGAGATGCGCGAGCTTGGGCGTTGGAGCTTGAGTTCACAGGGATGGATAAGCAAAGGAGGAAGAAGGCGTAGGTGAGAAGGTAAATCCTTATCCCTTATATATAGGCGGACAAAACTATGCGTCCCTCACCGGCCTGGTAAAACTCGCTTATCTCCCAAGCGCCACCATCAATGGCGCGGTTGGGTTACCCACGCACGTATTGATGAGAATCCCGGAATAAGGGCAACACGATCTCTGCTTCGACAGGACGTGCCAAGGAAACCGCCTCGCTAAACGTGCTGAAGTGGTACAGTAATTCAAACAAAGGCTTGGTGCCGGTGTGATGTCAGGCCGCATAATACGTCAGCAGATTGGATCTGTGTACATGTTTTATTCTCTCTATGTTTGGAATGTGGAAATTATTTTGCAGAGCCGGACACTATCCTGGTGTTCATTATCTTCTCCGGATTATTCAAGGGAGGAACCCGCCTTGCAATGCCGAACATTATGCACGCCGGACTTATCGTCATTGAAGACTGGTTCAGGGGCTACTGAGGGAGTCCTGGACTAGGGGGTGTCCGGACAGCCGGACTATCAATATCCGCCGGACTCCCAGACTACGAAGATAGAAGATTGAAGACTCCGGCTCGTGTCCGAAAGGTACTTTCCTTGGCGTGGAAGGCAAGCTTGGCGGTACGGATATGTAGATCTCCTACCATTGTAACCGACTCTGTGTAACCCTAGCCTCTCCGGTGTCTATATAAACCGGAGGGCCTTAGTCCGTAGGACATAACATACATCTCAACAATCATACCATAGGCTAGCTTCTAGGGTTTAGCCTCATTGATCTCGTGGTAGATCTACTCTTGTACTACCCATATCATCAATATTAATCAAGCAGGACGTAGGGTTTTACCTCCATCGAGAGGGCCTGAACCTGGGTAAAAACATTGTGTCCCTCGTCTCTTGTTACCATCCGCCTAGGCGCACAGTTCGGGACCCCCCACCCGAGATCCGCCGGTTTTGACACCGACATTGGGTGAACAAATTACTGTCGAGCAATTGATAGAAAAGCGAATAAATATGAGATTATCTAGGCATGATCATGTATATAGGCATCATGTCCGCGACAAGTAGACCGACTCCTGCCTGCATCTACTACTATTACTCCACACATCGACCGCTATCCAGCATGCATCTAGAGTATTAAGTTCATAAGAACAGAGTAACACATTAAGAAAGATGACATGATCTAGAGGGATAAACTCAAGCAATATGATATAAACCCCATCTTTGTATCCTCGATGGCAACAATACAATAAGTGCCTTGCAACCCTTTCTGTCACTGGGTAAGGACACCGCAAGATTGAACCCAGAGCTAAGCACTTCTCCCATGGCAAGAAAGATCAATCTAGTAGGCCAAACCAAACCGATAATTCGAAGAGACTTGCAAAGATAACTCAATCATACATAAAAGAATTCAGAGAAGATTTAAATATTTCTCATAGATAAAATTGATCATAAACCCACAATTCATTGGATCTCGACAAACACACCACAAAAAGAGTTTACATCGAATAGATCTCCACAAGGGAGGGGGAGAACATTGCATTGAGATCCAAAAAGAGAGAAGAAGTCATCTAGCTAATAACTATGGACCCGAAGGTCTGTGGTAAACTACTCACAACTTATCGGAGGGGCTATGGTGTTGATGTAAAAGCCCTCCATGGTCGATTCCCTCTCGGGCGAAGCGCCGGCGAAGGCTCCAAGATAGGATCTCGCGGATACAGAAGGTTACGGCGGTGGAAATTGTGTTTCGTTGGCTCCCTGGATGTTTTCGGGGTACGTAGGTATGTATAGGAGGAAGAAGTACGTCGGTGGCCGCCTGTGGGGCCCAGGAGATAGGGGGGGGGCCCTCCTATCTCCTGGCCGCCTCGCAAGCTTCTTGAATTGCACTCCAAGTTCTTTGGATCACGTTCGTTCCAAAAATCACGCTCCCGAAGGTTTCATTCCTTTTGGACTCCGTTTGATATTCCTTTTCTTCGAAATATTGAAATAGGCAAAAAAAACAGCAATATGGGTTGGGCCTCTGGTTAGTAGGTTAGTCCCAAAAATGATATAAATGTGTAAAGTAAAGCCCATAAACATCCAAAAGGGGTAATATAATTGCATGGAACAATCAAAAATTATAGATACGTTGGAGATGTATCAAGCATCCCCAACCTTAATTCCTGCTCGTCCTCGAGTAGGTAAATGATAAAAACAGAATTTTTGATGTGGAATGCTACCTAGCATAATTCTCAATGTAATTTTCTTTATTGTGGCATGAATGTCCATATCCAAATGATTCAAAATAAAAGTTCATAATGATGAAAGAAATAGTAACACCTCAAGCATACTAATCAAAGCAATCATGTCTTCTCAAAATAACATGGCTAAAGAAAGTTCATCCCTACAAAATCATATAGTTAGGCTATGCTTCATTTTCGTCACACAAAGATGTTCCCAAATTCTACGCCCCCGATGACAAGCCAAGCAATTGTTTCGTACTTAAATAATCTCAAACTTTTTCAACTTTCATGCAATATATGAGCGTGAGCCATGGATATAGCACTATGGGTGGAATAGAATATGATGACGGGGATTGTGTGGATAAGACAAAAAAAGAGAAAGTCTCACATTGACGAGGATAATCAACGGGCTATGGAGATGTCCATCAATTGATGTCAGCATGAGGAGTAGGGATTGTCAAGCAACGGATGCACTAGAGCTATAAATGAATGCTCCATAAAAGAAAACTAGTGGGTGTGCATCCAACTTGCTTGCTCGCGAAGACCTAGGGCATTTGAGGAAGCCCATCGTAGGAATATGCAAGCCAAGTTCTATAATGAAAAATTCCCACTAGTATATGAAAGTGACAACCTATGAGACTCACTATATGAAAACATGGTGCTACCTTGAAGCACAAGATATGAGACTCACTACATGAAGAACAAGGTGCTACTTTGAAGCACAAGTGTGGAAAAGGAGATAGTAACATTGCCCCCTTTTTTTTTTCTTCGGCCTTTCCTTTTTTTTGGCCTTTAATTTTTTTTCTTTTTTTTCTCTGGGCACAATGTTCTAATAATGATGATCATCACACTTCTATTGATTACAACATATGAATTACAACTCGAAACTAGAACAAGATATGACTCTATATGAATGCATCCGGTGGTGTACCGGGATGGTGCAATGAATCAAGAGTGACATGTATGAAAAGTTATGCATGGTGGCTTTGCCACAAATACGATGTCAACTACATGATCATGCAATGGAAATATGACAAAAGTAATGTATGTCATGATGATGATGAACTGAATGGTGGAAAGTTGCATGGCAATATATCTCGGAATGGCTATGAAAATGCCATAATAGGTAGGTATTGTTGCTGTTTTGAGGAAGATATAAGGAGGTTTATGTGTGATAGAGCGTATCGTATCACGGGGTTTGGATGCACCGGCGAAGTTTGCACCAACTCTCCAGGTGAGAAAGGGCAATGCACGATACCGAAGAGGCTAGCAAAGGTGGAAAGGTAAAAGTGCGTATAATCGATGGACTCAACATTAGTCAAAAGAACCCATATACTTATTGCAAAAATTTAAAAGTCATCAAAAATCAAGCACTACGCGCATGCTCCTAGAGGGATAGATTGTTAGGAGAAGACCATCGCTCGTCCCCGACCGCCACTCATAAGGATGCACAAGCCAGGTACTCTTCATGTTTCAAATTTGTTAAACTTTAACCATACGTGCATGCTACGGGACTTACTAACTTCCACAAAAGCATTCTTTAAATTCATAATCACCCAACTAGCATGACTTTAATATCACTACCTCCATATCTCAAAACAATTATCAAGTATCAAATTGATCATAGCATCCAATTCACTTACTATGATAGTTTTTATTATACCCAACTTGGATGCCTACCATTCTAGGACCAATTTTATAACCATAGCAAATACGATGCTGTTCTAAAAGACTCTCGAAATAATATAAGTGAAGCATGAGAGACTAGCAATTTCTACAAAATTATGTCACCGCCTTGCTCTAAAATATATAAGTGAAGCACCAGAGCAAAAACTATCAAACTCAAAAGATATAAGTGAAGCACATAGCATATTCTACTAAATTCTAATGAAGTAGGCTTCTCCCAAAAGGTGTGTACAGCAAGGATGATTGTGGTAAACTAAAAAGCAAAGACTAATATAATACACGACGCTCCAAGCAAAACATATATCATGTGGCGAATAAAAATATAGCTCCAAGTAAAGTTACCAATGAACGAAGACGAAAGAGGGGATACCTTCCTGGGGCATCCCCAAGCTTAGGATTTTGGCTATCCTTGAATATCTTGGGGTTCCTTGGGCATCCCCAAGCTTAGGCTCTTGCCACTCCTTATTCCATAGTCCATCAAAGCTTAACCCAAAACTTGGAAACTTCACAACACAAAACTCTACATGAAATCTTATAAGCTCCGTTAGTGAAAGAAAACAAAGCCACCACATAAGGTACTATAATGAACTCATTATTTATTTATTTTGGTGTTAAACCTACTGTGTTCCAACTTCTCTATGGTTTATAAACTATTTTACTAGACATAGATGCATCAAAATAAGCAAACAACACACGAAAAACAGAATCTGTCAAAAACAGAACAGTCTGTAGCAATCTGTAACTAACGCAAACTTCTGGAACTCTAAAAATCATACCAAAATAGGAAGTCCTGGAAAATTTGTCTATTTATCAGCAGCGAAAATAATCAACGCAAAATCACGTTTCTGTGATTTAACAAAACTAATTTCATGCGCTCAAAGTTTCTGTTTTTCAGCAGAATCAAATTTACTATCATCATAGGTTATCCTTTAGGTTCTTCTTGGCACAAACACTAATTAACACATAAAAACACATCTAAACAGAAGGTAGATGAAAAATTTATTACTAAACAGGAACAAAAACAAAAACACAAATAAAATTGGGTTGCCTCCCAACTAGCGCTATCGTTTAACGCCCCTAGCTAGGCATAAAAGCGAAGATAGATCTAAGTAGTGCCATAATAATAAGATAGATCTTGAATGCCCATCTCATATTCTCTACGTTCGGCAGCAAGTTTTCTTTGAGGCAAGCAAAAGTAATCAAAAGGGCTAAATTTAGCAGGACAAAAGTCTCCAAGATCAATCTCAGGAGGAACGGGTTCCTCCTTTGGCCCTTCATAATGCACAACTAATTCATCACTAAAAGCATTCTTTTGGCCAAATTTTGTGAGCCTATACTCTAGAGAGTATCCTAGCTCATTATTTCGAAGAGCAAAATCATTATTAAGTTTGAAAGTTCTATCAACCAAGACATTGGTAGGAACCTTTTTTCTAAGGTTTTCATTGAAAGCAACATAGTCCGAAGATTGAAAACGCATAATTTCCTCCTGATCAAAGAGGACCACTTCTATGGGAGGACGACTGACGTCCACCCTATAGTGCGCAAAGATTTCTTTGGCCTTTCTTATTATAAATCTAAACTTATGAGCCAAAAAAATAGTAACAACGCGTTTAACAGAAGAATGCTCAATATTGGAAAATTCTAGAAAAATTCTTTGTATGCAAGGATGCATATGCATAAATTGTCTTTCAAGTTCAACTACAAGCATAGCGATAGCATCCGCAAGACTACTAGTTCTATGAAGAATAGAACCACCCATGGAAGATAAAGCACCGGCACAAGTAAAGAAATCTTGAATAACACCTTTCCCAATAATGTTACCACTACCGATTCGAAACTTTTTAGTATGCAAGATAGGGGGTTCTTCAGTCGGAGCCTCAGAATTGTCCATGTTATTATTATTGTCCATATCGACGATAATCTCCCCAATTTCAGACATAAAGGCAAACAAAAGCAAGGAGGAAGAAAGCAAGCGAAAGAGAGAGGAGAAGATTGGGAAAGAGAGGGCGAATAAAACGGCAAGGGTGAAGTGGGGGAGAAGAAAACGAGAGGTAAATGGCAAATAATGTAAATGCGAGGGAGATGAGTTTGTGATGGGTACTTGGTATGTCTTGACTTGAGCGAAGACCTCCCTGGCAACGGCGCCAGAAATCCTTCTTGCTACGTCTTGAGCTTGCGTTGGTTTTCCTTGAAGAGGAAAGGATGATGCAGTAGGTATCAATCCAGTAGGAGGCTCCTCAAAAGTCCCACACACCTACACAAACAAATAAAGAACTCGCAACCAACGCAATAAAGGGGTTGTCAATCCCTTCACGGCCACTTGCGAAAGTGAGATCTGATAGAGATAGTATGATAAGATAAATATATTTTTGGTATTTTATAATATAGATGCAAAAAGTAAAGATGCAAATAAAAGTAGATTGAAAGCTTATATGATAAAAGATAGACCCGGGGGCCATAGGTTTCACTAGTGGCTTCTCTCAAGATAGCATAAGTATTACGGTGGGTGAACAAATTACTGTCGAGCAATCGATAGAAAAGCGAATAATTATGAGATTAGCTAGGCATGATCATGTATATAGGCATCACGTCTGCGACAAGTAGACCGACTCCTGCCTGCATCTACTACTATTACTCCACACATCGACCGCTATCCAGCATGCATCTAGAGTATTAAGTTCATAAGAACAGAGTAACGCATTAAGAAAGATGACATGATATAGAGGGATAAAATCAAGCAATATGATATAAACCCCATCTTTTTATCCTTGATGGCAACAATACAATACGTGCCTTGCAACCCTTTCTATCACTGGGTAAGGACACCGCAAGATTGAACGCAAAGCTAAGCACTTCTCCCATGGCAAGAAAGATCAATCTAATAGGCCAAACCAAACTGATAATTCGAAGAGACTTGCAAAGATAACTCAATCATACATAAAAGAATTCAGAGAAGATTCAACTATTTCTCATAGATAAACTTGATCATAAACCCACAATTCATCGGATCTTGACAAACACACCGCAAAAAGAGTTTACATCGAATAGAACTCCACAAGAGAGGGGGAGAACATTGTATTGAGATCCAAAAAGAGAGAAGAAGCCATCTAGCTAAACCTGAAGGTCTGTGGTAAACTACTCACAACTCATCGGAGGGGCTATGGTGTTGATGTAGAAGCCCTCCGTGGTCGATTCCCCCTCCGACGGAGCACCGACGAAGGCTCCAAGATGGGATCTCGTGGATACAGAAGGTTACGGCGGTGGAAATTGTGTTTCGTTGGCTCCCTTGATGTATTCGGGGTACGTAGGTATATATAGGAGCAAGAACTACGTTAGTGGCCGCCTGTGGGGCCCAGGAGATAGGGGGCGCCCAGAGTGGGTGGGCGCGCCCTCCTGTATCCTGGCCGCCTCGCAAGCTTCTTGACTTGCACTCCAAGTTCTCTAGATCGCGTTCGTTCCAAAAATCACGCTCCCGAAGGTTTCATTCCGTTTGGATTCTGTTTGATATTCCTTTTCTTCGAAATACTGAAATATGCAAAAAATAAACAGCAATACGGGTTGGGCCTCCAGTTAGTAGGTTAGTCCAAAAAATGATATAAATGTGTAAAATAAAGCCCAGAAACATCCAAAAGGGGTAATATAATAGCATGGAACAATCAAAAATTATAGATACGTTGGAGACGTATCACTGAGCAACCCCTCTTCTTCTGCTCCCTGTTGAATTTAAATGGCATTAGCTGTGTACGTTAATGGATTTCCAACCAACCCTGTAAAGTTCTTTCCTTCTGTCAATGCAATGATACGCTACTCAACGTATTCGTTAAAAATAGACAACTTTAAATCATAACATACTTACAAGCCTTGGTGACTAAAGTCATGACAAACATATTAAAATATTGTTACAGTATACACACTAACATTTGCACCATGCGACAGATCTCACATCTACAGACATCCACATCACATGTAGACGAATTGGAGTTATGCCCTTCAAATTTACAATTTTGTAATATATTACAACTTTTTCTTTCCCCTCTCGCAAGGCAGCTAGGGAAAGCCTTCCTCCCTTCAATTCCGCCAGCGAGCCCGTGGATTCACCACCCCTCTGTCTGTCGCTCCGGCGGCCGGTGCTGAGAGGCCGATCGAGGAAGATGAGGGGAACAACCGTGTCATGCTTGTGGATTGGGTTGCCAAACATTGATGTCAGGGTTGCATAACTAAGTCGGGAGACATTAGGATGCCAAGCTTTAGTCCTGACCATGTTTCTCTAGTACTTGAACTCGGGCTTGTGTGCTCCCATCCTTTGCCCAATGCAAGGCCAACCATGTGACTAGTCACACAGTACCTCGATGGCGACGTGCCCCTCCCAGCGTTTTCACCAGAGTACCTAGAAGTACTAGGGAAAATCCTAGTAGTAGCACTGGTATTTTGCCTATCAGTAGTGAGGAATGCCACACTACTTATAAGGCACTACAGCTAACATATAGCAGTAGCACGTGTCATCCGACGCTACTGCTATACATGGCTAGCAGTAGCGATCTTTAGTGCAGAGCGCTGCTACTAATATCAGCTGCGCTTTTTAGCAGGAAGCGCTACTGGTAAGGGAGCGCTCTTCTCACTTTATTCCCCTCGCTACTACTAGTTTTATTAGTTTTTGTTTTTTTCTGCATATTTGTTTTGTATTTGAATAGACTTTATACAATAATCTTTAGCATATCATACACATACAACTGTAATCATAGCATATACATAGAAATAGTCTCATCAAATCATGTCATCATCATAATCATCATCTAACACAAAGTGGTCTCTCGTCATCATCTTGAAAATAGCGATACAAGTCTCAATTACTTGCAACTACATCGTCATTCATCTAAACAATGATATACGCGAGAAGAGCTATCACTATGAGTGAGAGTGGAACTATGCAGTACATGAGTTTGTATCCCTCTCTCGCATTAGCGTGAACCTAAGCTAACTACTGGCTGTCGCTCGGAAACCGGAAATGGGTACACCTGGGCCTGACACACCGGCCACTCGTCGTATACTCCTGGTGTGGCACTTCTTCGCCATCGATGATCTATGCACATGCATCGTCACATGAGTCGATGATATGCAAAACATATAGTTGAGCAACAGAAAGAGAAAGACTTGGCAAAAATAGAAGCAACGTATCATAAGCATAAATAACAAAGTTCATCGTACCCAAAATGCCCTAACTAGAGTGATCTGCGCTAGTCAAGGAGGATGATTTAATTACATCACAAAAAAAGTTTCGTAGTGCATAACTTAAAGTTTTGTCGTACATAAAGTATGGATTAAACGGACACACTGTCATATATCGACAATCACTCCAACATGTCGTGCCATCCATTTAATTCAGGGAAATAGTCCCCGAGCTTAGTGAAAGGCTTCAGGTCGAGACGCTGAGAGGCTATGCGTGTTCGGACGTCTTCCCACGACATTTGTCCTTCTTCGTAGAACATACCTGTTATGTCGACGACCTCCTTCATGATGATTTGGGAAAGTTCGCGCTGGATGTGACAGAACTCAGCTCGAAGTCGACGATCCTTGATATCTCCTAAGTTCTTTGCCCATTGCAGAATATGGGCATCACCGTATCTAGGTTACATGCGAAGGTTCTGATGATCCCGTCTGTACTCCAGCATGTGGTGTAGGACATAGAATCCATCATTAAGAGAATCACTCGGTTCCTAGATACAGCAGAAGTCGGTCTTATGGCTGAAGGCGACCATGCCGTCCGTTTTCTTCTTGTCCTTGACCTCTCCACCCCGTGTGCCATAGTAAAACATAGCACTGTCGAGAACAGACTTGATGTGGGTTTAATCCTTTTTGTTAATGTTCTTCGACGAGTCCAAGTAAAGAGCATGGGTGTATCGGGGGTAGAGGATGATGAGGATGGCGCGCCCGCCCCTGCGCAAAATAAGTACACCTCAAATTAATTAGCCTCCACCTTGCAAATGAATGATTGAAATCAAAGGAAGGATATCCGCGTGGATGACTTACAGGGGATTCTAAGGCACGAGAATCGCATCCTTGTCCTTATTTGCGAGCATGAAATTGACAAGGTAGTCCCTCGCGTATTCACGGTGCTCTACGCAGACTGCAAATAAGCCCTCGTGCATGAAGTATGGGTCAGCGACACAAATATAAGGTATCTGCTCAACCCCGATGAGGTAGTTCATGTGCAAGGCATAAAGGCGGACAAACGTAAAATCCAGCTTCTTCAAGTGAAACATGTCGAAGATGTAATCGAATCGAAGGAAGAACTTCTCTGCGGGGAATGTGTCGACGTACGACAATTGTCGCGACACGTTAACCACATAGAGTGGGTATCCTGGATTTTTCGTGGCGATGAGGCCTTTCTCTATCCGCGGCACATCGTCATGAAGTCTCCTTGGATTGCCGAATCTGGCCCCTAGCGCTGCTTTACGTAGGATTGGTTCACCGGGGATATGCCATTTTGCCGCACCGGGGATATTTCTACGGTCTTGAACCCGAGGCTACTGAGGCGGTTGGATCATAGAAGCAGCTTTGTTGCCTTTCCTCGGTCTCTTCCTAGGATTCTTTGTTATCGGAAGGTCGTCCATAATATGTTCAGACTCCGGAGGCGGAAATTCAGGCACCGACTCATGACGCTCAAACCCTAAGTAGGTGCCAATATTGAAATACTGTTGAGTGTCATCGTCATCCTCATCCTCATCTATGGCGACATCACTAGCGACAAATGGAGCCTCTTCCTCACCCCGTCCGCTATCACCCAGCACGATAGCCGATGCTAATTGGGTAGGTGGGGTGTTGATGTTCATACCTAACTGCCTGCTCGTGGGTGTGCTCCCGGCCGCCTCCAGACGAAGCAGACTCTTTGGCCACAACATTACCCACCCATTGCAATCACCAAGCCGCCGCGGGGTCTCATCGTCATCCCCCCCAGTACCACAGGAGCCAAATTCTCGTGGCCCGGTTTGACACTGGCCACGGAAACCTTTAAGACGTCCGGGGGGGATCAGCCGGCTGTGGAACAATGGTTCCTTCGGCTCCATTATTGTCGCCTTCCCCATCTCAACCTTCTGGTCGCCGATGGTGTACAATATGGTGCATGGGGTTATGTCGGCCTGCAAAGAAATGTCTGCGACGTGAGACATCCGAAAGGCAATGAAAATGGGATATTATACATTTATTGAAGAGGGCCGGTGTGACAGATACAGTGAGGGCGTCGAGCTCAGCCAAAGACGAAGCACCGCCGAGAACGTCCGGCGCCGTAGCCGGTGAGGGAGCAGGTGCAGTTGCAGTTGCTGGTGCAACGCTAGTCGAGCTGCTCCCGAAGAAGTCAGCAAGGGGAAAGTACGTTGCATTTTTTTCTGGATTTTGCCTGCTCCAATTGAAAACAGCCCGAACCGAGACAGTAGACATATCTGCAACCACCTGTTTTGCGGCAGCTACCGCTGTTGCAACTGTCTCAGATGATTTCTTTTTAACCGCAATCTCAAAACCTTCTTGTCGCTGTTTTCTTCAGTTAACCTCCGTCTTTCCTTTCTCTCCTTCGTGGTCTCAAGGTAGTACTTCTTCCACGTGGCACTGTTTTCGACACCGTGCACGTGTCCATATGACGATCGAGTCTCCACTGGGAGTCCTTTCAATATGTTCAATGCTCGGCTGAATGGAGTGTCCCACTTGGGCCTCACCAACGCCTCAGATGGCGAGTCACTTTCAGCCGCAATCCTGTGCTGCTCTCTCTGCAAAAGGCACAAGGATCATTTACAAATATGACTAACGTGCAGTCGAATTGATCAGAAACTAAAATTACCAGCAGTCGCATGAACTCCGTCGTGACCGCGTTCGTCTAAAAAACCTTCTTCACTGGGTCCCAACTGTTCCGGGCCCTGAGGACGTCACGCTCCTGCGGGACGGTGAACTCCGCCAAGGGGTCTGGGATGCCCAGACTCTCGCGTTCCGCGCCCTCCTTGGCCCATATGGACCTCTTCCCGCCCTAACCACGGCTTCCGAGGTGGTGGCACCCCATGTTCCTCTGTTGAAGCCCCTTCACGTACTTCAACTTTTTTTGGCAGCTTCAGCCTCGCAAGCCGCCTTAAATATTTCAAAGTGCTCTTTCGTGATTGTCGGATTATCCATTACAATCTCGGAGTATGGTCCCTTTTTGTTGATGATCCGATGTTTCACCCTTGCTTTCCAGGCGGCCAACACGTCGCTAAACTTGGTCATGGCGTGTTTGTTTATCTTCTTCATTGTCGGGTCCTTATCTGGATCTTTATAATCCTTTTCATTCCGGTCCGGGAACAAGAATATCTGGTGCAGCTTCTTTAGGAGGGAGGGCCTCATATTATATATCTTCTTTAGTTTCTCATCATTGATGATGACGATTGTCCGTATGATCCAGCCTATTTGATTGCCGTAAGCAGGCGCGTTTGGCTCAAAATTGCCGTTGTCCACCTCCGTGACCACTAGTCTAGTAGTCCCGAGCTTGTTAGGAAGCCGTTGCCTCTTTGCTTTCGGTTCTATACTGGCTCCGCTAGTCTCGGCGCCAGTTTCAGTCTCAGCACTGGTCTCGATGCCGGTGTCAGTCTCAGCGCCGGTCTCAATGTCGGTCTCAGTCTCCGATGTGACAGGTGGACCCAGCAACATCAACCGTTGATCATCGGCTTCCCTCAAAAATTCATCTGCCGCCAGGTAGACGTTGTCGCAGTCACCAGAACACTGTTCTTCATTGTTGCTAGCCATGTTTCCTATGATTAAATCTAGTCAATTAATTCTAGATCTAATAAAATGAATAATGACATAAAAAAGGCCTATGCTTTGTAGGAACGTTGACTCCTTCCCGGTGCGGCAAATCCCGAGCACTCGATATGTCCTAGTTTGTAGCACAAGTCATGCCAAAATTCACGGAAAATTTCGGCATTACTTTTGCTAAAAAGTGGACAAATTGAGAACCTGAAATTTGCCGAAACGGAAATGAATCAACATTCCAGCAAAACATAGGCCACTCCACTTCATTCCCTGGAAATAACAAAGCCACTTGGGCACAATCGAAACATGTGCAAACATAATTGAGAAATTTGCATATATTCTGACCACTTCAAATTTGCATCTCCTAGCGTTTGACACTTCAAGAAAATCTACACAAATATCATGCTCTCTCAAACTCAATTCAAAAACCAAATATAGGTTATATTTAGTTAACTACTAAACTAAACTTTACTCTAAACTAAACCCTACTGCCCTAATTAACATATAGTTAAACAAACTCAATTCAGAAACTAAATCCTACTGAACAAATTAACATCTACATTATCTACTACTTAACATCTATTATTACCCTAACTAAAAAACATCTACTATTAACCATACTGCCCTAGTTAACTAGTACCATCACTACTACTAATTAACATTTACTACTACTACTAAAAATCGTTATCTATGAACCCTAGTACTAATTAATATCTACTACTACTGCTAATTAACATGGCAGAGGAAGAAAAAGCAGAGAGAGATGGGGTGGGGGAGAGGTGGGGGGGCTTATAGAGAGGGGAGAGACGGTGGCGGGGAGGTGCTCGGCGACGAAGGTTGGGCGGCGAGGGCGGGCTCGGGATCGAGAGGCGGCAGTCCTGGGCGGGCTCGGGCGGCGGCGGTGAGGTCGAGGGTGGCCTCGGGCGGCGGCGATAGAGGAGTTGGGGGAACATGGGGGAGAGGGGGGAAAGGAGGACTTAGCAAAATTTTGAGCCCGCGTGTGATTAAGTCGAACTAGCAGTAGCGCTGTTTTGGAACGCGCTATAGCTGAGTTAGCTATAGCGCGTTTTAGCAAAACACGCTACTGCTATAGGAAGCAGTTATTTCTTTTGTTTATCCTTACATTTTCTTTTTTTCATTTCTCTGTTTCCTACTTCTTTCATTTTCATTTACTTTTCTATTTTATTTTTCATTTTTCTTTTCCTTCTAAGCAGTCGCTCTTCGCAGGAAACACGTTGCAACAACGACCATAGTGGTAGCGCGCTTTGCGCGGAATCGCTACTACTATTCCTAGCCTACCGCCAACACGGTGGGAATTATAGTGGTAGCGCTTTTTGCTGCACACGCGCTACTGCTATAGTTGTAACTATAGTGCGCTTTTCTTAAACGCGCTACTACAAAGTAGCAGTAGCGCCCTATTTTAACCAGCGCTACTGCTATACCTCTGTGTATAGGCTTTTTCCCTAGTAGTGTAGGCTCAACCATGTTGGAGCTGATGTACAACGCAGAGTTTTTTTAACCAAAATGTAGTGTCATATGTGTCATCGGGTGTAATCTCTGATCTCTCCGGAGGAAGGTGACAAAGGTGCATGCCATGGCAAAATAATTGAGTTGGACTTCTAATACTTGTGTATCCTTGTAAGACGTAACTAGCACCACTTTGTAGAAGTTTGTTTGATGTTTTGATATTTAATTTTGAATTATTGTAATGGTTTACTTTCTTTTCGTATAGATGTATCTTTATAACAAAGAGGTGTATCGTGCTACCTGCTTATGATACGTGGTAGATGTGCATGTATTAGTACTTCTTGTATGTTTCCAGTGAGATCAGGACTCTTCTCAATAGAATATTTTCTTTGTCGCTAGCAATGTGCTTGCTATCAGATCAGAGTTTTGAATCCCTTACTTTTCTATGTTCATACTTTGATTTCAACATCTGACGAGGACTGTTTCATTTATCAATTTTGACTGATGTTAATATGATGTATCAAACAATGATCGTTGGTCAACACTACTAGAGATAGGACTTTTGGCCACTAATTAAGGTGGTTGGCTGCTAAAAGTCCAAACTTGGCCAAGACTACTTGGTCTCCTCATGGCGGCTATAAGATAGTCGGTACAGATATTTGGGGACCACCATTGTGATTACTAGTTAGTCACTAAAAGTCATATCAATAGCTACCGACTACAGCTTGGTGAGGCTACGTGAAAGCAATAGCTACAAAGCAAATGGTGGTGACTAATAGCATCTAATAGTGACCAAGGTGCATGTGGTAGCTTAGCCACCATGCACATGTTCGGTGACTTGACAGACATCTTGCAAGAAATGAATGCTTGGTAACTAAAAATTTAAACCGTGCAATGTTCAATGAGGGATCTCCGGTCTCCCTCCGCTAAGTCCTCGGTTCCTTTTGCAACCTCACGGCTTGGTTCATCTGGAAACACCGCAACATTGTCATCTTCGATGGATTGCATCCTTCTACTACAGTTCTAGTTCGCACCATCCAGGACGAGACCTGTTGCTGGACCAAGGCTGGTGCCAAGGGGTTGGACGCATTCCTCCCTGATAATCACTAGACTGTAATTGGGCTGAGTAACCCCTCTTCTTCTACTCCCTGTTGGATTTACATGGCATCAGTTGTGTACGCTAATGGATCTCCAACCAACCCTGTAAAGTTTTTTCCTTCTATCAATGCAATGAAACGCTCCTCAGCGTATTCGCGACAAAAATTGACAACTTTGAAACAGAACATACTTATAACCCTTGGTGACTAAAGTGACGACAAACATATTAAAGTATCATTACAATATACATACTGATATTTGCACCATGCGAGAAATCTTACAATTACACACATCCACATCAGATGTAGACGAATTGGAGTTATGCCCCTGAAATTAGCAATTTTGTAATATATTACAACTTTTTCTTTCCCCTCCCGCAAGGCGACCAGGGTAAGCCTTCGTCCCTTCAATTCCGCCTGTGAGCCCGTGGATTCGCCATGACTGCCGCTCCGGCAGCCGGTGGCTGGGAGGTTATTCTTGGTGCCTTGGCTTAAATAGATAGGAATTTTAGTGCTCGTAAGGGTGGCGCGACTGATGGCGGCGTTTCTTCTTCGAGTCAATCTTCCGGGCTCCAATTCTCCTCAAGTTCGTTCGTCGGGACGGATTAGACGGAGCTCCGGCGAAGATTCTTGCCAGCTCCCTAAAGCGGCGAGATTAGGGTTTCTCATCGTGCGTACGCAACGGTGAGATTTGGTGTCAGCTTCCTCAGATTGATTTAAGGATTCAACAACGACGACCGCGGCTCCGGGACGCTGGTCCTTAGAGGCACTTGCATGAGGACTTTCCAGGTGTCATCCACAAGATCGGCAGGCTCCGATATAGCAGCGCTGGCAACGTCGCGTCGACAACTCATTCTGGCGACGGCAATGGTGATTCGGTTGTCCATTGACCTTGATGTAATTTTTATTATGTCTGGGGGTGCTTTGTACTTCCGATGAATCTTTATATTAGGTGTGATCTTTTTCGCAAAAAAATATTAACAATTTTGTAGAGAGAACGCAGATTAAATTGGACTAGATTCATTTTGCTAGATAAAAGACTGCAAGATATTTCATCAGTGGTGAACAGGGGTGGTAGTTGTCCTCTTGCAGGCAGCATCAAAAGATCAACGCGTGGTTTCTTTGACCCGCCATGCGTTTTCTTACCATGCCCACGCAGTGATAGCGATATCACCCAGCAGTGCAGGGCACGGCGACCGCCCAGCTCACATGATATACTAGTAAACAAGATTTGTTTTTATTTTTGAAACAGGAGACGGGTCCCAAAGAACTCTACTACTATCTCCGTCCTGATTTATTAGTTCTCATCCTATTTAAAGTCATATTTTAATCATGATTTTAACTAATAAAATATAAGTCACACGTAGTAAAAACTATATCATCGAAAATTATGTTCAAATATGAATACGACGATATAATTTTTCGTGACATGCATTAACATTTTATTAGTTACTACCTCTGTCCTGATTTATTGGTCCTTATTGTGTTCTGTGCAAAATTTTGACCATAAATTGAACTAACAACATGTTCATGCACGTCGACAAAAATTATACTCTATCGTTGGGTTCATATTTGAACATAGCTTTTAATGATATAATTTTTGGTGACATGCATTAATATTTTGTTAGTTAAATCTTTAGTCAAAAGTTGGCACAAATTACAAAGAAGACTAATAAACCAGAACGGCGTAGTAATTCTATAGTCAAAATTTGACACAAAACACGAAGGAGACTAATAAATAAATCAGGATGGAGGTAGTAGTAAATAAGTCGAACGGGGCAGTTGAAAAGGTGGAAATCTCCGATGGTAACAGCAAGCGATCTGAGAATTGTATGTGGCCTGCAAGGGTGCCGTATCATGGAGCTTGTGCAAAGGTTGTTGCTTAACCTACATACAACTTTGCTCTCTCTCCACATTTAATACATGCCACATCATCATTATGTCCTAGGTTGCAAATTTACCAACACCTATCTTACAACTATTGGAGATGCCCTAAGCAAGTAATTGCATCGGACAATTTCGGTTTTTTATTTCTGAAGGAGGACTAGTCGTATGCTGACATATTCAAGATCCATCCATAGCCGTTGGAGTAGCATATATTCTAGTAGACCAGTACGTCGTTGTCATATCTGTATATCTGACTTTCAGCATGCTCAACGGCACATTCATACACCAACTGCACAACCACCATCTGTGTTGTGCACAACCAGCACAACGTTAAAGTCTGGCGGCATGATCACAAAGGAAGCAAATTTTGGTTAGCCTATGATCAACCGCATCATGCTCGTGGACTGGGTTGCCGAGCATTGGCGCCAGGGTTGCATCACTAAGGCGGCAGATATTAGGATGCGAAACAGCTTGGGTCTTGACCAGGTCTCTCTAGTTCTAAAACTCGGGCTTCTGTGCTCCCATCCTTTCCCGAACGCAAGGCCAACCATGCGACAAGTCGTGCAGTACCTTGACAGTGATGTGCCCCTCCCTGAGTTTTCGCCGGAGTATCTCGGCTCAACCATGTTGGAGCTGATGTATAGTGTGGAGTTTTTTAAGAAAAATGTAGTGGCATATGTGTCATCAGGTGTCATCTCTGATCCCTCCGGAGGAAGGTGACAAAGGTGCATGCCATGGCAAAATAAATGAGTTGGACTTATAATACTTGTACATCCTTGTAAGATGAACTAGCACTACTTTGTAGAAGTTTGTTTGGTGTTTTGATATTTAATTTTGAATGATTGTAATGGTTTACTTTCATTTCGTACATATATATCTTTATAAGAAACAGGTGTATCATGCATGCTACCTGCTATGATAGATGTTTCTTACCTGATTCATGTTTTTGTATGGTAGATGTGCATGTATTAGTACTTCTTGTATGTTTTCAGTGATACCAGGACTATTTACAATAGAATATTTTCTTTGTCGCTAGCGATGTGTTACCTATCAGATCAAACTTTGAATCCCTTACTTTTCTATTTTCTTACTTTGATTTCAACATCTGACGAGGACTGTTTCATTTATCTATTTTGATTGATGTTAAAATGTTGTATCAAACAATGATCGTTCATCAACACTATTAGAGCTATGACTTTTGGCCACTATATAAGGTGGTTGGTTGCTAAAGGTGCAAGCTTGGTTACTACCAACACTACTTTGTCTCTTCATGGCGGCTATAGCATAGTCGTTATAGATATTTCAGGACCACCATTGTGATTACTCGCCACTAGTCATAGCTACCGACTACAACCTGGTGACACTAAGTCAAAGCAATAGTTACCAAGAAAATGGTGGTGGCTTATAGCATCTAGTGACCAAGGGGCACTTGGTAGCTTAGCCACCATGCACATGTTCTGTGACTAGACGTCTTGCAAGAAATGAATGCTTGTAGCCCCGCCCTCCCCGGATCCGCTCCCCACCGTCAGTCTTGCCCCCGCCCCCGGCCATCCCTCTAGCTCTTCCCGCCTGTTGTTTATTCTCCGGCGATGCCCCGCCACCGCGCCCCCATCCTAAACCCTAAGATAGGTAATAGGATAGCCCTCTGGCGAGCCCCTTCCTTCTCCTTCCTTCCCTCCGGCTCACTCCGTCGAACTTCTCAAAATCGACTGGCCCTGATTTTAAATTCAGTCGACTTTCATTTAACTATTGTGGTGTTGCTAAATCTCAGTCGACTCGGACTTTGTTATGTCTTAACCGACGCTATATTCTTGGCATCTTGCATGGAGATTAACGCGAAAAATATTTTTAGTTTTTTTTTTTCGTTCTGATGTATTATGACACTTGATTGAGACTTGGTTAAGTCGCTGTCTACCGGATTAAGCCTAGCCACACCCTCAAACAGATGCTTGAAAACAGGAAAAGGGAAAATTCAGCACCCGTGATATATAGGATAGTCTTCTGCCCCTCTATTATGTCTGATTGATCGTCTGAACTGATATGCCGATCCTCAAACAGATTCGTGTAAAAAATGCAAGATATTTCATCAGTGGTGAACAGCTATGATAGTTGTCCTCTTGCAAGCAGAATCAAAACATCAAGACGTGGGTTCTTTGACCCGCTAGCCATGCGTCGTTTTCCTACCATGCCTAGGCCGGCACTGACAACGATCTCACCCAGCAGTGCAGGGCACGCCGTCCGCCCAGCTTTTCTCACAAGTGCTACTAGTAAACAAGTCGAAGCGGGAGTTGAAAAATTAGCAACCTGTGACTGTGATGAGAACAAAGATGGATCGCAGAATTGTCTATGGCCTACAACGGTGCCGTATCATCCAAGCAAGTAATTGCACTGGACAATTTGTGTGTTTTTTCTCAAGGAGGACTAGTCTTATGCTGACATATTCAAGATGCATCCATAGCCGTCGGAGTAGCATTCCAGCAGGTACGTCATTATCATATCTGTATATCTGACTTTCAGCATGCTAGACGGGAGACGGCATTCATACACCAACTGCACAACGACCATGCCTGTATCGTCTGTGCACAACCAGCACACCGTTAAAGTCTAGCGGATGATCACAAACGAAGCAAAGTGATACTACTGAGTTTAATTTGTGCAGGAAACTATGCCGGCCCTTCTCCTGCTCATACTGCTGCTCCTGAGCCGTGGCGGCGAGGTGGCCTGGTCGCAGCTGGACGATGGCCAGTTCGCCTACCAAGGCTTCGCCGGCGCCAACCTTAGCCTGGACGGCCTCGCCGCCGTCATGCCCGGCGGCCTGCTCGCGCTCACCAACTTCACGCAGCAGACAAAAGCCCACGCCTTCCACCCGGCCCCGCTCCGCTTCCTCGGCGGCTCGGCCAACGCCACGGCGGCGCGCTCCTTCTCCACGTGCTTCGTCTTCGCCATCGTGTCGGGCTACGACGGTCTCAGCGACCACGGGCTCGCCTTCGTCGTCGCCCCGACCACCGACTTCACCACCGCCAACTCCGGCCAGTACCTGGGCCTCCTCAACGCCACCAACGGCACGGCCAGCGCCCCCATCTTGGCCGTCGAGCTGGACACCATCCTCAGCCCCGAGTTCCGCGACATCAACAGCAACCACGTCGGCATCGACGTCAACAGCCTCGTGTCGCGGCAGGCCCAGCGGGCTGGCTACTACGATGACGACCGCGGCGGCGCCTTCCGGAACCTGACGCTTAACAGCCGCAACCCCATGCAGGTGTGGGTGGACTACGACGGCCAGTCCAAGCGGCTCGAGGTGACAATAGCCCCCGTGCAGGTGCCCAAGCCCAGGAGGCCTCTGCTCTCCGAGGCCATCGACCTCTCCACGCTCATGGCGGACGCCATGTACGTCGGCTTCTCGGCGTCGTCGGGAGTCATCTCGGGGCATCACTACGTGCTCGGATGGAGCTTCAGCTTGGACGGGCCTGCCCCGCCGCTCGACTTGTCCAAGCTTCCTGCCCTGCCACGCCTGGGACCCAAGCCTCGGTCCAAGGTCCTGGACATCGTGTTGCCGCTGGCCAGCGCGTTGCTCGTCGCCGCGGCGCTGGCTGCGGTCTTCTTCTTTCTGTGGCGCCGCCGCCGGTTCGCCGAGGTGCGTGAAGGCTGGGAAGACGAGTTCGGCCCCCACCGATACGCATACAAGGATCTGCATCGTGCCACGGATGGGTTCAGGGAAAAAAACTTGCTCGGCGTCGGAGGCTTCGGGAGGGTGTACAAAGGCCTGCTATCCGAGTCCAACTTGGAGATCGCCGTGAAAAGGGTGTCGCATGAATCAAGGCAAGGACTGCGCGAGTTCGTTGCCGAGGTGGCGAGCATTGGCCGTCTCCGGCACCGGAATCTCGTGCAGTTACTCGGCTACTGCCGGCGCAAGGACGAGCTTATCTTGGTGTATGACTACATGTCAAACGGCAGCCTTGACAAGTACTTGCACGATCCAAGCATGCCCGCCGTATCTTGGCCCGAAAGGTTCTCGATCATCAAAGGGGTCGCGTCAGGCGTGCTGTATCTCCACGAGGATTGGGAGAAGGTTGTCATCCACAGAGATATCAAGGCAAGCAATGTGCTCTTGGATGAACAAATGAATGGATGCCTCGGCGATTTCGGCCTCGCAAGGTTATACGATCATGGGACCATTGCTCAAACGACCCATGTTGTTGGCACCATGGGATACCTTGCACCAGAGCTTGTGCGCACCGGGAAGGCAACACCCTTAACCGATGTGTTCGCATTCGGTGTGTTTCTCCTGGAGGTTGCATGTGGACGACGACCGATTGAGCGTGGCGAGCGAAACAACCCTGTGGTGATGATTGACTGGGTGCTTGAGCACCACCGCAGTGGATCGTTACTCAAGGCGGTGGATCCACGACTAGCGGGAAAGTTCGACACAGAGGAGGTTACCCTCGTGCTGCAACTAGGTTTGTTGTGCTCGCACCCATTGCCCGATGCAAGGCCTAGCATGCGAAAGGTTACGCAGTACCTAGATCGCGGGCAGTCGGTTCCTGATCTGTCGCCGACATACATGAGCTATAGTATGTTGGTGCTGATGCAGAATGACGGCTTCGATTCGTACGTTATGTCGTACCCTCCATCCGCGACTAGCACTGCTGCGGTGTCTTATGGGTCTACGATGACCGTTCTCACTGAGGGCAGATGAAGTTGTCCACATGTATTCAACTTCTTTTCGATGTTTCATTTAGAAGAAGCTTATCTTTGAGGTCGGGTAATAATTAACATGTTGTTGATATGATTTGATCCTAGCTAGCTCGACCTGGCTCATTTAGTTGAGTCTGACTTGAGCTTAGTCGATTAGAATTTTTTGCTCAACCCATGCATCAGAATCACATCCCTACTGGCTCGTTTTGTGTACCTTATTTTTTAAAATCTTTTGTTTACCTTACTTGAGCTCTTGCTATTTGATTATCTTTTTTGGGTTGATATCAACCCATCTGGCATGGGCTTAAACATGTTTTAAAAAGCCCATCAAATGGACTAATAATTGTCAAAATCACTAATTAAGGAGCACTCTTACCTCCTCAGGTTGCAACAAGTGGTGCTCTGCATGTGCGCCACTTTTTCACAACCTGGGAGTTTTTCTTTTTTCCGTAGATCCTTCTATTCAAAACGTTTTATCTCTTAAAAAAATTGAACCATTTTCACCGTTGGATTCCTTGGGTTGAGATCAAAGCTAGATATCATGTTGATAGGTTTTGACGAACTTATATTAATGAAAAAGTCGGACAAAAAACCGAACCGACGGCATGTTTTTCTTTCTTTCCGAAAGAGGCATAACTATGCCTTTAGCGGAAGGAAATTCGTGCCTCCATGAGACGTATACCCGTGTCTCTCACGAAACGAAAAATAAGAAAACACGCTTTTTTCGTTTTTGAGAGGCACAACCAAGCCTATCACGGAAACAAATTCATGCCTCTCGCGGAAGCAAAATCGTGTGTATCGTGGAAGGGAAACAAAATGTGTTTATTTTTCCGTTTTTGAGAAGCCCGGTTGTGCCTATCGTGGAAGCAAATCCGTGATTCTCGAGGAAGCGGAAGTGAAAAAAGAAAACACATTATTTTTTGTTTCTGAGAGGCATGACCGTGCCTCTCGCGGAAGGAAAAAAGACGTGTTTTTTCTCATTTCCGAGATGCACACCTATGCCTCTCGCGGAAGAAAATCCATGCTACTCGCGGAAGCAAAAAAAAGAGAGAAAACACTTTCTTTTTCCAAAGAGGCATGCTCTCGGAAGCAAGAGATGTGTTTTTCGCGCAAATTTTTTTGGGTCCAAAACCAAAGAAAGACCGGTGAAAAACTGAGAAGCCAAAAAAAATGAAAGACCCATCTAAAAAGCCAAAAACCAATGCGAAAAAATAAAATAAAAATCCGAAGGGAGCTCCCAGAGCGTGGCTAATGACGGCAGCTGAGAGCGCGCCAAGTGGCGTGCTCTAAGGCCACACCAGTGACCCTTGCGGAGGCTCCCGAAGAACCGTTCCTTCGTTAGTTGCTGCCAATAACTATCATTGCTTATTCAAAATATGGTAAAGAAAAATCCCAACTCCTATGTGGCGCGTTAAGCGCCGGATAGAGTGTATTTTGAATCGACGCACACCCACTCCAGTAAACTGATTTCTCTATGTGCCGGCCCATTCACGTTTCTTTTTTCACTGGTTTTTTCATTTTGTTGTCATATTTCGTTTTGTTTTATTTCTCACTTTTATTTTTTTATCAAATTAAAAACTTTTCCCAATTTGTCCTCGCAGCGGGAGCACAAGACAGACTAACATTCTGCAACTGTAATCTGAAGGAAGCAAGTCCATTCAAAGCAGTTAAGGTTAGCCGGCTGCGCAAGCCCAGATCAATCCCATCCATCATGCTTCTCCTCCGTTTGGTCTTGACACAGTTTTTCTTTCAGATACCGACGTATTTACCCGACACTATTGAGGGGCTACAATCGGTAGTAGTACGTGACAGTGATCGCTAGCAAGTGAAGTACAACGTATAGTCTAGAGCATCTCTTGTGGTAGCGAATCTAATAAAAGTGATTTGGTGCTGAAGATGTGGGCAAGATCGTATTTTGTTTTGTTTCTTTAACACACATGCCATCTCAAGTTGAACTTTCAAGAGTAACATTGGAATTCCTCATGTTGACTTTGTGACGAGTACAGAGTATAGGACTGCACCATCATTAAGGTGACTTGCATATGATAGTAAGGTAAAAATAACAGCGACGGGATGATCGGATGGGCCATCAACTGTGGAGTAGTCGAGCAGTTAACACCAAACCGATCTTATTTTTGGTTAGCTAGCTCCCGATCGATTGAGGAGTCAACTGCAGGCACCTGCCCGGAATCCGAGTCTACCACCCCTAACATCGTACAACATCTCCAACGTTCTCATTTGGACATTGCCGATGTTCCCGCCGTAACCATCTGGCCCGGACTCGGCGAAGGCTAGACAACCGTCCAACAGAACCCCGTTGGGGACATCGAGGTCGATCGTGACGCCGCCGCTGAACGTGAGAGCGACCTTGGGCACGGTGACGTTGCTGTATCCTGTGAAGTTGTAGCATGTCTCGCCCGGGTCGCTTGGGACGAGCGGGTAAGCCGCCATGGCCGCCCGGAACGCGGACTGCAGTTTCGCGTGGGGCGTCGTTGGTAGCTGTGTGATGATATTGCCGCAGTCTACCATCATGCCCCCCTTGAGCGCCTTCCGTGGGATGCGGAGTTGCTTCCCGCCGACGCTGATACCGGTGAGCTGCACCACGTAGGGCATGGTGTAATCCATGAAGGGGGTCATGGGCGTGAATGAGAAGGCCGAGGTGTTCCTGGGCGCGCCAAGAGCGAGGAACCCGGTGCCGCTGCTCACCGGCGGGAGGCAGTAGGAGAAAGAGCCCCCGTAGAGTGCGGAGGTCTGAACCGGGAGTGACTCGGGCGCGCGGCCGAGTCCAAGCAGGCCGTCGAACTTGTCGTTGGGGCCGCCCTGCTTGTATCCGCAGCCGAAATGGAAGTCCTTGATGACGACGCCGGGCGCCAGCGTGAGCGCCTCGTTGCTGTACACGCCACTGGTCTTTGACCCTCCTCCGTACTCGACCCGATACCCACACTGGGACTGGGTGCCATTGCCGTTCATGGTGCAGCCATTGTTCAAGTGGTGGTCGGACTGAAGGATTTTGCAGACGTCAGAGCCGCAGGCGATGGGAGCGTAGGTGGAGGACTTGCGCGGGTCGAACAAGGGATCCTTCTGAGGGTAGCAGTCGGTGGAGTTGCATGGCGCGCACTGCACCCACGACAGATCGCTGCCGGTGTCCAGGAGGACGACCTGCTCCACAGCCGGCGTGCCCAGGCCCAACGTGACCACGTACTCCTGCGAGTCGACGGAGGTGCCCAGGTACGCCGGGATGCTCACCTTGCCCTCGTCCTGCTCCTTCATCGTGGTGCCCCTCAGCGCTTTGCTCATGATGTAGTCTGCGCGGACGCGGCTTCTGTGAAGCACCTCAGCGAAAGATGGTTTGTCCGTGGACTGCGTCTGCGCACAGGGTCCGTGCCTGTGCACCAGCGGCGCAGCGGCGCGGTTTGGCTGAGGCGTCACTGAAACTTCCGAGGGTCATACTGTTCCTAACATCCAAATCAAAAATTATGCCATGCTCAATTCATGTACCGCTGTATGTACCTGTCGATGTGGAGCAGACATCTTCTGTCTGAAATGACCTTGTTGACACCACAACGAAGTTTTGCATATCGTCGCGTGCAGCAGAAATAGAAAGGTAGCTGCCAATTATGACCAGGAGGATGCACAAGAACACGGGAGAAGCCATTGGAAGTTAGTTTACACCAGGGTTTAACCCAGTCTAGGACGCCCTAATTTATAGAGCAACCACACATAGGAATCTATGTGGGACGACTGAACAATCATAGGAATCTATGTGAGCCGTGGATATGTTTACATCACACTCGTCTTAGCAGTAATAAGTAGACAAAACAAGGATGCTTTCTGTCCTCGAGTTAACCCGCACTCCTTTGTCATGTACGTTCACTGCCCACTTCCTGCCTTGTAACTAGAGTGCAAATATATTCTTATCTTATGAGTAAAATCACATCCCAGTCTCTCGAATTACCAAATTACTGAATAATGAATACCATGAAAGAAAAGTGTTGATTTAAATCCTAGATATTTAATCGTGGTCTGACTATCCAGCTTCTAATCCCTTAGCTACCGAAAAAGGCTTTCGCCCCGCTTTATAGATAAAGCAAACCGCCACAAGACATACAGCCACAACAGGTTCACACACACGCACCCAAGTACCACAACAAAGTCATAAGGTTCTGCTGAGGGCACAGCTCAACAAGCCCAAAGAAAGAGAAAAAACAAAGCGAGACCAACGCAGGGGAACTAGTCAGGCTCCGGCGGCGGCGCTGGCGGCGGGGGCGATAGGCGGACAGCCCTCGAGCGAAGATCGGCGATGAAGGCAGAGATGGCGTCGCGCTCCAGGGGACGGCTAAGCGGCCGCCAAAGCTGCAGGAAACCCGAGAATTTGTAGAGAGCATCAGTAGCACGACGAAGGGGAGTACGCTCGATCACAAGCTTATTTCGAACAGTCCAAAGAGTCCAGGCGAGGACCCCAACCTCCAGCAACCTAATGTGGCGAGAGGACGAGGGGGACGCTTGGAGTTCAGCAAATAAGTCGGGGAAGTTGGAGTGGGTCCAACTCCACCCGAGAATCTCGCGAAAACAGCTCCAGAGGAACCGGGCGGAGGCGCAAGCGAAGAAGATGTGGTTGGAATCCTCGGGGACAGCACAGAGGGGGCAGATACCAGTGCCCGGGCCATTACGCTTGCGGACCTCCACACCGGATGGGATCCTCCACGGATCCACTGCCACATGAAGATGCGGATCTTCAGAGGGAGACGGATGGACCACACCATCGAGAGGGGAGGGGAGCGGAGGAGGGGGCAATGGCCAAGTAAAGCGATTTGGTAGAGAACTGGCCCGACGGCTCCAAGTGCCAACGCACACGGTCTTGGGCTCCATCCACCAACGGCTCATGCAGAGCGACGCAATCAAGCAGCTCACGCCAGGCGGCGGATTCCGCAGGCCCAAATGGCCGACGGAAAGCGAGGCGCCCTAAGTCAATAAGGGCCCTATCAACAGATATCATGGGGTCGACAGAGATAGAGAAGAGGATGGGGAAGCGAGCCGCAAAGGGGGAGTCGCCGGCCCAGCGGTCAAACCAGAAGAGCGTCGAGAGGCCGGACCCTACCGAGATAGAGGTACCAATGCGGAGCACAGGGAGGAGCTGGACGAGGGACTGCCAGAACTGAGAACCTCCCGACTTCTGGCAGAAGGCAAGGAGTTGGCCGCGCAGGTATTTATTCCGGATAATGTCCAGCCAGAGGCCACCATGACCCTGCGTGATGCGCCACAGCCACCGGGATAGGAGGGCAATATTCATCCGCTTAGAGCGAATGATTCCCAATCCACCCTGCTCCCTGGGCTTGCAGATGTCAGGCCAGCTGACCATGTGATACTTCTGCTTGCTGTGCTCGCCAGCCCAATAGAAGCGGGACTGGATTTTGGCGATCTCCTTACGGAGAGATTCGTGGAGGCTGTAGAAACTCATAAGAAATAAGAGGAGGCTGGAGAGGGAGGAGTTGATAAGAATAGTCCGGGCCGCCTTAGAAAGCCACCTCCCCTGCCAGGGCTCGCACCTAGTCTGGAGCTTGGTCACGGAGGGGCGAAGATCGGCGGCCAAGAGGCGCGAGTCACTGATGGGCGTCCCAAGGTAGGTAGTGGGGAACGAGCCCAGGCGGCAATTGAGTCTATTGGCAATGGCCACCGACTCATTGGGAGAGTATCCCATCACCATAGAACATTAACAATTAAATAGCAAAAAAATGAAAAAACAGAAGAAAAAGAAAGTAGTAGTCCCTCACCGGAGCAATGTCACGGTTGGCAAGGGGGCACTGGAGGCGGGCGCCGGGCGGCGGGGCGGCGCCGGGCGGCGGGGCGGCGGGTGGCGGGCGACGGGAGTCGGCGGGTGGGTGGGGCGGAGGGGGGTGGGGGGGCGGGCGGCGGGCGGCGCGGCGGCGGGCGGCGGGGCGGCGGGTGGGTGGAGGGGTGGGGGCGACGGGCGCGGGTGGGGGTGGGAGCGGAGGGTGGTGGCGCGACGGGCCAAGGGTGCAGGGGCGGGGGCGGCGCCGGGCGGCGGGGGCGGCGGTGGATCTAGCTAGGGCGGGGCATCGGGGAGGAGAGAGGATGAGAAGGGAGAGTAACGGGCGGGGGGGTGGTGGCGTCCGTTAGTTACTCGACTCTTTGCCATCCGCCTCTCTTTGCCGTTCGCCGTTATCTCTCTTTGCCGTCTGCTGGCGACGCAAAGAGGTGGGGGTGTTAAGTTTTTTTAAACGGGCGGGTGGGTGGGGCCACCTCCCTCTTTGCCGTCAGCTGGCTGACGGCAACGAAATGGCGCATGGCAAAGAGCTTCTTTGCCGTCTGCCGTTTCTTCGCCGTCGACTTTTCGGTAGCTGATGGCAAAGAGCTTCTTTGCCGTCCGCTAGCGGACGGCAAAGATCTGGTAGATGGCAAAGTAGCTGATTTCATTAGTGTAATGAACCTCCTATAGAAACCGGTATGACTAAGGAAACTTCTTATACCTTTTATGTCCTTGGGACATGGCATCTTTTCCATAGCATCAACTTTAGCTTTATCAACTTCAATACCTCTCTCAGAGATCTTGTGCCCCAAGACAATGCCTTCATTAACCATAAAGTGATACTTTTCCCAATTCAAGACAAGACTAGTGTCTTCGCATCTCTGCAAAACTCGATCAAGGTTGCTCAAGCAATCATCAAAGGAGGATCCATAAACGGAGAAATCATCCATGAATACCTCACAAATCTTTTAACAAAAGTCAGAGAATATAGCCATCATACATCTTTGAAAGGTTGCAGGTGCATTACATAAACCAAAATGCATACGTCTATAAGCAAAAGTACCGAAAGGGCAAGTAAAGGTAGTTTTAGATTGATCCTTAGCTGACACAGGTATTTTAGAGAAACCAGAATAACCATCTAGAAAACAGAAATGAGTGTGTTTGGATAGTCTTTCTAGCATTTGATCAATAAAAGGTAAAGGGTAATGATCTTTCTTAGTACCTTTGTTTAATTTACGGAAATCAATTACCATCCTATAACCTGTAATAATTCTTTGCGGGATCAATTCATCTTTATCATTAGGAACAACGGTAATACCTCCCTTTTTAGGAACACAGTGGACAGGGCTTACCCATTCACTATCAGCAACGGGATAAATTATACCTGTCTCAAGGAGCTTTAGTATCTCCTTTCTTACCACTTCTTTCATCTTGGTATTTAGTCGTCGTTGAGGATCTCTAACTGGTTTAGCATCGGCTTCCACATTAATTTTGTGTTGGCATAACGTTGGACTAATGCCCTTAAGATCATCCAGAGTATATCCAATAGCAGCGCGGTGCTTCTTCAGAGTTTTCAATAATCTTTCTTCTTCTTGCTCTGAAAGGATAGCACTAATAGTAACTAGATATATTTTCTTTTCATCAAGATAAGCATACTTAAGATTATCAGGTAATGGTTTGAGTTCAAACACGGGATCACCCTTGGGTGGAGGGGGATCCCCAAGAATTTCAACGGGAAGGTTGTGTTTCAGCATAGGTTCCTGTTTAAGGAACACTTCATCTATTTCCCTTCTTTCCTTCATAAACATATCGTTTTCATGGTCAAGCAAATATTGTTCTAATGGATCAGTAGGAGGTACGTCAGTGGAAGCAAGACCAATAATCTCATCCTTACTAGGTGATTCTCTATCACGAGGTTGTATACGAAACTTAGCAAAATTAAACTCATGAGATATACCGTCTAAGCCAATTGTAACAGTATCCTTTTCACAATCAATCCTAGCATTAACTGTATTTAAGAAGGACCTACCAAAAATAATGGGACAAAAGTCATCTTGTGGGGAACCAAGAACAAGAAAATCAACAGGGTATTTAACCTTCCCACACAAGACTTCAACATCTCTAACTATCCCAACTGGTTTAATGGTATCCCTATTAGCAAGCTTAATAGTAACATCAATGTCTTCCAATTCAACGGGTGCAATGTCGTGCATAATTTCTTTATATAAGTCATAGGGTATCCCACTAGCACTAGCACCCATATCGCATAAACCATGATAACAATGATCTCCTATCTTAACGGAAATAACAGGAGTGCCTACCATAGGTCTATGTATCCTAGTATCTGTTCTAGCAATATTAGCAGTCTCACCACAGAAATAAATAACATGCCCATCTAAATCATCATCCAAGAGATCTTTAACCATAGCAATACTAGGTTCAACTTTGATTTGCTCAGGAGGTGTATAAGTCCTAGTATTACTCTTACGAACAGCAGTCGAAGTTTTAGCATGATCCTTTATCCTAACAGGAAAAGGAGGTTTCTCAACATAAGTAGTAGGAACAATAGGATCACTATAGGTGACAGTCTTTTCTTCAACTGTAATAGGTGCAACTACTTTTACTTAAATGGGGGGATTATATTTAAACCACTTCTCTTTAGGGAGATCAACGTGAGTAGCAAAAGATTCACAGAAAGAAGCTACTATCTCAGAGTCAAGTCCATATTTAGCGCTAAATCCACGAAAAGCATCGGTATCCATAAAAGATTTAACACAATCAAACTTAGGTGTCATACCTGACTCCTTACCATCGTCAGAACCCCAATCTTCAGAGTTGCGTTTAATTCTTTCCAATAAGTCCCATTTGAAATCAATAGTCTTCAGCATATAAGAACCAGCACATGAAGTATCGAGCAGGTTGTGATCATTGAGAGAAAGCCGAGCATAATTTTTCTGAATAATCATTTCTCTGGAGAGCTCATGATTGGGGCATGAATATAACATTGACTTAAGCCTCCCCCAAGCTTGAGCGATGCTTTCTCCTTAGCGAGGCCAGAAATTATATATGTAATTACGATCAAGATGAACAAGATGCATAGGGTAGAATTTCTGGTGAAATTTCAACTTCAATCGTTTATAATTCCAAGATCTCGTATCATCACATAGCCTATACCATGTCAATGCATCTCCCTTCAAAGATAAAGGGAAGACCTTCCTTTTGACAACATCATTGGGAATATCTGCAAGCTTAAATAATCCACAGACTTCATCCACAAAGATAAGGTGTAAATCGGGATGCAATGTTCCATCTCCTACAAAGGGATTAGCTACCAGTTTCTCTATCATACCCGAAGGAATCTAAAAGTAAATATTTTCAAAAAGTTCAGTAGGTTGAGGAGCAAATCTTTGCTCTTCTGGTTGGGGTGAAGATACCCCGAACAAGCCCCTCAAAGGATTAGTTTCCATAGTGATAAGTAACAGAAAATTTCAGCACACTATATAAATGTTTCCTTACCAAGGTCCACTCACCAAAGGTGCTACACTCCCCGGAAACGGCGCCAGAAAAGGGTCTTGATGACCCACAAGTGTAGGGGATCTATCTAGTCCTTTCAATAAGTAAGAGTGTCGAACCCAACGAGGAGCACAAGGAAATGATAAGCTGTTTTCAGTAAGGTTTTCTCTGCAAGCACTGAAATTGTAGGTAATAGATAGTTTTGTGATAAGATAAATTGTAACGAGTAACAAGCAATGAAAGTAAATAAAGTGCAGCAAGGTGGCCCAATCCTTTTGTAGCAAAGGATGAGCCTGGACAATTTCTTATAATGAGAAAGGAGATCCCGAGGACACATGGGAATTATCATCAAGCTAGTTTTTATCGCGTTCATATAATTCGCGTTCGGTACTTTGATAATTTGATATGTGGGTGGACTGGTGCTTGGGTACTGCCCTTACTTGGACAAGCATCCCACTTATGATTAACCTCTATTGCAAGCGTCCACAACTACAAAAGAAGTATTAAGGTAAACCTAACCACGGCATTAAACATATAATCAGCCCCTAACGAAGAAACGCATAAACTACGGTTTAAGCTTCTGTCACTCTAGCAACCCATCATCTACTTATTACTTCCCAATGCCTTCCTCTAGGCCCAAATAATGGTGAAGTGCCATGTAGTTGACGTTCACATAACACCACTAGAGGAAAAAGACAACATACATCTCATCAAAATATCGAACGAATACCAAATTCACATGACTACTAATACCAAGACTTCACCCATGTCCTCAGGAACAAACGTAACTACTCACAAAGCATATTCATGTTCATAATAAGAGGAGTAATAATATGCATTAAGGATCTGGTATGATCTTCCACCAAGTAAACCAATTAGCATCAACTACAAGGAGTAATCAACACTACTAGCAACCCACAGGTACCAATTTGTGGTTTGGATACAAGATTGGATACAAGAGATGAACTAGGGTTTTGAGAGGAGATGGTGCTGGTGAAGATGTTGTTGGAGATTGACTCTCTGCCGATGAGAGGATTGTTGGTGATGATGATGGTGATGATTTCCCCCTCCCGGAGGGAAGTGTCCCCGGCAGAACAGCTCTACGGGAGCTCTAGATTGGTTCCGCCAAGGTTCCGCCTCGTGGCGGCGGAGTTTCGTCCCGTAAGCTTGCCCACGATTTTTTCCAGAGTAAAATCCCTCATATAGCAGAATATGGACACCGGGGGCCACCAGCGGGCCCAGGAGACAGGGGGGCGTGCCCACGCGCCCCCCATCCTCCTGGCCAGGGTGTGGGCCCCCTGATGTATTTCTTCCGCTCAATAATTCTTATTAATTCCAAAAATAGGTTTCGTGGAGTTTCAAGATTTTTGGAGCAGTGCAGAATAGGTTTCCAATGATTGCTGCTTTTCCAGCCAGAAATCCAGCTGCCGGCATTCCCCCTCTTCATGGTAGACCTTGTAAAATAAGAGAGAATAGCCATAAGTATTGAGATATAATATGTAATAATAGCCCATAATGCAATAAATATTGATAAAAAAGCATGATGCAAAATGTACGTATCATGGAGTATCAGTTCTAGATGCAGTGGGATAATGGTCTACATATCACGGACGTAACGCCTACCAACCCTAGGCGCCACGTGAATCAGATCACATCTCTGCCTCCACGCCCACCGTCATTCCATTATTATTCCTGCTGCTGCCGGTAATCCCATCCAGTCCGCCGCGTACATGGTCGACGGGAGAGCAGGCCTCCGAAACTCCACCTCTCCGGATCATGTAAGGGAAAGGGGTAGCGTCTCCTACGCGACTTCTCGCCACCATTCGTCCATGTCTGCTACACCATCTACGTTGGCGTCGTCTTCATCTTCATCATGTCCACTGACGCCAAGAAACTCGAAGCCAAAAAGAAGGCCGCCTAGGATGCCGTTGCTGCCACTGCCTCCACAACGGCGTTGCATGGCCTATTGGAGGGTATAACTCATCCACTAAATGGATGTTAAGACGGCTTTCCTAAATGGAGAGTTAGATGAGGAAATCTACATGCAACAACCAGATGGCTTTGTGATAGATGGTCAGGAAAGAAAGGCGTGTAGGTGCTGAAATCTTTGTATCGCTTGAGATAAGCACCTAAGCAATGGCATGAGATGTTTAATACAACTCTGACATCTATTTGTTTCGTTGTTAATGAAGCTGACAACTGCGTACACTATCGCCATGGTGGGGGCGAAGGAGTTATACTATGCTTGTATGTTGATGACATACTGATATTTGGAACCAACCTCAAAGTCATTTAGGAGGTCAAGTCGTTTTTATCTCAGAACTTTGTGACGAACGACCTTGGGATGGCTGATGTTATCTTGAACATCAAGCTATTGAAGGATGATGAGGGTGGTATCACGTTTGTGCAATCCAATTATGTTGAGAAGGTTTCGAGTCGTTTTGGATATTTGGACCGCATACCATCTCAAACACCATATGATCCTAGTGTGCTGATTTGAAAGTTCGAAGGCACAACTAATGATAAATTGAGAAACTCTCAAATTATTGGTTCACTCATGTATCTAGCAAGCACAATGAGGCCTGACATCTTGTTTGCTGTGCTGAGCCGCTTTGTTTCCAAATCGGGTCATGAACATTGGCATGCTATTGAAAGAGTTATGCGCCATATGAAAGGTACCATGAACTATGGATTTCACTATACCGGATACCTGTCGGTACTTGAAGGGTATAGTGATGCGAATTGGATCTCTGATGCTGATGAGATGAAGGCCAGGACTGGGTATATTTTTACTCTTGGAGATGGTGTTGTTTCCTGGAAGTATTGCAAGCAAACGATCTTAACAAGATCGACAACGGAAGTAGAATTAACAACATTGGACACATCTGGTGTCGAAGCAGAATGGCTTCGAGATCTTTTGATGGACTTGCCAATTATTGAGAAGCCGGTTCCACCTATCCTTATGAACTGTGACAATCAGACTGTTATTGTCAAGGTGAAGAGTTCAAAGGACAACATGAAGACCAACAAACACATAAGAATGAGATTAAAAGCTGTCAGAAAATTAAGAAACTTCGGAGTGATAGCATTTGATTATATCCAGACATCTAAGAATCTTGAAGACCCCTTTACTAAAGGGTTATCGCACATTGTGATAGAAAATGCATCAAGGGAGATGAGTATGAGACCCACATGAGTTGCCATGGTGGTAACTCAACCTATGTGATCGGAGATCCCATGATGTAGGACCTGGGAAAACAAGCTAGTGAGGAACTGATGAGAGTAACTTTAGTAACCCACTCCGTTCGAGATGCAATACTCTAAAAAACTGTATGGTAGGTTGATTACTGTCTTAATGTGTTCCAAAGCTTATACAAGCAAGATGCTATCCTACAGAGCGATTTTTGGAGGAACACACATGTATGAGCCCAACTGCTAGTTAGAGTCTATGAGATTGGGGTGATCTCTAGCAAGCTCATGAATAGGCCAGGAGTATGACTAATATGCTCCACCAGAGGGGCGAGTCTTTGGGAACCTAGTACTAGTAAGACATGTGGTGAAACTTCTTTACACCAAACTAACAATTCAAGGCATAGTCCATTGTTCAATTGTGAAGGAGTGTAGCTACTTGCTTTAGGTGAAGTTCAATCTTAACTAAAATACTGATATATCAAAACAGTGTTTGTAACAAAGGACAATCTGGGCCCTTGAGATCTAGTGGGAGATTGTTGAAATACTAGGGTGGGCCTAGGGCCCATCTAACAATTTCCAAAAAATCTTTAAGGGCCCATGTAGGTTAATGGCAATGGATATGGTGGGAATTTTAGTCCCATACCGCTAGTTGGAGAGGAGTTGGACCTTCTTATAAGGGATTTTCTTCCACATGCTATTGGAGCTTGAGAAAAGAAGTGTTTCCTGCACGCTCCTCCTCTGCTGCTCCCCTCGTCACGCCGCGAGTTGCGAGAGTGAGCCGAGCCGAGCTCACACCTATGCACTTATTTTTATCGGTCAGGAACAGAGCGCCTTTGACATGTGGACCATGATCTGAGACGTCAGATGGTCGGCTGCCACCGACTCGGATGTGGGTCCAGCCCACGTCCCTCCACGCGGTTGCGCCTATATATGTGTGAGGCTTCTGCCAACCCTAGCCATCCTGCGCATCAGATCGCATCTCTGCCTCCACGCCCATTATTGTTCCTTTGCTACTGCTGCTGCTGGTTATTCCATCCTGACAGCAGCGTACACGGTCGACGGGAGAGCAGGCCTGTGAAACCCCGCCTCTCTGGATCCTGTACGGGACATGAGTAATTACGCTTTTGGGGAGTTTCCCCTATGCGACTACTCACCGCCGTCTGTCCACATCCGCTGCATCGTCTATGTGTGTGTCGTCTTCATTGTCATCATGTCCACCGACGCCCGAGAAAGCCGCCGCCGCGAAACTCGGAGCCGACAAGAAGGATGCCAAGGACGCCGCTATTGTCATTGCCGCCGCCGCGGCCTCTCGTTTGTCCCACTCCTGTTTATTTCTATATTAGCCATACTAGGATTATGTGTAGATGTGTCTACTGTTTGCGTAGTACGTGCTTATATATCTAGATCATAATTAGTATGTCGTTAATTCTATCAACCATGGTCATGATTATTTCCTGGATTAAGTTGATCAAAATAATTGCCTATTTACTCAGCAGTAGGAACTTGCACGTGCCACGTGGCGATCCTGACCTGCTGATGACATTGGTGGAAGACGACAATGAGGCCAATACGCTAATGGATATCTCGCCTTAGGACGAGAACGGAGTGTTATTGTGTGCAACGCCAGCAAAACGCGGTACGACACCCGAGCGTGTTAGTACTTCGTTCAGTTACTATCGTCTTGGTCTCTGCTAATCGATCCCAATAGTGTTTTTTTGTTCAACAAGACAGCGGATGATATGTTTCAGACATTAATTTTCTTGTGCTTTGCAAATAGATCGAACTAACATGTGTTGGACTGCATGTATGCTGAACACATAAACCCTATGGTATATTACAGCGTGTAAATGACAACAAAACATTAGAATTCACACCCAACTCACCATTGGAGTACTAATATGGAAGTCATTTTACAGCACATCAACATATTTTTAGCTTTGGCATTCATCCGCATTTATTTTGTAAGGCATTATATATTTGCACCCAACCCACCAACAAGATAAAAGGTGGCTTATCGTGGACCAGAGTGAGTCGATCGCGGGAGATGAATCCATGAAAGGAAGAGAGGCCAGAACGTATCACCATGTTTCAATCATTATTTCGACAAGGCTAACATGTTACCAAGTTGTGAGACTGAGAGACATCGGGAAATAAAGAATCACATGACTTAAAAACAAAACTGATCAACTTTAGACATGCTGTGCATGCTATAAAACATGAATGACCAGCAAAGTCGTTGAATCTGTCTTTGTCATATCTGACCAACGAGGGGCAAGATGGCCACATGCCGGGAGTGCCTCGTGAGTCAGCAAATGATCATTTGTCCATGGTTGGTCCAACCTCTGCACCAAGAAGCTGATCTTCTGAAGGCGTTCAAGTAGAACAGCTTGAGCACAACTGACACCAACATCGTGTTGGTCACCCGGCGCTTTGAGCAGCATGACACCCCTTCCCTGCTGCTGGACTACAAGCTTGCCAAATCAGCTCCTCCCGCCTAGAGTCTATCTTGTACAGCCCGTGTCGCATTGGGCTCACGTCCCTAACTTCCCAAGGAAATCTTGAGGGATACCCCACCAATGTGTCTTCAGCTGGGTGCTTGCGCATCATTGATGCTTTGCGCGCGGAACGTTTTCATCTTTTCCCTTTCCACGCATGTTGCTCGCACCATCTAGTGTACTCTTCATATGACCTTTCAAGCTACTCATTCAACTAGAGTAAATAGAAAAGTATACCACAATTACGTCCAGGGTTACAAAACAACACCACTTTAGAACTTTTCACTATTGCGACTAATTTTCGCAGCAAACATTAATTATGTGGTTGGTTCAAACTGAATATACGTCTAGGAAAGATGTGGTCCACCTGTAAGAATTCACTTGGCACCAAATATTACACCATTACACTCCACCATTAATCGCCTCGCAAAGCTGTGCTGGCACGCCTTGCATGTGCCGAAGAAGGAGGTTGCCAGGGAGGACTTGGAATGCTTGGGGTACGGTTGAGGTGCATGAGAAGCGAGAGGAAGCTGTAGGCCAGCTCGGATTGCTCGTGCGTTAGCTGCCACGGCATCAATAGACGGAACTCGGCACCATGGCGTGGTAAGGATGAGGACACGCGGGGAAGAATGGAGCGCCAATGCATGCAGGAGATCTATGCAAAGCCGTGGCAGTCAACTAAGAGAACCGGATCTTGCCATAGAGGGAGCTCGCACGGAGGAGGCCTGATGGCGAACCCGGAGAAGACGACGGTCAAGGCGATGGTTACATACACCTCAGACCGGTTCCTTTAGTGGGAAGGTTCCCTTGGGTGAGGCAGAGTGCCAGAGATGGTGGGTGGTCTTGGGGAAAGCGTTTCCTGTGAGCAGGAAGGATGACGCCAACAACGCACTCTGGGCGCACTTGTGGCTTGTGATGTGCTAGTATAGGAGTTGCTAGCTGAGTTAATTAATCCACCAGAGACATGCACATACAACAAATGGAAGGGCTAGTCTGAACAATCAACTCGATTGATTTGCCAATGGCCACCATGTGCGGCTGCGAGGGGTGTGTGTGCCGGAGCCTTTCCGACGCTACTGGACGTTGGAGTATTCACGCTAGATGAAGGCATCGCATGACGGCCTCTCAGCTTGTCCGTCACTAGTCATTGGAGTAACAACATTTTGGTTTTCGGTTTGCATTTTTTACTCCTCCCGACCGATTTCAAAACTTTTTTCAAAATCTCAGTCGAAATTGGAAAGCCAAAATTTGAATTTCTGAACAAATAATGCTCAAAATTTGGCAAAAAATAGGACAAAATTTCACCGAATTTTGAAATCAAGCAGAACCAACAGAGCACCACGCCGCAACATTCAAGAACAAACGGAAAAGAAATGTATTCTATCTCTGTTAGAATTAAATGACACTAATGGATCGCACTTCGTGGGTGGCAAAGGGCTCAAACAAGGAGACCCTCTTACCCCCTTGTTGTTTAACCTTGTGGCTGATATTTTTACTAATTTTATCAAGAGTTCTCTGAAGTAACTTGATCTATGGTCTCCTTCCACATGTGATCCCTGTGGGTGTGGTGACTCTGCAGTATGCAGATAACTCTTTACTATTCTTGGAGAAGTCTGTTGATCAGGCCAAGAACCTGAAATGGATTTTTTCATGTTCTGAAAACTATCTGCTCTTAAGATAAATTTTCATAAAACTGACTTCCGTACTATCCATGCGGTTGGAGATACAGCTGAGTGCTTTGCAAAAAAATAAAAAATTCTCATGTAAGATGGGCTCTATCCTTTTTAAGTATTTAGGGGTTCCCCTGCATTATAAAAAGTTGAGAAGAGAGGACTTGCAACCTGTCATTGATAGAATTATTAAAAAATATTTCCAGTTGGCTTGGGAGGAATTTATCATATAGGGGCAAACTGCTTCTAATTACAACTTGCATTGCTAGCACCCCTACATATTTGTTGTCTATGATGAAGTTTCGTAAGGGAGCCATTGATGCTAACATCTCCCAAATGTCCCACTTCTTTCAGGGGAATGTGGGTAATGAGCATAAGTATTACCTGGCTAAGTAGTGACTCCTTTCTGTGTGCAAAGAGTTTGGTGGTATGGGTGTTCCCAACCTTTGACATTTTAGTATGGCTACATTGGCAGCTTGGACCAAAAGGTTTCATGACGGTAGGAATAGTGAGTGGAAAGATATCATGTGTTATAAGTATGGTACTAACAAACCTAACATCCTTTGCAGCAAACCAGGTGTGGACCCACCTTTTTGGAGAGTAATTGGTGGGCTTTTGAGGCTGCAAACAACTTCTATAGATGGGAATTCAGAAATGGTGTGAATATTGCCTTCTGGCATGATCACTGGGTTGGGGACGTATCTCTTAAAACAATGTTTTGGGAATTGTTTAACATTTGTCAGCAAAAAGGTAGCACTATTGGTCAAGTTTGGGATGGCAATAATCTGAAACTTTCATTTAGAAGATATGTGGATTAAACACTTTATAAAAAATGGTTGGAACTACTATCTTTAGTTCAGAATACAACTCTTTCTGCTAGTAAAGACAAACTCATTTGGGCGCTTGAAAAATCAGGTGTTTACACTATTAGATCTTTTTACAAACTAATTAACTTTGGATGGGTTCATGATGTATTTCAAGATTGTATTTGGAAAATTAATGTCCCTCCGAACATACATGCTTTCTTGTGGATTATTATTCATAACAAGAGTTTGCCTAGATAGTATCTAGTAAAGCATCAGGTAGTTCCTAACACTTATTGTGTTTTCTATTCAGAAACTGACACTATCAAACATTTGTTCTTTGATTGCATTCTTGCTGAACAAATTTGGGAAATTGTGGTTGATATATTACATACTCCAGAACCTTGATCCTTTAAGTCTGTTATCCTTTTGGAAACATAAGAAGAAACATGATGTTAATTTGGTGACTCTGCCACCTTGTGCGACTAATGCCGATTGCGCAATGATTTTGTCTTTTAGGGGCGAAAATGGCGAAGTATGAAGTGCGTTGTGGGTTTGGTGGGCTCGCTGGTGCATTAGTGGGAAATCCTCTGTTCAGGTGCTAAAGCTTCATTGCTCCTAGAATGCCTATGACTACTTGGTCATCGGTGAGGAGAATTACATAGGATTGCCTAGCATGGTCCCCCATCTCCCCTGGGCTGTAGCAAAGGGTTTCACCTTCCTATGTGATGGATGTAATCTTCCTATATTAGCTTGATACTTGGTTGTTTTGCCTTGGCTTTAATAAATGGTTGAGGCGAGGGAAAACGCCTCCGATTTCAAAAGACCGGAAATAAAATGGTTTGTTAATTGCATCAACCATCATGCTAAAAGGGCCTCAGAAATATCTCTCACAAATAAGACACACAGTTACCTATCTTCTTAGGAGCCATGGGCATATATACTATTGCTAAATAAAAGTTAGTTTCAATTTGGATTAGTTTTACTTTTTGTACATGTGGTTGAGTTACCTTGATCTCCAAGACTTATCTATATCAAGAGATATTCAGTAAACATAAACATGTGACATGTTTACCAAAAATAATTCAGGAATCCCTTTCAATCATAACTTACATAGGTAAAATTCTTCTAGATTAACTGGTATAAACATTTTTGGGCAGTAGGCTCCCAAATTAACTTCTATAAAAACCTGTTTTTATGATTTGTTACACTTCATACTCTTCTGTTAAAAAGTATGATACCAATAGGCTATTGTGCAGTTGGAAATGCCCGTGCCACATGAGGGCCAGGATATTCTTCTTCTTCTTGGCGTGGCTAGTGGCCATGACATCGTTTGCATACCACATGCTGCCGCAGACGAAGGAGGTGCTCATCAAACATATGTAGAAGGTGTGTCGGGAGCACTGGTTCCAAAGGAGGTTCATATTTGGTTCAGCCTCTGAGGCGGAAGAGTAAACATCGCGCAAACCACAATGTGTGTCCAATGGTCTATTGACCTGATATGATGAATTGTTGGGACATTAATACGCATATACAATCATCATAGTTAAGGTTTTCAGGCTGCCTCACATGCATGCCCCACATCCTTACAACATGGCAGCTTCGCAGGTCGCTCGGCCCACCAAATAGAAGATGCCCAAACCAAAGGTCCTTGGCCAGAGTGGGTGTGAGGAGAGGGTCCACACCAACAACTACTTACCCTTTCCCATGAAGAGGAGCTCATCCAGTGGATAACAAACCCAGTGGTGGCTGCTCTCTGTTCTTCTCCTATCTCCATTCCTCAATTCCTTAATTCATGTATCTAGTGATTGTAGCTATTGTCACTCAAATACTTGCAATAATAATAGATCGCCAAAGATATATTGTTAGTTTGCTAACATAAGTACAAACACCAGAGTACAAATTCAGTCTCTAGGTTGCTACGCGTCTGGTGTGTGCTAGGTTAATCATTTGTCTATCGACTGTGTTTCTCTGTATGTCTCTGATTCAAATTTTCAATACATCCCATTACCGATAGACCGTGTTGTATGATCGCTTGTGCCCTTTACCTTACTCTTCGTGTTGCTCTCCTCCCATACTTTGCTATTATCCCCTAGCAAACAAATGTGATCATACTACATTGGGAATAAGCTAGTTATATATAGGAGGCCAATGAGTGATCAATATTGTGTGGGGGTCCGGACATCATCATGGCTTTGCCAAACATCACGTGCCAATTGTTGGGATTGTTTAATTCAACGGCAGATAGTCATGGTAGATATAAATACGAGCAACCCTAAGAAGAATGTTGTTAGCAAACCATCACAAAGAAGCCATTTCAAAAGTCAAATTATTCTATAAGAATGGATTAAAATTTCCTGTAGCATGTCTATGATCCCTGTGAGGCCATATATTGCTCAATAAGAGATAGTTTCAGTCTGTATTATTTATCTTTTGTGTACATGTAGTTTAGTCCCTCGATATTGATAAGTCTTGGGGAGATTTACTAAACTTATTACACATGCGAGGTGGTTACCACAACATTTCAACAGTCCCTTTCAATCAGAACTTACATAAGTATAATGGTTCCCAAATAACTACTACCCCTCCGTCACATAATATTAGACGTTTTCGCAAGGGAAGTATTTATTTTTTATAATAGGTTCCCAAATTAACTAATATAAAACATTTTAACGATAGGTTCCCAAATTACATATTGGTGGCAAATTGATACACAAATACAAATCATCGTACTTAAATATAGAACTACACATTCATACCGTCGAACATGACACAAGTATGAATCATCGTAATATACTGTAGCATACATTTTAAGAGCCGTCTGACAGGCCATGTCAATTGCCCTATTAAAGAGCTCTGTATGTCGTAGTTTAGAAATGGTGCAGTGAAGGCGAAACATGGAGTAAATGAGAGATACAGTTCATGGCTGAGAACCATTCAACATAAAGTAAAAACCTCATTACATTAGTTCTTCTTACTTCTACATGGTCGAATAAATGCACGGTGTAATGCTGAAGTCCTGCTAAGATCAAGCTAGCAACGGTTCTTATAGAGTTCAAAGTGTTACTTAGTGTGCAGCTTGATTAATTGAACAGATGATGACGGACACTGGTTAAAATAAGCCACATCATGATATCACCAATAATAGAGACAAATCAGCTGGAGTACTTTGTGGGCAAAATGAAAGAACGCGTAGACATTGCGATCTGAACTGACGCCCTACCAGCTATGCGATCCCCTGGCCCAAAACAAGCAGGAACCGCAACAAGAATAAGCAGGATGATGTTTACAGAGAGTTCCTGCCTACTTGGCTTGGCTAGTGAGACGCAGAGAACACGCCTAAAATTGGACTGGAGCCAAGCAGCCAAGCCAAATCGGGACATCGTTGCAGCACACGGCGTGCAGCCTTCGTCTCCAAAGCTTACAATCGTCTATGCATAGTTTCCAAAGATTATGCCGTTTTGGGGCTTCCAAAGCCAATAGCAGCAGCGGAGCGTGAAGGCCCGAGCCAACGAAGCAGGGACCACATGCACCACGGCCACCACATGAAGCTCGCGGACCCTGGCCTCATAGCTGCCAAGTTCTCACTGAGTTCCCCATGCCTCTCAAGCTCACGACATGAGATCATTTTTGTTCCCAATATGGATCAAGGTTAGAAATGTTAAGACGAGCTCTTGTCTCTCTCTTCATCGCTTCTTCTTTCAAGCCTCTCTGACTTTGCACTATGCTGCCTTTAATAGCATAGCTTGGTTTGCTACGGTAGGACTGTACTTGTACAATGTTTCACTGAATAAATGCAATTAAGTAATGACGCTCGTATAAGGATATTAGTGATTGCTATTTATTCTCTTGTTCAGTAGCGGTCATACAGTTAGAGTAAGTAATTGATCACTACTCTTCTCTTGTAAAGCTCCTATAGAAATGTCCATGTCTTTCTCTAAAAAGATTACACGTCTCCTTAAAACTTGAAAGGATCCTAAACACTTGATCATTTTACTTTTAGACGCTAGAAATCACTCCAATATGACAGACATAGCTATAACACATTCAGTATGGCTCATAGACAAGAAATGAAGATTAAATTGATTTCAATATTAAAGTGATGAGTGTTGAAACAAAATCCCAAAATTCAACACATGACTTCCTCTACTTTTGGCCAAAGTATATTTTAGTATGTCTTTATATGTATGTTTAACTTATATAGTGATAGTAACAATCTGCCATGACAACATGATTACGGCGAAAAGTGTCAATGTCGAGAAACATTCCTCACCCCTCCCCCTTCACCCCCACATAGCAGCGGGGAGGGAAACCTAGATCGAGGCGCCTGGGCCCTCCCCACCTCCCGCCTCCTCCCTCGCCACCTTCGGAGGGCGCGTCGGGTAAAGCTTTGCCGATGCTGATGCCGATGGGGCTTCATCGTCTCCCAACTTGGAGGAGCTAGCATGGACTGGCCCTGAAGGCCAGTGATGACATGCGAGCATGGGGCACCGTGACTGTCGGTGTACTAAAGTAGGGGCGCTCCTTTGTACCCCTTATTTGTGCACGCGCAGTCAGAGCCGCGCCCACGGCCACACTTAAGCAGGGCAGGGACAGGAAATCAAAGCCGCGGGACGGTCAAAGCAACGCCAAGACGGAGGCATAAAGAGCAAGAAGGCGAAGTGGTTCCCCCCAGCAAGACCCTTGTCGGGGCGCCTTCCATGGCCCCGGCAAGGACCTTGCCGGGGCAGCCTACCTGACGCCAGCGGGCCGCGCCACCCTTGAGCCCCAGCTTTCCCAACACCACCAACTACGTCGGGACCGGGGCTCGGGAGGCGCCTCCGTGATGGCATGCAGATCTTTGTGAAGACAAGAAACACTCCAAATCAGAAGAGGATTAGAAGACGATGAACCTCAGCGAGATCCTTGCCGAGGAAACCCACAAGACCCTCGGAAAGATCCTTGCCGAGGAGACCGCAATGCCTCGGCAAGACCCTTGCCGGGGCCCTGCAAGGCCCTTGCCGAGGACGCCCGTGAGGCCACAACCAGGCCCGCACCCGCCAAGCTTCTACCACCGCTCCCATGCAGATGCCAGCCCACCAGCTGGGCGGACGCCTGCGTGTCGACGTGAGGCTTCTCGGCCAGCTCAGCGCATGCCTACGTGGTGCCATGCAAATCTTGTGAAGGCCCTACCACCGCGCCATCTCAGCAGCCTGCCAGCCAACATGGCGTTGACCGCCTCGCTGGCCCATGCGCGTGTCAAGGCAGGGCGAAGCGGCGATAAAGTGAAGGGGACGCGTCAGAGGCGCATTAAATGTGTCTTGTCCCATAATAGCTAGTGATAGGCTTAACCACAGTACCCCGATGCCACGTCCTGTGTGCCACTGTGGCGACCCCCTTGCCTATAAAAGGAGGCCCAAGGCATCCGGGAGAAGGATTCGGACCCTGGGACAACTTACGCTCCTTGTAGCTAGCTCAATGTGACGCCCCCGATTCAGTCGTAGACTAATCATGCACGCAAATGTGTACGATCAAGATCAGGGACTCACGGGAAGATATCACAGCACAACTCTAAAACATAAATAAGTCATACAAGCATCATAATACAAGACAGGGGCCTCGAGGGTCGAATACAAGTGCTCGATCATAGACGAGCCAGCGGAAGCAACAATATCTGAGTACAGACATAAGTCAAACAAGTTTGCCTTAAGAAGGCTAGCACAAACTGGGATACAGATCGAAAGAGGTGCAGGCCTCCTGCCTGGGATCCTCCTAAACTACTCCTGGTCGTCGTCAGCGGGTTGCACGTAGTAGTAGGCACCTCCAGCGTAGTAGGAGTCGTCGTCGACGGTGGCGTCTGGCTCCTGGACTCCAGCATCTACAACCAGAAAGAAAGGAAAGGGGGGAAAAGGGGGGAGAAAGCAACCATGAGTACTCATCCAAAGTACTCGCAAGCAAGGAGCTACACTACATATGCATGGGTATATGTGTAAGGAGGCAATATGAGTGGACTGAACTGCAGAATGCCAGAATAAGAGGGGGATAGCTAGTCCTATCGATGACTACGCTTCTGGCAGCCTCCATCTTGCAGCATGTAGAAGAGAGTAGATTGAAGTCCTCCAAGTAGCATCGCATAGCATAATCCTACCCGGCAATCCTCACCTCGTCGCCCTGTGGAAAAGCGATCACCGGGTTGTCTGTGGAACTTGTCTGGGTCTGTTTTATGAAGTATCCGGTTCTAGTTGTCATAAGGTCAATGTACAACTCTGGGTCGTCCTTTTACCGAGGGACACGTCTATTCGAATAGATAAACTTCCCTGCAGGGGTGCACCACATAACCCAACACGCTCGATCCCATTTGGCCGGACACACTTTCCTGGGTCATGCCCGGACTCGGAAGATCAACACGTCGCAGCCCCACCTAGGCACAACAGAGAGGTCAGCACGCCGGTCTAAATCCAATGGCGCAGGTGTCTGGGCCCATCGCCCATTGCACACCTGCACGTTGCGAGGGCGGCCGGAAGCAGACCTAGCCTCCCTAATACAAGAGCAGGCGTTCCAGTCCAATCCGGCGCGCGCCGCTCTGTCGCTGATGTCAAGAAGGCTTCGGCTAATACCACGACGTCGAGTGCCCATAACCATTCCCGCGTAGTTGGTTAGTGCGTATAGGCCAGTGGCCAGACTCAGATCAAATACCAAGATCTCGTTAAGCGCGTTATTATAAAATAACCGCGGACACCGACCAGGGCTAGGCCCACCTCTCTCCTAGGTGGTCTCAACCTGCCCTGTCGCTCTGCCACATAGTAATAGTCGGGGGCCGTCGGGAACCCAGGCCCACCTCTACCGGGACGGAGCCACCTGTCCTTTCAGCCCCCACATCGGAATCACTTGCGGGTACTTAACGAGCCAACCCGACTTTAGTCACCATCTGTATAGTATGTATATATGTATAATATATACCTGTGATCACCTCCCGAGTGATCACGACCCAATAGTATAGCAAGGCAGACATACAAGAATGTAGGGCCAATGATGATAAACTAGCATCCTATACTAAGCACTTAGGATTGCAGGTAAGGAATCAGTGGCTGTGGCAACAATGACAGGCTATGCAACAGAATAGGAGTAACCGAACAGTAACATGCTACACTACTCTAATGCAAGCAGTATAGAGAAGAATAGGCGATATCTGGTGATCAAGGGGGGGGGGCTTGCCTGGTTGCTCTGGCAAGAAGGACGAGTCGTCAACACCGTAGTCGATCTGGGGGTCGCCGGCAGTCTCGGGGTCTTTCGGAAAGAAGTAACGGAGAGGAAATACAATAAATAACAGAGCAATCAAAGAATCACAAAAGCGTAACAAGACAATACGCGGTGTTTGATGTGCCCTAACGCGGTAGTAGGTGATACCGGTGAAGGGGGGAAACATTCTGGAAAGTATCCCCGGTGTTTCGCGTTTTCGGACAAATGAACTAGAGGGGGAAAGTTGCGTGTTTGCTATGCTAGGGATGTGTGGCGGACTAACGAGCTACGTATCCGGATTCGTCTCGTCGTTCAGAGCAACTTTCATGTACAAAGTATTTTCATCCGAGTTACGGATTATTTATTATTAATTTTCAAAGTTTTAATCATTTTTTGAATTTATTTTAATTCGAAATAGAAGCTAAAATGCTACAAGTACCCAGCTCTGTGTACACAGATGTGTACCCAGAGGCTGACAGGTGGGCCAAAGGGGACCCAGTTGACCGGTCAAAGCTTGACTGGTCAACAGGGGTGGGGCCCCCTGTCATTCTCTGATTTACCTAATTATAGTTTAATTAGTTAACTAGCAGGTTAACTAAAGTTAAGTTAATTAAGCAGCTTAATTAATTAATTAATTTTAATTCTTTTTATTATTACTTTTTTTGATCATTTACTGGGCCAGGTCCCACTTGTCATTCGGCCAGGGGCCTTAACGGGTCGCAGGTGGCAGTTCTCGGGCGCCGAGCGGAACCGGGCGATGGGCGCCAGCCCGCCCGACAGGGCGCTGCGGCTAGCGGGTTAAGGGGGTCGGCGCATGGCCCGGCGCCGGTGACAGTGGCCGGAGCGAGGCAACATGGTGCGGTGGTGTGAGCGGGCGCGCACTGGGTCGCGGCTAGGCGAGCACGTGTGACAACTGGCACGGCCGGAGGCCCGCGAGCGCGGCCAGGGAACGTGGCGGGCACCGCGAGGACGGGCGTGGTCGACGCGCTGTGAGCGCGAGCGCCCGTGTGGAGGGGAACTGGGCGACGACGGCAGCGAGAAGGAGGTACGTGGGGAGTGAGTGGGGGAGTGGGTGCGACGGGATAGGGTTTCCCATCGGTGGTGGTGGTGGGGGGGGGGGGGTTATCGGGAGTGAGGGGCCGGTTGGGCCGGCCGGCTGGGCCTTGGCCTAGTTGGCCCCGAGGCCATCTGGGCCGTGGCCCAGTGGGAGGCGGTGTTCTCCCTTTATCTCTTTTTTTGGCATTTTGTTTTTCTTAATTTTTCCTTTTCTGCTTTATTTTTAGTTTGTATCCATTTTAGTTTTTATAATTATGATCTTAGTTCCTAAAATAGTATGACTACTTATTCTAATGCCACTATATCTTGGGCACCCAAAAGGCATAGTTTTACAATGGTTTAATATTTAAAAGCATTTAATTAATAGTTTTGTCGATGTTTTATTCATCTTTTAGTATTTAAATATTTTTATAAAAGTGTGTGTTCTCTATCGTAATTACCTATGCATTATTTGGCAAAATCCGAACATTTTAGTTTTATGGTTTGAAAACTTTTGATGTTTGCCTGGAACTCAAATTTGAATTCGAATCGTTTTGAACTAACACGAGTTTAGCAATAGTAACGGAGGTGACGTGGTTTCATTAGCAGAGGTTACTATAGCTTGATTATCCGGTCGTCACAATTCTCCTCTACTACAAGAAATCTCGTCCCGAGATTTAAGAGGGGGAGTAAGGGGGAAAGGTCTTGTTACGAAATTATAACGAATCTTCTCGGTCTTGGTTGCTCTTCTCAAAGAGGTCAATCCATTACGTTGATGTCTTCATTTTTCTTCTTCAGGTCATCGTGACGAAGTCGGCATCCTTTCTTCGGGAACTCCGTCGTACTTACGAAAGAATAAAGGGTGGGTATTCTAGGAGAACGGACCTCTGCAAGGTTGACTATCTGGTCGATAACATCGGGGATGGTGTCAAAAGTAACTCTCGAATGGAAACTTAAGACAATGTAGAGAGCAAAGTAAGTAGGTACCATGAGAAGTTTCGAGCGGGTAGGCAATCGTTCGATGCGTGAAACAAAGTGTGAAAGGGGTCCAGAGTAACGGGAATAAATAATGCGTCTGATAACATATTAGATCATCTCTAGGAAGGTGGCTGGTGATCATCATACGAAGCCAATCGTGAGGAATAACTTCGGAGATGGGGTATACAGGAGAGTCAGGTTTCGATCCTGTGGAACTATGGGTTATGGGCCCACCATGTGGGTTAAAAATTAGGGAGGGCGGAGACGTCTTGCATGATCATGCAAGCAAGGCATGTAAGAGGGTAGCCTGTCGATTATGTCGGCAACAACGTCGGTACTAAGGGCGAGGGACAAAGAGAACCATTTTCCTGCTCGTTAGGACGAGGCGGACCAATAGGCAAAGTTCTCGTCCATCGATGGTTACCAGAATGTCACCAACAATAGTAATAGGGTCTTACTAATTGAGTTGTACACTGAGGTGTTTACATAAGCAGGAGAATATTATTGCTTAGATCATAAAGATCACAAGAAACGTTAAACCAAATAATGGAAAGAAAAATACGATTATCAGATTAAACAGAACAATGGAAAGGAAAATGTGTTTAAACACATAATTCAAGGGTATATCCTTCCCAAGGACAAGCAGAGCATGATATCCATGACAGGATATAATGTAGAAAACTCTTTAGGCAGGGGAGAAAATTTTCATGACATTACCCATACAGCGGTGTTTGGATAATTGATCAAGAAACATTTATCATTGGGCTTTAAATGTTCTTGTTGAAAATCGGAGTACCACAGACATGCTTCGAGATAGCATTGACATGGTCTTCAAGCAAAGGTCGGACTTGGATAGACAAAGGATTCATCAGGAACAACTTATAGAATAAGTCTATAATTTCCTCATGGAAGAATGGTTAACCATGTTAAAAAGGAAACCATAACAACAGGTCCTCCAGCCAGGTGTGCTATGCATGACATCACCTTATCGGTTCATATAAGGACCAATGTGATGACTCTTGGAAAATATCCGAACCATCATATCTGACCGAGTTTCAGATCTGGTTGGGGTCATGATACCTCAGACTTAGGATGCCTGAGAAGGAAGGGGTGCAACACAATTTGCCGAGACAGACATTGTAAGATTCTCAAGAAATGTACTATGGAAGCGAGTTCCAAAGCAGGAGTTCATCCTTAAATCAAGGGGAGGGTGACGAGGTGGCTGATGGGCTCAGCAACAATTCATTGAGATTTACAAAAAGGTGGACTTCCACAATTATGTGAGCAAGGAGATAACATTTGTCATATCCAATGATATGATGATGTATGCTCACGAACAAAAATCATACACAATTAAACATTGGTTGAAAGGTGCATCTGATATATGGGCTTAGGTAGCAAGATCAATGTTAGAAGGGTGGTTCGATAACCAATAGTCTAAGAATCAAGCTATCAACCATTAACTTCAAGCAATAGGGTTGCTAGATGTTTTTGAATTACACATCACAGTTAAATGGCTGGTATCCCGGTTAGAAACAACACGGGGACCAAGATATGAACGGAGATGGCGAGAAGTATTACTATACCAAGAATTCTTAAGAGGTGGTGAAATTCTCACGACATTCCTGACATAAAAGATGGTAACACTCCAAGGTAAAGAAGAACAAATGCTTGATAGCAAGGAACTCAAGGTATAACACAAAGCACAAACAAGTTTGTGTTGAACGAAAGGCAATAAAGTGGTTGATGATAACACAAATCATCGAGGAAAGGATGGTATTTCTTATCATGAATTCAATTGATATCCTGGAAGGGCTCAGAATGTTGATGATGATCACGACACAATTGTCAAAAGATTTCATGAAGATGTAATCGATCGGCGATGACATCAAGTCAAAATGATGAAGCGAAAGGTTATTGGAACCACGGGTACGGCACAAACTCAAAATATAGCTTGGTGTTCAAGGCGAAATGACATGACGAGAAAGATCGACGTAAACTAGCTCATGATCGAAAGTTGTGCTCCGGGGATTAAGGACCGGGTAGTATAGTTAAAATCGGCACGATAATGATATAGCCGAGCAGGCTAGGAATGACGTGATCGAGTTCAAACTCGTAAGTAATGAAGGTTACCAAGAGTTGTTTAATCGCGATGTAGACTCGGTTCAGTTGTTGGTGTCTTTGAGTGCTTAAATAACTCAGAGCCCGTGAAAAATTTGAACCAGTGAGGATGTTATACTTGATGAAGAACTCATAAGAAGTTGTGCAGTTCCGTGATAATCTCGAGATAAAAGAGGGGTAATACTCGACGACAGATCAAAGTAGAGGTTGGACTGGGGTATTGCTCCGCAAAAGACAAGTGCTTAAACTTGCACGAGAAATGGTATTTAAAGGAGAACATGGTCGGAACCACGATTGCATAAGACCAGATCCCAGATATAAGATGAACTTATACCAAATGAATAATTAATTTAAGAGAAGCTTTAATGATACGATCTACATCGTGTCCATGGGCATAAACACAAAGTTCAAGGTCGACTCCCACTTCTCCAATGCATAACCTTTCATTCACTTCTCACTTTCAAAGAAGTTGTAGTGTTGAAATTTTATCTGGCAAAATACCAGAAGAGTATGACTCATGAAAACTTCCGAGTTCAGACATATTAAGGAAGGCATAGGTTCAACCCATCGGGTTATCTTATAAACATATGCCACCAGCTACAAAAGTAAATGTCACCAGCTCCAAGCAGAGCATGGTTGGCCAAATTAGAGAATAGGATTTATCAATGGCATTCGGTATCAGGGAAAGAACTTCTCGAGGTTTTTGTATACAACGGACGCTGTCGGATGATAATTCAACAAATGACCTGATGGTCCGTAACGGAGCTGATGTGAGTATCGCCACACAACGGCAAAAGAAACAATGCAAAGGCATTGGATTCTAGAAGCAACTGACTATTTCAAAGCACAATTGCAAAGGAATTATGATTTCTAATTCAAGGGATCAGAAGCAACGCTCTAATTAGGGATGGATAAGTTGAATAGCCTTAGGGGTACAATCAACGATAATTTGATTGGTCGAGAACCAGCTCCTTTCTAAAATTGGCGTCTGAGCCAGAAGGGTGAATTCTTCGATTCGGTTGAGGATTGCGAGCAACCGCAACATACTGAATCAATGGACTCAAAATGATAATGACAAAGGATGTCAATAAGATTACTAGACTTATGGGATTAACCATAATGCAAGTAAGCAAGAATTTCAAGAGCAAAAGGCTCCTGAGGATTTTCGGAAGATCGAATGGTATTTTGAAGACTTTTGTGAAACACATGAACAACTGGGGATGAGAGGATACTCGACAAGTTCGAGGATTTATTTGTAGGGGTATTCATGTGGCAAAGAACTGCAAGGCAGTAGGCACAAAGTATTCTTGGAACAATAGAGAAAACTTCGGGGTATCTTGTAATAACAAGATCAACGGGGGATGAACGTATGAATGGTAAGTGTAAGTAGTTATCCATAAGGATTTATTGGCGGTCGGGAATAGCAAAAGTGGTGGGCACAAAGTCTCGAGAGAATATCAAAGAGTATCTTCGGAATCTTCTGGTGAAGCAGACCATCATCTGGAATGAAGGGGCTCTCCGAGAGAAAGTATTTACGAGAACCTAGAGTTAGAGTTAGCAAAACCATTTAACCCGAGTAGAAGAGAGATAAGAGTCCCAGAGTATAGATAAGGAATAAAAGATCCTAATACCACCCAATGGCGACGTGGGCCCGTAAGGCACACAGTCAAGTTAGTAAAAGTTTTGTAGTGACTAGACTCGACTTCGGCCAAGGAGTTGGAAAGGGGGATTCCTACAGGCAGTCGGCTCTGATACCAACTTGTGACGCCCCCGATTCAATCATACACTAATCATGCACGCAAATGTGTACGATCAAGTTCAGGGACTCACGGGAAGATATCACAACACAACTCTAAAACATAAATAAGTCATACAAGCATCATAATACAAGCCAGGGGCCTCGAGGGCTCGAATACAAGTGCTCGATCATAGACGAGCCAGCGGAAGCAACAATATCTGAGTACAGACATAAGTTAAACAAGTTTGCCTTAAGAAGGCTAGCACAAACTGGGATACAGATCGAAAGAGGCGCATGCCTCCTGCCTGGGATCCTCCTAAACTACTCCTGGTCGTCATCAGCGGGCTGCACGTAGTAGTAGGCACCTCCAGCGTAGTAGGAGTCGTCGTCGACGGTGGCGTCTGGCTCCTGGACTCCAGCATCTGGTTGTGACAACCAGAAAGAAAGGAAAGGGGGGAAAAGGGGGGGAGAAAGCAACCGTGAGTACTCATCCAAAGTACTCGCAAGCAAGGAGCTACAGTACATATGCATGAGTATATGTGTAAGGAGGCAATATGAGTGGACTGAACTGCAGAATGCCAGAATAAGAGGGGGATAGCTAGTCCTATCAAAGACTACGCTTCTGGCAGCCTCCATCTTGCAGCATATAGAAGAGAGTAGATTGAAGTCCTCCAAGTAGCATCGCATAGCATAATCCTACCCGACAATCCTCCCCTCGTTGCCCTGTGGAAAAGCGATCACCGGGTTGTGTGTGGAACTTGTCTGGGTGTGTTTTATTAAGTATCCGGTTGTAGTTGTCTTAAGGTCAAGGTACAACTCCGGGTCGTCCTTTTATCGAGAGACACGGCTATTCGAATAGATAAACTTCCCTGCATGGGTGCACCACATAACCCAACACGCTTGATCCCATTTGGCCGGACACACTTTTCTGGGTCATGCCCGACCTCGGAAGATCAACACGTCACATCCCCAGCTAGGCACAACAGAGAGGTCAGCACTCCGTTATAAATCCTATGGCGCAGGGGTCTGGGCCCATCGCCCATTGCACACTTGCACATTGCGAGGGCGGCCGGAATCAGACCTAGCCTCCCTAATACAAGAGCAGGCGTTCCAGTCCAATCCGGGATATCCGACATACGCAGCTCGTGTGCCTGAGGGGAAGTGCTACATCGACACACGGCCCGTGGAGGTGTTCTTCCTGCGGTTTGACCATATCTTCGATATGTTTCTGACAAGGCGGCTCGATTTTACAATCTTCTGCCATTTTGCGCTACGTATGAGCTCCATCGTGAAGAGAGAAGAAGTCTCACAAATCTGTGTGGAGGATCCGTACTACATGCACGAGTCATTTTTGAGTCTCGGCGACTCTGAGCGTGAAACTGCTAGGGAGTACCTCAAAAACTTCATGGTACATAATAAGGACCAGGAAATTGTCCTCCTGCCTTATCATCCAAAGTAAATCATTTCCGGGCAACCCTTCCGTACATTTCAATCATTCCTTCTCGCTCATATGGAGAATAATTTGAGGTGTCTTTTTTCCCGCAGCAACGGGTGCGCCGTCCTTATCGATCTTTACCCGCGAGTCTCCGACGCCGTGTATTTGGACCCTACCAGAAACAACGAGAAGAAGGACTACAACCACATAATGAATATTCTAGATGTTGCTCTCCAAGGCATCAGCTTTAGGGGTAGCCACGTGCAGATCAGGAAACAAAGGAACAAGAAGATGGGTTTCGCGCAGAAAACTAACTTCTGCTGCATCCATAGTTTGGGTACGATGACCTGCGTACCTCTAGTTAATTAGTTTGTGTACTGTATGTTGCATCCAGTTTCTAACCCTTTTTTTCGTGTTCCTCTAGTAAATTTTATGGCATATGATTGTACATTCTCTTGATGAAGATGCATCTCTAACAGGTACCTAGCTTCTTAATGGCGAAGTGGCAGTGCTATGTCGTGTACAAAGGGAAGGTTCAGGGGGTGTACAACGAGTGGCCTGAGTGTCAGGCGCAAGTGAATGGGGTCTTGGGCGCCAGCCATAAAGGCTTCAAAAGCAGAAAAGAAGCATAAGCTAGTTACTTGAGAGTCACGCTAGCGCAAGAGAGGCCGCCTCATGTACTGCATAGTTCCGATCTCACTCATAGTGATAGCTCTTCTATATCATTGATTAGATGGATGACGATGTAGTTGCAAGTATTCGAGACTTGTATCGCTATTTTTGAAATGATGATGAGAGACCACTTCCTGTTGGATGATGATTATGATGATGACCACCTTGTATCGCTACGTACATGATTACATTTGTATGTGTATGATACGCTAGAGATTTTTGTATAAAGCCTAGAATAAAATTTAGCAGCACAAAATGTGGAGTAGGAAAAAATTTTAAAAACTAATAACAGTAGCGCAGGGTATGGCATTAGCAGTAGCGCTCTTCTCATAAGGGCGCTCCAGCTATTATGAGCAGCGCCTGTTTCAGACAAACGCTGCTGCTATCCCTAGTTAGCAGTAGCGCTGGTCAGACACGTGCTACTGATAAGCATATAACCCCGCGCTACTGCTAGGCTTTTCCCTAGTAGTGATAAATTCACGCTCTATAAGTAAACTATTTCTTATGGTAAATATTGATACTGGTCAAATAAATTTGGTAAATCAATAAGTAGCAATAAATTCCCGGTCTGTAAACAAATAAATATGGATCAATAATCTTTTCTTTGATAACCCAATAGAGCAGATAAATCACGGGCACATTTCTATTCTTTCACTTTATTTTCCATTAAGATTATATTTGTCCTGTATGGTCGTCTTATATTGTGTTACAAAACATTGGTCCCTGTGATAACGCACGGGCACATGCATTATATACTACTTAAAAAAACATACCGTTCCTTTTCCTCCTAGGCAGAACACTTCATAGACTGGGACGAGACTTACCTGCTCCCCACGTGTGTGCCCCTCCATGCTCCCGCATATGTGGCATGATTTGATTGGAACAAAATAAGGCACGGCCCCATCCCCTTAAAATTAGGGGGGAGGGGGGCGGAGATGATTAGATTACAAAGGAAAAAGAAAAAAAGACAACCGTAAGATGAAGTGGGAGCATGGGGAGGGAGCAGGCAAGCCGGATCACATAGACTGGTTCCCCCCTTTCACTAGGTCCCTTCATGCCCAACCAGTTTTTCCCCACCATGTCATATTTCACCGCATCTTCCAAATAAGCCACCCAATCACATTAATTTACTTATCTTTTATACCAATTCCACCTTAAAATATTTATTAAACTTCCCATCAAACGATAAGGTAAATCATGGGCAGGATTTGGTAAATATTTATTTACACAATAAGATCAACATGGGATGTTAAATCATGAGCTAATGTACTAGTAGAATATCTATATCCCGTTGCATTGCATGCGCATTGTCCTAGTTCCTCCAACATAAAAAAAGAAAAAAAATCTTATGTATTCAAACACCACGGAAGAGGAACGAAATCTTTCCGCTCCCCCATGGTTGGAGCGGCGGATAGAGAGGCACCACGTCCACGATGAAACTTTGGCATTGATTTGGTCAACTATGGCATAGGAGACCCAAGACATGCACCTTGTGGTCCAGTACCATGCCACTTGAGTGATCAAATCTCGACACGACGGTGTTCAGGCTGATCCACGATGTGCAGGCCCGAAAAGTAAAAAGAGCCACATGTCTTCTAGTTGGTAGCTTCATCAGTTTACTATGGACAATATTTCTATGTTTCCCCCCGACTCAAATTTCGCATACATCCCATTCCTGATAGATCGTGCTATATGACTGTTTGTGCGCTTATCCCACTATTCATTGTTGCTCTCCTCATGTATTGTGTGCTCGCCTAGCAACTAAAGATGTTCCTACTACATGGGGAAATATGGTAGTTATATATGGGAGGTCGACAAGTGATCAATGTTGTGTGTGGCCCAAGCATCATCATTGCTTCATTAACCATCACATGCTAACTGTTATGATCGTTTATTAGAACTGTAGGTTGTGTAGTTGTCGACATTTGTAGCACTCATGGCATGCATAAATATGAGCCACCTTAAGCATACTGCTGCTAGCAAACCATGGCAAACAAGCCATTCCGAAACTCACACTATTATATAAAGACGGATTAAATTTTGATGAAGCATATCTACGATCCCTTAGGAGCAATTGCGTATATATTGCTAATAAAAGTTAGTTTCAATCCGGATTAGTTATGTTTTTTATACATGTGGTTGAGTTAAGTTGATCTCCAAGACTTATCTATATCAAGAGATATTCAGTAAAAATAAACATGTGATGTGTTTACCAAAAAAATTCAACAGACGGTAAAATCATTCTAGATTAAGTACTATAAACATTTATGTGGCTCCTCCCCTCCGAGGGCGTCCACCATACCCTCGCCGGCGACCACTCCGGTCCTGGGGTCCACCCACCCACTTCGGTCCCCCACCCCTCCTCCTCGCGATGTCCCGCTCACCGGTCAGCCAGGCACGGTGGGGAGATCTGAGCTCGTCGTCGGATGAGGATGGCGGCACACGCGCTCGCTCCTACTGCGAGATGTTAAGGAGCTGCTCGCCACCGGAGGCCTCGCCACCCCGCTCCCCTCCCCCGCCGGCGCGGTCCTCGCCTCCGCCACCGGCCCCTGCTACCCGCCCTCGGAGGGTCCACTCCATCATGGTCCGCCAGGAGGGCGGAGAGTCGTCGCACACGGCTGTCGAGATTCAGGAGGGGGGGGGGGGGACGGCTGGTCATAAGCGCCGCCGTCCCCGTCGCCTTCCCACACCATCGCTGCCGTCCGTGAACATCAGGGCGGACCTGCCGCCGGATCTTGTCGTGCTCTTCTTAACTGCCTGAGCGAGGAGCACGTCGCCAGCGTGTGCGAAAATGAGAGAGTTTGCCTTCGCTGCCGTCGTCCGGGCCACATTGCGCGGGAATGCCGCGCCCCTCGCTCTCGCTCGTCGCCACTCCCGCCGCCTCGTCCAATCATGGAGCGGGTTGGGGCGCGTGTCGAGGCCCCTGCGCCGGCGCCTTCCCCAACACCATCCTGCGCCTACGGACCGGCCACATCCTTTCAGCAGAGGGCCATGCCGGTGCACGCTCGCTTGGGATATGTCCGGCACTCTGCCACCAGGGATTCATCAGGGCAGAGCCAGCGCGTCGCTGGCGTGGGCGCAGAGGGACACGCCGGCGTGGGATCACTTGGGCCCTGCGGTGCCTCGCACTGACAGGGTGCCCTTGGATTCACGCCCAACGCGGGGGAGCGTGCGTCTGTGCCTGTTACGCCGGCGTCGAGACCTGTCGTGGGGCGCGTCGTCATACCTCGCTCGCTTGAGGTTGTGGCTGCAGAGGAGGCGCTGTGCAGGGCGCTTGTCGGTGTGGTTACAGGTGGTCGTCCGAGGGTGGCGGTTAGTTTGGTGACCGAGGCGGTGGAGGCGATTCCGAAGCTGGGTGGCACTTTCTCCATGCACCGCTTCTGGCCAGCGGATTTTCTGCTCGACTTCAACAACAGAGTTGCGCGGGACACCGCGATGATGGCCGGTGAGGTGCACGGCCGAGGATTTTCTCTCAGGCTCTCACCTTGGAACAGACAACTTCAGGCAACATGGCGGCCTTTTCATTACCGTGTTTGCGTCGACATGGAGGGCATCCCATCGCATGTGTGGAGCCGCGCCACGGCACAACTGGTTTTTGGATCATCGGGATGGGTGGCGCGCCTGGGCACGCTCACAGCGACCTGGGCTGATCTTGGCAGTTTTGAGGCGTACGCGTGGAAAGATGAGCCGTCCCTGCTGCCAAAGGAGAAGATCATTCTGGTGGAGGAGCCCGAGGAGGACATGGAGGTGGAGCTCACCGACGGTTTGGTCCTCCCGGCCGACGCGCTTGTTCGTCTCAAGAAGAACATGCTATAGCACCGAGTTACTGTCCACCTGCTCAGTTCGGAGAACACAGTTCAATGTTTAGTCCTTCATTAGGAGATGACGATGACGACGAAGATGGATATGATTTCGACTACCCTCAGGCTGATCCAGATGGCCCTGGTGGCTCATGCAACATTAGGCGTCGCTTTGCTTGAGTCCGTGGAGAGGTGGACGGCTCACGTCAGCCAGAGAGAAGGGCGGCAAGGTGCAGCGACGGGGCGTGTCATAGGAGGGTGGCCGTCGATCTCCCAAGGTTGGTTGTGCCGTGGCCGGCATGGCCGGCGGACTGCAGAGACAGAGTTGCCTTGACCGGAGATGGAGAGGGAACGGTTGTGCTTGGCAAGAGCGCCAACAAGGAAGGTGACAAGGATGGTGGGGTTGGGCCCCACACTTCTGCACTGGATGACGCGTAAAGGAGGGAGGTGCCAGAGGATCAGCCTCCCTCATCCCCACACCTTTTGACCATGGTGGTGGCTTGTGAGATGGATCCAAGGCAGCTCGATGAGAGGACAACGGACAACGGTTGGTCGCCTGCCATGCACGGCTCACGACGTGGCTGACCCCACGGAGATGACAGCCAATGGATGACAACGACTCAGATCCCGGGAAATGACCAGAGGTTTTCATCCCCTCTGGCCACTGGCTCGTTTCAAATTTCAAAGAACACCGCCGAATCTTTTTTCTCGTGGAGCTCCAGGCTGGCGGTGCTGAGTGTGCTTGGATCGCCAGTTCAAGGGATATACGAGATGGAAACTTTTCTGGTGAGCTTATCAGGGGGTGGGTCACCACATGCGGTGCCAGAAACGCCAAGGCCTGAGATGGGGTCCATTGAGCGGTTCACAACCAATTGTTGGAGGTCCATATCACCCATGCTGAGCCGGCCCAAGGTGGAGCGCAACAAAAGGAGGAGAAGGACCCCGCCATCCCATGTGCGACACAGTGCTAGGATCGGAGGAAGATTGACGGCAGGAGCTTCTGTAAAGCAGCAAAAGTGCACACTCATGATGTAGTTAGGAATCGCACAAGAAGGAGAGGCGATTGGAGAGGAGGCGCTGCAGGCATAGCTGGAGCTGTTCTCGCGTCCATTACAACAAGAGCATATCGCGGCGATTGTAGGGCTGTTCGGTTGGCAGGCGGATGTGCTCCCCCTTAGACACAACATCGATGGGGCAACACTCTAGTGCTGATCCCCAGGTGGTAAGTGCGTGTAGGCCTTCTTCATGGCGGGGCCAAATCAAAACATTGTGGTGTGGAACGACCGGGGTATTAACAACCCGGCGAAGAGAAGCGCTATAAGAAATCGTATTTCCTATTCGGGCACGAGTGTGGCATGTTTGCAAGAAACGAATGTGCAGGCCATGAACCTGCAGCTGGTTCAGCAAAGTCTTGGCCCTGCCTTCGACTGTTTCTTCTATGTGCCGGCAGTAGGAACTTGTGGTGGTGTGCTCCTTGCATGCAAATCATCTAACGCCCAAGTGTCGAATCCACACGCCACACAAAACACAGTAACGACATGGATTTAGTTTGGCGAACATGGTTGGTGGTTCATGGGAGTGTATGGCCCACAAGAGGAGGTGGACAAGGTGAGTTTTCTGCAGGAGCTCCGGGACGTTAGAGAATTACATGCAGGTCCCTGAATGCTCGCAGGGTACTTCAACCTCATCAAGGACCCAGAGGAAAAAAGCAATGACAGAATTAATCGTCGTATGATGGGAAGATTCAGGAGATGCATCAATGATCTTGAGCTTCTTGAGCTTTACCTTAATTGAAGGAGATACACGTGATCTAACGAGAGAAGGAGGCCAACTCTGGAGAAGCTGGATCGGATTCTTGTCTCGATGGACTGGGAGCACGCGCACCCAGCGGCCTTCCTCTAGGCCTTGAGTACTGGGATATCTGATCATTGCCCTCTGCACCTTGTGCTCGATACCGACCTGCGAAGAGGGAGAAGATTCCACTTCGAATCTTTCTGGACAAAGATAGATGGGTTCCAGGAGGTGGTCCGATTGGCATGGACAAACGAAACCGGGGAGCGGAACCCTTTCAAGCGGTTGGCGGTGAAGCTCAAGGCCACATCTAGAGCCCTAGCATGATGGAGCAATCACTACATTGGCAGTATCAAGCAGCAGCTGCTCATTGCTACGGAAGTTATCTTGCGCCTGGATATTGCCATGAAAGTAGGCCTTTGATCGACGAAGAGACCAATCTGAGGCACATGATGAAGCAGAAGCTGCTCGGATTGCCATCATTGCAGCGGTCAATCGCTCGACATCGTTCTAGGGTGCTTTGGCTCAAGGATGGGGACACATGTACTGAGTTCTTCCACACATATGCAAGCTATAGAATATGCAAAAATTTCATCTCCAAGCTGCAAGTGGAAGGGGTGATCACCTCTGATCATGAGGAGATGGCAGAGGTTGTGGACTCTTTCTTCGCTAACCTGCTGGGAGAAGCAACAGACCGGGCATTCTCATAGGATTTACATGAGATTGGACTGCCACACAGAGAGTTGGAGCATCTTGACTGTGACTTCACCGAAGAGGAGGTTTGGGCCACGGTGCGGGCGCAAGGCCTGGACAAGGCTCCAGGGCCGGATGGGTTCCCAGCTAGATACTATGTCGCCTGTTGGAGTATCATAAAGCAGTATATTATGGAAGTGTTTGGAGCTTTTGTGAGGATGGATTTTAGAGGGTTGACGTCTATAAACCAGGCCTTTGTCACACTTCTGTCCAAATCCGCGACGGCGATTGAGATCAAGGACTTCCGACCGACCAGTCTGATTCATAGCTTTCCAAAGCTTGTCGCTAAAGTCATGTCCTCGCGGGTGGCATCCGAGATGCCAAACATTGTTGGAACTCACTAGAGCGCATTCATCCAGGGGAGTAGTCTGCATGACAACTACATGCTTGTGCAAGGCATGGTGCGATGGCTACAATCGACTAAGAGGCCAGCGGTGATGCTAAAGTTAGATATTACAAAGGCATTTGAGACAGCCGACTAGGCTTTCTGCTAGAGATATTGCGTCACATGGGCTTTGGAGATAAATGGATCGCTTGGGTGGCCGGCCTCCTCCTCGACACGGATCCTGCTCAATGGTGTCCCCGGTGAGGTTATTTACAACAAGTGTGGATTCCGGCAAGGGGACCCTATGTCCCCCCTCCTCTTCGTCATGGTCATGAGTAGCGTACACGCCTTGCTTAATCATGCAGCTAACACCGGCGTTCTAACGTCGTTGGCCCCTACGGGTCCCAGAAACTGCACTTCCATCTATTCGGACGATGTAGTGACATTCATCAAAGCTGACATCCAAAGCATCCGGGCCTGCAACTTGATCCTCACGGACTTTGGAGTGGCTACTGGGCTCCGCACAAACCTGGCGAAGTGTTCTGCACACCCCATCAGATGCACTGAGGAGCAGGTCGCTTTGTTAAATGATGAGATGGGCTGCCCGGTGGTGGGTTGGCCTTGTCGATACTTGGGCCTCCCCTTAAGCCTAAGGAAGATCAGCGCTAGCCAGTTACAATATATTTTTGACAAGATGGCCGACAGGCTTCCCGCGTGGCAATAAAGAATGATGTTTAGAGCTGGGAGGCTAGAACTTCTCAAAACCACCCTCGCGTCAATGCCAATCCATGCTATGATGGCAATTGATCTTCCAGTCAAAACAATTGAAGCAGCCAATAAGATCTGTAGAGGTTTCTTGTGGAAGGGGCGGCGAGATGTTCACGGTGGACACTGCTTGGTGGCTTGGGATCAGGTTTGTGCGCCTAAGGAATATGGTGGTCTTGGGGTGCCTCTCTTCGAGCACGATGGCCATGGTTGGCCAGGACGGATACGGATAGGCCATGGGCAGAATTCAACATTCAAGTCTCGTCGGACTTGACGGCTATATACAAGGCAACCACCAAATGCACCATTGGGGACGGTGAATCCGCGCTGTTCTGGACGGACTGTTGGCTGCAAGAGGGACGCCTACAAGATATCATGCCACATCTGTTCAAGGATGCAAAGAGAAGTGCAATCAAGGTGAGAACCGTGGGACGGGCGGTCGCGGGAGGTTGGTGGCAGGACGTATCGCCGAATATGGGCACGGAAGCAATACAAGAGTTTCTAACTCTAATAGAACGGATGCAACTTGTCCAGGTGGAGGTGGGGATACAGGACAGCATCACCTGCCTGTGGGGAACTAATTGGCTATTCTCGGCACGCTCTGCTTATCGCGCACACTTCGCCGGCCGGATAGAAGCTGCTGGTGTTGTACAAATTTGGAAGTTGCGGGCTCCGAACACATGCAAGATCTTCTCATGGCGCGCCGGTAGGAGGAGATGTTGGACGACTGACAGGCTGTGGAGGCGCTTAATGCCGCACCCGCCGGCTTGTCCACTATGCGACCAGGAACCAGAGACGATTGATCACTTACTCCTTGGATGTGTGTTTGCGAGACAGGTCTGGTTAGCCATCACCGACAATTGGGGCAAACCCCAATGGACCCCATCCCATGGAGCGAAGCTAGTTCAATGGTGGAGATCTTTGGACATCGAGATGAGGATGAGGAAGGAAGCTTGGACAGTGATCACTTTGGTAGCATGGACTATTTGGAAACACAGAAACGACATCGTGTTCAACGATGCTTTACCTTCCGTCGATGTGGTGCTCGGGCGGATCAACGTGGAAGGGGAAAACTGGAGGGCTGCGTCGCTGCTACCGCAGCCGGGTTCTCTCCCGGTTAGGGTAGAGAGGGTGGAGAGTAGCGAGTAATTAGTTTGAGGTGTGTGTTGGCCCATGCGGCCGTGGACTCGTTGTAATTGGTTGTTTCACCATCTTGGCGCCTTCTATCTATGATCTCGATACGTCAACTTTGATGTATCCTTGAAAAAAAAACATTTATGTGCAATAGGTTCCCAAATTAACGTATATAAAAACATGTTCTTATGATTTGTTACACTTCATATTCTTTTTTTAAGAAGTATGATACCAATAGGCTATTGAGCGCTTTAAAAAGTCCATGACACATGAGGGGCGGGATATTCTTCTTCTCCCCGGTGTGGCTAGTTGTCATGATAGTGTTCGTGTACCACATTCTGCTGCAAATGAAGGGAGTGCTCATCGAGAAGATGTACAAGGTGTGGCGGGAGCACTCGTTCCAGAGGAGGGTAATCTTTGGTTCCGCCTCCTAGGCGGTAGGAGAAACATCGCGCGAAGCACAACGCGCGTCTCTCTGATCTATTGACCCGATATGGTGCATTGTTGGCAAATAGTACGGATATACAACCATCATAGTTAAGTTGTCAGGCTCCCTGACAGGCCGACCCCACATCCTGACAGCATGGCTGCCTCGCAAGTCGCTCGGCCACCAGACAGAAGAAGCCCAACCCAAAGGTCCACAGGAAGGTGTGGGTGTGAGCAGAGGATCCACACCTACAAGTACTTCTTGATTGCGCACCAAGAGGAGCTCATCTAGTGGATCACGAACCGGCGGCGTCCACTCTCTGTTCTTCTCCTATCTCCATTCCCCAACTCCTCAATTCCTGTATCCAGTGATTGTAATAGCTATTGTGACTCAAATCCTTGCGAGAATAATAGATTGAGAGACAGATATTGTTAGGTTGCTAACAGAAGTACATCCTCTACAATACTGATTCAGAGTTATGTGACAAACACAAGACGAATACGAATCGTGTAAGAATGTAGCATTCTGTTTCAGAGCCATGCCACAGGCCTTGTTAATTGAAACATTGAACAGCGCTGCATGTGGGAGTTTAGAAAGGGTGCATAGAGTACTTCAGGCGTGTTGCAGATTACTGAACGCAAAGTATACTTAGACATACAGTTAATGGTTAAGTAATGTTCAACATAAAGTAAACATCATTACACTAGCTCCTCTTTGTTCTACATGGTCTAACATGTCCAGGACGTAATGTTGAAGTCCTGTGCAAATCAAGTTAGTTAACAACGGTTGTTTCAGACTTGAAAGCGTTACATAGGATTAGCAGTGTGCAACTTGATTAAGTTAAAGGATGGCTACACACGCTGGTTAAGATCAGCAACATCATGACATCACCAATAATTGAGACGAGACACGAGAGACAAATCAGCTGGAGTACTTTGTGTGAAAAACAAGTAACGCACGCGTAGATGCTCGATTGGCCTGACGCATTCCTAGCCATAAGAGTCCACCAACCGCAACGGGAACAAGCAGGACGATCAGTACATGGAATCCATGCATGCTTGGCTTGGCTAATGAGACGCAGAGAACAAGCCGAAAATTGGACTGGAGCTAGGCAGCCACGCCAAATCGGGACGTCGTTGCGGCACAATGCGTGCAGCCTGTGTCTCCAAAGCATACAATCGTTCCTTCATAGTCTCCAAAGATTATGCCGTTTTGGGGTTTCCAAAGCCAACATCAGCAGAGGAGTGTGAAGGCCCGAGCCGACAAAGCAGTGATCGCAGGTGGCGCGGCCACCACATGAAGCTTTCCGACCCGGATCGCAGAGCTGCAAAGTTCTCAGTGAGTTCCCCATGCCTCTCAATCTCACAACTTAGGATCATTTTTGTCGCCGTTTGGATTAAGTTTAGAAATATGAAGACGACCTCTCGTCTCTGTTCAGCTCTTCTTCTTTCAAGCCCCTCCTACTTTCCACCAGGCTGCCTTTTATAGCATAGTTTGGTTTGCTATGGTATGGTTTGTACTACGTACGTACAATGTTTCACTGAACAAATGCAATTAAATAATGAAGCTCCTATATAGATATTAGTGACTGCTATTGGTTCCCTTGTTTTGTAGTGGACATACAGTTAGAGCATGTGCCCGATCACTTCTCCTCTCTTGTAAAGTTCCTATAGAAATGTCCATGTCTTTTTCTAAAATAATTTTGCACATCTCTTTGACACTTGAAAGGATCCTCAACACTTGATCATTTGACATTTAGAGCTAGAAATCACTCGACTATGACAGACATAGCTATAACCCATTCCGTTTGGATCAGAGGCAAGAAATGATGATTAGATTGATTTTAGTATTAAAGTGATGCGCGTTGAAACGAAATCCTGAAAATCAACGCATGACTTCCTCTGCTTTTGGCCAAAGCTTAACATATATAGTGATAGTAACAAGCTGCCATGACAACATCATAGGGCGGTAAGTGTCAATGTCGAGAAATATTCCCCACCCCTCCCCCGTCACCCCACCTCCCGCCTCCTCCCTCGCCACCTTCGGAGGGAGTGTCGGGTGAAGCTCTGCTGACACCGGCTCCAATGGGCCTTCCTTCTCTCCAACATGGAGGAGCCGGCGTGGGCTGGCCCAGAAGGCAGGGACGACACACAGGCATGGGGTGCGGCAATGCCATGGCTGGCCCGCGCGGTGATGTGTGCGGGTTTGGCTTGAGCATGATGGGGTATGTTGTGGCTAAGCTTGCCCGAGGTGTCAGCTCTATCAGTTTGGTCGAAGTTGCGGCGCGGGTGACATGGGCTGTGGGCGATGCAGGTTGCAGGTGGGGCTGGATACGGGCGTCTCCGGAGGCAGTTCTCTCAGACCCGGCGCCCTTCGTTGCCGAGCGGGTGGCCATGTTGTCTCAGCGTTGATCTAGGCAGGTGGCCATGGCGGGGCGTCCTAGGGGTGACGTGGGAAAGGTTTGTAGGATGGATGGGTGGTATAGTAATATGTCACGAACTAAGGGTACGCGGTCATGGACATGCTCCGCTCTTCTTCCTCCCCCTTCCCCCTGCAGGTGCTTCCAGTTCCCAGATCCGGCGATGTTCGGGCAGCCCGGTCGCTGTCGGCTTCATGATTCATAGGGGTTTGTCGTTTGATTAAGGCCGCATCTTTGGATGACCTCTGGAGGGCCTGGATGTAGGTCGGCGATCCAGATGATGCGAGCGGCAATGCTCGTGGGTGGAGCTCGTGGCTGAGGTGTTGACTAATGACTGGCTGCCTTCCTCGCATGGGCGGTAAGGTTCGACGGTTTGTGGCAATGGTGCGGCAAGTATTCTCGTGTCTCGTCACACCCTGATCTGAGGTGGAGCGTTTGTGCCGGTGGAAATCCTTGTTTGGCTTTGTCCAGACCAAAGGTGGCGACATCTATGGGCATATTCACCTTCTTGAAGGTGTTGTCATGGCCGCTCCCAATCCTCCATGTAGCTCGGGGCAAAAATCTTGCTCCTTTGGATTGGGCGGTGGCGGCACTACGGCTCCTATAGGCACCACCTTGGAGCTCTTGATTCGTTTGTGTTCGAATTTCTCCCTTGGCAGTGGCTAGTTCATGGTCGAGGGCTCCGTTGACTCCATAGTGATTCTCATTGTTCACTTTTTTGTTGGCATGGAGTCATTTGGGGTAGAGTTGATGTTCATTGTATGTCTAACTTGACTTGGTTATATGTTGTGGTGGCATGTGGGATGTTGTATTATTCTGTTGTATGATAATGATCGCTTTATATATGAAGCGGGACGTGCCATCTGTCATACCAAACTTGCTATGTACAGACTAGGCACACATTAGTTTAAGGAACAAACTCAATTGGACATCTGATACGTCTCCAACTTATCTATGATTTTCGATTGTTCCATGCTAATATTATTAATCTTGGATGTTTTATATACGTTTACAAGCATATATAATTTTTGGGACTAACCTATTAACTTAGTGCCAATGCCAGTTACTGTTTTTTACTTTGTAGAATATCATTACCAAGTGAAGTCCAAATGCCACGAAATGTTTTGGAGATTTTTTCTGGTGACAAGTGACCCTGCAAGTTTCTAGAGGCCACGATAATATGTAAGTAGGGCCTACTAGGCACCAAGGCGCGCCAGAGGCGGGGCCTCTGGTGCCCCCTGATGGGTAGTGGGGCCCACAGACATCGTTTTGACCTACCTCCGCCTCTATAAATACTCTAAATCCCAAAACCCTCACGGGAGTCCACAAAATACTTTTTCAGCCGTTGCAAGTTCCAGAACCACAAGACCCAATCTAGATGCCTTTTCTGGCACTCTGCCCGAAGGGGTAACGATCACGGAGGGGTTCTTTATCTTCCTTGCTGCCCCTCCGATGATGGGTTAGTTGTTTACCACATACCTACGGGTCCGTAGTTAGCAGCTAGATTGCTTCGTCTCTCCTTTTGATCTTCAATACAATGTTCTCCTCGGTGTTCTTGGATATCTAATTGATGTAACGACTTTTTGCGGTGTGCTTGTTGGGATCCGATGAATTGTGACTTTATGATCATATCTATCCATATTGATACTATTTGAGTTTCATCTGAACTCTTTTATGCATGATTGTTATAGCCTTGTATATTTTCTCCGATTTATTGGTTTAGTTTGGCCAACTAGATTGATTTATCTTGCCACGGGAAGGGGTGTTTACAGAAACAGACATCACACACATGTATCGTCGCTATTAAGTGTAACAAGATGAGCTTTATTTCATACGTGACATTATCTTGTCTACATCATGTCATCTTGCTTAAGGCATTACTTCGTTCTTTCATGAACTTAATACAATAGATGCATGTTGGATAGCGGTGGATGTGTGGACTAATAGTAGTAGATAGCATATATACATGATCATTGCCTTGGATATCGTCAAAATAATTTGCTTTTCTATCAATTACCCAATAGTAATTTGTTTACCCACCGTATGCTATTTTCTCGAGAGAAGCCTTTAGAGAAAACTACGGCCCCGGGGTCTATTTCCTATCATATATTAAAACCAAAAATACCTTGCTGTAATTTTCATTTATTTATTTTATTTTTTATTTTGTTAGGTTTATTTATCAGAACCCATACAATTAATCTTTCTCAAGACTGTTTAGGGATTGACAACCCCTCTACGCGTTGGGTTTCAAGTATTTGTTGTTCGTGTGCAAGTGCTGTTTACATAGTGTTTTTTGGTTCTCCCACTGGATTGATTATGTTGTTTTCATAACTGAGGGAAATGATTATCTCTACTATACTGAATCATGCTCTCCTCTTCAGGGAAATCCCAATGCAGCTCACAAGTAGCAACAACTTATGCTACGTTTATAGTTTGCTTGACCTTCTTGCCAAGACAACGGAACTGACAACAACACCAAGTCTTTGCACGTGTCAGTGAGACATATTTTTAAAACACGTATAATTTCAGGTTCAATTTTTTTTGTTGAAACGGTGAACGGAAAGGTAAAGACTCCCCACCTGAAAATGTTTCAAAAAGAGTGTTTTACAGGATTATGACAAGCGAGAGGAAAATAAATCACGCCACTAACCAGCATGTTCCCTAAGTGACAGACACTTTAACAATAAGACGATAGAGTTGATCATTGATGATATTTCTATTTGTGTCGTCCGCGTTAGAACATCCCAAGCAATGGAGTTCTATGGATACGCAAAATTTTAGGTTCAACCACAAAAATATTTAAGAGGTATATTATCTACGAACCTCTTAAATTAATATGATTTGCATATATGCATATTCCTAGAATAACACAAGCAGCGATAAAAAATATTAAGTGACTAGTAAAACATCACTTACATGGCTACATGAGGCACTTGTCGTTCAATCGATTGGCCAGGTTGGTCAGCGTCTCCGAGGCGGAAGCGGAAGGCTCAGGGCATGTGGACCACTGTCGATGGAGCCCTTACGACACAAGCTCTTCCTAGAGGTGCACTAGGAGATGAAGGGTGATTCTATTTGGGTGAACAACAACTACTACAAGTTTGACAGACATATGCTCACAGCCTTCACCTGCTCGATCTATTCTGGCCACCTTCTAGTGGAAACCCATCAAAACAACTTATGAAACATGTTTGAATGTTTCGAATAAATCACGAAGATTACAATAATGTTGAAGCGGCGGAGTTCTATAAAGACATAAAATTGAAGGGTTGGACTTGAAACCGTTTTGGAGGTATAGCATTTGCATACCTATGAAATGAATATGATTTGGAACCTGAAATTTTGCATGTTTCTAGAACATCACAGACAGTGGAGTTCCATGAGCATGCAAAATTTCAGGTCAAAATAGAAAATCATTTCGGAGGTATAAAATTTCAATTGCCTCTAAAGTGAATATGTGTTGGTACTTCAAATTATGCATGTTTCTAGAACATCACAAGCAAAGACATCATTATTGAGTGATTGCAAACAAACATTGAAGGCGTGGCTACATGCAGTTCAGCTTGTCTAATCGATAGGCCATTGTGGTCACGTCTAGGGGAATCAGCTAGAGCATAGCTGTGGAGGAGGTCTCAGCGGAAGTGTCACATCCTGCAGGGTGTTGTTGATGTAGCAGTACCCGCTCAGATAGCAAGTGATCACTGTGTTCCCAATGCCTCTCAATGACTCAATCTCACGACTAGGAAAACATTTTGGTTCCAGTCAAAATCAATGTTCGAAACATGGTGATGAACTTCTATTTGTCTCAGCTACCTTGTTTCTTCTTTTGCATTAGCCTCAGCTCATGTTTCTGCAAACCTTCATGTTAGACCATTGTCTGGTTGGGCACAGTATATAAATGTTTCAAAAATTAAATGTTGCTGAAGTTTGAAGGTGGTTTAGAAAATAAAGACTCATATTGACTAGTATCTTGTTTTGTTGTGGGCACAAGGAGAGAGCACGTGGTTGATCACTTCTGTTCTCACCTAAAATCCCAAGTTATGTCTATTTTTTTAAAATTCATTTTGCAGTGGGCAGATGGTTCACGCATGTTCCTTTCTTCACGGTCTGACATGTCCGCGGTGTTAAATTAAAATACTGTGTAAATCAAGTTAATAATAGTTGCTTCCGATCTCAGAGTGTTACTTTGTACTACTACTGTGCTTCTTGATTAAGAGAACGAATGAATGTTAAAGGCCGGGCACCATGATAAGCCGACCCCCATTGGCTGTCGCGGTACAATTAATCAACATGAGCCACATCATACACCAACAATAATCGATAGGACAGACAAATCAGCTGGAAGTACTTATGGGCAAAACGTAAGAACACATGCCCAATCTGTCGCCTTCCCAAAGCCTGGGGCGGACCCTTTGTGTGGTGCACATCCCATGGTGAGACGAGCAATGTTGTGACGCTCAAGGCGCAAGTAGAAGCAGCGGCGGAAGAGCCAAAGCATACACATGTTTGGTCATGCCGAATGAAACGGCAGAGCAGGCTCTCCGCAGCTCGTCCGCCAAACTACTCATGCATAACACAAGCAAATTTGTAGCTAAAATGTGTCAAAGTAGCAACTGCATAAGAACACGAAACATTGGGCAGTCAGCATCGCATATCAAAATAGCCAACACACAAAGCCTCTCCAGGGTAGGAACACCATTGTATCTGAAAGGATTCGTAAAGCGTCTCAACTCTCCAACAGGGAGGGCCTGCGCGGTATATAGTGATATGGCAAGGCCGACACGCGCAGAGGCATACATCGAGGGTTTAAACTACCACACTAGTAGAAAAAGGACCTAATATGAGACACATTAGTGCCGGTTTGGTTTTGAGCCGGCACTAATGTGTCCATTAGTGCCGGTTCCAACGGCTAGCCGGCCGTTCTTATTAGTACCGGTTCGTGGCGAACCTTTAGTACTGGTTCGTGCCATGAACCGGTACTAAAGAGGGTGGCGGCAGGGTGTTGCCAGTCTGGGGCCCGTCCAACACCTTTAGTACCGGTTCGTGGCACGAACCGGTACTAAAGGTCGACGTACATAAACCCTTCGTCCACCCGAGCCAGTATGTTCTTCCCCCTTCCCCTCACTTCTCCTCTGTTCTTCCCCTTTCCCCTCGAGCTCCTCACAAATTTTGGCCAAAATTTGTCAAGATTTGGAGGCCCCCATCCATTCAAATGATCACAAAGGTTAGCAACTTTGTCCTTTCAACTCTCATTGCTAGATTAGCTCTTGCAATGCTTTGTATAGTGATTAATTTGGGAGGAATTATATTTTCTAGTATTTGACTTATATGCAATTTGAGGTCAAAAATAACACTTAGTTTGCATATGTAGGTGTGGTTTACTTAGTGCCTTCTAAATCTCCGTCGTAACCACCGTCGATCGCCCAAGACTGTCCGTCGCGGCACCACCTTGTGGTGAGGCTCTTATTCATGAATGTTTTACATTACCAAATTGATGTTTGTGTGATTTGGATATATAGTTACTCGTATAATTATCTTACCCGTACGTTGTTTGTTATACATAGTGCCATGGTTTTGATATCCGTCCCCGTCGGCCCTCGTCCTTGTTATGATTCGGACGTGGTATATTCTCTTTTAAAACTAGTTGTTGCATTTCATGTTTATGAAAAAATATGCCCATCAAGTTGACATAGATATTTTTGTCTAGGAGGTATGTGAACCGGAAATTCCAACCGACCCTATTGTCGAGAGGTTAAATTTAGTTGAAAGAGAAAACGAGTATTTGAAAGAAAAATTGAAAAGAATTGAGGGGGAGAAGATGGAATTGGAGTTGCATGTTGCCGATGTCGTCGATGATCACAAGATCAAGATGGAGAAAATGAGGTTGAAGATTAGAAAGATTAGAAAATATGCCATTGATAGTGTGGCTTGGTAACATTATGTTGTTGGATCAATTGTTACCTTAGTTGCGATCTTCATCGCATTTTTTGTTGCATTTAAATTCTTTAGCTAGAGAGTTATTTCTATGTTGCATTTAATTAAGTGTTGTATATGAACTTTATGTATGAACTTTATGTATGAACTTGTATTAATTTGGTCTATTTGGTGTTGTGTAATGAAGATGAGCCGACAATGGATGTATGATGACCGATGCTCTCCCGAGTTCATTAAAGGTGTGCATACTTTTCTGCGGGCCGCTGAGGCAAACAAGCGGGCGGATGGTTTTATGCCTTGTCCATGTGCTGGCTGTAAGAATGGTCACAGTTACTCTACAGAAAAAACCATTCACGTCCACCTATTTAAGTCCGGTTTCATGCCCCACTATAATGTTTGGACCAAGCACGGAGAAATAGGGGTTATGATGGAAGACAATGAAGAAGAAGAGGACGACAACGGCTATCCTGGCCATGGTTTCCCTGAATACGATGATACAACAATGGGGGAAGAAGCTGAGCCGGCAATGCGGGAAGAAGATGAAGAAGAGGCATCAGATGAGCCCGCTGATGATCTAGGTCGGGCCATTGCCGATGTAAAGAGAAACTGCGCAAGTGATCTGGAGAGGACGAAGTTGCAGCGCATGTTAGAGGATCACAAGAAATTGTTGTACCGGAATTGCGAAGCTGACAAATTAAAGTTTGGCACCACACTTGAATTGCTGCAATGGAAGGCAGAGAATGGTGTATCTGACAAGGGATTTGGAAAGTTGCTGGTAATGATAAAGAATATACTTCCAAAGGACAACGAATTGCCCGAGAGTACGTATGAAGAAAAGAAGGCTGTCTGCCCTCTAGGGTTAGAGGTGCAAAAGATACATGCATGCCCTAATGACTGCATCCTCTACCGCAGTGAGTACGAGGATTTGAACGCTTGCCCGGTATGCGGTGCATTGCGTTATAAGATCAGGCACGATGACCCTGGTGATGTCGAGGGCGAGCGCCCCAGGAAGAAGATTCCTGCCAAGGTGATGTGGTATGCTCCTATAATACCATGGTTGAAACGTTTGTTCCAAAACAAAGAGCATGCAAAGGCGATGCGGTGGCACGCAGAAGACCGTAAGAAAGACGGAAAGTTGAGAGTACCCGCTGACGGTTCGCAGTGGAGAAAAATCGAGAGAAAGTACTGGGAGGAGTTTGCAGGTGACCCAAGGAACATATGGTTTGGTCTAAGCGCAGATGGCATTAATCCTTTTGGGGAGCAGAGCAGCAACCATAGCACGTGGCCTGTGACTCTATGTTTGTATAACCTTCCTCCTTGGTTGTGCATGAAGTGGAAGTTCATTATGATGCCAGTGCTCATCCAAGGCCCTAAGCAACCCGGCAACGACATTGATGTGTACCTAAGGCCATTAGTTGAAGAACTATTACAGCTGTGGAATGGAACAGGTGTACGTGCGTGGGATGAGCACGGACAGGAAGAATTTGAGCTAAAGGAGTTACTGTTCGTGACCATCAATGATTGGCCTGCTCTCAGTAACCTTTCCGGACAGACAAACAAGGGATACCGTGGATGCACGCACTGTTTGGATGATACCGACAGTATATATTTGGATAGTTGTAGGAAGAATGTGTACCTAGGACATCGTCGATTTCTTCTGACAAGGCATCCCATATGAAAGAAAGGCAAGCATTTCAAAGGTGAGGCGGATCACCGGACGAAGCCTTGCCACCGTACTGGTGCTGATGTACATGATATGGTCAAGGATTTGGATGTAATCTTTGGAAAGGGTCCTGGCGGAAAACCTGTTCCGAAGGACGCTGACGGACGCGCACCCATGTGGAAGAAGAAACCTATATTTTGGGACCTGCCATATTAGAAAGACCTAGAGGTCCGCTCCGCAATCGACGTGATGCACGTGATGAAGAATCTTTGCGTGACCCTGCTTGGCTTTTTGGGCGTGTATGGGAAGACAAAAGATACACCAGAGGCACAGGAGGACCAGCAACGTATGCACGGAAAAGACGGCATACATCAGGGTCAGGCCAGCTATGCTCTTACCAAAGAAGAGAAGGAAATCTTCTTCGAATGCCTGCTCAGTATGAAGGTACCATCTGGCTTCTCGTCGAATACAAAGGGAATAATAAATATGGCAGAGAAAACGTTCCAGAACCTAAAGTCTCATGACTGCCACGTGATTAAGACGCAACTCCTTCCCGTTGCATTGAGGGGGCTTCTACCGGTAAGCGTTCGATTAGCCATTGTGAAGCTATGTTTCCTCAATGCAGTCTCTCAGAAGGTAATCGATCCAGAAATCATACCAAGGTTACAGAATGATTTGGTGCAATGTCTTGTCAGTTTTGAGTTGGTGTTCCCACCATCCTTCTTCAACATCATGACGCACGTCCTAGTTCACCTTTGTGAAGAGATTAACATTTTGGGTCATGTATTTCTACACAATATGTTCCCCTTTGAAAGGTTCATGGGAGTCTTGAAGAAATATGTTCATAACCGTGCTAGGCCAGAAGGAAGCATCTCGAAGGGCCATGAAAATGAGGAGGTCATTGAGTTTTGTATTGACTTCATTCCTGACCTTAAGCCGATTAGTGTTCCTGAATCGCGGCATAAGGGCAGACTAGAAGGAAAAGGCATGCTAGGAGGGCATCAAATAATATGGATGGACGTGCATTCTCTCACTGAAGCACACTACATAGTTCTACAGAATTCCGCCTTGGTGGCTCCGTATATGGAGGAACACAAAAAATTTCTACAGTCCAAACACCCGGAGAAGTCTGACGACTGGATTACACACGAACAAACGAGGACTTTCGCCGGTTGGTTGCAGAAACGTGCCCTGAATGATGGCGATATTCAAAATGACATGTACTCGCTGTCCCAGTTACCATCTTCGAATATAATGACTTTCAAAGGGTACCAGATAAATGGGAATACATTTTACACGATCGCCCAAGATAGGAAGAGCACCAACCAAAACAGTGGTGTCCGCTTTGATGCAACAACCAACACGGGAAAGGAAACATATTATGGTTACATAGAGGACATATGGGAACTTAACTATGGATCAGGTGATTTGAAGGTCCCTTTGTTTCGGTGCAAATGGGTCAATATGACACGAGGCGGCGTAACAGAAGACCTGCAGTACAGAATGACAACAGTGGACCTCAACAATCTTGCGTATGTAGATGAACCATTCATCCTAGCCAATGATGTGGCGCAGGTTTTTTATGTGAAAGACATGTCTTCCAGGCCGAGAAAAAGAAAAGATAAGGAAGCGAATGGATCATACGATGAGCCAAAGCGCCACATAGTTCTTTCAGGAAAAAGAAACATCGTGGGGGTGGATGACAAGACAGACATGTCAGAAGATTATGAAAAGTTTGATGAAATTGCTCCATTCACAGTGAATATTGACACGAGCATCCAGTTAAATGATGAAGATTTTCCATGGTTACGGCGCAAAGGGACACACGCGAAGAAAAAGTTTCACACCGAAAGATCTGGTATGTGATCGGCTTCATTATCATCACTTTCTTCTGTGTTTCACACCCAGGAGGGAATATCTGTAATAGTTAGGGTAGTTATGTGTTTTGGCATTTGAAACGCGAAGAAATTTTATGTGCAAACAAATTCTTTTCATGCATTTACTGATTTTTTCCAGCTAAATGACCCTGAAATTGAAAAGCATTTCAAATGAACTCAGAAAAGGTTGAAAGTTGGCATGGTATCATAATTTCATACAAATAGCATGTGCAAGAAAGTAGAGAGGGTTACGGCAAAAACGTAGATGCACTTCGTGTACAAAATGGACAATCTCTTTCGAAGTATCAGGGTTTCCGACGAAAACTGAACTGTTACAAAGGCATTTCATTTTTTAAATAACCTAAGCATTACCAAATTGAATATAATGATAAAACACACTAATATTAAACATAAGAAAAAAGAATCACTGAAAAAACTTTTTTTAAAGTTAAGTTATTCACAAACTAGTGATTCACACAAATTTCAAATAATTCAAAATTTAAACTATTCAAATTTGAAAACTACCGGCACTAACAGAAAGTTTGTAATTTTTTGTACCTAAAGCAAAAGTATCACAAAGAAACTCTAAATACAGCAAAAAACAACTCAAAAATAAATAAAACAAAAATAAATAAAGCGAAAAAAATTAAGAAAATAAAAAAGCCCACCTACTGGGCCAAAGCGGCCTGCATACGACTAGGAACACAAGCTTTTGTTGGGCCAGGATGCAGGCCCGCAAAGGCCCAGTAGGCCCACTGGGCAAAGAGGACAGGTAGGCCCAGTAGGCCTGATTAGGAGAGGAGCTCGAGAGAGCTACCGCACTGGAGCTTATAAACCAGTGCGGTAGCCTCTCGGCAAGCGAGGTGGGACTAAACTTGCGCACCGCCTGGAGCCAGCGCACCCCTTTAGTACCGGGTCGTGGCTCCAACCGGTACTAAAGACCCCCCTTTAGTACCGGTTGGAGCCACCACCCGGTACTAAAGGGGTGCTTCCCCCGCTTGGCCTGGCCAAAACAGACCTTTAGTACCGGTTGGTGGCTCCAACCGGTACTAAAGGTCCATCCTATATATACAACACTTGAAAAAAAATCAGTTTCACTATGTTCTTCCCTCTGTTTCCTCCCTCCGTCGCGCCGCCCTGCCCCGATCATCGCCGCCCCCGCCCCTCGTCGTCGAGTTTCATATTTGGGTTTAATACGTTTTTGTGAAAAATATTATTCACATATTTCTAGGGTGTAACTTCCAAAATATGTGAAATGTTACTCACACTTCCAAATAATTATGTTCATTAGAAATATGTTAGTTTCATATTTTTCTAGTGAAATGGGTTTATTTCACATATGAAATGTAAAACGTTAGAAATTAAATGTGTTTGAAATATATCCAAAATTGGTCTAGTTTTAAAGTTCATGATGCCATGAGTCGAAATATATAAAAAGTTTCAAAAACGAGTCTTTGTTTAAAAGATATGTTTAAGAGAAAATAAAGTCTATGGATTTGATCACAGGCAGAGTGATAGAAGGGTCTTGCATGCGTACCATCCCTGACAAGAACTGTAGTTTGGGGTTCATTATGCTACCATTGATTTGACTAAAAATAAATATACAAGAAATATACTAGTGCTATACCGTTTCACAAATCTAGGTGGGCCATACCGTTTCACAACTCTCATAAAAAGTGGATAGCCTGAGATCTACCGTACATGACCCAAATGCACAAAATGACTTTCGCGTGATTGCAACAAATTGAGTAATTTTGCAGGGGTAGAAAATAGGGGGACCGTGTGAAATTCAAAGTTAGGCACTTGATATAACAAATTGGCAATTAGGAAACTAAATTTATACTCAAAAAGAAATTCTCAAACTCAAAATTTGTAAGTTCTTTAGCAGAAAGATGCCATCCTTTTAGCATCCGTGACAAAAACTTCAATTTATTTTTCATAAGCAATCTTCCCCAAAATTTTATTATATTATTTTGCTAAAACTTATGAAAATCACAATCTTTAGATCAAGTGATTATATTGATAAAAACTTATGATGAATTAGAAATAGACTTCCAAAAAAATAGAACATAGAAACAAAAGAGTGTGAAACGAACTTGGGAAAAAGACTGGCAATGCGTCTAGTAGTCTGGTTAAAGCTCTAGTCCGGCAGCATAGGTAGAAAGTAGCAAAGGGATCTAAAGAAGCATAGGAGACATGACAAACCGATAAGAAAACACCGAATAAATATATATTGGATTGAGGGTGTAGCATACCTATTCATTCCAACATTGGATTCTTTTTAAAAAAACCGTGAAGGAATTAATCTACGAGCCCTTAGATGGAGGATGGGATTTGCACTGGTCGCTGAAAGTGAAAGAGAATACAAAGAAATAGAAAGAGAATGTATACCCGAAGGAGGAGAGGCGTGCATGAGATCGTGTGTTATGATTTATTAAGCAATATTTACATAACATGTTCAAAGAAAAGCAGTATAAATAAAAAAATGGGGGCCCTGCCAAAATGACCGCAGGGCGGGGGGTTGCTGTGGTACATGCTACCGGTATGGGTCTGGTTGTTCTTAGTGATGACTGAGTTATCGATACCTCTCGAGCTCACTACCATGGAAACATTTTTCTACTTTTGGTATAATAAATCATCATTGTTTGGAAGATGATGACATATTTCTGCCTATCTTCCTTCCTTCCTTTTTATCTCATATTGAGCGTCTCCCGTATGGGATTGGTCGTCTTTTATAACATTGTTTGGTTGGGCATGAGGGTATAATGTTTCAAGAAATAAATGTAATTGAATCTTGAACCTTTCTTGTTTATTTATGTTGCTCTGGTGAGGGCATGTGACTCAACACTTCTCTTCTCTACTAAGTTTATTATGCAAATATATATCTTTTTTGTTTTCTTCAAGATCATTTTGCACGTCTGAAAGGAAATACTTCATGTGATATTCAACAGCTACAGGACTTTGTAGTGGGAGGGGTGAGGGAAGCCTTTTGAGAGTAGCCATTGTTGGAATTACTGGGATTAGACCATTTTGATAACCAAAAATTCCTTGGAAAATTCTCAAAGGCTCAAGGGGTCGTTCATGCATGCAGAGGGTGTGTGAAAAATTTAATCCCACCAAACTAGTGGAGGGTCTTGTAGACCAATAAATAAGGTGGGTTCTTAGACACACCACAAACAGCTTGAGAAGAGGGCACATACATGCAAGTGGCTCCGTTGCCACCTTCCTTGCCACACCTCGCAAGTGCAGCATGATCAAGCCGAGCCAAGCTACTACCTATGCCACATGTGTGCAATTTCTTCTTTTTGTCACGCAGGAAAGAAGTCGAAACATTTTTGCACTACTGGAAGATGAAACCAAGTGGTTGTGATTGTACCCTTCATCTCCTTATTAGTGTTTCAGTTTCGCTTCCACTTCCGGAATATAAGAGGGGCCCTCCTCTTCTGAACACATATGCCCCTTTATCTCTCCCATCTTTCTTGCCTCCATGTTTCAAGCATTGTGTCACCTACTACTTTCCCACCTAGCTTCTCGTCGTACACCAGGAAGTGAGATAGCAGGCCTCTGAAGCCATGTCTCTTGTGATCATGTATGGGAGAGGGGTGATCAAGTTTTTGGGTAGCGACCTCGCGCGACTGGTGGATTATTGTTCATCTTGGTTGAGATTGTACTTGGTCTACTAGCAGTAGTAATCGACATGGACATGATGCTTGTCGTCCTTGAGTGAGGAGTGTGGTTTCTTACATCCACCGTGGTCGATGATATGGTGGTTACTTAAGAAGAAGGAAATCGCCATCTAAAACATGTCGATCTATCTATCTCTCTATACCTATATATACCTATACTAATTAGGCACTTCCTAAAAATTCCCATGTTAATTTGAGACCACCGGCCGTTAATCTGATGTGACCGAGTTATAACGGTGTTGGCATGGAACTGTCAAGGGTTGGGGTTGACCTCAACGGTGGGCGTATTACGGGAGGCGACAACCGCCGTGTCAAGTCCGCGTCGGGGGACACCTACGTCCAGGCCATTATTAAGACATACGGAGGAGACCTCGTGGGGGTGGCGGGCAAGCTCGACCCGGTCATAGGGCGCGACGAGGAGATCTGACGCCTGGGGTGGATCCTATAGCGCCGCAAACAAATCTTATATTTACTAATTGGAGGCACCTTTCATGATCTCTCATTAATCCACATCATCAAAATTATTTAAACCGTTAGATTGTAAAATTTACCACCAGCATAAAAGGAAAAGTTGTGTAACGCAGATGATGTCTTCCTATAGAAAAACGCATCTGACACGTCAAAGTCCAACATTATTGAAAAAAAAACGAAACCGTCACGTACGGAAAAACAAGGAAAGCCTCATGTACAAAATAAAAGGAAAGCCTTGCGTAAAAAAATCCTATATAGAAAAACGAATCTGACAAATAAGGGAAGTTTTTTTTAGGGGATAAACAAGGAAAGCTCGATGTACAAATTAAAAGGAAATCCTCGCGTATTAAAACGGCAAGTCTCTACGCATCTGTCACGTCTAGGTCCAACATTAGTGAAAAAACAAGGAAAGCCTCACGTGCAAAATAAAAGAAAATCCTTGCGTAAAAAAATTGTATAGGAAACGAATCTGACACGTCCAAGTACAACGATAGTGGAAAAACAAACAAGGAAAGCTTTATTTAGGGACAAACAAGGAGTATTAGGTGGCCCGGTCATAATTTTTTAATAGAAAAAACAACACGTACATAAAAAAGCCAAACCTGCACGCACGTACAAAGAGTCCTCAATGCCCACGTTGAAATTGAGGCCAATAGTTTTGGGGTCCACCACGCGTTGAAACGCTACGGGCGACTGGGAAGGCGATCGCGAGGCGACCGTCTGCCAGCGCTAGGGTTAGGGTTTCTACGACGGGGGCGGCGAGGATACAGTCGTGGTCCGGGGCGGCGACGGCGCTGTCTTGGCACGGACTGGAGTAGCGTTCTCCACCGCGGAGCGGAGCTATGGCGGAGAAGGCGAAGGCGGAGCGAGGTGGGGCATCGGCGGCAAAGGCAACCCCGGGAGCGACATCTACGCCGGGGAAGACGGTGAGCAGGGGATCCTCCAAGTCCCCGGCGGCATGCAAAACGCCGGATCCCACATCAAGCCTCTCGGCTCGGCTGGGAGGGATGGTACTGATGGATAAGGAGGCAGAAGGGTTTGTCTTCGATGATCCCGATCAGATCCTGCCCAAAAGTGCAAAGTGGTCAGCGGTGGGGAAAGCTTTCTCACCGAGGCCGCTGAACAGAACTGTGCTAGAGAAAGCGATGCATAGGGCATGGGGACTACATCACGAGGCGAAATTCGGGGACATGGGAGACAACGTTTTTGTGGTTCACTTTGGCAGTGAAGGAGACTGGAGGCATGCGATGAACAACGGACCATGGCAGTATGACTTCAATGTGTTAGTGCTGAAAGAATATGAGAGCAATATACGGCCTTCGGAGATGGTGTTCGACAAAGTTGATGTATGGGTCAGAATAGATGATCTACCACTAGGGAAGAGAACTGAAGCGTTCGGACGGGCCCTGGGCAACTGGCTTGGAGAGGTTGTAAAGGTAGATGTCGACAAGGAGGGACTAGCTAGAGGAAACCAGCTGAGGGTGAGAGCAAGAATATCAATCTATGAGCCACTGGTTAGATGTTTTCAGCTCAAGACGTCACAGGAGGACATGGTGGGCACCTGGTTTGATTTCCACTATGAGAAGATACCACATTTTTGTTTTGAGTGTGGAAGACTCGTACATGTGGGTGGATAGTGTGACCCTCCGGTTGACAAATCGTCTCAATGGGGTGGCTGGTTTAGGGCTTCGCCTGGCAGGAGCACTGGCTCCAAAGCTGAAGGCAAGGCAAAACCAGCAAACAGCAGCAGCTTCATGAGCTCCCATTCGGAGGGCACAAGGAAAGAACAGGAAGGCAATGTTCAGGGTCGAGTTCGCGAAATACCTACGAAACGTAACCTGAACCATGAATTTGATAAGCCTGCATGCTCGCGCACTGGCGTCGAGAGAAGGCCTGGAAAGGGGGAAGTTATTAGTCCAAGGAAGGATCGTGATGGGAGAGCATGGACGGACGAGAGGGACCTGCGTCATGACCTGGAACGAAAGAAAGAAAGGGATCTACGGGAGCAGCTGAAGATGCAACAACGGCAGAAGGAGTTGGAGAAGGAGCAACATGACGAACGCCGCTGGAGGGAGGGGGCCCACACCAACAGGGAGAGAATGGTGGATTATGGCTATAACCCGCGGCTCCACGGCGAGAGGAGAAGAGGATATTATGTTCGCAAACCAAGACCGAACTACCCAGATCGGGGGGGTAGGGGAGACAGCTTCCCAGCCCAACCGGACACTAGGAAAAGAAGACCAAGACAGGTGTGGAAGCCAAAGGAGGGAGTGGAAAGCTAGGAGGGACAGGATCCTTTCATCCGTGATACAAGACAGAAGACAGCTTCGGTGTTTGAGAGATTAGATGAAGGTGAAGGCACATCGGCGGACCCTGCCAGGACGCAGGGCCGCCGGGACCAATGAACATCTTAGCCTAGAACTGTCGGGGGTTGGGGTTGGACCCGACGGTGGGCGAATTACGGGACCTTGTTAGGTCATACAACCCAGCGGTGGTCTTTATGTCAGAAACTAAAAAAAGGGCAGGAGCGATGGAGAGGGTGAAGTGGAGTCTTGGGTTTAGGCATGGCGTTGCTGTGAGCTGTAAAGGCAAAAGTGGAGGATTAGCGTTATGGTGGAGAGATCAAGTGGATGTAACAGTGAGGCCGTGGTGCCAATACTATATCGATGCCCAAATGGTGCTTGATGGTGTCACCTTCAGATTCACTGGAATCTATGGGGAACCATGTGTTGAGAAGAGGCAGAAGACATGGGATGTGTTACGGTACCTTCGAACACAGGATAATCTGCCATGGCTCTGTGGTGGGGACTTTAATGAGGCTCTTATCCAGAAAGAGCAATTGGGGGGGAACCCGAGGAGTGTGAGACAAATGGAATGTTTTGCTGAATGCTTGTCCAACTGCGGGCTAGCGGATATCAGCTCCTCGGGCTATCCGTTTACTTGGGACAATAAAAGAGACGGCAGCGACAACATGCATGTGAGATTGGACCGAGCCACATGTACTGCTGATTTTGCACAGCTCTTCCCGGCGGTCGAAGTCCTAAATGTAATGACCGAGGAATCGAATCATCAGGCAATCATTGTCAAGGTGCAAGCGGCACTGGCCGCGAGGCACCCGGGTGGACAGCGTCGTTTTATCTACGAAGCGGCATGGGCTCGCCATGAGAACTACGACGGGATGGTGGCCAATGCATGGGCTGCCTCCCATGCAACCAATCAGGGGATGGGTGCCCTCGCTGGTGCATGCAGCAGAATCGGTGCTACGTCCAGGGACATGCAGCGATGGAGCCGCCAGGTCTTTGGGTCTATACGAAGGCAGATTTTCCACTTGAAGACGAAGTTGGTGGAGGCGAAGGAACGGTCTGCTAATACAGGATATAGGCAAGAGGTAAAGGATATAGAAGACCAGCTACATGAAATCTACGAGCGGGAAGAGATCTATTACAAACAAAGATCGAGGGTCGACTGGCTAACGGAGGGGGACCAAAACACGAGGTATTTTCAAAACAGAGCTTCGCATAGGAAGAGAAAGAACACTGTCAAAGCGCTGATTAGAGATGATGGGTCAAGATGCATGGATGATGAGGGGATGAGAACAATGGCGGCCCAGTTCTATGAAAAGCTGTTCACCTCGGAGGGCTCGCGGGAATCGGAGAAGGTTCTACAGCATATTGAGGGTGTGGTAACGCATGCAATGAATGACAAGCTCTGTGAGCCCTTCCAGATGGGCCCCACAAAGGCTCCGGGGCCGGCTTCCGGCCATGTTCTACCAGAGACATTGGGCTTTGTTAAAAGAGGATGTGTGTGCAGCAATCCGTGAATTTCTGGCGGGGCAGGTGGCGCCGGAGGGATTCAACGACACTGTTATTGTAATGATACCGAAAGTTAGCTCACCGGAGCTACTTCCGCAATTTCTTCCAATTAGCTTATGCAGTGTCCTATATAAGATTGCCGCGAAAGCACTGGCTAACCGGCTGAAGGTGGTCCTACCCTTCATGATTTCTGAGGAACAGAGCGCGTTTGTACCTGGCAGATTAATTACAGACAACGTCCTGGTGGCCTATGAGTGTGTTCATGCAATTAGGAAGAGAAAGAGGAAGAAGCCTCTGTGCGCTGTGAAGCTTGATATGATGAAGGTCTACGATAGAGTAGAATGGGATTTTCTTGCGCAAATGATGATGAAAATTGGCTTCTCTGGTCACTGGACGGAGATGGTCATGAGATGTGTCAGGACTGCCTCCTTTTCGGTTAAGCTAAATGGTGGACTGTCCGAGGGGTTCCTCCCTTCTCGTGGTCTCAGGCAAGGGGATCCGCTCTCACCGTACCTTTTTCTGTTTTGTGTGGAGGGATTCTCAGCTATGTTAAGGAATGCACAGCGGCTAAATGACATTAGAGGCGTTTCGTTTGGAAGCGGGGGGCTGACCGTTACCCACCTCTTGTTTGCAGATGACAGTGTGGTTTTTGTGGAGGGGTCCAAGGAGAATTTTGAGGCACTCCGGGTCATTTTGCAAGAGTATGAGGTGGCATTTGGCCAGAAAGTAAATCTTCAAAAGTCTTCCATTTTCTTTGGTAAGGGCATATCAGATGCAAGCAAGGAAGAGCTGCACCTAGTTAGTGGAATCACTTCGGAAGCATTGTCTGAGAGGTATCTTGGGTTACCAACTATGGTCGGCAAGTCAAAGGAGGGGTCTTTCAGGTATGTTAGGGAGTGTGCAAGGGGGAAAGTGTCCGGATGGAAGGGGCAAGGGCTGTCCAAGAAAGCCAGAGAGGTGCTTGTGAAATCAGGCCTTCAATCAACACCAGCTTTCACCATGAGTTGCTTCCAACTCACAAAGAAAATGTGCGGGAATCTGTCTACTATCTCATCAAACTTCTGGTGGGGGGAAGCTAATGGGAAGAAGAAGGTGCATTGGATAGCCTAGGATAAACTGTGCACTCGGAAACACGAAGGTGGGCTAGGGTTTCGGGATCCTGAAGCTTTCAACCAAGCGATGCTGGCAAGACAGGCTTGGAGACTGTTGAAGCGACCGGACACTCTATGTGCACGCGTTCTAAAAGCCCGGTACTTTCTTGAGGGGTCGATCCTAAATGCAACATGCCCGAGTGGGGGTTCTTTCACTTTCAGAAGCTTATTGCATGGGAGGGATCTGCTCCTTGATGGACTCATATGGAGAATAGGGAATGGAGAAGCAATAAAGGTGCACCATGATAATTGGATACCAAGGGCAGGGAGTTTAAGGCCACTGGGCCAAACTTATATTCATGGTATTAATCGGGTGTGTGATTTACTTGCCGCTAACGGTTCTGCATGGGACCAAGAGAAAGTCCATGCTATGTTTGGCGAGGACAAAGCTAGGGAGATACTCAGGATCCCAATCGGTGGCCCAACTATGGAGGACTACCTAGCATGGAATTACACCAAAAACGGGATGTTTACTGTTAGATCCGCCTATCACCTGAAGATGCAGCAGAAGAGGCTCAAGGCAGGCCGACCAGAGGGCTCATCGGCGGTGCAGGACCACCAGGCGTGGATGGCGCTCTGGGACACCGTCGCCCCCGGGAAAGTTAAAATCCATATGTGGAGGCTTATACGAAATGGCCTCGCGGTTGGCACTGAGCTCAAACGGAGGAAGATCAAGGAAGGGGTGTTCTGTGTCGCATGCGGGAGAGAAGAGACGATCTACCACAGGTTTTGGGGATGCTTCCACTCACAGAAATCCTGGAAAATCATGCACTCGGAATTGGGGGTGCCGGTGGCGATCCCACCGGAGGCAGCCAGCCCTCAGAGTGTGCTAGCGAGGTGGCTCCTGTCTTGGTTCCAGGCGGCAACGGATGACGAAAGGGCGATCATGGTCCAGGGGGTGTATGCGCTCTGGCTAGCCCGAAATAACGCAAGAGATGGGATGAGGATTGAAGATGTAGGAAATATAGCCCAAAGAGTCTTTATCCTCATGGGCGAGTGGCAATCTATTCATGGTAAGAAGAGCAAGCAACCCAGTGCAGCACCCTGTGAGAAATGGAGGCCACCGGACGAGGGTTGGGTGAAAGCTAATGTGGATGCGGCAATCTCTAAGGTTGGCGAACTGGCAGGAGGAGGTATTGTGCTGCGGAGGGAGGAGGGTGCCTTCCTGGGCGGTGCTTGTCATACTTTCCCGCGGTGTCATGAACCAGCCAGGGCGGAGCTCCTTGCGTGTAGACGAGCGCTGCAGCTTGCTGTTGAGCTCGATGTCCCCCAACTGCATGTGGAGATGGATTGTCAAGAGATAGCTAGCAAGCTGAACAACAAGGAGAAGGATCTTTCAGCGTTGGGGCCAATCGTCGAAGAAGTGAAGCTGATGCTGGCAACGAGGGAAAGATGGAGGGTGACATGGACTCGGCGGTCTGCAAACAAGGCGGCCCATCTGTTAGCTAGAGAAGGTATTTCCTTGAATTTATGTAAGGTGTGGCTTGAAGCTCCACCAGACTGTATTTTGAGGGTTTTAGCGGACGAAATCCCAGCTTGGGATGATTAAATAAAAGTTGAGCAAGTTTCAAAAAAAATTAAAAAAAATTGAGGCCAATACAAAACCACTATTATTCTCCCGTTAGTTGTAAACAAAAAAAAAGCAGGATGAAAAGTCCGCTACCCCACGCTAGAAAAAGAGTCCGCGTCCAAAATCCAAGAAAAACGTACAACAACTGCATATTCCCCTGAAAAAAATACATACAATTTTTTTTCAGGAAACGCGTACAAATCAATGCTCCTGAAGCTTCGTGTTTATAGAGAAAAAAAATCTAGGTCTGAATGCATATGTGAAATCACCTAAAGTCAACATAAGTTGGAAAAAACATATAAATTTTTCAGGCATAAAATATCTTTTTTGAATATAAATCTGTTATTTTTATGTTATTTTAAATACGAATATTTCGCAACCACATCCATTAAAATATTATTTTTTATGGGCTATTTTTTTCCATGTGTTTTCTCTACATTTTAGTTTGGTATAAGATAAATAGATTCTAAATTAAGTATAACATGTCTTTTAAAAGTTATAAGGAAGGAGCATTGCACAATGCATGCATTAACAAGAAATAGATATTATGTAAATGATAAGAGTGACGTTATAGTAGTGGTTGCCAATGTATGCCGATCGTAATAAACCAATAAAACCATAGATTGCTAACACACACGCGCGCGCGCACACACACACACCCTATTTGAGGCTCCATGTCAATTCTCACAAAATAAGGCCGAAACAACAGTTAGATCTCAGTTTCACATAATAGTAAGCGCGAGTCTTTGTTGGGATTCCTCTTGGATATGTCATTTCCATATGTCAACAAAGCGGTTCAGGCATATCAAAGAAATAAATGCAAGCCTTTTTTAGATCGTGGTCGTCCTGTCCTTTCGACTCGCGCATGCACTCACCGCCAATCCCGTGGCCATGTTCATCTGGCCGTCGCGTTTTCTGTAGATTTTGATCTACCAGCTACGTTTGTCTATCCATCAGCGTTTCCTGCAGAGTTGCTTCTGCTGAGTTGTTCCAGAACCAGAGCCCGAAGCCCCACCTATGAATCTTCTTTCGGTAAGATTCCGTGACCAGCTCAAGTGCCAACTCCTTCCTACTCACGACTATGTTACAACAAGAATCATCCAAATGCCAGCCCCAAGCCTTAACTATTTTAGTATTGATCCATGGAACAGGACCACATATTATTAGTACCGATGACATTCCCTCATGGAAAATATTACATTTAAAAAAGTAAGCCTTAAAGTACATAGTTTATATTTTAGCTTTACATAAATTTTAATTAAATATAAAATTTTCTTGAAAACATGAAACACCAGTGCGCTCTGAATGCTAGCCCGTGCAGGTTGCACGGGTTGATAACTAGTACCAGCTAATTCCGGGTGTAACCGATCGAAGCGGTGTAAATGTTACAGCTCGAAAATGATCCACCAAGCGCCCAATCGCTGCCGGTCTGTTTATACCGGTGTATTTGCTTTCAAAACGACAATCCAAGCGGGCCCTTACTGCTGCTGCTAGGTAAGTCTGATGAACTTCTCGAGTTTTTTCTGACGGATTCTGAGATGGCAGCATTGCGCATATACCTGCTGATCGGTGGCGCTAGCGGTGCTTTAGCATAGAAGGCAGCATCTGCTGGTCCGGAAACTATTAGCTGCGTGGTGTTGCGGTGCAGGTGTAGGTGGGATTGTGAGATGGTTCAACGTATGTGTCCAAGTCAAGTCAGGTTTGAAATTTGATAGGTATATCATGTTCTCCGAATTATTATATGTTAATTCTCTATCATGCAAATTAAAACCAATGCCATCACGCTTGGGCTTTGTCTGTTTTATTTTCTTATGGATGAGTATGAATAGTACGAAGTACTGCAGACTGATATAAATTAGCAAAGGAGACCCTGCGTATTAGCATAGCGGGACGCATATTTCAGAATATACTAGCGTCTTCCTTACGGAGCTCGGGAAGAATAACTGAAGTACTCAGGTTTGAGTTGGAGGTTCGAGTTGCTTCGTTCGAGACATTGGAGGTTTGTTTAATTATTTTGTAGTTATCTGTACATAATTTGCCATGAGTGGACGACTGACGTACATGAAAAGAAATTGCGAGCTTTAGAAGCTTTATTGATTATTTTTTGCCCCTGATTATCTATGACTTATTGTATGGGGAATGATGTATGTTGCTCTGCGTACATGAAGACTCGCGGTCAGCATGTGCTAGCGCTCTGGAAGATGCATAGTTGCGCTTTGGCAGGACTGCAGGTGCTAAGTTCCATCAGTTCCTCATCCTCACCCTCCCTTGATACATAGGTTGCTCTCCCTTCAAAAAGAACAGATGCAGAGCACACAGGCGAGCAACAAATGAAAGCCGGAGACAAGCCATACTTTTTGGTGGACTGCCGCGTTTGCGCCGGCGTTTTTTCGGCTTGGGGGGCAGCCAGCTGCTCCCCCAGGTTTCGGTCCCCAAACGCACAAAAATTCAAAGTTCTTTTTCCCGCTACCAAAAAACGACACAGGTTCGACGATCATCAAGCCACAGGTTGGCGATCGAACAAAGTCAATGTCCGGCAATCAAATGGATAGGAACGATAGATATGGAACTCAAATGGCAGAATCCTCTACCGTAGGGGTGGGAGAGCTCGGCGTAGGCGTTATGGGCACAGTTGCAGTGCTCGGCATTGGCGTGGGCGTAGTTGCAGTGCTCGGCGTAGGCGTGGGCTTAGTTACAGTGCTCGGCCTAGGCATGGCAGTGGTCTCCGCCGGTCCCGACACCTGGTTCAAGATGAGGTCGTGCTCCGCCAAGTACACCGTCTTCACCTGCTGGTCCATCATCGCCATGCTTGCTCCCATCAGGAACACCAGGTTAGTGTTCCTCTTCTTCACGGTGACGTTGGTCCTGAGAAGGTCGAGCTTGACGCCCTGCTTCATCATCAACGTCGACGACCTTACCTCGAACTTCTCCTCCCTCTTGGCGGCGTGGCTCCTCCCGTCGGCGACGCACTATTTTATTGACGAGTACAGCCGTTCGGCAGGGAGCCGAGTCCCAGGCCGCTTTGGCTTTCTTGTTTCCATCAGGACGCCCTTCTACCGCCGCCGAGACAGGCGCGTCTGGGTTGTAGACACCATCCTTGGTCTTAGCGAGAGCGAGCCGACACTCTGTCCATTTCTCGCATGACTCAAAATCCAACCCAAGTTTATCGTGAAGTAGTAGGGCGAGGGCAGCTCAAAATCCAGCAACTACTCAATGTTTGACGGAAATGGATCCTCTGACATTGAGGAGGCAAGTTAGGCAGCTACAGTGGGAACGATGTGTAAAGCAGAGAAGGTAAGTCAGAGAGATAACACTATTCACATATTACTGTATACAATGAATTACTGCATACAGATCACCGTTGATACGTTGTTGCTTTAGAACACTGTTTATGTAGCTGCAAGGAAGGAAAGTGAGGTTACCGTAGCTTCCATAACATCGCTTGATAAGTCAGAGGATCTCATTCCTGACAACGTAGGTGTAAATGTCAAATCCTGTACCCTAACAAATCTGCTTACTGGTCTATAGAGTGATTTTTCACGTGCCCTCACCAAGGAAGAGTAGCTAACCTTTATTAAAATTATTCTTCAAGGTCAGGAGTATCTTGAAAGCACTCAAAACCAACTTCGGACATTTAGCTTTGTCCAACTTATGCCTAATCGCGGTAGCCTGAGATTACATAATGGCACCACTAACAAACAAGTAGCACATCTTGGGAGAATCAAGAAAGCGATCACAAAGTTCCCGACACCTCCCAAGCTCAAGACTTGGGTACCATTTCTAGTTCCATTCCAAATTAATACACAGAACATGATGACAACCTTCCATATCTCTTCCTTTGCTTGCTTACCTCTCTCACGTTAGCCTTCCTCTTTTATAACATTGTTTCATTGGACGCTAGTGTGGACAACATTTCGTATAATAAATGCAATTGAATGTTTTAGCTCAGATAGCAACTTGTACTGATTCTCTACTTAGGATGTGGCCATATCGTCACATGGTTGATTGCTTTGCCTCTGTTGTACGTTCTTGTGCAAGTCATATATTCTTATTTTCTTAAAGATCATTTTGCACGTCTTGAAAATACTCGAGTGATTCTCACACTCAAATGAGCATTCAAACAGCCGGTGGATTTGAGGTAGGGTAGCCGAGTGGATTAGATATTGTGTCTTGTTAAGCAGGCCAGATAAGTAGCCAACTCAATGTGTGTACCTTGAATAGTTTCATATTAGGACATCACTATAAGAACAAATGGTCATGGATAAGCTTATTGATCACAACTCCATTGAAATGTTGACGCGAGATTGAATAGATGCGTTAATTTATGCATTGCCTACATATTGAGAAGTTTATGAGTCTGTTGATGTTCATTCCACGTGTGTTTCTTGCCATCCAGTGCCACATGAGAGCAGGATATTCTCCTTCTTCGTCGTTGTCCGGCTACCTGCCATGAAGGTGTTCCTGTTCCTCTTGCTCCCGGAGATGAAGGGGTTCCGTCAGCGAGCACTGGTTATGGAAGATGATACTTTGGATATGAGGATATGCAAGTGAGCTAGATCCTCTAACGAATAGAAGAATCAAACATTGCATGAATTATAATTCATATGCGACCGTTCATTCATGTGGCTATCCATGATCCATTTCTAAAAGATCATGCAGAATTGGTCTTGGTGCTATGGCAAACTGGTAATGAGACACATAAATAATACAAATCATCATACTGTAGTATATACAGTTTCTAAGTTCTCCCAAAACCGTATCAAACACAAGTTGTCTTTTTAACCATGTACAACAACGAAGACGACACACCCCATACATTGCGAAAATGGAGCAAGCCTGTAATACCATAAATCTTACGTCACCAAATATGGCACGACCTAAACAACACAACAACCCAGGAAACCCTAGACTATGAAAATCGACAAACCTCCACTTCAAGAGCATGAACATCAGTTAACCGGAACACAACCCAAAAATGTCTACCATGGCGATGACAATGACTGAAGCATGAGCATCACGAGGAGTAAACAACCACCAATCATGAGGTAAACCACTTGCATCATCATAGCCACAATGACTTAGCCAAGAAAAATGCCACTAGTTCAATACCGTCGGACTGACCACCACCCAGGTCATAGATAGGTAGCCATGGAGGAATGGCTTGGGGAGGTGGGGGGCGGGCGTATTTCAGCAACAATGATGAAGCCAAATGGAGGAATGACTTGGGGACCAACCGACAATTAGTAAGCACTCAACCAGCGACGAAAGCTACTCACTTGACAAAGATGGGGGCAGGGGGCTCCAAATCTAGTGGAACAACAACGATTATTACTGCAAGGAGGGGGCATCAGGTGGCTGACGGGATGAAGGTACACACCGAAACCAATAACGATGCCACGGATCAAGCGGTGTGGCGCCTCATAACCAGAGAAGGGACCATGTCGCTGCGAGGCACCAGAGTGAGGGACTCCCAATCCAGTGGTGAGGGGTTCTGGCACTACATCAGACCAGCGCAACAAAACAAAACGACCAAATAAAACGATGACAACATGAGTGTAACGATGCCCGAAGGTGGCAACATAGCACACAAAACTTGATAGAGTCACCATGTCCCAACACTAGGAGGTAGTAGGGACTACTGCAATGCCCTACAACACCCATGATGAAACACCAATTGGATGGGGTCGAGGAAAGAGGATGGGCATGGTGTACCAGAGGCACGCGGCAGCAAACCACGATCTATAATCCCAGAACACTAACAGAACTAACGGGGTCAATGGGTAGCAGTCTCCATGCAAGTTGTAGCCTTTGAAAAAAAATAGAGGTCAAGTTAGATTTTTTTTAACCTATTTTTGTTACTTATTAAAATTTTAGTTTCATTGGTCGAAACCGAATAACAAGATGACTGTTAAGAACATTTCAGTCATGCCCCTTAGATCTTGATAAAGACTAAACATAAACTGCAAATGTGTGTTGCACACATTTGTTTTTTGTTAAATTTGATTATATGTCAACTTTTTCCCGTTGCAACGCACGGGCATATGTGCTAGTAGGACTTGTACGAATTGCACTATACTTGACGCCATAAGCTCTGAATAGAAAATTCCCACGACGAAGGCACTGAAGGATCATGGAAACGGTGGCCGGCTCCTCCCACCTCTGGCTGTCATCTTTTAATCCCATGTGTGTGGTTTGAGTGATCAGTTACTGAACTCTAAAACACATCGTTGCGATGTTCATCAAAAATTAAATTTATTAACCACACTACTATTCCTACTTATCTTTTAGGCTGCCTGAAATGTTGTTAGCAGAACTGTTGTTTCTAAGATTTCCCACAAACGGAGTAATTGTATGCTCGATAGCGGTCGAGGAGTGGAGTAATTGTAGTAGATGCAGATGGATGTCGGAATACTTGTGTGAGACGTAATGCCTATATTAATCATGCCATGATTAAAATCATAATTATGCACTTTTCTATTAATTACCAACAGTAATTTGTTTATCTTCCATTGCTATATGCATGTGAGATGCCTCAGGTGAATGCTATGGCCTTCGGGTCCATTCACTTTATATTTACTAAAACCTAAATTACATGCGGCAGTTTATTTAGGTTTAACTTATTTTTAAAAAAAATATTGTATCTGTCAGTACCAGAATTAATCCTTGCAATTAGCGAGTACAAGGGGATTGAAAACCCACTTGGCCGCGTTGGGTGCAAGTATTTGTTGTGTGTATGTGCAGGTACTATTGACATTTGTTTCCGTTAGTCTCTTATTGGTTTGATAATCTTCATTCTTAACTGAGTGAGATAAAATCTGCTACTTTACTACAGCATCCTTCATCTTTGAGGAAATCCCAACGCGTATGACAAGTAGCACTCACCATGAGACAATCAAACAACTTTTTTTGTTTCAATGCAAGTTTGTGCGATCTACATGATCAGCCATGTAAGTAGCGTCTAATTTGTAGCCACCAACAAATGTTGCCAATATTTTTGGTCATTGGTTGAATGGTATTCCGAATGGATTCAAAACGCTAATAAGTTCTGGAGCATAGGTCTTATTATGGTCGCTTTGTGTATGTGTAAATTATCTGCGATTTTTTGACAAAAATTGCTCCCCTTTGCACCATTTTCCGCTGTACGCACTCTCTTCATATGTGGTCAATGTTGCACCAAACAGAGTGCCAACCACTGTTCAAGGCGGTGTTTAAGTGGTTAGAGCAGGTGGCTATGAAGATTTTTACGCAGCATGTGTGGCAACATAATCTCCAGATTAGTCCACCATCTTCTTGGACATAGACATAGTTTCAGTCATATGACTTCTCTATTTCCGATATGTCTTTTTTTAATTAGTCAGGCTACTCATACTGACTGTCTGCACATTAGTTTTGCAAAGACCAAGTGTTGGTTATCTTAATTTGTTCACTTACTGCTATATTTTGGGTCAATAAAAACGTCATTTATTTTTAAAAAAACACCGGTTGTTGTTCTTTCTTGAGGGCCTGTCATTTCGCAGGTTGTAAACAAGAAACCTGTCCGGGGTAAATCAAGTACGCAACAGTACAGGTCCCCCTAGAAGTACTCGATTTGCGTCTTAATTTAAGAGTTTTTACCGTAAGCGTGGACGAATGGTTACGGAGGCATCATGGTCAGTTCTACCATATTTGTACACCCACCTATGCAAACCACGCTACGGTTTCAGATCGGCTATTTCTACTGGCCATGTTGAGTGATTAATCCAAGGCACATCTCGTCAATTCTTGCAAGTCGAGGCGGCTACCAGCTTGCTTGATCATCCATGACGGAAGGCAGTGTCGTCTCCCAGATACAAAAACAAAGGGGAGGCGGAAGGATCAACGTGGTTGTGCGTTACAGTGTGCTGCCAAAAGTAGTCTCATTTTTTCAATAAAAATACAATCTTCAGCGCAATAGTTTTTTTTTTTGAAAGATTCAACTAATGGCTGGCATATACTATTTGTAGGGCAAATAAGACTCTGGTAGGGTTTGGGCACGGCGAGTGCGTGCGTGCGTGCAGTGGCCGTGTCGAGCTCGAGCCGGAGCGAACCTGGGTGCGTGCGGGCGCGCCAAAGTGTAGGTGTGCATGTGTGCGTGAGTTAGTGCGTGTGTGCGCGGGTCAGTTAGCATAGGACCAGGGTGTGGGCCGCGTAGGGCGCGCGGAGTGGCTGCGGCGATCGCGTCAGAGCGCGATGGGCACCCGCGAGCCAGAGCATGCTGGGTGTGGCGAGTGGGAGGTGGGTGAATCGTGGAGCAGCTCGGGCATGCCCATGCGCACGAGTATAAAACCCTCTCCCCGCTGTGTAAGTCGCTTAGGAGATCGATTTCGTGCTCGAGGTGAAAAACAGTGAGACCTTTGGTGCGGCGGGGGTGTTCGAGCACCCGGAAAATCTCGGTGTTCATCTTTCTCCTCATCGATCGTGTCTCCGGTGATCCTCGTCGAGTGCCCAAAGCTAGTTCGGCAACAACATTTGGTATCAAAGCGAGGTGGTGGAGCACGGTGAAGGAGCTCGCCGGCAACCATGGCGTTGGTTCCACATGGCGGCGGCGCGGGCGGATCGGTGTCCATGGGCATGCCGATGCTCTCGCCAGACAACTACACTGTGTGGACGATCAAGGCGCAGGTGATCCTTGATGCCCACATGCTGTAGGAGGCAGTGGCGCCGGTGGGCGACGCAGTGGTCAGTGGCAAGAAGTGCAAGACAGTGAGGGCGATGATCCTGTCGGGGCTGCCGGAAGATGTGATGTTGCAGGTGGCGGCGAAGCTCACTGCAAAGGAGGTATGGGACTCCCTCAAAGTGCGCTTCGTCGGCGCCGAACGGGTGCACGCGGCGAGGAGGGCGACGCTGCGCGGCGAGCTGGATCGGCTGAAGATGGAGGACGGCGAGTCACTGGACATCTACGACGGGAGGCTGGCCGGCATTATGGCGTGGTTCGCGAGCCTGGGCTAGACGCTGGGCGACACGGAGCTAGTGAAGAATCTCCCGGACACGGTGCCGGACCGTCTCTTCCCTGTCGTCACCGGCATTGAGCAGTTATGTGTGCTCGAGGACCTGACGTATGACAAGGTGCTTGGGCCGGCTGCGGGCATTCCATGAGCGGGCGCGGCGCCGCGTGCAGAACAGCGGCGAGCGGCCGGACGGCCAGCTTCTGTACACGGAGGCGCAGCGGCGGGCGCGGAATTGGCAGCAAGGCGGAGCGCGGGACGACGACGACGCGCCCAGTGTGGCATCGGGCAGCGGCTGCAACAGGCGTGGCCGATGGTACAAATGCGGTGAACGAGGTCATCTTAAGAGGGACTACCCGCTGCTGCGCAAGGCGCCGGCGGTGGAGCATGCGATGATGGCGGACGCCGTCGTCGAGGACGGCGGCCTGCTCTGAGCCTCTACTTAGGGGGTGAAATGTAGGGCAAATAAGCCTCGGCTAGGGTTTGGGCACGGCGAGCGCGTGCATGCGCACAGTGGCCGCGTTGGGCTCGAGCCGGAGCGAACCTGGGTGCGTGCGTGCACGCCCAAGTGTAGGTGTGCGTGTGTGCACGGGTTAGTTAGCGTAGGACCAGGGCGTGGGCCGCGTAGGGCGTGCGGAGTGGCTGCGGCGATCGCGGCAGAGCGCGATGGGCACGCTCGAGCCAAAGCATGCTGGGTGTCCCGTTCAAAAAAAAACAAAGCATGCTGGGTGTGGCGAGTGGGAGGTGGGTGAGTCGTGGAGCAGCTCGGGCATGCCCGTGCGCACAAGTATAAAACCCTCCCCCCTGTGTAAGTCGCTTAGGAGATCGAATTCGTGCTCGACGTGAAAAACAGTGAGGCGGTTGGTGCGGCGGGGGTGTTCGAGCGCCCGGAAAATCTCTGTGTTCATCTTTCTCCTCGTCGATCGTGTCTCTGGTAATCCTCGTTGAGTGCTCGAGCTGGTTCGGCAACAACACTATTAATCATTAGCAGCGGGGCAGGCGAGAAATACAAAAAGGTGGGTTGGATAATAGGATCAAGAATAAAAGAAAAGACAGTTTACATAACCGAGCTTAACATGACGGCCCACTAAAACACCTAGCTAATATTTCACGGTGGCTCCCAAAGGGGCTCCTGATTAACTTCTTACGGCAGCGATTATGTCGTCTTCGGTGCAATAGCAGCTCCAATGCCTTCAAGATCTTCACATTGCTCCAGTCACACGAAAAGAGAGTAAATTGCAAAAAACCACCACAATACCAAAACACGATAGCCTAAAACTACATTATTGCAACACTAAGGTATAAGTAGTGAACCTCTCATGGGGTTGAAAAGTATTCACTATGTTCCTGATGCCTCTCAAGCTCATGTCTCGTTAACATTTTTAGTGTGGATTGAAATGAGGGTTCGAAACATGGTGACGATGTTCCGTTTCTGTTTCTTCTTTCCATATTCTCACACTTAGCATCCTCATGTTTGCTAGGCTGCCTTTTATAGCAATATGGTCGGGCTTGAGTCCACAATGTTTTAGCAAATAAATGCAAAATAATGTTTTAGCTGCAATAGGAAATTGCACAATAAGGAAACAGATTCAGTATTATTGCAAAAGTTCTTCATGAACATATACGGGGCGGATGAAGGGTCCGGTACGTATATATACACCTATATGAGAAAAAAATTCTAACAATTACAAAAAAGTCAAAAAAGTTTTAGAATTTTTTATGGAATAAACTTGACTTTCTTTTGCACTAGTATATGAATTTTCGCGAACAAAAACCGAGCTTGACTTCAGGGCAAAAGAAAAACTATTTGCTATTATAACTATTCACACTATTATGACCGATATTTTTAAAAAGAAGTCAAAGGGGATTTTTGTTTTTGTGGAATTGTTTAATTTTCACATGCACAATGGAAGGTCAAGTTTATTTCAAAAATATTTTCAGATTATTTTGACCTTTTTATTTAATTACTATTATTTCCATATAGGGTGTATAGATAGTGTGTCCTGCACATTGATCCGGCAGCGAGACCCACCCTGGATGTAAAGCGAAGCGAGCCGTCCTTCCTTTCATTCGTCGCTTTGTATTCAGTTTGTTTCTAAACTCGACCTTCTATCGAGACTGGTGATGAACATACCGATAGACCAAAAGGCCTCCACCAGAATTTTGGCCTTTTGGTTATGCCTAAAGCCTAGCCTACGACTAAATCAAAGTATCTATCTGCCAACCTCATGTCTTATGAGTTAACAATGTAGCAACGATGTTCATCGACTTGTTCCAACATGCACCACTAAAAAAATTAGTAGTTCATCACTTCCAGAGCGCCCAAGTGATCATCGTGTTCCCGATACCTCTCAAGCTCACAATTTGGGACACAATTTTGGCTCCAATCCTAATCTTTGGTTGGAACATGGTGACTTATCTTCTGTCTGGCTGGCTTCCTTGCTTCTTCCTTCACATTATCCTTCCTTATGTTTGCACTAAGCCTTCTCCTATAACATTATTTGGTTGGGTACATGTGTACAATGTTTCGAAAAATAAATGGAATTGAATGTTGAAGCTCTATAGAAAATAATGACTAGTATTGATTCTCTTGTTCTGTTGTGGCCATCCCATCGTCGGGCAAAGATCACGTGGTTGTCTTGGCGGCCAGTTTCTTGTCCCGAGTATGGGCATAAAATGTGAGAGCCCTTGAGCACAATGCAAAAGCTCAAGAGGGCATTTCTCTCGTGTTTACCAAGCAAGGAAACACCAGGCTATAAAGCACGTTACAAAATTTTGTGAAAATATTCATAGATGATTGGTTAGTCCGTTCTACTTGTGTACGAGGTAGTAGCAAATCGGCATGTGAAATAGACAACTGGGCAACCAACTTCACATCTCTCTCAAACCAGTCAACACTATGGATGCGTGGGAGTTTAATTGGATGACGACATCATCGGAGGAGACGTGCCTTGAATATAACATCGCCATGGATGCCTACTTGTGCCGTTCACTTACAGTGGCTTCATTGAATTGTAAACGAGATTGCATAAAAAGAAGGGAACAAAATCAGCATTGGAGTCTCCAACCAGTCAAAATCCGGACCAGTCAACCACGACTATCGGTCACCCGATGGACGGACTATTTCGTACCTTATGCACCACCGCACCATCCACAATCCATGGATGCATTGCAGCATAGATAACAAATATTGATGAGCAGTCAAACAAACATTGCATACATGGCGCGCACAACTAGCTCCGGTTGGCCTGATCGATCGACCATGGTTACCTAGGAGCAGTGAAGGAGGAGGTGTTGGAAGTTCAACGCGTTGGTGGTGCTCTTATGCATCACCGCCCGCATGTTCCTCATCTCCTTGCTCCACGTTGCTGGCCTAATAGCCATCTTCATTGCCACCCAGGCCATGTTCCACCACGGCCTACACATACGGGTAATCTACATACTCAATACCGAACCTTCCACATTAATCTCTCCACCCTCCAACCCCGGAATTTAACTGGGTGGGCCCATTCCCCTGATTTTCATCCAACGAAAAAATTCCACCTAAGTTTATCTGTTAATCAGTCTGATGCAGTCATGCGTGTAGTATTGCTCACCGCTGCCTGTCCATACTCCTTGGCGGAGACTTCATTCGGTCTAGTTGTTGAGACATTTCGAAGAAGGAAATACATATGCACAATAACATACTCCCTCCATTAATTATACAAGGTCACTATGGAATATACGTTTTGCATCTATACAAGGCCACAAACAGTAATCGAGGAAAGAATTAATGATATTTCCTCATACTAGCAACCTATTTAATACTTGTATGCATGCCATCATAATGACACTAGCTAGTTCCTCCACTCGGCTTCCTTGCATGCATGTTGCGTATTAATGATTCCAGTAAACGAAAAAAAGGTTGACTTGCAAAGTATGCATTAAATTTTACCTTGGTACCTGTAATATGAGTTTGTGGCCTTGTATACAAAAATGGAGGGAGTACTATTGAGCACTTGTTAATTAGGACAAGCTGGCATGGAAAATTGATTTACTTTCAGCCTACACAGTATTTTCTCTTGCCGTTTTTCACCCATTTACAGTCCGTATTTTTTCCTGACCTACAGTAAATCTGTAGTGTATTGGAATGCTCTGATATGCAAATATAGATGGGCAACAGTTCACTCGCACAACCAAACAAATCTATATTCTGGTCTGCAACTTCATATGCCTCATCAACGCATACTAGCTCGTTTTCATGAAAAAATAATCTTCAGCCCCGCGTGAGTCACTCCAAAGCACTCATAACTCATCAGCCAAAGCGACCTTCAGCTTTTTGGCATTTTTCATTTTCTGACTAACGGTGATAGCCTAAGACTACATCTTGCAAACCTAACTATGGAAGTTAACTTCTATAACCTGGCGTCTATTAGTTACCATTGTGCGCAGAATCATCTTTGACTGCATTCAACATGCATCACTAAAAAATTACAAGAGCATCTGCGACAAAACTCAGAGGTGATCCCTGAGATCACAGTTCCTCTCAAGCCCATGAATCGAGAAGATATAACTTCTAGTCCAAATCAATATTTGGAACATGGTGAGGAGTCCTGCTGCCTTACCTATCTCACATTAGCCTCAGTCATATTAGCTCTAAGCTATCTTTATATAACATTGTTTGGTTGGGTATAGCTGTACAATATTTCAAAAATTAAATGCAGTTGAATGTTGAGGCTTGGAAGAAAAAATAATGACTCGTCTTGATTCCTTGTTCTGTTGTGGCCAATATATATGGGTAGAGAGAACGTGATTGGTCACTTCCCTCAGTGAAGTTCTATGCTTTATTTTCTTAAATATCATTTTGTTCCTTTTTCTGAAGAAGATAAACCCCGGGCTATGCGCACAACCTTTTTCTGAAGAAGTATCCATGACGGACGAATTAACACAAAGCCCAAGGCCTTCCACATCAGATTTGAGAATCCATAGGTTGACATGCGATCGAGCAATGAAAAGTATGCTACTGCAACACACAATCTACAATTCAAGAAGAAATCATACGTGTGCCTATGTTGATGAGGCCAACAAAAGATTGATCTTAGGATTTTCATAATTGAGGCCGTGCTTTGAGCTAACGCCTTCAAAAAATACACAACACACACGTCGATAACACCTGATCTTGCCGAAGGCAAAATCACGAGTTCACGCCTAAAGAATTTGAACAGTTTAAATGATTCTCAGTATATGTTCAAAAATACAGTGGACTTCGGGTTGGAGGAGCAAAGACAGGTGGAGATCATGCCGGGTTCAATATGCAGGTTGGAGAGCAGGGCGCGGGTGCGGGAGTCTGTTTGTGGCTGTCGACGCCTTCCAGGTTAGGTTCTTGCCTTGTGGTTTAAAATGCAGTTTGTTCGTTAACAAAAGAAATTTGTTATCTAAAAGTGTCAAGTAATGATTGTACAAGACGAAAATAGGCTAACTTGGCAGTCAACATCGCATCTCAAACCATTGAATGTCATCTTTGCGAATAGTATAATAGATAGGATAGCAACGACATTGCTGTGACATCATGTTCATATCGTGACGGTGGCTGGGAGATTCATGCAGTACTAGGAAAAAACCTACTGGTAGCGCCAGTTTTTGGCTAACAGTAGTGCGGGTGCCCGCGCTACTGCTACGGCACTACAACTAACTTTTAAGAGTAGCACGGTTCTTACCCAGCGCTACTGCTATTACACCTACCAGTAGTGCGCCTCTGGCCATCGCTACTACTAATGTTCTATAGCACGTCCTGGGAACCACGCTACTGGTAAGGCAGCGCTGCTGGTACACTAAAGCCCCTCGCTGCTGCTAGTTTTTTTTCTTTTTTTTCTTTTATGATGTATTTGTATTTTTACGGGTTTTATACACTCATCATCATAAACCAAGTGGTACAACATAGTATCATCTTATCATTATTATAGAACACAAATGATGTCGATCTCATCATCATCTCGAAATAGCGATACAAGTTTATTACCACATGTCTCTTACATTACCACCACACACACATGTTTCATTATCTACCTAAACTACGACATACGAGAGAAGAGCGATGACGATGAGCAAAAGCGGGATTATGTAGTAGTTTTTGTGGTGCCGGTTCTGAATCATTTGTTGTGCTATGAATCTCAAGTAACTAGCTTCGGCTTCCGTTCTGCTATCAAACCCTTTCTGGCTACCGCCCGGGAAGCGGTACACTTGGGCCTGACACTCTGGCCACTCATCGTACACAACCGGAACATTCCCTACGTACATGGCATACAACTTCTTCGCCATCATTGATCTATATACCTATCAAACATGCATATATATCATTAAGCGAATTCAACAATAATATGTAGCATAAGATACATCGGCCTGTGGAGAGAAACAGTTATGAAATAGAAGCAACGTATAGTAAACATAGTTAATGAAATTCATCGTACCGAAACTAATTAACTAGAGCGCAACACCATTTACATCTAATAGTTTTGTCGTACAAAGAACTTCAAAGTTTCATGGTACAGAAAGTAACGACTAACTAAACAAACACATTGTCGTCAAGCAGTGGACTCTTCCCATCCGGCCATATCCGTGAGGATGCACCCAAGCTTATTGAAAGGCGTCATGTCCTGACGATGTAGGGCTATGCGGGTTCGGACGCCAGCTCACGACATTGGGCTTCCGTAGAACATCCCATTCTCTTCGAGGACGTCTTTCGTGATGATTGATGCAATTTCCTGCTGGATCCGGTAGAAATCATTTCGGAGTTGATGATCCGGCATGGTTCTAGAGGCTTCGGCCCATCTCTTGATATGGGTATCGGATGAAGATGTCATGCAAAGTGATTGCACATCCCTTCTGTACTGCATCATTTGATGGATGATGTAGAATCCATCGTTATCACTTCATGTCGGTTGCTGGACGCAACAGAGGTCAGTCTGATGGCCAAAACACAGTCTGCCCTTATTTGCTTTTTGGACTTGGATGTAGCCACCCCATATGTTGAAGCCCAGGAGAGCTCTGTCCTGAACATACTTTATGTGTGTGTAATTTTTCTTCTCTATGTTCTTCAACGGGTCCAAATATAGAGAGCTGGAGAAACGCGGGTAAAGAACGACGGCGCGGTATCCCCTGCTGTGCAGAATACATGATCAAGTTAGCCTCCATGCATACAAAATAATTATTGAAATGCACGAAAGGATGTATGTATTATAGTGGCTATCCGCGGATGACTTACCCGGGATGATATGGTAGGAGAACCGTTTCTTTGTCCTTATTGATGACCAAGAATTCTTCGATGTACTCCCTCGCATATTGACGGTTGGCTTCGTTGATTGACAAAAAGCCCTCATGCATGTAGTATGGGTCCGCAACTGCAAGACCAGTGATTTTCTCTCTACTGACGATGTAGTTCATGTGCAGCGCATACAGGTGGACGGACGTAAAATCGAGGTCCTCATTTGAAACATCCCGAAGATGTAATCAAATCACAGGAAGAATAGATCCACGGGGCATGTGTCGACGTACATCTTGCCACTGCTTGGCACATGAACCTTATAAAGTGGGTATCCTGGATCATCCGAGGTGAGGAGGCTTTACTCTGTCAACAGCACATGGTCATGGAGTCTCCTGAGATCCCCTGTTATGGCAGCTAGCGCATCCGCCGGTAGCATTGGCTTTCCCGCGACATGGATTAATGGCGCATATTTCATGGTACACTATCCGCAACCCTGGTCTGCGGAGGCGGCTGGCTGCTAGAAGCAACATTGGCAGCTTTAGGGCATTTTCTCGTCAGTCTCTTCCTCTGCTTCTTCTTGGTGGGCTCAGGTGGTGGTGGGTCTGTCAGACCCTCCCTGACCAATGCCCCTAGTGTTGTCGAGCTTAGCATTAAACTCCTCTGGCTTAGTTGAGGTTGAGTTGGCATCTGGAGGCGTGTCCTATGAGGATTGCATGAACAAAGACTTCTTGCACCTGCGAGGACGTTCCGGCTCTGGTACACCATGCATCTCAAATTCATATGGTTGACTCATCATTACTTCATTGTCAAAGCCGGTATTGAGATATTGGAGAGGGTCATACTCTTGCATGTCATGATCCATATCCTCTTCCATGGGGTCGATGTCATCATCCACTGGAATGGTTGGCCCTCCTTCCTTGTATCTCTTGATCTCACCCAGCAACACAGACGATGGTTCTATTTGTGTAGTTGGGGTTGTGGTCATACCTTCCGAAGGTCCCGTTGGTGTGCTCCCGGCCACCTCCACACGAGGAAGATTCTTTGGTCACATGATTGTCCAATTATTGCATTGGCCAAGCTATGTCGGGGTCTCCTCATCCTCTCCACCAGTTTGTATGGGGCGAGGAAAACCCTGGTAGCCCGCTTTCACACTCGCCACGGAGACCCTTAAGGCGTTATCAGGCATCTGCCGGTGCTGGGACAATCAAAACTTGGGCTTCACTATAGTACCCTTCCCCACATCCACCAACTTGCCCTTCATGTGGTAAAGGAGGATACACGGAGTGGAGTCGGCCTGCGAAGACATGTATGTGTATGACGTCAGAGATCCAAAAAGAACGGGAACTGCAGATTAATTAGTTATGTTGATGAGGGTGCGGCGCGTATTTACCATGAGGACATCGAGCTCAGCCAATGTCGACGGGCAGACATACGAGCTAGAGACCATTACTTGGGGCAGTTCCGCTACCAATGACCATTCCCCTTGTAGTAGAAACACTTAATCTCAGGTTTGGGTCCACGCTTGGCTTTCTTCACCGTAGCGGTAACTTGCTTGCCATTCTTCTTAAAGTTCCCTTTCTTTCACTTGCCCTTCTTGAAACTAGTGGCCTTATTAACAATCTACACTTTAAACTGACATCTACTACACAACCTTCTTCTTGTAGATGTTGTTGGGCCTCCAAGTGCAGAGGTTTGTAGGACAGCACCAAATTTCCCTCAAGTGGATGACCTAAGGTTTATCAATCCGTGGGAGGCGTAGGATGAAGATGGTCTCTCTCAAACAACCCTGCAACCAAATAACAAAGTGTCTCTTGTGTCCCCAACACACCCAATACAATGGTAAATTGTATAGGTGCACTAGTTCGGCAAAGAGATGGTGATACTAGTGCAATATGGATGGTAGATATAGGTTTTTGTAATCTGAAAATAAAAACAGCAAGGTAGCAAGCGATAAAAATGAGCGTAAACGGTATTGCAATGCTAGGAAACAAGGCCTAAGGTTCATACTTTCACTAGTGTAACTTTTCTCAACAATAATAACATAATTGGATCATATAACTATCCCTCAACATGCAACAAAGAGTCACTCCAAAATCAATAATAGCAGAGAATAAATGAAGAGATTATTGTAGGGTATGAAACTACCTCAAAGTTATCCTTTCTAATCGATCTATTCAAGAGTCGGTAGTAAAATAACATGAAGCTATTCTTTCCGTTTGATCTAGCATAGAGTTCGTGCTAGAATAACACCTTAAGACACAAATCAACCAAAACCCTAATGTCACCTAGATACTCCAATGTCACCTCAAGTATCCGTGGGCATGATTATACGATATGCGTCACACAATCTCAGATTCATCTATTCAACCAACACAAAGTACTTCAAAGAGTGCCCCAACGGTCTTACTTGTCACTTTATTGGAACAAAAGCTATAAAACATGATTACTACATTAGCATAATCATGTTAAGACACAAAAATAGTAGGGGTAAATATTGGGTTGTCTCCCAACAAGCGCTTTTCTTTAATGCCTTTCTAGCTAGGCATGATGATGACAATGATGCTCACATAAAAGATAAGAATTGGAACATAATGGGAGCATCATGAAGCATATGACTAGCACATTTAAGTCTAACCCACTTCCTATGCATAGGGATTTTGCGAGCAAACAACTTATGGGAACAATAATCTACTAGCATAGGAAGGCAAAACAAGCATAACTTCAAGATTTTAAGCACATAGAGAGGAAACTTGATATTATTGCAATTCCTACAAGCATATGCTCCTCCCTCATAATAATTTTCAGTAGCATCATGAATAAATTCAACAATAACCATCACATAAAGCATTCTTTTCATGGTCTACAAGCATAGAAATTTTATTATTCTCCACATAAGAAAAATTCTTCTTATTCGTATCATAAGGGACTCGAATACTATAAATTGTTTTCACGTTAAAAGAGTAATGTTAAGAAAAAGGGTAATCATAATCATGACAAGTTTTATAAATATAATCATCACTACTATTTATAGCATAAGTTTCATCACAATAATCATCATAAGTAGCAACTTTGTTCTCATCATAATCAATTGAAACCTCTTCCAAAATAGTGGATTCATCACTAAATAAAGTCATGACCTCTCCGAATCCACTTTCATAAATATTATAAGATTAACCACCCTCCAAAGTAGTGGGATCATTACTTCCTAAAGCTGACACTCTTCCAAACCCACTTTCATCAATATAACCATCATAAATAGGAGGCATGCTATCATCACAATAAATTTGCTCATCAAAACATGGGAGGCTAAAAATATCATCTTCATTAAACGTAGCATCCCCAAGCTTGGGACAAACATTAATTGCAGAAAATATATTCTCAAACATGTCATTCTCATCAAACATAGCATCCCCAAGCTTGGGCCTTTTCATATCATTAGCATCATGGATATTCAAGGAATTCATACTAACAACATTGCAATCATGATCATCATTCAAATATTTAGTGCCAAACATTTTATAGGCTTCTTCTTCTAGCACTTGAGCACAATTTTACTTTCCATCATTCTCACGAAAGATATTAAAAAGATGAAGCGTATGAGGCAAACTCAATTCCATTTTTTTGTAATTTCCTTATATAGACTAAACTAGTGATAAATAAAGAAACAAAAAGATTCGATTGCATGATCTAAAGATATACCTTCAAGCACTCACCTCCCCGGCAACGGCGCCAGAAAAGAGCTTGATGTCTACTACACAACCTTCTTCTTGTAGACGTTTTAGGGCCTCCCAGTGCAGAGGTTTGTAGGACAGTAGCAAATTTTCCTCAAGTGGATGACCTAAGGTTTATCAATCCGTGGGAGGCGTAGGATGAAGATGGTCTCTCTCAAACAACCCTGCAACCAAATAACAAAGAGTCTCTTGTATCCCCAACACACCCAATACAATGGTAAATTGTATAGGTGCACTAGTTTGGCGAAGAGATGGTGATACAAGTGCAATATGGATGGTAGATATAGGTTTTTGTAATCTGAAAATATAAAAACAGCAAGGTAGCAAGTGATAAAAGTGAGCATAAATGGTATTGCAATGCTACAAAATAAGGCCTAAGGTTCATACTTTCAGTACTGCAAGTTCTCTCAACAATAATAACATAATTGGATCATATAACTATCCCTCAACATGCAACAAAGTGTCACTCGAAAATCACTAATAGCGGAGAACAAACGAAGAGATTATTGTAGGGTACAAAACCACCTCAAAGTTATCCTTTCTGATCGATCTATTCAAGAGTCCGTAGTAAAATAACACGAAGCTATTTTTTCTGTTCGATCTATCATAGAGTTCATACTAGAATAACACCTTAAGACACAAATCAACCAAAACCCTAATGTCACCTACATACTCCAATGTCACATCAAGTATCGGTGTGCATGATTATATGATATGCATCACACAATCTCAGATTCATATATTCAACCAACACAAAGTACTTCAAAGAGTGCCCCAAAGTTTGTACTGGAGAGTCAAGACGAACTCCTATGCATAAGTTCACAAGGTCACAGAACCCGCAAGTTGATCACCAAAACATACATCAAGTAGATCACGTGAATATCCCATTGTCACCATAGATAAGCACATTCAAGACATAAATCAAGTGTTCTCAAATCCTTAAAGATTCAATCCGATAAGATAACTTCAAAGGGAAAACTCAATCCTTTAAAAGAGAGTAGAGGGGGAGAAACATCATAAGATCCAACTATAATAGCAAAGCTCACGATACATCAAGATCGTACCACCTCAAGAACACGAGAGAGAGAGAGATAGATAGATAGATAGAGAGAGAGAGAGAGAGAGAGATCAAACACATAGCTACTGGTACATACCCTTAGCCCAGAGGGTGAACTACTCCCTCCTCGTCATGGAGAGCGCCCGGATGATGAAGATGGCCACCGGTGAGGGATCCCCCGTCCAGCAGGGTGCCGGAACAGGGTCCCGATTGGTTTTTAGTAGCTACAGAGGCTTGTGGTAGCGGAACTCCCGATCTAGGTTATTTTCTGGATGTTTGGGTATTTATACGAATTTTTGGCGTCAGTCTCACGTCAAGGGGGTCTCTGAGTCGTCCATGAGGCAGGGGGCGCGCCCAGGGGGGTAGGACTCGCCCTCCACCCTCGTGGACGGCTCGGGACTCTTTGGCCCAACTGTTTTACTCCGGGGGCTTCTTTTGGTCCAAAATAAATCATCAAAAATTGGCACGTCAATTGGACTCTGTTTGGTATTCATTTTCTGTAAAACTCAAAAACAAGGAAAAAACATAAACTGGCACCGGGCTCTAGGTTAATAGGGTAGTCCCAAAAATCATATAAAATAGCATATAAATGCATATAAAACATCTTAGATGGATAATATAATAACATGGAACAATAAAAAAATTATAGATACGTTGGAGACGTATCAGATACTCTTTCTTGATTTCTACATCCGCGGCCTTAAGCATCGCAAATAGCTCGGCGATCGTTTTCTCCATCCCTTGCATATTATAGTTCAGCACAAAACCCTTATGGGTTGGTGGCAGTGACTGGAAAACTTTGTCAACCGCTGTCTTTTTTGAAGATTAACTCCCACTTGATTCAAGCGATTGTAGCACCCAGACATTCTGAGCACATGCTTCCTAACTGAGATGTTCTTCTCCATCTTGCAGGCAAAGAACTTGTTAGATGTCTTATACCTCTCAACACGGGCATTAGCAAGAAATACCAATTTCAGCTCTTGGAACATCTCATATGCTCCGTGGCATTCAACAAACGTCTTTGGAGTACCGGTTCTAAGCCGTAAAGCATGGCACACTGAACTATTGTGTAGTCACCACTTCTAATCTGCCAGACGTTCATAGCGTCCAGATTTTCGGGAGCGGGTGGTTCACCTAGCGATTCATCAAAGACATAAGCCTTCTATGCACAAGTGAGGACAATCCTCAAATTACTGACTCAGTCCACATAGTTTCCTCTTTCAACTTAGTATTTCTCTAGGAATGTATTAAAACGGAGATCTACAACGCGAGTTATTGATCTACAACATTATTTGCAAAGACTTTAGACTATGTTTATGATAATTGTTTCAGTTAGTCAAATTACTAGTGAAATCCCACTTAAAACAACACCTCTCCAGTTGTCTAAGTGTTTACATGATCCATATCAACCAACAAATGTCTAATCATCACGTGACATGGGGTCGTCATCAACGGTAATCCTCTCCATGTTGATCATATCTACTATATGACTCATGTTCGACCTTTCCATCTCCTGTGTTCCGAGGCCATGTCTGTACTCGCTAGGCTCATCAAGTTTAAGCCAAGTATTCTGCATGTGCAAAACTGGCTTACACCCGTTGTATGTGAACCTACAGTCTATCACACCGGATCATCACGAGGTGCTTCGAAAAGATGAACTTTCGCAACGGCGCATACATAGGGAGAACACATTTTATCTTGAAATTAACTGAAGGGATCATCTTATAATGCTACTACCTTCCTAAGTAAAATAACATGCATAAAATATAAACATCACATGCAATCAAAATATGTGACATGATATGGCCATAAACATCTTGTGCTTTTGATCTCCATCTCCAAAGCACCGGTATGATCTCCATCATCACCGGCATGACACCATGATCTCCATCATCGTGTCCTCACGTGGTCGTCTCGCCAACTATTGTTTCTACGACCATTGCTAATGCATAGCGATAAAATAAAGCAATTACATGGCATTATTTGTTGACACACAGGTCATACAATAAATAAAAGACAACCCTATGGCTCCTGCCCGTTACTGTACTCATCGACATGCAAGTCGTGACCCTATTACAAACATGATCATCTCATACATCAACAGATTTCACATCACGTTTTGGCTATACCACATCACAACATGCCCTGCAAAAACAAGTCAGACGTCATCTACTTTGTTGTTGCAATTTTTACGTGGTTGCTAAGGAAAACTATAAGAACCGTTCTTATATACACAAAACCACAACGGTGATATACAAGTTGCCTTTTAACCTTCTACAAGGACCGCCCTCTTCAAATCAGATTCAACTAAAGTGGGAGAGACGGATACCCGCAAAAGCCACTTTTATGCCACACAAGTTGCATGTCAAACAATGGAACCAGTCTCATGTGCGAGGACATGTAAGGTTTGTCCGAGCCGCTTCATCTCATAATACCGTCGAATCCAAAAAAGACAAGGGAAATAAGCAGTTTGAACATCAACATCCACAACTTCTTTGTGTTCTACTGGTGCATAAACATCTACGCATAGAGCTAGCTCATGATGCCACTGATGTGGAATGAAGCAAGAAAATAAAAAAAAATCCTATGAAACACCCAAAATCTAATCTATGGGATGCTTAGAAACGAGAGGTGAGTGTGTCAACATACCCTTGTAGACCGAAAGAGGAAGCTTATATAACGTGGTTGATGTAGTCGTACTCCTCACGATCCAATCACGATCCAATTTGATCTAGCATCAAACGGACGACACCTCCGCGTTCAGCACACGTGCGGCTCGATGACGTCTCCTCCTTGTTGATCTAGCAAGCTAGAGAGGAAAAGTAGATGGGATCTCAACCAACACGACAGCGTAGTGGAGATGGTGGTGGTGCAATCCTGGCAGGGCTTCGCCAAATGCTGTTGGAACCAATCTGAGGAGAAAACGGGGTTTTGGGAGAGGTAGGGCTGCCGCCGGGCCATGGGATTTGGTGTCCAACCCCTCCCTCTTCCCCACTATTTATAGGAGGCAAGGGGAAGGTTTGGGGTGCAGCCTTGGCCCCTCCTCCAAGACACCTAGGGGGGTGCCTTCCTCCCTTAGGACTCTTCCCATTTTCCTTGTTCTAGGTGCATAGGGCTCTTGGGGCCGGTGACCCTCGCCCATGAAGGCCAGGACGCACCCCCTACATCCCATGTAGGCCCTTGGGGCAGGTGGACCCCCCCCCCCCCCGGTGGACCCCCGGACCCCTTTCGGCACTCCCGGTACAATTCCGATAATGCCCGAAACTTTCCGGCGACCAAAACTGGACTCCTTATATATGATTCTTTACCTCCATACCATTCCGGAGCTCCTCATGATATCCGGGATCTCATCCGGGACTCCGAACAAAATTTACCAATGCACATATCCCAATACTACTCTAAGCGTCATCGAATGTTAAGCGTGCGAACCCTACGGATTTGAGAATCATGTAGACATGAACGAGACAACTCTCCGTTCAATAACAAATAGCGGGACCTGGATGACCATACTGGCTCCTACATATTCCACAAAGATCTTTATCGGTTGAACCACGATGTCAATGATTCAGTCAATCCCGTATGCAATTCCCTTTGTGTGGCGATATGTTACTTGCTCGACATTCGATCATCGGTATCTCCATACCTAGTTCAATCTCATTACCGACAAGTCTCTTTACTTTATCTACAACTCTCTTTACTCGTTCTGTAATACAAGATCCCGTGACTAACTCATTAGGCATATTGCTTGCAAGCTCTTTACGATGTTGTATTACCGAGAGGGCTTGGAGATATCTCTCCATCACACGGAGCGAAAAATCCCAGTCTCGATCCATGAAACCCAACAAACATGTTTGGAGATACCTGTAGAGCACCTTTATGATCACACAGTTACGAAGTGACGTTTGATAGCACACAAGGCATTCCTCCGGTACCCGAGAGTGGCATGATCTCATGGTCTAAGGAACGGATACTTGACATGATGAAAGCTGTAGAAAATAATTAAGCGATCTAGTGATAAGCTTATGGTTGGGTCTTGTCCGTCACATCATTCTCCTAATGATGTGATCCCTTTATTAAGTGACAACTTATGTCTATGGTTAAGAAACCTTTACCATCTTCGATCAACGAGTTATTCTAGTAGAGTCTTACTAGGGACACGGTGTTGTTTATGTATTCACACATGTATTTAAGTTTCCGGTCAATACAATTCTAGCATGAATAATAAACATATATCATTAATGGGAAATATGATAATAACCATTTTATTATTGTCTCTAAGGCATAATTCCAACACTCGTCGGAGCCGGAGGAGGAGAAGGAGCTAGTAGCAGCCGGTGGAGAAGTAGGAAGAGCCGCTGCCGGAGCCGATGGAGTTGGCGGGTCTGGAGGAGGACGAGGTAGAGGTGCCGGAGCAGGGCTTCAACATGGCGGAGGCGGAGGCGGTGTTCGCCCAAGCGGCGGAGATGGTGAAGCAGCGGGCCATCCTGGAGTCCATCCAGGATGAGGCCTACGTGGAGGCCAACTGGCAGTTCCTCTGGCAGGAGCAGGTGGCGTCCGACGCACTCTTTGCCGAACTCGACGCGGAGATAGAGGGGGAAGAGGAGGCCGGACTGGAGCAGCTGGAGGAGCTAGAGCCGGAGCTGCCGCCCATGCTGCCAGAGCCGGGTACGGAGATAGTCGACATATCTGACGAGTAGTAGCTAGATCTCTATGTAGTACATAGGTTTTATAATTTGCATGTTTTTTTATGGATTTGAAAATCAACTATAAGATGTCTGGATGCAGTTGTGCTAATTTGAGGAGTGTTTTTGTGTGTCCGCGGGTGTTTGAGGGGTCATATTTGTCACATGCGGCTGTAGTTGCTCTTACTCCTCTAAACCAAACCTAGTCGATTGCCTAAAACCATTAGAGTAAAAAAAATTACTCCGAGTGGCCGCCGAGGAGTAAAAGTACTCGCCCGGCCTGAGAGTAAAACACTGCCGCCTGCGGAGCCGCCCGTGGACAACCGGATGGCAAACACACGAGAGGGGCGGGAGGACCGAACGGCCCGCGAGCTCCTCATTGCAGAGGCCGCCGGTGAGGCTTACATGGCGTTGCTTCACCGGCGCTTCGGAGCGCGTCGAGGCCAAATAATGGCTCTGTGCTTAGTACGTTGTAGGGAAGACCAATGTCATCGACCTATGCAGCAATGAATATGGTGACGGCGACGGCTGCGACGATAATGGCAGCGACGGGCCGGACTCAATGATCGGCGGTAGGACTAGAAGGGAGGGGAAGTAACTTGAGAAAGAATCCAATGAATTGGATTAGGTTTAATTTCTACCTAATATGTTGAATCTATTTTAAGTTCTATGTAAAATCCTTATTGAGTTTATGTATTAGAATTTGCACCGATTTATTTACAACTCCAAGTTTGGGCTTCGGCTAGAAACAACTTTTCTTTGAGAAGTAAAAATACACCACTAATGTTTACTCGGCAGTTTACTACTCCCTCCGTTGCTAAATGTAAGTCTTTTTAGAGATTTAACTACGGACTACATACGTATATCTCTCCCTAATAATAAAGCACGGATTGGGTCTCCGGGTTCACCATCACAATGCGCTTCTTCCCGTTAATTTACGCTTTCAATTTTTCTTTATTTTACTTTGCTATTCAAGGTGGTACTAAATTCAACGCGCAGTCCGTTCGTACTTCGTAGGGCCTGTGCCTCGCTCGATTTTTTCGCACGCAGCGATTAGTAGTTCGGTTACTTATTCCAACTTAAACCATGCACAGTCGGATGTCTACGATGGCGTGGCGTCAGCCTTCTCGTACAAGTGACATGAAGCCGGACGAGGAGGCTGTTGGTGTTAAACACGACCTGGAAGTTCCATATGTGTACGTGTGCAACAACCAACAAGTGCATATATATGTCCCGCGAAAAAAAAAAGGTTTAGAGTTAGACACCAAGTAAAATTAGTATTGGCTAGCTAGCTAATATATATGCATGTGTACCCCGGACCAGCTTGTAACTTGCACCATGGATTTGTGAAGGAAATACATTACGCCGGTGTGTGTGTGCGTACGCGCGTAGATGTTACAGCTGCAACTATCGATCAAAGCAAGGATCGATCTGGTGCTGTTGTACGTGCGTGCTGCTTTTGCTACAATCAATCAAGTTGAGGCTAGCTTTGTGCTGCGTATTGCTTCGGCTGCTTGGGGTAGAAACCAGGACAATCAGCAAGCTTCGCTTGGTCGTAGATCGTCTCCTGTCGTCGGAAAGTACTCGGCGTTAGGTCTGGGCCAACAGAGGCCGATCCCACGGACACTTGGTCTAGGTACTTGTGGTGTGGTGTGGCCTGACTTCTTGGTGCCCGACACGCAGCCTGATTATGTGCGCGACCTTCTCACCACCGGCAGCCTGAAAGTCTTCAAGCTCGCTTGCAACCTCCCCAGCGTCCGCAGCACTAGCAAGTCAGACAAGGAGGGCTTCTTGGGCGCTGCATGCTCTGGCTGGATGATAGCCACCCGGAGCGCTCGCCAACAATGTTGCCGCCCATGATTTACCTAGCCGTCCTGCTCCTTTAACTAGGAGCCTTGGAGATTGGAGCGTATAACATGTTTCTTTTTTGGAAAATCGACAGGTAGTGTATGCAATCATCCAGCGACAAATCACTCAAGCCAACAACTAGCGTCACAAACACTAATCCATCGACTAGCAGAGAATCGGTGCAACTAATAACAAGTGACTTTGGTGTGCGAATAAAGAGGCAATGCAATGTATGTGAGTTGATGATGAGGCTTTCTTGCATCTTTTGAGTGCTGCAAGGCCGGAACGCCACGGAAGGCCGGATAATATTTTGGTAGCCGGAAAGCCAAGCGTGATGGAGACTGATTACTGCAAAAAGTTACATATGCTAGCGATCCCTAGGTTTTAAATTATTTTCTGCTGTTGAGTTTGCATGCTATACTGTATAATTAATAACTATTTTTTGTTGTCGAGTTTACAAAGTCTTAAGTGCATCCAGCGATCAGTTTTATTTGATTTGAATTAATAAGGTGGGATGTACATTATTTATAGTAACTATAAATATTATGTTCTCAATGCCTTGATTTGAACGTTGCCATTTTTTTCTCCCGTTGCAACGCACGGGCTCTTTTGCTAGTAGATATCTATATACATATGTAGTCCGTAGTGAAATCTCTAAAAAGACTTATATTTAGGAACGGAGGGAGTACTATATTATTTAGGGGATTGGCTAGAGATGAAGTAAACGTCGATGAACCATAAGCACCTGTTTAATGAATTTCAATATAAAGTAAACGCATATGCTAAACATTAGTTCCATGAAGATAGAACCGTTGCTAGTAGTCGATTTTCCCACAAAAGACGGCAAAGATGGGGTTGACGGTGCCCGGTATTCGTCGGCGCTGGTTTAACATCAGTTTTTTCAACCTTCAAAGTGTTACGTACTTAGTATTAGTAGTTTGCAGATTGATTGCGAGAATATACAATTGGGGAGCACCATGTTAATCCCCCCCATCGTTGGTCAACATCAGCCACATGATGACATTAACGTTCCCTGGCCTAGCTGTTGCAGCAATTGCAACAGGACAAAGCAAGTCGACTGGTCATTCTATCGCGGCTTCGGTTGGCTGATCCGGCGCAAGTAGCAAGCCAGAAAATGCACTAGAGCCAACTTTTATGGTCAAGTCACACTGCCAGCTCAGTCGAAAAGGCGAAGTCCTACTGGCCGCTACTGCATGAGGGTCGAAAACCTTGGTAGTAGCTGTGCCAGGTGATCATTGAGTTCCGGATGCCCCTCAAGCTCATGACATGTAATTGTTTTGTCCCTCTTCAAATCAAGGTTAGAAATGTGAAGACGAACTTTTATCTAGCTTCCTTGCTTCTACGGTGAAGCCCCCCTGATATTTGCCCTGTGCTGCCCTTTATAGCATAGTTTGGCCTGGTACAGGCGTACTATATGATATTGCACTAAATAAATGCAATTATACGATCAAGCTCAGATGTGAACATAGGTACGTTTGGCCATGTGGTCACAGAGCATGTGAGTTACCACATCTCTTGCCTTGAAAAGTTCCGATATAAATTTCTGTTTTCTTTCTAAAATAATTTAATTAGCAAGCCTTTTTAATACTTGAAATAATTCTCAACACTTAAACACAAGTCTTATAGACAAGAGAAATCACTACCACTAGGACAAACATACGTATGATCCATTAAGTTTGGTCACATGAAAGAAATGAAGAATAAATTGATTTCAGAGTCTACATGCTGAGCAATTAATAAAAACAAATCCCTAAATTCCGAGTGTTTGGTCTTCAACACGCGTCCTCAGCATTTTTGTGAACTATATATTAGTATGTATTTTTATGTAACTTCACTAGAAGAGCGTCCCATGTATGCGCGGGCAATGTTTTTTTTCAAAAAGAGAATATATTAATGGGGCGCAAATACCAATTACACCTGGTCTCTGAACCTACAAGATGTCTCAAAGACATCCAGGACGTACATAGCCAAAGGAAAAGGCAAAGAAAAAACAAAGGTCCCGCCATAGCGGTCGACTCCTTTCAGTAGCCGCACACAAACAACCACCAGGTACAACACCTGAAAAACATAAAAGGTCTCCAAAAGTAACACCTCCGAGAAGGAAACACTACACAACAGTCGTGGTTGCTGACCAAGATTTTAGGTTTTCACCCTGGAGAAGTCCAAGCTCTGAAAACAATTCCTTCAGCAACGCAACTGCCAGGCACAACCAATGACAGTCAGACCTTAGGTTTTCACCCTGCAAGTCATGGCTCAGCACTTGAGGTGCACCACGAAAAAGGAATTCCTTCAGTGTTGCTGCCCTCCTTGACACTGCTGCTCTTGAGAGTTATCAAACGCCTGGCTATCTCCATCGCCTCGAAGGCCCCATCCGTCTAACTGATCCTCCGATCTTAGCCACAACTGTCTACACCATAGAAATTGAGAAGCCGACATGTCCCATGGTATCAACAAACAACAGAGCTTTATGCCACGCCCTCGTAGAACCTCGCAGGCTAATATGGACGTGCACGACCGAATTCTATCCGATCCAGATATCCTGGGCAAGATCTTCGGTAGCAGTTCCGAATACGTTGATGACCAGATCGAGGAGGACCTATCATGCAAGACGTTGCCATGATGCGATAAGAGCACCAGGACCACCACCTTCATTATCATGGTAGCAGGCCCGCACGCCGCCCTGATTTTATTAGGCCTCCGCCACCTGCCAGCCAATATCCATGGCTCGAAGCCTAATGATCAGAGCCCCAGGCCGCATCAGCCAACGAGACAACACCATCACGCCTGACCGCAGCCTTAGGCCGAGTTCCACCACCCGACCCAGATCCACATCAGGTGGATCGGCAGTCCCAGTCGTTGCTGCAAGCCAGGGCGCACCACCAGGCGGAGTTCACCCCACCACACCAGCCACCGGAGCCTGGCAGCACCACGCCACCAGGAGTTGTCAGATGAGGGCTACACCGCTGCAAGGGAAGGAGGGGAACCACACCCATGGAAGGCTCCGCCGCCGTCGGCCCGCGAGACTAGGGTTCCCCCGAGTCACCTCTGCGAGGGGCGCGGGGGTCGGGCAAAATATTTATTGTGAATTGTTCCTTTTAGAATGTGGCCCGTAAAGAAAATCATATTTATTTCCTATTTGCATTGTTTGAAGTTTGAACCATTAGAATATACTAGCAAAAGAGCCCGTGCATTGCAACGGAGAAAAAACATAACACACACTCTTAACCCAACAACCATCACTCAATAGGTCCACCTCCTTTATATTTGTGAGGCATCATAATTGTGTTGCCGCTTATCCTTCTTCTCACCCTCGCCGGCGATGGCCTCGGTGTTCACACAAAACAACAAAAAATGTGTTTGAATATGGTTAATCCTAAGGCGTCTCTCTCTCCCTCTCTCCTCCCTCGCCTCTCTCTCTCTCTCTCTCTCTCTCTCTCACACACACACACACACACACACACACACACACACACACACGATGAGAAATCTGTTGTTTTCCCCTGCGACATTTTTCAGAGGTATGCATGTGTAGTTATTGATGTTTTCTTTTGCCTATATGGTTATAGTGGGGTGTTTATTCGCAATCCGGATCGCCGCCGCTACGAAAGAAAAACGGTCCTTGGCTAGAAATTATAAGTTTGCTTTCAAAACAATATTTTAAAAATATTTAATAGGTAAGATTAACATCATATTTAGATTCCACACATTTTTCTAATAAACTTTCATATATAATATGTTAAAATCAAAGTTACGGTTTAAAAGATACGGATAATTTGGAAAATCATTTGTTGATTTAAATATATTCCAAAATAATATTAAAAATACTTAATAGGTAAAAATAATCTCATATTCATATTCTACATATTTTTTAATCAAATTTCATATATAACATGTTCAAATCGGAGTTACGGTTTAAAAGATATGGATGATTTAAAAAATTATTTGTTTGACTTAAATATGATCCGCGGATGAATTACCTAAAACATCAGGGGTTTTTCGAAAAACGTAAAATAACGGTTCGGGTGTGACTTAAATCCGGACAACGGGTTGATTTCAAGAAAACACAGGGACTTTTCTGAAAAATGCCAACCCAATTTGCTTTATTGTTAGGTAAAGATGTTAGTTTAAGGCACCTAACTGTTTATAATTTTGTGCCCTTGTTAACGTACCATTCCCTTTTTTTATATTGCTAGCTTTGCTCAAAAAAAGGGTCCCGATGTTCTTGTTCATGTGCGTTATCACTTGCATACATTGTAGAACAATCAGCGTGAAATCTCTAGCTAATAGTATCCATGAGTTTAATTGTCCATCCCAATCATGTAGGACAATGTCAATGAAAAGAATGGCACGAGCTAAATGAGTGTTTTATACTAGAAAAAAGTATATTTTGAAAACTCGTGGACGTCGTGTACAAAAATAAAGTAAAAATCTAAAATAGAATCATCTGAAAGAAGATAAATTGAGAAGTTGCGATTAAATTTCAAGCTAAGATAGGCCTTGGCCCTTAACCGACACGTCTGGAAGACCTTTGCATGTGTTGGGTTTACGAGATCAGATGACGCTTGCGGACAAAGTAATTGAGCCGAAGCGCTCCAAATCAGGAGATTAGATGTCGTATTTTTTTAGACCCATGGAGCGCCGCTATGTTGGTTTCCTTCTCCGGCGAGATCTCACCCCTCACTACAAAAGCCAGCTCTCCAAGAACAACACGTCCAGATCACCAACTGCTAGCAATCCGTCCTCTGCGTCCGTTTGCCACTGCGTGCCCAGGACGTATCTCGAGAAATGCTATAATGAGCTCCAAGCCGCACTAGTGGCTACCCAAGGCTGTCCTCGTCCCGCAACTGGCACAGGGTGACATCACACCGATGCTGCACCTCGCCAAGGAGCTGCACCAAAGACTTCCGCGCCAGGTTCGTCAACTCGACCAGCCACGTCTGCCGGCGTACCCGTGTATGGAAGCGGAACATGCTATAGAGGAGGCGGAAGCGGAACGGTCACGACCTTGATGGTGTTGTCGTGCATCAACGAAATAAATCATGGGCATCCTGTCCTTGATGGAGCCATTCTTGCACCAAGTTCTTTCTGGAGGTGTACCGATCCCGACTTCCGAGTGGAGTGATGAATGGCGGCTCCACTTCGGCCAACAACTACTGCCAGTTTCATAGCCAGACGCATGCTAACATCCTTAATTTCCCCAGTCTATGTTGCTGATCAGCTAAGCACCTTCATTCCCTCCCGCATCAATACTTCGTGGATCTTTCAATAAGATGGTTGCATGCATCATTATGGTGCAGAGGCCGGGGATATGCCTCCCGCATCAATACGTCCTAACACAGCTGCCGCCGGTCCATACTCCTTGATATTGTTGCCTTCAATAGACGGAGTTGGGCAGGCCACACGGAAAAAGCATGCTCATAGTTGACTATCCTTGGCCATGGGCTCGTTGTAATGCTACAAAGCTGGGTGGGCCATGGCACATGTAGGTTCGCAACTGGCTGCCTTCCTCCGCGAATACTATTTCTCGCATCTCGCATTAAGCGAGACGGTAGAGAACCCTCACTGAATCCTCTAGTTTGCTTGGGCCGGCCCATATTCGTGCTGATTAAAGGGAAAAAAATTAAGGGGGGAACAAATGTCGAACCCTGGTTTACTAGGAGACCACCGAGGCTGGTAGCCACTCCCCAACCACTTCTCATTTGTTGGTAGTCGTAGGGACGTTACTTAATTGAGGCGACCCAAGCAAGACTTTTCCATTTATTTCTTCTATCGTCTTCTTCTTTCTTCTTCTTTCTTCTTTTTTTTTTCTTCTCCTTTTTTTGTTTTTCTTTTTCTTCTCCGTTTTTGTTTTTCTTTTGATTTTCTTATGTTTATTTACATTTTTTACTCTATGTTTTCGTATATGTCCAAATTATTTTCTTAATAAGTGATCAACATTTTTTGTATACATGTCAATATTGTCCGACCGCTTATTCAATATTTTTCAAGTACTTGTTCAACATTTTAATAATTATTAAAAAATGAAATACATGTTCAATATTTTTCAAACACTCGTTCAACATTTTTTTAATACTTGCTTAACATTTTTAATACTTTTTCAATTTTCAAATAATTGTTTCACATTTTTAATACTTATTGAACTTTTTCAAATACGTCAAACATTTTTTATGAAGAGTGTTTATGAAGAGCGTTTTATATATATATATATATATATATATATATATATACATACATACATATATATATATATATATATATATGTATAATATTTTAAATTATAAAGAAAAGTACAAAAATAAGGCAAAAAAAGAACAGGAAACACACAAAAAACAGGTCCGCCTCCCACACGGCTGGCCGGCCCATCCGGGGCTTGCCCCGTCGCGTCGCTTCCCCCTGTCTCGCTTAAAGCGAGAAATAGGGCGCCCGCCTTCCTCGTTGGTGCAGTATTTCAAAGAATGGTCAATTGGTTACGTTTTGACTGCAAAGTTGCCAACATAAGGAATGGTCAATTTTCCAACAACAACCCATCATTCTACGTGTCTGCACAGATGATTGCATGCATGATGAAAACTTATGGAGTATTACATTTGGGCATCTCCAGCCGTTCGGTCCTCCAGGGCGCCTAAATAAAGCGGCTCGGGCGTGCCGGCGCTAGTTCGGCCCCTGGGGGCGAGCTAGCTCGAGTCACGCCCCCACGCGCCGGCCTCAGGATGTGGGAAATTCAAACTTGGTCGTTCCCGCCCTCAAAAGACGCCGCAAATCCGGCGATCGGACGTAGTCTGGCGTTACAACAAAACAGAGCGCCGCCTCGGAGGGGTTGGTTCACTCGGCGGGGTTGGTTCCAGGTGTTGGCGGAGTCGGCGTGCGCGACTGAGGTCCACCATGTCGCCGCTGAGGTCCACTACCTCGTCCTGGGTGGCTAACCCGGGAGACGAGGCGGCCGCGGCCGATCCTGTCGCGATGATGTCGTCCATGTCGGCTCCCGTGTCGTCGGCGTCGCCGAGGTGCGAGAAGGGTAGCGGACCGCGGTAGAGATGGGGCGTCGGTGTGGACGCGTAGGCGGCGGGCGGCGAGTAGTTGTATGAAGGGTACTGCATGCCGACGAAGGCGGGCGAGGGCGTGCGCGTAGCGGGGTGACCATGAGGGAAGGTCACGTTTGGGTTGAACCCACCGTGCGCGTCGCCGTCGGCGTAGCCGGGCGACGATGAACCCCATGAAGATCTGGCGCCTTGCTGTCCACAGGGCGCATACTGGGCGTGGCTGACGACGGGTGGATTCATCCCCGCCTGGTCGGCCGATGAGGAAGGCGCCGCCGCGCGCGCCGCATTGTCGCGGGCCTTCTTGGCTATGGCCCTGTTCCGCCTGTCGGCGGTGACTGCTTCGCGCCGCTGAACTTCCACCCTCCACTCGGCGTTCGACAGGCCCGGTGGCTTCGATGGCGGCGCCCTCGGCTTCCTCTGCTTCGGCTGGGTCACGGCGCCAGTCGCGGTTGCCGCCGCGCGCGGCATGGAGTACTTCTTCGGCGGCATGGCGGCGACTGGAAGGCGAGCGGGAGGGGGTTTGGCGGGAGAAAGGGAGAGAATGGCGGGAGGAAGGCGAGCGAGCGGGAGAGAAGCGAGAAAAGCGTCAAGAAATGGCGAGAAAAGGCCCTCGGATCGCCTCCAGTGCGGGCCCACGCGCCTTTTTCGCTTGCGCCGTCTCTCCAAGCGCCCCCCAGGGCGCCGGGTTCGGCCTGAGTCCGCGGCACTAGTTTTGGCCCGAGCCGGCGAAAAACGGGCTTCTGGGCGCGACTGGGGCCTTTTTTTGGCGCCGGCGCGGCAAAATCGCCTGGGGAGGGCCTGTTGGGGCGCGCTGAAGATGCCCTTAGAAGCAATTGTTAGTGACTTTAGTGTTTGAGCAGATGGTGGGAAGAGTACCATTTCCAATTACTCAGCTCCCACTTATGACCAAGTCAATTGTTTTCTTTAGAAGCAAGGATGGAGCAAAAACTTATGTTCGCATAATCTCTGGCAGTTGAGTTTTGAAAAAAATATCAGTTCAGTTCAAGTTCAGCAATCTCCATACTGATATTTTGGGGCAAATATTTGCAAATAAAAGAATGTAATTTTTCTTCATGCTCATTTGTTCAGATTTTTGGAGGTGTGAGCACAGGCATCACGTAACTAGGGTGGTACTACCAAATACGCATGCATGTCCACAGGTCCGTACCGTGTGCATGTGCAGGGTGTGCGCCTGCAGAGGGCCCCCAAATCAGCCCCAGAAATTACCCCAAAGCATTGAGAACAACCTTTAAAATTTTGGCCTGTTAGTTATGTCTAAAGTCTAGCCTACGACTAAAGAACCTATCTGGTAACCTCATGTCCATTAGGTAACAGAATGGCCCATATCTTCATTGACTTGTTCCAACATGCACTACTAACAAATTTGGAGTGCATCCGTTTCACACATTCGAAGTGATCATTGTTTTCCCGATACCTCTCAAGCTCACAATTTGGGACACACTTTAGCTTCCAACCCAAATCAGTGTTGTGAACATGGTGACTTATCTTTCCCCTGTCTTGCTTCATTGCTTCTTCCTTCACACTATCCGTTCCTCATGTTTGCCCTAAGACTTCTTTTCTAGCATTCTTTGAATGGGTACATGTGTACAATGTTTCAAAAAATAAATGCAATTTAATGTTGAAGAAATGACTAGTATTGATTCTTTTGTTCTGTTGTGGCCATGCCGTCTTATGGGCAAAGATCACGTGGTTGTCCACTTCTCTTCTCACATAAAGTTCCATTTTTCAAGGATTATTTGGCAGCTAAGGAGATGGGGATGTTGTCTGAAGAGCGGGACTACGTTTATAGCATGAGGGCATCTCCAACGCCAACTCTCAAACCGTCTGCACCCGTTCGGACCGCACGGTCCGGGAGTCTTTTGGCATCTACTGCAAGCCTGTAACGGTACGCAGGCCGGTCTGCACGTGTTTTTCCTGCAAACCGGAGATAAAGTGGGAGGGGGTTGTGGGTGTCCGGACCTCGGCCACGTACGCGTCAACCGTGGCCCACCAAAAGCTCCTCCCTCGCCCGCATGATTTCCCGCCTGACGCCAACTGCCCACATTGATGTCGGCCCTAAGCAAACGCGGCCTCTCACTGCCAGCATTGAAGCGGTGCACCAGCACAGACAGTGTTGCCCGCTGCATGCCCGACTAAACACCTCTCATTGCCGCATTCATGCGGCTACAGACTCTGTGGTTACCTCCATTAAACCGGGGCATATGTCAAGAAAGCTACTCGGGCCACACGCTCTGTTCGTGAGCCGGTGGGCATTAAACACAACGACAGTTGGTCCTCGCGTCCGCTCGCGTCCAGACGCTGGGAAGAACCGCAACACACGTTCGCTCCCCATCTCCTCCTTGCACCATATTATCCACACTCTCCATGGCATCCACTTGAGTAGGAAGAGGAGTTCTCCGGCATAAAAGCAGGTTGGCTGGCCGCTAAGCCCGCCGGATATGAGCCAGGTAACTCGCTGCTCCATCTCCCTCACCGCTCTAGGCCGTCGGTACAATGGGCGAGGCTGCAGGCTGGCGTGTGGTTCAGCAACCCGCCGTTCTAAGACAGCTCACGGAGGAGTGGCGAGTTGCTCTAGGCTGGCAGGCATAGGAGCATGGTAGCGCGGGCATCGTGGCTTCCATGAATGAGGCCATGTGTACCGCTCTTCCCGTGCGATCCGTCGTCAACGTTCAGGGAAACACACTCTGCTGGCAGAGAAAAAGTTGGCTTCACGAAGATCAACAAGGCGTCTAGAACGATGTAACTACCGTCGATGACGAGAAAAAGTAGACCATGGGAGGCCACCGCCGCTTGGGTTCCATGAAGGCCACCGCCAACGACTCGCTGGCGTATTTAGCCGGTGTCTTGCCATCTTCCCGACCACCGTCGTCCCCCACACCCAAAACCAACCCTGATCCATGCTTCATGAAAGCGGAGGCCACTGCGATGAGCCACGCAACCGAACGTAGGGAAGGTACGGGGGAAGTGGAGGCTATTCTTCTCCTCTTGCTGAAGCATATCCCTCCAGGACATCTTGCAAACTTTTGGTCATACAATCTGTCAAATCAACATCTGACAATGGACTAATATCAACATCTAACAATGGACTAAAATTAATATTCAAAATAAACAACCGACTAAAAAAGCAAGCAACCACAATCGTCAACACAAACGTGGGCCATCTAGACTACAATTTCTAGGTGCACAAAAGGGGCGTACTGTGCCAAATCCCCCAATAATACCACGTGTCGATCTTTGACTGATCAATTTAAGGCCGTAAAAAATCCAAAAAACTATAACAAATAGGATGTTAGTATCAGTATATTGGGTGACTATACGCAAACATTGCCATGTGCAGCTCTGATCGCCCAGTCGACCGGCCATGTCGGCCGGCGTGTGCGAGAACTAGCTACAGAGGAGGCAGAAGCAGAGCAGTCACGACCATCATGGTGCTGTCATGCATCTAGGAAATAGACCATGGGCATCGTATCCTCGATGGAGCCGTTCTTCCACAAAGTTCTTTATCGAGGTGTACCGATACTGACTACTGAGAGATGAAGGGCGTCTCCTGTTGGGCTAACAACTACTGCAGGTTTGATAGCCAGCGGCATGCTCACATCCTTAACCTCCTCAGTCTTTGTTGTGGATCCGTTCACCAATTTCATTGCCTCCAGCATCACGTCCTAACACAGCTGCCGCCGGTCTACGCTCCTTGACAGTGCCGCCTTCCTCGTTGGTGCAGGATTTCATAGAAACAAGTATATATGGACAATTGCATATGTTTTGACTTATACGATATCTTCTCCAGTCAATTTTTTCATTCGGCAACTTCACTAGACTGCCAAGTTGCCGACCTAACGAGTGGTCACTTTTCCAATAACAACCCAAATGATTCTACGTACAACTCTGCAGAGCCTTGTGCCTCGCCTAATCATAATATCTCACATCTATTAAATTTAATCATCTGCCCCACAAGTTACCCCAAAGCATTGCGAATTTTGGCCTTTTAGGTATTCCTAAAGCCTAACCTACAACTAAATTAAAGTACCTATCTGGCAACCTCATCTATATTCGTTAAAAATATAGCCCTGATGTTCATCGACTTGTTCCAGCATGCACCACTAACAAATTAGTAGTTCATCACTTCCAGAGCGTCCAAGTGATCACAGTGTTCCCAATACCTCTCAAGCTCACAATTTGGGACTCAATTTTGGTTCCAATCCAAATATGTGTCTCGAACATGGTGACTTGTCTTTCGTCTGTCTTGTTTCCTTGCTTCTTCCTTCACATTATCATTCCTCATGTTTGCACTATGTCTTCACTTATAACATATTGTTTGATTTGAGTACATATGTCCAATGTTTCGAAAATAAATGCAATTCAATATTGAAGCTCGATAGAAAATAATTACTAGTATTTATTCTTTTGTTCTCTTGTAATTGTATGGGCAGATCACGTGGTTCTCGCTTCTCTTCTCACATAAAGTTCTATTTTTTCTAGAGATCATTTGGCAGCTGGGGAGATGGTGGTGAACAACATTGTGCAGATATACATGGAGCTTCGCCACGGCCGGGTGGATGCCTTGGAGGCCAGCTTCTTGTCCCGGGTTTGGGTATAAAATGTGAGAGCCCGTGACCACAAGGCCAAAGCTCAAGAGGCCATTTCTCTCTTTGTTTCCAAGCAAGGAAACACCAGGCCATAAACCACGTTACAAAATTTTGTGAAAATATTCATAGATGATTGGTTGGTCCGTTCTACTTGCATAAGAGTTAGTAGCAAATTGGCATGTGAAATAGACAACTGGGCAACCAACTTCACAACTCTCTCAAACCAGTCAACTCTACGGTTGCGTGGGAGTATATATAGTTGCATGTTGGGAGCTTTTTGGAGCGCGAGCAGGCTGCTCTGCAAAGGCTCCCTCTTGCACTGGCTCCCATGGTTGAGTGTGTTGTTGGCTTCGTGGATGAGGCTGGTGTGGAGCACTTTGGTAGCTTATCGCCCCGTGTTGGGTCTAGTTCGACGCCCCTTGAGTTGGCGCACGTCGAGGGTGAGACTTCTGTTGAGGTTACGGTGCTGCAGATCATGCCCGACTTGCAGGTGTTGTGTGGAGGACCTGTTTCGCCGATGTTAATGGAGCAACTCAAGTTGGGAACCCTTCAAGCATTGGAGGCGGACCTGGTGTCCTCACCACCCCCCGTGGAGCTTTGTCAGGTGTCAGATAGGCTACCTCTCGGTGGCGTTGAGCGTGGAGTTTTGGACGTTGCTGCCCTTCCCTCATTTGTGACCATCGAGCAGGTGATGCCTTCGGGTGGCATGACCATTGAGCCACTTGTGCTGACACCTAGTCCAAATCCAGATGCTCTCTCTTTGTGAAGGAACTTTGTGAGTTGCTAGTCAGTGGGAGGTTGCTAGACCCGGTTTGGGTAGGTCGATTGCTTGCTTCCGGACAGGGAAACCAATAAGGGGCAAACAAAAGAAAGGGGCAAAGGCAAGAGTGACGCCAAAGGCAAGACGTCTTTGGCTGCTTGATGGATAATCTTCTGTCTCTCGGCCCGTCCTCTTGGACTGGGTTGTCGAGATGAGTAGCTCGTCTATGCCTCGATTGTATTGGTTTTTGCCTGATTTTCCGTAAATTAACTGGGTGATTCTCTTCTTCTTAATTAATCGATAGGTCAAAACCTCTGCCTCCGTTTGGAAAACAAAAATTGGACAACGACATCATTAAAGGAGACGTACCTTGAATATAACATCGCCATGGATGCCGACTTGTATCGTTCACTGACAGTGCCTTCATTGAATTCTAGACGAGATTCCACTAGAAGAAGGGAACAAAATGAGCATCGTAGTCTTTGACCATTCAGCACGCAGACCAGTCAACCATGACTATCAGTCACCCGATGGACGTACTATTTTTTTCATTATGCACCACCACACCTTCCACAATCCATGGCTGCACTATAGCAAGATAACAGTTATTGATGACCAGTCAAAGTTTGCGTACATGGCGTGCAGCTAGCTCCGGTTGGCATGATCGTTTGGCAATAATCCTAGACAAATTTGTTAGGGAGCCTTCCTGAAGGCTCTCTGCCCCCCCCCCTCTTTGCCATGTGAGAATGTAATAAACCCCAGACCGTAATTGCGTGTACGTATACCATTACTGGATCGATCGGCCATGGTGACCTGGGAGTAGGGAAGGAGGAGGTGGTGGAAGTTCAACGCGTTGGTGGTGCTCTGATGCATCACCGCCCGCATGTTCCTCATCTCCTTGCTCTACTACGTTGCTGGCCTAATAACCACCTTCATTTCCACCTAGGCCATCCTACACATACGGGTAATCTACATACTCAATACAGAACCTTCCACGTTAATCTCTCCACCGTCGGAATTTAACTGGGTGAGCCAATTCCCCTAATTTTCATCTAACCAAAAAATTCCACCTAAGTCGATGTGTTAATCCTGTCTGATGCAGTCTACGTGTAGTATTGCTCACCGCTGCCTGTCCATACTCCTTGGCGGAGACTCCATTCCATCTAGTTGTTGAGAGATTTCAAAGAAGGAAATACATATGCATAATAACATACTATTGAGCACTTAATTAGGACATGCTGGCATGGAAAATTGATTTACTTTCAGCCTACGCAGTATATATTTTCTGTTGCCGTTTTTCACCCATTTACAATCCGTATTTTTCCATGACCTACAGTAAATCCGTAGTGTATAGGAATGCTCTGATACAAAAATATAGATGGGTAATAGTTCAGTTGCACAGCCAAACAATTCTGTATTCTGGTCTGCATCTTCATATGCCTCATCAATGCATACTTGCTCGTTTTCATGAAAACTCATCTTCAGTCCCCCGTGAGTCACTCCAAAGCACTCATAACTCATAAGTCAAAGAAGCCTTCAGATTTTTGGCATTTTTCAGTTTCTGACTAAGGGTGATAGCCTGAGACTGCATCCTTGCAAATCTAACTATCGAAGTTATCTTCTCTAAACTAGTGTGCGCAGAATCATCTTGGACTAGTTCCAACACGCATCCCTAAAGAATTAGAAGAGCATCTGCGACAGAAATCAGAGGTGGATGGTTATCCCTTTGATCCCAATTCCTCTCAATCCCATGAGTCGAGAAAAGATAACTTCTAGTCCAAATCAATGTTTCAAACATGGTGAGGACTCCTGCTTCCTTTCCTCTCTCACATTAGCCTCAAGTCATATTTGCTCTAAGCTGTCATTTTATACTAACATTGTTTGGTTGGTCATAGCTATACAATATTTGACAAATTAAATGCAATTGAATGTTGAAGCTTGGAAGAAAAAATGATGACTCGTCTTGATTAGAAAAAATAATGACTCGTGTTCTGTTGTGGCCACTAGTAGAAAACCACCCATTAAACCCGGTTTGTAAGGGCCTTTAGTCCCGGTTCATGAACCGGGACTAATGGGTCGTTACTAATGCCTCCACCCATTAGTCCCGGTTCAAACACGAACCGGGACCAATGTGCCTCCACGTGGCCCTGTGCGCCGAGCCCAGTCAGGGGGCCTCTGGTCCCGGTTGGTGGCTCCAACCGGGACCAAAAGTCAATTTTTTTTACAAAAGTGGCTGCTTTAGGGGTTTTGGGGGTTATTTTTAGGTTGTTATTATAGCTAGCTAATAGAGAGAAGTGTCCTCTCTTATTTTCGTCCTTGGTTTATCAATGCTGCTGCTATGTTCATTGCACCCGCAGATATAACATGCTCATGCATGCTTTGCATCATACATCATCATATATATAATAACAAGTCCTACTAATCATGCATCATCATACAACTTCTACTCGTTATTAATAATAAGTCATACGATCATCATCCTCATAGTCATCGAACCCAACCCTACATAATTGTTCTTAGCACATGATCATCAGTATCAGGTAGGACCTAAACACCCTTAAGGTAAAATAGCATAAAACAATATAGACCCTGACTCTCCATTATGAAGAATGGCGATCATCCTGTCTCCAATTCTTGTCCTTCGCTGCTTATTGCTTCCAAGAAGCTCCTTACGACTGTCCATATATTTTTTCCATTCTTTGATTGTTATGTCTCCACTTCTTTTAGAAACCCAGTATGGACAGTTGAGATTCGTAGGACGACCTGGTTGTGTGTTCAAAACATGAAGGCTACCATGCGTATACATCAGATGAGGCACACAATCATTCGGGATTATCTGTTGAAAAACATAGTAATTACTTCATAGTTAGCAATGATGTACTAGTTTTAGAAGTGTGCAAAAAGATGCACGGATGTTGTAATAGTAAAAATAATCTTACCAGGGTATCTCCATGGTAGTTACCGTAGTTCAACACGTGCAGTAGTGGCACTTATTGACCATAATGTTGAGGAGTTTGATTGTAGATATTGTAATTCTCAAGATCAGTACAAAATTCGACCAGATGATTTTTCTCCTGATAAGTTAATTCGGAGCCTTCGGTGTAGTACGTTCTGTCTACCATCTTCCACACATTCTTTGAAGAATGAAAATAAGCTGTCAATGAAGATAAGTTGTCAACTATATATTTTGAAATAAACAATATAAATTACTTAATAACTATGTTTAGCTCACATGAGGGAAGAACTGGAGGTGTATCCACAAGGACCCAAATCGAAGGTGTCTCTTGCTCGATTGTAGGATCACCAAGATCCATGGTGACAAGCATAACCTCATCAAGACCATACATCTTGCAAAATGCATCCCAATTTTTTGCAACCAAAATGGGTTACACTCTGAGCATTGTACAGCTTTACTTGAAAATCCACACCATGATGGGTACTTAGGATAATTTTTTTGGTTTCGAAACTTTCATGGTCTTCGAAACCCATCCTCTTCAAGACATAGCGTCTTGCAAAGCATGGGATAAGCTAGTCGAATTGGAAAAGATGAAAAATACACGTTAAAATAGTTGAAGTCGTGCTTAATTACGAAAAAAACTATTGTCGTCGTTGCGTACCGTATGAACATCGCAGGTCTCCTCGAGCTTAATGCTGAAGCGCCGATCTTCGTCCAGCTCAATCAACCTGTCGCAGATACCTCGGTCGTCGTGGCACCAGTCGCACTCCCCCGGGCGGTTTTCGTCGTCCGATGAGTACGACATTTCCAGCCTATGTTCATAATTCAAATATTAAACTAGATCATTATTATTAATCACGGGTTGACTATCGATGATCGATGTACATAGCTCCTCTTTCATTCCCGAATGCATTATTATACCAAATTGTCTAGCACACGGGAATGAAGGAGAACTTATCCAATATGAGCATTCAATAAGCAAAACCAAATCATAAAATAAGCAAAACCAAATCATAAAATAAACTATAGTATTCAAATTAGCATGCATTCAATAATTATAAGCAAAAGTACACCATCTCTTGGTGTCCGTACATCGTCGAATATTATCACTAATACAACTAGAACCGTAGGGCCCGGCGGGTATCGACGCGGGCGATGGACACCCAAAGATAAGTAACCATCACAGGATCATAGCTCCAGTGAGATCCCTGAAGAACCTGCCAGGTATTGTCGAACCTCCCCTCCAATGCAACCATGTAGCGACGGACGTGCTCGTCCTCCTCGCTGACACGGTCACGTACCACCTCTGCGGTGTCCGGATGCCTCACAACCGTCACTGGCCCACGCGACCGCCACCAAACAAGGATCGGGTCAACAACGGGCTGCCTCCTCACCAACCTACGTCCCCCGGAAGGTAGCACCTCCCAATACCATCCCGGCGGAGCCCAGTCCCGAACATGGCCCTGATCAAGCAGGCCTCCACCGCCGAGTCGACGATACGCAGAGAGACACTTAGGAGGGTTGGACGCAGAGGCCGATCCAAGTGAGGCTGGAAAGTCTCATGCTCCGCCGCGGGTAGATGTCCCTCGCTGACCGCAGTCCCACCTTGGGACAGATCCGGATGGGAGGCTTTCGGTAGAAGCCCCACACACCTTCACGCAGCCACCTCCCCGCCTGCTGTCGGCATTTATCTCACACATGTTCCTGATACCTCTCAAGCTGACATACTTGGAAAACATTTTTGTATCAGTTGAAATAATTGTTCGGAACATGGCAAGTCACTTCCTTTTCTCTTTCTTATTTCCTTCGTCTCCCTTTAGGCTCCTCATGTTTGTGATAAGCCTCCTTTTATAACACTATTTGGCCGGCTACAAGTGTATGCTGTTGCACAAAATAAATGCACATGAATGCTGTAGCTCAGATAGACTTCTATTGATTCTTTTGTTCTAGTGTGGCCATGCATACATATGGACAGACATCACATGGTTGATTAATTCTCTTCGCATGTCAATGATGTCAGCACATTCGCTGCTGAGTAGCACAATACATAGCAAAACCATTGTCATGTTCTGCCTTTAATATTATTTCGCTACCAGAACAAATCGCCATGGATAGCTAGTGTTGGCCAGTGACAGTAGATTCATTGAAGTGCACACGATATTGCATAAGACGGAAACGAAATCAGCATTCTAACAAAGTTCTTCCTGAAGATGTACCGAGAAGATGAAGGTCATTCCCAAGTTAACATCTACTGCAAGTTTGACAACTCTCCCTCCGTTCCTAAATACTTGTCTTTCTAGAGATTTCAACAAGTGACTCCATATGGCGCAAAATAGGTGAATCTACACTTTAAAATATGTCTACATACATCCGTATGTTGAGTCCATTTGAAATGCCTAGAAAGACAAGTATTTGGGAACGGAAGAATCTTTCTTATATGGGCTTTACCTCCTCACTCAACATCATCGGCCCTTAACTTTCATATGCCACTAGTAGAAAAGGGCAATGGTCGGGTTGGGCAGCCCATTAGTTCAGTTCAGTCGAAGCGGGACCAATGAGAACGTGGACCGGTTTGGCCCGAGGGCGGCGAACCCGTGGGCCATTGGTCCCGTTCGTCTGACCTTTTGGTCGGTTGGTGAGGCGAACGGGACCAATGGGCTCGTTCTGTCAACATCATTGGTCGGTTGTGAAGCTGAGCCGGGACCAAAGGCTTCGCGTTAGTCGGTTCGAGCCGTCAACGGGACTAAAGGGTTAGTCCCGTTCGACAGGAGTTTAGTCCCACCTCGCCAACGAAGGGAATCGGACGGTTTATAAGCCCCTCCCTCTCTATATTGAGCTCCTCGAAAATGAAAATAGATGCCCTATATGAAATTTAGCATAAATTCATCGGATTTCTCTTGAAATTCTTTATGAATTTAAGTTGAATTTCCTCTATAAGCATCTCTGCTCATTCAGTAGTTTTTATATAGTTTTTCTTTTTCTGCTATATTTATTTATTTCTTTTTATTTCTGAGTGGTAATAAGCCATTAAAAATAAGCATATATGCTCCTTTTTAGTACAGTTAATCACAACTATTTTTGCATCTATTCATTTCGAGTAGTTTTTTAATAGTTTTCTTTTCTTTTGGTATATTTATTTTTTTCTTTTTATTTCTGAGTTGTTATAAGCCATTAAAAATAAGCATATATGCTCCTTTTTAGTACAGTCAATCACAACTATTTTTTGCTTCTATTCATTTCTAGTAGTTTTTATATATTTTTTCTTTTCTGCTATATTTATTTATTTCTTTTTATTTCTGAGTTGTAATAAGCCATTAAAAATAAGCATATATGCTCCTTTTTAGTCTGATTAATCACAACTATTTTTGCTTCTATTCATTTCGAGTAGTTTTCTATTTTTCTTTTTGTTATATTTATTCTTTTTTATTTCGAGTTGTAATAAGTCATTAAAATAAGCATCTATGCTATTTTTTAGTAAAGTTAATAAATTATTTTTTCTTCTATTTATTTCTGAGTGGTTTTATATATTTTTCTTTTCGCTACATTTATTTTTTCTTTTTATGTCTGAGTTGTAATAAGTCATTAAAAATAAAAAAGTATAATCTTTCGTTAATTTGCTTCAAGCCTTTGGAATAGTGTCAACTACACTGCACATAGCTACATGCGATCTACCGTATTCATAAGGCTTGAAGCTAACAACGTCTTGAGCATTGAGCCTCTTCGTCATCGTCTCTGCACTCGGGGCTTATAAACAGCTGCGAGTGCCTCTCGCTTGGCGAGGTGGGACTAAAAACAGCTGCGGGAAGAATCAACAAAAAATAGCTGCAGAAAATAAAAAAGTAGTTACTGCAGTCCATTGGTGCGGTTCATGACACCAACCGTACCAATGCCGCTCTTTGGTCTGGTTGGTTGGACCAGCGGAATGCTCATCTTTAGTCCCGCGCAAACAGCTGAACACGTCACGGTGCCAGCGATACACCTCGAGCGCCATGCTGCCAAGTACCACCAGCGACCTGACTTGAAGCCCTTGGTGGATCGTAAATGCGTAGCACCTCCGACCGAGCATGACCAAGCATAGCACTGTCGGCCAGGCATGACTTGCAGCTCACGAAGCTCCGTGCAAGGCGAAGCCGTTCCACCTCCTTCCTCGACTTCTAGCGCTGCTCCACAAAACAATGCTCCCAAGAGAAACAACACCGTGTGCCGCCATCGTCGATGCGGAACACGGATCCTAGGGTTTCCCGAACAATACAGAGTGGGTCAGCGGTAGTCACACGATGACCTTCATCATGGTAACGACATGGAACGCCGCCATCGCCCGCCGTCATTTCGGTTTTCCGGCAACTCGTCTCCCGACTTCGCGGTGGTGCGGATAGCGGATCCGAATCCGAACCCTAGCCTCGGCCGACCACCTCTGACGAAAGAGATGACCACCATTGCTTGGCTACAGCGGTTAGAACAGATCTGATCTATGCTATTTTTTAGTAAAGTTAATGAAAATTATTTTTTCTTTTATTTATTTCTAGTGGTTTTTATAGTTTTTTCTTTTCTGCTACATTTATTTTTCTTTTATTTCTGAGTTGTAATAAGTCAATTAAAATAAAAAAAGCATAATCTTTCGTTAATTTGCTTCAAGCCTTTTGGAATAGTGTCAAGCTGCGCACATAGCTCACATGCAGTCTACCGTATTCATAAGGCTTGAAGCTAACAAATCTTGAGCGCATTGAGCCTCTTAATCATCGATATGCACTCGGGGCTTATAAACAGCTCAGTGCCTCTCGCTTGGCGAGTGGGACTAAAAAACAGCTGTAGGAAGAATCAACAAAAAATAGCTGCGAGAAAATAAAAAAGTAGTTACAGGTCCATTGGTACGGTTCATGGCACCAACGGTACCAATGCAGCTCTTTGGTCCCGTTTGGTGCTCCCAGCGGGACCAATGCTGCTAGTCTCGGTTGGAGCCTCAACCGGGACCAAATCTCGTTCCGCCCTTTGGACTCTTTGAAAAGGCCTTTGGTCCGGTTGGTAACCTCGGGACTAAAAGCGACGTAGTCGGTTGGAGCCACAACGGGACCAATCTCTTGCTATATCTTGGACTTAGCAGTTTTCGCCAAATCCCATCTTTTCGCCCTGCCCGAGCCTCTGCTCCTCGTCGCCGTCGCCGAGCCGCCCGAAACCCGCCGTCCCGTGCCCGAGCCCGCCGTCGTCGCCGCCCCATGCCGCCCGCATCACGCCCGCCCGTCATCACCGCGCGTCCCACGCCCGCGCCGCGCCTTGGACGTCGTCGCTTGACCGTCGCCCTGCCCGAGCCCTGTCCCGTCGCCCCCGCCTGCCCAGGCCGTCGTCGCCCTGCACGCGCCGCCTCGGCGCCGACATGGCGTTTTTTATTTTTGTTAGATTTTTTAGAATCTTTTGTAGTTCATAGATATTTTTTGTTAGGTTAGATGTGTAGTAATTTAGATATGTAGTTCATAGATTTTTTTTGTTAGATTAGATTTTTTGTTAGAATACATGTGTAGTAATTAATTTGTTCATATTATGTTAGATATTTTGTTAGATTAATTAGATATTTTTGTTAGATTAGATATGTGTAGTAATTAATTTCTTCATATTATGTTAGATTTTTTTCTGTTAATAGATTTTTTGGTGATATTATTATTGAATATGCATGTTTGGTGATATTATTGTTAATAGATTTTTTGGTGATATTTAGATTGTGTAATTAATTTTGTTCATAAAATTTTAATGATTTTTTGTTCATAGTATTTAGAAAAAGGAAAAAAAATAAAGTAGTTTATATATAGTTGAACTAGCTAGTTGATTTAATAAACTAATTTATTTTATTATATAATGAAGTAGTTTGTTTTAGTAAGTACTACTTATTTATTTATACTAAGTGCTTACTAGTTGAGCTAGATAGTTGATTTAATTAATAAAACTACTTTTATTTAACTATATATAAGTAGTTCAGCGTCGGCGTCGGCGATGCCTCCCGCATCCTCATAAATCGTCGACTCGTGGTGGAGCCCTTGATCGAGGCCATGTTGGGACTGGGCTCCGCCCGGGTGGTATTGGGAGGTGCTACCTTCGGGGCGTGGGTTGGTGAGAGGCAGCCCGTTTTGACCCGATCCTTGTTTGGTGGTCGCGTGGGCCAGTGGCGGTGGGAGGCATCCGGACACCTGGTGGTATGTCACCATGTCGGCGGAGGGCGAGCACGTCCGTCGCTACATGGTTGCTTTGGAGGGAGGTTCGACAATACTGGCAGGTTCTTGAGGATCTCAGTGGAGTTATGATCTGTGATGGTTCCTTATCTTTGGGTGTCCACCGCGCGTCGATACCGTCAGGCGCTACGGTTCTAGTTGTATTAGTGATAATATTCGACCATGTGCGGACACCAAGAGATGATATACTTTTGCTTATAATTATTGAATGCATGCTAATTTGAATACTATATTTTATTTTATGATTTGGTTTTGCTTATTTTATGATTTGGTTTTGCTTATTGAATGCTCATATTGGATAAGTTCTCCTTCATTTCCGTGTGCTAGACAATTTGGTATAATAATGCATTCGGGAATGAAAGAGGACTACTGCACGTCACGTCGATCATCGATAGTCAACCCGTGATTAATAATAATGATCTAGTTTAATATTTGAATTATGAGCGTGGGCGGAAATGGTACTCATCGGACAACGAAAACCGCGAGGAGTCACGGTAGTGCCACGATGACGGTATCTTGACAGGTTCATTGAGCTAGAGCGAAGATGGTAGCTTCAGCATTAAGCTCGAGGAGACCTGCGATGTTCATATAGTCATAGCGACAATAATTTTTCCGTAATTAAACGCGACTTCAACTATTTTTAGCGTGTATTTTTAATCTTTCCAATTAAATAACATCCCATGCTTGCAATACGCTATGTCTTGGAAGTTAGTTTTGAGATATTCTTCCATTGTTAGCTTATTTTCATTTTTAAAGAATGTAAAGATGGTAGACAGAGCGTGCTACACAGAAGGCTCGAATTAACTTATCAGGAGAAAAATCATCTGGTCGGATTTTGTACTGATCTTGATTACAATATCTACAATCAAACTCCTCAACATTATGGTCAATACGTGCCACTAGTGCGTGTTGAACTCTTAACTACCATGGAGATACCTGTTAAGATTATTTTTACTATTACAACATCCGTGCATCTTTTTGCACTTCTAAAACTAGTACATCATTGCTAACTACGAAGTTATTACTATGTTTTCAACAGATAATCCCGAATGATTGTGTGCCTCATCGATGTATCATGGTAGCCTTCATGTTTTGAACATACGACCAGGTCGTCTCTGAATCTCAACTGTCCATACCGGGTTTCTAAAAGAAATGGAGACATAACAATCAAAGAATGGAAAAAATGTGGGACAGTCGTAAGGAGCTTGTTGGAAGCAATCAGCGCGAAGGGCAAGAATTGGAGACAGACGATCGCCATTCTTCATAATGGGAGTCGGGGTCTATATTGTTTTATGCTATTTTACCTTAAGGGTGTAGGTCCTACACGATCTTGATGATCACGTGCTAAGAACAATTATATAGGGTTGGGTTCGATGACTATGAGGATGATGATCGTATGACTTATTAATAACGAGTAGAAGTTGTATGATGATGCATGATTAGTAGGACTTGTTATTATATACATATATGATGATGTATGATGCAAAGCATGCATGAGCATGTTATATCTGCAGGTGCAATGAACATAGCAGCGTTGATAAACCAGGGCGAAGATAAGAGAGGACACTTCTCTCTATTAGCTAGCTATAATAACAACCTAAAAATAACCCCAAAACCCTAAAGCAGCCACTTTTGTAAAAAAATTGACTTTTGGTCCCGTTGGAGCCACCAGGACCAAAACCTCTGATTGGGCTCGGTGCACAGGGGCCACGTGGAGCCACATTGGTCCCGTTCGTGTTTGAACCGGGACTAATGGAATGGTGGCATTAATGTGACCATTAGTCGAGTTCATGAACCGGGACTAAAACCCTCTGAACCGGGACTAATGGGTGGTTTTCTACTACTGTGCCAAGGTCGAGGTCATGGCCCAGCACAACTGCCATGCCCCACCCGGCCACACTTCTGCAGCGGCCATCCTTGCTTGGAAGGGCTTTCATAGACAAAAATTATGTATAGTATTGCTTGAACCATACTACTAGTAAGAACTAAGTTGATTATGAAAAAGCTGATAGATAATTGCTTTCCTTTCACTACACAGTACCATTTATAGTTTCTAGTACACCCTTTTATGTGCCTGCAGTGCTTGACCGGGACATGAGCGCCTTCAAGCTCTTGTTGCAAGTTCGGGCATGAACATGCGAGAGCCTAAAAGCAGCCAACTTCAACAGTGCATTTTTTTCTTGTTGCTTAGATTTTAGAGCGGGCCAAACCATGCTATAAATTTCTTTACAAAAAATAATGTGCACATCTCTAACTAGTTAACACATTTAGTCAATCAGAGTAAACATAAAAAAACACCACAATTGGGGCGCTAATTCACAAAACCGTCATCATTGTTTTTTTCAAAAACCGACAACAACTGGGGTGGCGTGACAGTTTTCAAAAAACGCTAATCGCTCAGATAAACACTTGGTGACTCTAAAACTGACAGGTAGGTCCCACTATAGCGACGTGGCAACCAAAACTAACGGCGTTTGACTGGAGTTTGGTTGACCGTTAAAATAGACATGGGCAGCGTGTCATTGTGATCTCTATTCACTAATAAAAAAATCGTCTACCTCTATCTATTTTTGTCTAACAGGCATTCCAACAAACACGGACATCTCGGGCATGGTGGTTGTGTCATGGGTCTCGCCGGCGGGGAGGATGGCGGCTAGGGTGTCGCTCAAGTAATGGCGGCAGCTTGGCGAGAAACTCAGTCCATCCGCGATCTGGTCGAGTTCGCCATGGCGGCGGTGAATGTGGCGGCGGTAGCGTCCTGCGGGCTCTGGCGCCGCGCCGGGCCACGGTCGCGAAGTTGTCCTCGCCCTCCTCCTTGATCTGCTCTCGAGTTGCGGCGCGAGCCCATCGGTCGAGTCGCCATGTCGTTGGCGCCGCGTGGCGGCGTGGCGAGTCGAGCTGCTGGGCGTTCGCAAGGACAAACGGATGGCTCGGCTCGCCGGGATAAAGCGGCGCCGCCCGTGCAAAACGCTCGCCGGGGATAATGGCGCTATGTCGCGGCGCGCCGGACAACGAGAGAGCCGGCTCCGGGGATAATGCGCCCGCCGCCATCCGGCCGCGCCATCCTCCATGGCGCCATCCCAACGGGACTAAAGCGGCGTGGTCGGTTGGAGCCTGCCGGACCAATGCTCTTGCTATATATCTTGGACTTAGCAGTTTCGTAAATCCATCTTTCTCCTGCCCGACCTCTCTGCTCCTCGTCGCCGTCGCCGCCAAGCCCATGCGACCCGCCGTCCCGTGCCGCCCGAGCCCGCCGTCGTCGCCGCCCCCATTGCGGCGCGTCCGTTCGCCCGTCATCGCCGCCCGCGTCCCTTCGCGGCATGGGCGTCGTGCATCCAGCCGTCGCCCCCCTTGAGCCCGCCGTCGCCATACCCAAAGCCCGCTGTCCTAATCGCCCCCCCGCACTGCCCGAGCCGTTAAGCCCACCGCGCCGCCTCGGCCTTGACAAACATTTTTTATTTTGTTAGATTTTTTTAGAATCTTTTGTAGTTCATAGATTTTTTTGTTAGTTAGATGTGTAGTAATTTAGATATGTAGTTCATAGATTTTTTGTTAGATTAGATTTTTTTGTTAGAATACATGTGTAGTAATTAATTTATTCATATTATGTTAGATATTTTGTTAGATTAATTAGATTTTTTTTGTTAGATTAGATATGTATAGTAATTAATTTCTTCATATTAGATTTTTTCTGTTAATAGATTTTTTGGTGATATTATTATTGAATATGCATGTTTGGTGATATTATTGTTAATAGATTTTTTGGTGATATTTAGATTTTGTAATTAATTTTGTTCATAGAATTTTAATGATTTTTTGTTCATAGTATTTAGAAAAAGGAAAAAAATAAGTAGTTTATATATAGTTGAACTAGCTAGTTGATTTAATAAACTAATTTATTTTACTATATAATGAAGTAGTTTGTTTTAGTAAGTACTACTTATTTATTTATAGTAAGTGCTTAGTAGTTGAGCTAGATAGTTGATTTAATTAATAAAACTACTTTTATTTAACTATATATAAGTAGTTCTGGCGTCGTGCTATCCCATATCTCACATTCGTGTCGACTCCGTGGAGGCCTGTGATCAGGCCATGTTCGGGACTGGCTCCGGGTTGGTGATTGAGGTGCTACCTTCCGGGGGCGTAGGTTGGTGAGGAGGCAGCCGTTTTGACCCGATCCTTGTTTGGTTCTTGATCGCGTGGGCGATGGCGGTGGGAAGGCATCCGGACACGCCGGAGGTGGTGCGTCACCGTGTCGGCGAGGAGGGCAGCACGTCCGTCGCTACATGGTTGCTTTGGAGGGAGGTTCGACAATACAGGCAGGTTCTTGAGGATGTCACTGGAGTTATGATCCTATGATGGTTCCTTATCTTTGGGTGTCCACATGCGTCGATACCGTCGGGGCTCTGGTTCTAGTTGTATTTGTGATAATATTGACGATGTCTGGACACCAGAGATGATATACTTTTGCTTATAATTGAATGCATGTTAATTTGAATACTATACTTTATTTTATGATTTGGTTTTTCTTATTTTATGATTTGGTTTTGCTTATTGAATGCTCATATTGGATAAGTTCTCCTTCATTCCGTGTGCTAGACAATTTGGTATAATAATGCATTCGGGAATGAAAGAGGAGCTACGTCGATACATCGATCATCGATAGTCAACCCGTGATTAATAATAATGATCTAGTTTAATATTTGAATTATGAGCGTGGGCGGAAATGTCGTACTCATCGGACAGCAAAACCGCCGATGTAGTGCGACTGGTGCCACGATGACCGGTATGCGTGAGGTTCATTGAGCTGGGCGAAGATGGCGCTTCAGCATTAAGCTCGAGGAGACCTGCGATGTTCATATAATGCGAACAGCGACAACAGTTTTTTCGTAATTAAGCACAACTTCAACTATGTTAGCGTGTATTTTCATCTTTTCCAATTCGACTAGCTTATCCCATGCTTTAAAGGCGCTATGTCTTGGAGAGGATGGATTTTGAAGACCATGAAAATTTGAAACAAAAAATTATCCTAAGTACCCATCATGGTGTGGATTTTCATGTAAAGTTGTACAATACTCAGAGTGTAACCCATTTTGGTTGCAAAATTGGGATGCATTTTGCAAGATGTATGGTCTTGATGAGGTATGCTTGTCACCATGGATCTTGGTGATCCTACAATCGAGCAAAGACACCTTGATTTGGGTCCTTGTGAATACACCTCCAGTTCTTCCCTCATGTGAGCTAAACATAGTTATTAAGTAATTTATATTGTTTATTTTAAAATATATAGTTGACAACTTATCTCCATTGACAGCTTATTTTCATTCTTCAAAGAATATGCGGAAGATGGTGAAGCAGGCGTACTACACCAAAGGCTCGATTAACTTATCGGAGAAAAATCATCGGTCGGATTTTGTAGATCTTGAGAATTCAGTATCTACAATCAAACTCCTCAACATTATGGTCAATACGTGCCACTAGTGCCGTGTTGAACCTGATAACTAACATGGAGATACCCTGGTAAGATTATTTTTACTATTACAACATCCGTGCATCTTTTGCACACTTCTAAAACTAGTACATCATTGCTAACTACGAAGTTATTACTATGTTTTTCAGATAATCCCGAATGATTGTGTGCCTCATCTGATGTATCGCATGGTAGCCTTCATGTTTTGAACATCGACCAGGTAGTCTCTGAATCTCAACTGTCCATACCGGGTTTCTAAAAGAAATGGAGACATAACAATCAAAGAATCGAAAAAATGTATGGACGATCGTGGAGCTTCTTGGAAGCAATAAGCAGCGAAGGGCAAGAATTGGAGCAGGATGATCGCCATTCTTCATAATGGAGAGTCAGGGTCTATATTGTTTTATGCTATTTTACCTTAAGGGTAGGTCCTACGTCTTGATGATCACGTGCTAAGAACAATTATATAGGGTTGGGTTTGATGACTATGAGGATGATGATCGTGACTTATTATTAATAACAGTAGAAGTTGTATGATGATGCATGATTAGTAGGACTTGTTATTATATACATATATGATGATGTATGATGCAAAGCATGCATGAGCATGTTATATCTGCGGGTGCAATGAACATAGCAGCAGCGTTGATAAACCAGGGCGAAGATAAGAGAGGACACTTCTCTCTATTAGCAAGCTATAATAACTAAAATAACCCCAAAACAACTAAAGCAGCCACTTTTGTAAAAAAAATTGACTTATGGTCCCAGTTGGAGCCATCAACGGGACCAAAGCCTCTGATTGGGCTCGGTGCAGAGGCCCGTGGAGCACATTGGTCCCGGTTAGTGTTTGAACCGGGACTAATGGAGTAATGGCATTAATAACGACCCATTAGTCCCGTTCATGAACGGGACTAAAACCCTCTGAACCGGACTAATGGGTGGTTTTCTACTCTGTGCCAAGGTCGAGGTCATGGCCCGCTAACTGCCATGCCCCACCGGCCACACTTCTGCAGCTGCCATCCTTGCTTGGAAGGGCTTTCAAAGACAAAAATTATGTATAGTATTGCTTGAATCATACTACTAGTAAGAACTAAGTTGATTATGATAAAGCTGACACGACAGATAATTGCTTTCCTTTCACTACACAGTACCATTTATAGTTTCTAGTACACCCTTTTATGTGCCTGCAGTGCTTGACCGGGACGCATGAGCGCCTTGAAGCTCTTGTTGCAAGTTCGGGCATGAACATCGAGCCTAAGCGGCCAACTTCAACATGCATTTTTTTTCTTGTTGCTTAGATTTTAGACGGGCCAAACCATGCTATAAATTTCGTTACAAAAATAATGTGCACATCTCTAACTAGTTAACACATTTAGTCAATCAGAGTAAACTGCAAAAAAACACCACAATTGGGGCGCTAATTCACAAAACCGTCATCATTGTTTTTTTTCAAAAACCGACAACACGGGTGACGTGACAGTTTTCAAAAAGCTAATCGCTCAGATAAACACTTGGTGACTCTAAAACTGACAGGTAGGTCCCACTATAGCGGCGTGGCAGCAAAACTAACGGCGTTTGACTGGAGTTTGGTTGACCGTTAAAATAGACATGGGCCCAGCGTGTCATTGTGATCTCTATTCACTAATAAAAATACATCTACCTCTATCTATTTTTGTCTAACAGGCATTCCAACAAACACCGGACATCTTGGGCATCGTGGTTGTGTCGCGTGGGTCTCGCCGACGGGAGGATGGCGGCTAGGGTGTCGCTCCAAGTAATGGTGGCAGCTTGGCGAGGAGACAGGTCCATCCGCAGTGGTCGGAGTTCGCCATGGCGGTGAATGTGGCTGCGGCGCGTCCTGCAGGCTCTGGCGCACAACGGCAGGCCACGGAGGTCGCGAAGTCGTCCTCGCCCTCCTCCTTGATCTGCTCTCAGGTTGCGGCGCGGAGCCCATCCGGTCGAGTCGCCATGTCGTTGGCGCCGTGGCCCGACGGCGTGGCGAGTCCGAGCTGCTGGAGGCGTTCGCAAGGACAAGCGGATGGCTCGGCTCGCCGAGGGATAAAGGCGGCGCCGCGTGCAAAAGCATGGCTCGCCGAGGATAATGGCGCTGTCGCGCGCATGCGAAACGAGAGAGCACGGCTCACAGCGGGATAATGGCGCCCGCCATCCCAACCACGCCATCCTCCATGGCGCCTCCATGGCGATGAGACATGGCCATGGGCACTACAGTTTGTCGAAAATGTGTGCGATGTACAACTCTAGGCATGCAGCCTCGCCGGCCGCCACCGGCGCCATCGGACAGCTCGGCGGCGAAGCATGGCGGTGCTAAGGCTTCGTCGGCCGGCGGTCAAGCTGGCGAGTCGTGCATGTTGAGCGCGATCGCTCCTCGCCCGACGGCTTTGTGCGGGAAAGATCAGAGGAAGGCGGGGGTAGTGGCGTCATCTTCCGCCGCCATGTGGTCCGCCACGGGACCCACCAGGTCAGGTTTTGTCTCAAACAGCTCTAATCGTTCAATCAACGTTTTAAAAATTGTCACCCCAAGCTATGCCGATGGCCACATCTATGCCGGCGTCCACCGTAGGCATAGATCGATATATCCGACGGCCTAACTATGCCTCTGGCTGCCGTGAAGCATAGATGGAGTATCCGGCGGCTTCTCTATATGGGCTCTTCGAGCCGTTGGCGTAGCTCGAGATTATTCCGGCCCCCGACAAAAAGCCGTCGTCATAGATAAAGCCATAGGCATATAGGGTTATTCGGTAGTGGTTGGTGGCTTTTGAAAAGAAAAAAAATGAATGGTAGCGGTTTTGTGAATTAGGGTCTTTAATTGTGGTGGTTTTTGCAATTTACTCGATCAATCATGACCGGCACTCACTCGAGCAGCGGTGACATGAGCGCGGTGGATGACTGGCGCTGTTCACGGTTAGCATTCATAACACAAGTGTGGCCGTTCCTTTACGGGTATCCATTATGGCATTATCCGTTCATCCAAATCATGCTGAGTTCTTTGGCAACCTAGTAACAAATACACAAATAAACCATCATAATGTAATGTAGTACTAAACAGTTTCATAGTTGTCCGACATAGTGCTTGAGCACAACATTGAAAACAAATCTGTGCTGGTCGGATTTTTTTAGATAAAGGCCACAGCCGACTTTATAAATAAAGCCACAGGCGAGTTAGCCTAAACCCAACACACCAGCATGAGGACAAGCGAATTATCAGAGACACAACAAAGGCAAGTCTAAGTACATGGCTCCCAAGCTAGTACACGGCACGCGGCGGAGATAGAGTGAAGCAAGCCCGAGCATGCGACTAAGTTCGGCATGGATGGGGAGATGGAGATAGCAGTGCGAATCTTGGCCAACATGGGCGTCGAGGCGTCCTGTCCTCCTCCTTAGTCAATGATCTCCATTGTTGCGGAATACAGGTCTTAAATAAGCAATCGCGAGGCTTAGCGGGGAAAACATGTTCGATGGTAATTTTATTCCTTGTCGTCCAAAGGACCAGCCAAAGACTCCACCAAGATCGCAATTCAGAAAAGGAGGTTGGAGCCAAAGAAACACACAGCAGGATCGATACAACACCAAAACAGATTAGCCAACACAGTTGAAGAAGACATGTGAAGTGTCCTCTCTCATACATAAAGCACAACTTTCGATCCAGGCCATTACGCTACGAATTTGGTCACTGTCGGCGGGCATGGAGGCTTGCCGGAGGAAAGCGTTGACTTTAGGGGATGTGAGCCCTCAGATCCACTTGAATTTGGAGGTGGTGGACCCAGCAATGAGTTTACCATAAAGGGATTTAACAAGAAGCGGCGGAGGGAGTGGGGCGACAACCGTGTCTTCCTCCTCCGAAGCGAAGGGAAAGCAACAAGGCGCTGCCAGTCTTCCAACTCTGCAGGAGAGAGAGAGAGAGAGCGATGCAGCGAAGGTCCCAATTATTGACGCGAGCTCGATTGAGATCTTAGGGTCGAGGCGGTAGGAAGAGAAGGGAAAATCAGTTGCTAGCGAAGGCAGCCACACCACCAATCTAGCGAACACGGTGGATCTACCATTGTGAACAACAAATTTGATGAGGTCTTGAAAGATAGGTCTGAGCTTAACAAGATTTCTCGAGTGGGATGCCCCCGAGGCCCGAAGAAACATTGGACTAGACGAGGGGAAGTACTTCGCTTTGAGAATATTAAACCAAAGGGGCTTCTCCTGGGAAAGAGTCATGATTTTCCACCACCATTTGATGATCAGACATTTGTTCATAACAAGATTGTTAATAATGCCCAGCCCCCAAGGCTTTTTGGCGTACAAATATGATCCCATTTGACCAAGCGATATTTGCGCTTGTTATCAACATTCAATAAAGGCTCCTCTATGTTTATCAAAACCATGGTTCCCATAGAGAGGTAATTAAAACCCATCAAGAACATCGGAAGGAAGAGAGCACGCATTAATCAGGGCTACCTTACCCTTTGATGTTGCCCCTCGAGGGCATAACGATTACCCACCTTGGCCCGTAGGAGCAAAATCTTTAGCAAGGAGCTTGCGGTGGTGAGCCCAAATACTTAATAGGAAGAGCCAAGAGAGCAATTCAAAAGGCGGGGTTGCCGTAAGGCCTCGGTATCCGACACACCGGTGTGATAATTTCACTTTTAGAAAAGTTGACCTTAAGACCGAGAGAGCTTGAAGCAAAGGAGCAAAATTTTGAGATGGGCAATGCGGTGATCATTCAGTTCCACGGGATAATAGTATCATCGCATCAGGAAAAATATGGCCGACCTCATGACTCTAGATAGGATATTAGAAAAGCGTCCGCCACAAAGTTAAAGAGGATGGGCGAGGTGCTTGCTGCGGAGGCCTCTAGAATTCTTGAAATTACACTTTCCATTGCCATTAATTTCTGCCCCATGACCAGCTGCATAATCGATGAACTACCCCACTCTCAAAGCCTTTGGCCAATAAAACTTGTTTTAGAAACTGACCCTACGAATCGTAGGCCTTTTCAAAATCAATTTTAAGATAACTGTTGGGAGCGTAGTAATTTCAAAAAAATTCCTTTACGCGAAGATCATGGTGATGCATAACGAGAGAGGAGAGTGTTGTCGTACCCTCGTGGGCCGAAGCGAAGCGATCTGGCGTAGAGGAAGTAGTCGTCGTTCTCCTCGCGATCCGACGATCCGCGCCGTTACTCGGCGCCGAGTTCTTGACACGTACAGCTCGATGGCGTCCCTCGTACTCGATCGGTCGAGTGTCGGGAGAGTTTCGTCGACCGACGGCGTGGTGGCGATCTTGATGTTCACATGGCGGAGGCTGTTTATTCCGATAGTGACACGTCTTCGTCCATTTGATCACCCGGCCCGGACCTTGCGTCGGCATTAGTTTGGCCATAGCTTCAGATCAAGTGCCATACGGTACCTAGACGAGTACGTCCCATCTTGAGCCCATCGGTGCAGAGATGGACATACAACATCGTAGAAGCTTCTTCCACACCGCGGTGTCGGCGTACAGAGGCTTGGCAAATGAACTATTGGGGAGCTAAAATCTCTACTTATGGGACATGCGCTTGGACATATATGCATGTTATGTGCACTTGCACCGTAAGTACTTACTCCCTCTGTCCCATATTGTAAGACGTTTTTTTGACACTAGTGTAGTGTCAAAAAACGTCTTACATTATGGGACGGAGGGAGTAGTTTACAAGATTATAGATTTGCTAAAGAAAATAATACTAGTATTGAATCATGGATACCTCTATCATCTCCATGTGAACTGCTGATTAATTACTGGGTAAGATAATTAAAGCCACATTCGTCATCCCACGTAGCTGGTGCATCTAAATCAAATTAACTTATTTAAACCATATTGTCCACATGTACAATACCAAATATAAAAATATATCTGAGGATATATGCCAAGAGGTTGCTTGTGCCCCAGGTGATTTACCTTAAGTTATAGAGCTTTGTTTTACCCTAATTTTTTTTTTTAGAAAATATGACTCTTGTGTAGATCTGGCAGATCCGGTATGCGTCGCAACCTCCGTACTGGACCCAGGCACTATGACCACAATATCCAACGCAGAGAGACACTTAGGAGGGGTTGGACGCAGAGGCCGATCCAAGTGAGGCTGGAAAGTCTCATGCTCCGCCGCGGGTAGATGTCCCTCGCTGACCTCAGTCCCACCTTGGGACAGATCCGGATGGGAGGCTTTCGGTAGAAGCCCCACACACCTTCACGCAGCCACCTCCCCGCCTGCTGTCGGCATTTATCTCACACATGTTCCTGATACCTCTCAAGCTGACATACTTGGAAAACATTTTTGTATCAGTTGAAATAATTGTTCGGAACATGGCAAGTCACTTCCTTTTCTCTTTCTTATTTCCTTCGTCTCCCTTTAGGCTCCTCATGTTTGTGATAAGCCTCCTTTTATAACACTATTTGGACGGCTACAAGTGTATGCTGTTGCACAAAATAAATGCACATGAATGCTGTAGCTCAGATAGACTTCTATTGATTCTTTTGTTCTAGTGTGGCCATGCATACATATGGACAGACATCACATGGTTGATTAATTCTCTTCGCATGTCAATGATGTCAGCACATTCGCTGCTGAGTAGCACAATACATAGCAAAACCATTGTCATGTTCTGCCTTTAATATTATTTCGCTACCAGAACAAATCGCCATGGATAGCTAGTGTTGGCCAGTGACAGTAGATTCATTGAAGTGCACACGATATTGCATAAGACGGAAACGAAATCAGCATTCTAACAAAAGTTCTTCCTGAAGATGTACCGAGAAGATGAAGGTCATTCCCAAGTTAACATCTACTGCAAGTTTGACAACTACTCCCTCCGTTCCTAAATACTTGTCTTTCTAGAGATTTCAACAAGTGACTCCATATGGCGCAAAATGAGTGAATCTACACTTTAAAATATGTCTACATACATCCGTATGTTGAGTCCATTTGAAATGCCTAGAAAGACAAGTATTTGGGAACGGAGGGAGTAGCTTCTTAATTATGGGCTTTACCTCCTCACTCAACATCATCGGCCTGCTTAACTTTCATATGCCACTAGTAGAAAAGGGGGCAATGGTCCAGGTTGGGCCAGCCCATTAGTTCCGGTTCAGTCCAGAACCGGGACCAATGGGGGCATTGGACCCGGTTTGTGAGCCCCAGGGGCCGGCCGGGCCACGTGGGCCATTGGTCCCGGTTCGTCTGGACCTTTTGGTCCCGGTTGGTGAGACGAACCGGGACCAATGGGCCTCGTTCCTGGTCCAACATCATTGGTCCCGGTTGTAGGCTTGAACCAGGACCAAAGGCTTCGCATTAGTCCCGGTTCGAGCCGTCAACGGGACTAAAGGGTTGGTCCCCGTTGCGACCAGAGTTTAGTCCCACCTCGCCAACCGAAGGGGAATCGGACCGGTTTATAAGCCCCTCCCTCTCTACCTTATTGAGCTCCTCTGAAAATGAAAATAGATGCCCTTATATAGGGAATTTAGCATAAATTCATACGGATTTCTCTTGAAATTCTTTATGAATTTAAGTTGAATTTCCTCTATAAGCGCATCTCTGCTCATTTCTGAGTAGTTTTTTATATAGTTTTTTCTTTTTCTGCTATATTTATTTATTTCTTTTTATTTCTGAGTGGTAATAAGCCATTAAAAATAAGCATATATGCTCCTTTTTTAGTACAGTTAATCACAACTATTTTTTGCATCTATTCATTTCTAAGTAGTTTTTTATATAGTTTTCTTTTCTTTTTCTGGTATATTTATTTTTTTTCTTTTTATTTCTGAGTTGTTATAAGCCATTAAAAATAAGCATATATGCTCCTTTTTTAGTACAGTCAATCACAACTATTTTTTGCTTCTATTCATTTCTGAGTAGTTTTTTATATATTTTTTTCTTTTTCTGCTATATTTATTTATTTCTTTTTATTTCTGAGTTGTAATAAGCCATTAAAAATAAGCATATATGCTCCTTTTTAGTACAGTTAATCACAACTATTTTTTGCTTCTATTCATTTCTGAGTAGTTTTCTATTTTTTTCTTTTCTGTTATATTTATTCTTTTTTATTTCTGAGTTGTAATAAGTCATTAAAATAAGCATCTATGCTATTTTTTAGTAAAGTTAATAAAATTATTTTTCTTCTATTTATTTCTGAGTGGTTTTATATATTTTTTCTTTTCTGCTACATTTATTTTTTCTTTTTATGTCTGAGTTGTAATAAGTCATTAAAAATAAAAAAGGCTAATGTTTCGTTAATTTGCTTCAAGCCTTTGAATAGTGTCAACTACACCGCACATAGCTCGCGCGGTCTACCGTATTCCGCAAGGCTTGAAGCTAACCAACGCTTGAGGAGCATTGAGCCTCTTCACATCGTCTCTGCACTCGGGGCTTATAAACAGCTGCGAGTGCCTCTCGCTTGGCGAGGTGGGACTAAAAACAGCTGCAGGAAGAATCAACAAAAAATAGCTGCAGAAAATAAAAAGTAGTTACAGGTCCATTGGTACGGTTCATGACACCAACCGGTACCAATGCCGCTCTTTGGTCCTGGTTGGTTGGACCAACCGGACGAATGCTCATCTTTAGTCCCGCAAAACAGCTGAACACGTCACGGTCGCCACTGATACACCTCAGCGCCATGCTGCCAAGTACCACCAGCCGACACAGCTTGAAGCCCTTGGTGGATCTGTCGTGCGTAGCACCTCCGACCAGGCATGACCAAGCATAGCACCTGTCGGCCAGGCATGACTTGACAGCTCCACCGAAGCTCCGTGCAAGACGAAGCCGTTCCACCTCCTTCCTCTGACTTCTAGCGCTGCTCCACAAAACAATGCTCCCAAGAGAGAAACAACACCGCAGTGCCGCCATCGTCCGGTCTGGAACACCAGATCCTAGGGTTTCCCCGGAGCAATACGAGTGGGTCAACGGTAGTCACACGACGATGCCTTCATCATGGTAACGACATGGAACGCCGCCATCGCCGCCGTCATTTCGGTTTTCACCGCAACTCGTCTCCCGACTCGCAGCTGGTGCGAGATGACGGATCCCGAGATCCGAACACCCAGCCTCAGGCCGACCACCTCTGACGAAAGAGATGACCACCATTGCCGGCTGCAACGGTTAGAACAGATCTGATCTATGCTATTTTTTTAGTAAAGTTAATGAAAATTATTTTTTCTTTTATTTATTTCTGAGTGGTTTTTATATAGTTTTTTTTTCTTTTCTGCTACATTTATTTTTTTCTTTTTATTTCTGAGTTGTAATAAGTCAATTAAAATAAAAAAAGAGGCGCAATGCTCGTTAATTTGCTTCAAGCCTTTTGGAATAGTGTCAACTGCACTGCACATAGCTCTGTGCAGTCTACCGTATTCCGCAAGGCTTGAAGCTAACCAACGTGCAGGAGCATTGAGCCTCTTCGTCATCGTATCTGCACTCAGGGCTTATAAACAGCTGCGAGTGCCTCTCGCTTGGCGAGGTGGGACTAAAAAAACAGCTGTAGGAAGAATCAACAAAAAAATAGCTGCAGAAAATAAAAAAGTAGTTACACGGGTCCATTGGTACCGGTTCATGGCACCAACCGGTACCAATGCCGCTCTTTGGTCCCGTTTGGTCGCTCCAACCGGGACCAATGCCCCCCCTTTAGTCTCGGTTGGAGCCTCCAACCGGGACCAAAGGTCTTCGTTTCCCGCCCTTTGGACTGCTGAAAAGAGGCCTTTGGTCCCGGTTGGTGGCACCAACCGGGACTAAAGGCAGCATTAGTCCCGGTTGGAGCCACCAACCGGACCAATGCTCTTGCTATATATACTGGACTTAGCAGTTTTCGCCAAATCCCATCTTTTTCTCGCCCCTGCCCCGAGCCTCTGCTCCTCGTCGCCGTCGCCGCCGAGCCCGCCCCGAGCCCGCCGTCCCGTCGCCGCCCGAGCCCGCCGTCGTCGCCGCCCCCCCATTGCCGCCCGCATCACGCGCCGCCATCATCACCGCCCCATGCGTCCGCCGCTTGCCTCGGACGTCGTCGCCGCCCGTCGCCCTGCCCGAGCCCGCCGTCCCGTCGCCCCCTGCCCCGCACTGCCCCTCGAGCCTGTCGTCGCCCCTGCACCGCGCCGCCTCGGCCGCCGACATGAGCGTTTTTTATTTTTGTTAGATTTTTTAGAATCTTTTGTAGTTCATAGATATTTTTTGTTAGGTTAGATGTGTAGTAATTTAGATATGTAGTTCATAGATTTTTTTTGTTAGATTAGATTTTTTGTTAGAATACATGTGTAGTAATTAATTTGTTCATATTATGTTAGATATTTTGTTAGATTAATTAGATATTTTTGTTAGATTAGATATGTGTAGTAATTAATTTCTTCATATTATGTTAGATTTTTTCTGTTAATAGATTTTTTGGTGATATTATTATTGAATATGCATGTTTGGTGATATTATTGTTAATAGATTTTTTGGTGATATTTAGATTGTGTAATTAATTTTGTTCATAAAATTTTAATGATTTTTTGTTCATAGTATTTAGAAAAGGAAAAAAAATAAGAAGTAGTTTATATATAGTTGAACTAGCTAGTTGATTTAATAAACTAATTTATTTTATTATATAATGAAGTAGTTTGTTTTTAGTAAGTACTACTTATTTATTTATACTAAGTGCTTACTAGTTGAGCTAGATAGTTGATTTAATTAATAAAACTACTTTTATTTAACTATATATAGAAGTAGTTCCCGCGTCGACGTCGGCGATGCCTATCCCGCATCCTCATCGTCGTCGACTCGGCGGTGGAGGCCTGCTTGATCAGGGCCATGTTCGGGACTGGGCTCCGCCGGGTTGGTATTGGGAGGTGCTACCTTCCGGGGGACGTAGGTTGGTGAGGAGGCAGCCCGTTTTTGACCCGATCCTTGTTTGGTGGCGGTCGCGTGGGCCAGTGACGGTGGGGAGGCATCCGGACACCGCGGAGGTGGTATGTCACCATGTCAGCGAGGAGGACGAGCACGTCCGTCGCTACATGGTTGCTTTGGAGGGGAGGTTCGACAATACCTGGCAGGTTCTTCAGGGATCTCAGTGGAGTTATGATCCTGTGATGGTTCCTTATCTTTGGGTGTCCACCGCCCGCGTCGATACCCGTCGGGCGCTACGGTTCTAGTTGTATTAGTGATAATATTCGACCATGTACGGACACCAAGAGATGATATACTTTTGCTTATAATTATTGAATGCATGCTAATTTGAATACTATATTTTATTTTATGATTTGGTTTTGCTTATTTTATGATTTGGTTTTGCTTATTGAATGCTCATATTGGATAAGTTCTCCTTCATTTCCGTGTGCTAGACAATTTGGTATAATAATGCATTCGGGAATGAAAGAGGAGCTACGCACGTACGTCGATCATCGATAGTCAACCCGTGATTAATAATAATGATCTAGTTTAATATTTGAATTATGAACGTAGGCCGGAAATGTCGTACTCATCGGACAACGAAAACCGCCCGGGGGAGTGCGACTGGTGCCACGATGACCGAGGTATGCGCGACAGGTTCATTGAGCTAGACGAAGATCGGCGCTTCAGCATTAAGCTCGAGGAGACCTGCGATGTTCATATGGTACGCAACGACGACAATAATTTTTTCCGTAATTAAGCACGACTTCAACTATTTTAACGTGTATTTTTCATCTTTTCCAATTCGACTAGCTTATCCCATGCTTTGCAAGACGCTATGTCTTGGAGAGGATTGGTTTTGAAGACCATGAAAATTTCGAAACAAAAAAATTATCCTAAGTACCCATCATGGTGTGGATTTTCATGTGAAGCTGTACAATACTCAGAGTGTAACCCATTTTGGTTGCAAAAATTGGGATGCATTTTGCAAGATGTATGGTCTTGATGAGGGTATGCTTGTCACCATGGATCTTGGTGATCCTACAATCGAGCAAGAGACACCTTCGATTTGGGTCCTTGTGAATACACCTCCAGTTCTTCCCTCATGTGAGCTAAACATAGTTATTAAGTAATTTATATTGCTTATTTCAAAATATATAGTTGACAACTTATCTCCATTGACAGCTTATTTTCATTTTTTTAAAGAATGTGCGAAAGATGGTAGACAGAACGTACTACACCGAAGGCTCCGAATTAACTTATCAGGAGAAAAATCATCTGGTCGGATTTTGTACTGATCTTGAGAATTACAATATCTACAATCAAACTCCTCAACATTATGGTCAATACGTGCCACTAGTGCACGTGTTGAACTACGGTAACTACCATGGAGATACCCTGTTAAGATTATTTTTTACTATTACAACATCCGTGCATCTTTTTGCACACTTCTAAAACTAGTACATCATTGCTAACTACGAAGTTATTACTATGTTTTTCAACAGATAATCCCGAATGATTGTGTGCCTCATCTGATGTATACGCATGGTAGCCTTCATGTTTTGAACATACGACCAGGTCGTCCTACGAATCTCAACTGTCCATACCGGGTTTCTAAAAGAAATGGAGACATAACAATCAAAGAATGGAAAAAATGTACGGACAGTCGTAAGGAGCTTGTTGGAAGCAATCAGCAGCGAAGGGCAAGAATTGGAGACAGGACGATCGCCATTCTTCATAATGGAGAGTCAGGGTCTATATTGTTTTATGCTATTTTACCTTAAGGGTGTAGGTCCTACCTGATACTGATGATCACGTGCTAAGAACAATTATATAGGGTTGGGTTCGATGACTATGAGGATGATGATCGTATGACTTATTATTAATAACGAGTAGAAGTTGTATGATGATGCATGATTAGTAGGACTTGTTATTATATACATATATGATGATGTATGATGCAAAGCATGCATGAGCATGTTATATCTGCGGGTGCAATGAACATAGCAGCAGCGTTGATAAACCAAGGACGAAGATAAGAGAGGACACTTCTCTCTATTAGCTAGCTATAATAACAACCTAAAAATAACCCCAAAACCCTAAAGCAGCCACTTTTGTAAAAAAATTGACTTTTGGTCCCGTTGGAGCCACCAACCGGACCAAAGGCCCTCTGATTGGGCTCGGTGCACAGGGCCACGTGGAGCCACATTGGTCCCGGTTCGTGTTTGAACCGGGACTAATGGAATGGTGGCATTAATAACGACCCATTAGTCCCGGTTCATGAACCGGGACTAAAAACCCTCTGAACCGGGACTAATGGGTGGTTTTCTACTACTGTGCCAAGGTCGAGGTCATGGCCCAGCACAACTGCCATGCCCCACCCGGCCACACTTCTGCAGCGGCCATCCTTGCTTGGAAGGGCTTTCATAGACAAAAATTATGTATAGTATTGCTTGAACCATACTACTAGTAAGAACTAAGTTGATTATGAAAAAGCTGATAGATAATTGCTTTCCTTTCACTACACAGTACCATTTATAGTTTCTAGTACACCCTTTTATGTGCCTGCAGTGCTTGACCGGGACGCATGAGCGCCTTCGAAGCTCTTGTTGCAAGTTCGGGCATGAACATGCGAGAGCCTAAAAGCGGCCAACTTCAACAGTGCATTTTTTTTCTTGTTGCTTAGATTTTAGACGGGCCAAACCATGCTATAAATTTCTTTACAAAAATAATGTGCACATCTCTAACTAGTTAACACATTTAGTCAATCAGAGTAAACCGCAAAAAAACACCACAATTGGGGACGCTAATTCACAAAACCGTCATCATTGTTTTTTTTTTCAAAAAACCGACAACACTGGGGTGACGTGACAGTTTTCAAAAAAACGCTAATCGCTCAGATAAACACTTGGTGACTCTAAAACTGACAGGTAGGTCCCACTATAAGCGACGTGGCAACCAAAACTAACGGCGTTTGACTGGAGTTTGGTTGACCGTTAAAATAGACATGGGCCCCGCGTGTCATTGTGATCTCTATTCACTAATAAAAAAATACGTCTACCTCTATCTATTTTTGTCTAACAGGCATTCCAACAAACACCGGACATCTCCGGGCATGGTGGTTGTGTCCGCGTGGGTCTACGCCGACGGGGAGGATGACGGCTAGGGTGTCGCTCCAAGTAATGGCGGCAGCTTGGCGAGGAGAGCTCAGGTCCATCCGCAGTCTGGTCGAGTTCGCCATGGCGACGGTGAATGTGGCCGGCGAGGCGCGTCCTGCACGGGCTCCTGGCGCAACGGCCCAGGCCACGGAGGTCGCCGAAGTTGTCCTCGCCCTCCTCCTTGATCTGCTCTCAGGTTGCGGCGCCGGAGCCCATCCGGTCGAGGTCGCCATGTCGTTGGCGCACGTGGCGACGAGGCGTGGCGAGTCCGAGCTGCTGGAGGCGTTCGCAAGGGACAAGCGGATGGCTCGGCTCGCCGGGGATAAGGGCGGCGCCGCCGTGCAAGAAAGGCATGGCTCGCCAGGGATAATGGCGCTGTCGCCGCGCATGCCGGACAACGAGAGAGGCACGGCTCACCGGGGATAATGGCGCCACGCGCCATCCCGACCACGCCATCCTCCATGGCGCCATCCCAACCGGGACTAAAGGCGGCATTAGTCCCGGTTGGAGCCACCAACCGGGACCAATGCTCTTGCTATATATACTGGACTTAGCAGTTTTCGCCAAATCCCATCTTTTTCTCGCCCCTGCCCCGAGCCTCTGCTCCTCGTCGCCGTCGCCGCCAAGCCCGCCCGACCCGCCGTCCCGTCGCCGCCCGAGCCCGCCGTCGTCGCCGCCCCATTGCCGGCGCGTCCCCGCCGCCCGTCATCGCCGCCCGCGTCCGCCGCGCCAGCGCTACCGATCGTCGTCGCCGCCACCGTCGCCCTGCCCGAGCCTGCCGTCCCCATCGCCACCCCCGAGCCCGCTGTCCTCGTCGCCCCTGCCCCGCACTGCCCCGAGCCCGTCGTCGCCCCTGCACCGCGCCGCCTCGACGCCGACGTGAGCATTTTTTTATTTTTGTTAGATTTTTTTTAGAATCTTTTTGTAGTTCATAGATTTTTTTTGTTAGGTTAGATGTGTAGTAATTTAGATATGTAGTTCATAGATTTTTTTTGTTAGATTAGATTTTTTTTGTTAGAATACATGTGTAGTAATTAATTTATTCATATTATGTTAGATATTTTTGTTAGATTAATTAGATTTTTTTTGTTAGATTAGATATGTATAGTAATTAATTTCTTCATATTATGTTAGATTTTTTTTCTGTTAATAGATTTTTTTGGTGATATTATTATTGAATATGCATGTTTGGTGATATTATTGTTAATAGATTTTTTTGGTGATATTTAGATTTTGTAATTAATTTTGTTCATAGAATTTTAATGATTTTTTTGTTCATAGTATTTAGAAAAAGGAAAAAAATAAGAAGTAGTTTATATATAGTTGAACTAGCTAGTTGATTTAATAAACTAATTTATTTTACTATATAATGAAGTAGTTTGTTTTTAGTAAGTACTACTTATTTATTTATAGTAAGTGCTTAGTAGTTGAGCTAGATAGTTGATTTAATTAATAAAACTACTTTTATTTAACTATATATAGAAGTAGTTCCCGCGTCGACGTCGGCGATGCCTATCCCGCATCCTCATCGTCGTCGACTCGGCGGTGGAGGCCTGCTTGATCAGGGCCATGTTCGGGACTGGGCTCCGCCGGGTTGGTATTGGAAGGTGCTACCTTCCGGGGGACGTAGGTTGGTGAGGAGGCAGCCCGTTTTTGACCCGATCCTTGTTTGGTTGCGGTCGCGTGGGCCAGTGACGGTGGGAAGGCATCCGGACACCGCGGAGGTGGTACGTCACCGTGTCAGCGAGGAGGACGAGCACGTCCGTCGCTACATGGTTGCTTTGGAGGGGAGGTTCGACAATACCTGGCAGGTTCTTCAGGGATGTCACTGGAGTTATGATCCTATGATGGTTCCTTATCTTTGGGTGTCCACCGCCCGCGTCGATACCCGTCGGGCGCTACGGTTCTAGTTGTATTTGTGATAATATTCGACGATGTACGGACACCAAGAGATGATATACTTTTGCTTATAATTATTGAATGCATGTTAATTTGAATACTATACTTTATTTTATGATTTGGTTTTTCTTATTTTATGATTTGGTTTTGCTTATTGAATGCTCATATTGGATAAGTTCTCCTTCATTCCCGTGTGCTAGACAATTTGGTATAATAATGCATTCGGGAATGAAAGAGGAGCTACGTACGTACATCGATCATCGATAGTCAACCCGTGATTAATAATAATGATCTAGTTTAATATTTGAATTATGAACGTAGGCCGGAAATGTCGTACTCATCGGACAACGAAAACCGCCCGTGTGAGTGCGACTGGTGCCACGATGACCGAGGTATGCGCGACAGGTTCATTGAGCTGGACGAAGATCGGCGCTTCAGCATTAAGCTCGAGGAGACCTGCGATGTTCATATGGTACGGAACGACGACAACAGTTTTTTTCGTAATTAAGCACAACTTCAACTATGTTAACGTGTATTTTTCATCTTTTCCAATTCGACTAGCTTATCCCATGCTTTGCAAGACGCTATGTCTTGGAGAGGATGGATTTTGAAGACCATGAAAATTTCGAAACAAAAAAATTATCCTAAGTACCCATCATGGTGTGGATTTTCATGTAAAGTTGTACAATACTCAGAGTGTAACCCATTTTGGTTGCAAAAATTGGGATGCATTTTGCAAGATGTATGGTCTTGATGAGGGTATGCTTGTCACCATGGATCTTGGTGATCCTACAATCGAGCAAGAGACACCTTCGATTTGGGTCCTTGTGAATACACCTCCAGTTCTTCCCTCATGTGAGCTAAACATAGTTATTAAGTAATTTATATTGTTTATTTTAAAATATATAGTTGACAACTTATCTCCATTGACAGCTTATTTTCATTCTTCAAAGAATGTGCGGAAGATGGTAGACAGAACGTACTACACCAAAGGCTCCGAATTAACTTATCAGGAGAAAAATCATCTGGTCGGATTTTGTACTGATCTTGAGAATTACAGTATCTACAATCAAACTCCTCAACATTATGGTCAATACGTGCCACTAGTGCACGTGTTGAACTACGGTAACTAACATGGAGATACCCTGGTAAGATTATTTTTTACTATTACAACATCCGTGCATCTTTTTGCACACTTCTAAAACTAGTACATCATTGCTAACTACGAAGTTATTACTATGTTTTTCAACAGATAATCCCGAATGATTGTGTGCCTCATCTGATGTATACGCATGGTAGCCTTCATGTTTTGAACATACGACCAGGTCGTCCTACGAATCTCAACTGTCCATACCGGGTTTCTAAAAGAAATGGAGACATAACAATCAAAGAATCGAAAAAATGTATGGACAGTCGTAAGGAGCTTCTTGGAAGCAATAAGCAGCGAAGGGCAAGAATTGGAGACAGGATGATCGCCATTCTTCATAATGGAGAGTCAGGGTCTATATTGTTTTATGCTATTTTACCTTAAGGGTGTAGGTCCTACCTGATACTGATGATCACGTGCTAAGAACAATTATATAGGGTTGGGTTTGATGACTATGAGGATGATGATCGTATGACTTATTATTAATAACGAGTAGAAGTTGTATGATGATGCATGATTAGTAGGACTTGTTATTATATACATATATGATGATGTATGATGCAAAGCATGCATGAGCATGTTATATCTGCGGGTGCAATGAACATAGCAGCAGCGTTGATAAACCAAGGACGAAGATAAGAGAGGACACTTCTCTCTATTAGCAAGCTATAATAACAACCTAAAAATAACCCCCAAAACAACTAAAGCAGCCACTTTTGTAAAAAAAAAATTGACTTATGGTCCCAGTTGGAGCCATCAACCGGGACCAAAGGCCCTCTGATTGGGCTCGGTGCACAGGGCCACGTGGAGCCACATTGGTCCCGGTTCGTGTTTGAACCGGGACTAATGGGTGGTGGCATTAGTAACGACCCATTAGTCCCGGTTCATGAACCGGGACTAAAGGCCCTTACGAACCGGGACTAATGGGTGGTTTTCTACTACTGTGCCAAGGTCGAGGTCATGGCCCAGCACAACTGCCATGCCCCACCCGGCCACACTTCTGCAGCGGCCATCCTTGCTTGGAAGGGCTTTCAAAGACAAAAATTATGTATAGTATTGCTTGAATCATACTACTAGTAAGAACTAAGTTGATTATGATAAAGCTGACACTGACAGATAATTGCTTTCCTTTCACTACACAGTACCATTTATAGTTTCTAGTACACCCTTTTATGTGCCTGCAGTGCTTGACCGGGACGCATGAGCGCCTTCGAAGCTCTTGTTGCAAGTTCGGGCATGAACATGCGAGAGCCTAAAAGCGGCCAACTTCAACAGTGCATTTTTTTTCTTGTTGCTTAGATTTTAGACGGGCCAAACCATGCTATAAATTTCGTTACAAAAATAATGTGCACATCTCTAACTAGTTAACACATTTAGTCAATCAGAGTAAACTGCAAAAAAACACCACAATTGGGGACGCTAATTCACAAAACCGTCATCATTGTTTTTTTTTTCAAAAAACCGACAACACTGGGGTGACGTGACAGTTTTCAAAAAAACGCTAATCGCTCAGATAAACACTTGGTGACTCTAAAACTGACAGGTAGGTCCCACTATAAGCGACGTGGCAACCAAAACTAACGGCGTTTGACTGGAGTTTGGTTGACCGTTAAAATAGACATGGGCCCCGCGTGTCATTGTGATCTCTATTCACTAATAAAAAATACATCTACCTCTATCTATTTTTGTCTAACAGGCATTCCAACAAACACCGGACATCTTCGGGCATCGTGGTTGTGTCCGCGTGGGTCTACGCCGACGGGGAGGATGACGGCTAGGGTGTCGCTCCAAGTAATGGTGGCAGCTTGGCGAGGAGAGCTCAGGTCCATCCGCAGTCTGGTCGAGTTCGCCATGGCGGCGGTGAATGTGGCCGGCGAGGCGCGTCCTGCACGGGCTCCTGGCGCAACGGCCCAGGCCACGGAGGTCGCCGAAGTCGTCCTCGCCCTCCTCCTTGATCTGCTCTCAGGTTGCGGCGCCGGAGCCCATCCGGTCGAGGTCGCCATGTCGTTGGCGCACGTGGCCGACGAGGCGTGGCGAGTCCGAGCTGCTGGAGGCGTTCGCAAGGACAACGGATGGCTCGGCTCGCCGGGGATAAGGCGGCGCGCCGCCGTGCAAGAAAGGCATGGCTCGCCAGGGATAATGGCGCTGTCGCCGCGCATGCCGACAACGAGAGAGGCACGGCTCACGCGGGATAATGGCGCCACGCGCCATCCCAACCACGCCATCCTCCATGGCGCACTCCATGGCAGTCGAGACATGGCCATGGGCACTACACGGTTGTCGAAATGTGTACTGATGTACAACTCTAGGCATGCAGCCTCGCCGGCCGCCACCGACGCCATCGGACAGCTCAGCGACGCGAAGCATGGCGGTGCTAGGAAGCTCGTCGGCCGACGGTCAAGCTGGCCGGGGTCGTGCATGTTCAGAGGCGCGATGCGCTCCTCGCCCGACGGCTTTGTGCGGGGAAAGATCAGAGGAAGACGGGGGACTGTAGTGACGTCTGTCTTCCGCCGCCATGTGGTCCTGCCATCGGGACCCACCAGTCAGGTTTTGTCTCAAACAGCTCTAATCGTTCAATCAACGTTTTCTGAAAATTGTCACCCCAAGCTATGCCGATGGCCACATCTATGCCGACGTCCACCGTAGGCATAGATCGATATATGCCGACGGCCTAACTATGCCTACGGCTGCCGTAGGCATAGATGGAGGTATGCCGACGGCTTCTCTATGCCAACGGCTCTTCCCAGGCCGTTGGCGTAGCTCGAGTTATTCCGACGGCCCCGACAAAAAGCCGTCGTCATAGATAAAGCCATAGGCATATAGGGTTATTCCGGTAGTGGTTGGTGGCTTTTTGAAAAGAAAAAAAATGAATGGTAGCGGTTTTGTGAATTAGGGTCTTTAATTGTGGTGGTTTTTTGCAATTTACTCAGTCAATCATGACCGGGCACTCACTCGAACGGCGGTGACATGAGCAGCGGGTGGATGACCTGAGCGCTGTTCACGGTTAGCATTCATAACACAAGTGTGGCCGTTCCTTTACGCGGGTATCCATTATGGCATTATCCGTTCATCCAAATCATGCTGAGTTGCTGGCAACCTAGTAACAAATACACAAAATAAACCATCATAATGTAATGTAGTACTAAACAGTTTCATAGTTGTCCGACATAGTGCTTCAGGCACAACATTGAAGAGCAAATCTGTGCTGGTCGGATTTTTTTTAGATAAAAGGCCACAGCCCGACTTTATAAATAAAGCCACCAGGCAGAGTTAGCACAAACCCAACACACCAGCATGAGGACAAACGAATTATCAACCCAGACACAACAAAGGCAAGTCTAAGTACATGGCTCCCAAGCTAGTACACGGCACGCAGGCCGGAGATAGAGTGAAACAGAAAGCCGAACGCCCGCGACTAAGTTCCAGCATGGACTGGGGAGATGGAGATAGCAGAATTGCGAATCTTGGCCAACATGGGCGTCGAGGGCGTCCCTGTCCTCCTCCTTAGTCAATGATCTCCATTGTTGCAGGAATACACAGGTCTTAAATAAGCAATCAGCAGGCTTAGCAGGGAAAACATGTTCGATGGTAATTTTATTCCTTGTCGTCCAAAGGGACCAGCCAAAGACTCCACCAAGATGCGCAATTCAGAAAAGGAGGTTGGAGCCCAAGAAACACACAGCCAGGATCTGATACAACACCAAAACAGATTAGCCAACACACAGTTGAAGAAGACATGTGAAGTGTCCTCTCTCATGCCACATAAAGCACAACTTTCCGATCCCAGGCCATTACGCTTACGAATTTGGTCACCTGTCGGCAGGCGCCCACGGGAGGCTTGCCAGAGGAAAACGTTGACTTTAGGGGGGATGTGAGCCCTCCAGATCCACTTGAATTTGGAGGTGGTGGACCCAGCAATGAGTTTACCATAAAGGGATTTAACCGAGAAGCGGCCAGAGGGGGAGTGGGGCCAGACAACCGTGTCTTCCTCCTCCGAGAGCGAAGGGAAGAAAGCAACAAGACGCTGCCAGTCTTCCAACTCTGCAGGAGAGAGAGAGAGAGAGAGCGATGCAGCCGAAGGTCCCAATTATTCGACGCGAGCTCAGAGATTGAGATCTTAGGGTCCGGGCAGTAGGAAAAGAGAACAGGAAAATCAGTTGCTAGCGAAGACGCGCCACACCACCAATCTAGCCAGAACCTGGTGGATCTACCATTGTGAACAACAAATTTGATGAGGTCTTGAAAGATAGGTCTGAGCTTAACAAGATTTCTCCAGAATTGGGATGCCCCCGAGGCCCGAAGAAACATTGGACTAGACGAGGGGAAGTACTTCGCTTTGAGAATATTAAACCAAAGGGGCTTCTCCTGGGAAAGAGTCATGATTTTCCACCACCATTTGATGATCAGACATTTGTTCATAACAAGATTGTTAATAATGCCCAGCCCCCAAGGCTTTTTGGCGTACAAATATGATCCCATTTGACCAAGCGATATTTGCGCTTGTTATCAGCCGCATTCCAATAAAAGGCTCCTCTATGTTTATCAAAACCCGCATGGTTCCCATAGAGAGAAGGTAATTAAAAACCCATCAAGAACATCGGAAGGGAAGAGAGGCACGCATTAATCAGGGCTACCTTACCCGCCTGAGTGTTATATCTGCCCCTCCAGGGCATAACACGATTACCCACCTTGGCCACCGTGGAGCAAAATCTTTAGCAAGGAGCTTGCGGAGGTGATAGGTAGACCCAAATACTTAATAGGAAACGAGCCAAGAGAGCAATTCAAAAGGCGGGTACCGTAAGGCCTCGATATCCGGCACACCAAAGGATTTATAATTTCACTTTTAGAAAAGTTGACCTTAAGACCGAGAGAGCTTGAAGCAAAGGAGCAAAATTTTGAGATGGGCAATGCAGTGATCATTCAGTTCCACCAGGATAATAGTATCATCTGCATACAGGAAAAATATGGCCGGCCTCCGCGGCTCTAGATAGGATATTAGACAAAGCGTCCGCCACAAAGTTAAAGAGGATGGGCGAGGCCGGGTCGCCTTGCCGGAGGCCTCTAGAATTCTTAACGAAATTACTGACTTTCCCATTGCCATTAATGGCACTATGCCCCCCCATGACCAACTGCATAATACGATGAACTACCCCACTCTCAAAGCCTTTGGCCAATAAAACTTGTTTTAGGAAACCCCAGCCTACCGAATCGTAGGCCTTTTCAAAATCCAATTTTAAGATAACTGTTGGGGAACGTAGTAATTTCAAAAAAAATTCCTACGCACACGCAAGATCATGGTGATGCATAGCAACGAGAGGGGAGAGTGTTGTCTCGTGCCCTCGTGAGACCAAGCGAAGCGATCACAACGTAGAGGAAGTAGTCGTGCGTTCTCCTCGCGATCCGACCGATCCGGCGCCGTTACTCCGGCGCCCGAGTTCTTGACACACGTACAGCTCGATGGCGTCCCTCGTACTCCGATCCAATCGAGTGTCGAGGAGAGTTTCGGCCTGACGACGGCGTGGTGGCGATCTTGATGTTTCACCGGCGCGGGGCTTCGCCTAAGCTTCGCGACGGTATGACCGAGGTGGAATATGGTGGAGGGGCACCGCACACGGCTAAGGAACGATCCGTAGATCAAACTTGTGTGTTCTAGGGTGCCCCCTGCCCCATATATAAAGGAGCAAGGGGAGGGGCCGGCCGGCCAAGGAGGCGCGCCAGGAGTCCTACTCCCTCAGGGAGTAGGATTCCCCCAATCCTAGTTGGAATAGGATTCCTGGAGGGGAAAGAGAGAGAGGGGGTCGCCCCTTTCCTAGTCCTAGTAGGACTAGGGAAGGGGGAGGCCTGTGCCACCTAGGGCTGGCCCTTTCTCCTTTCCACCAAGGCCCATTATGGCCCATTTACCTCCGAAGGGGGTTTCAGTAACCTCCGGTACTCGGTAAATTCCTGTTTTCACCGGAACCATTCCGAACTCCAAACATAGGCTTCCAATATATCAATCTTTATGTCTCGACCATTTGAGACTCCTCGTCATGTCCGTGATCACATCCGGGACTCGAACTTCTTGGTACATCAAAATACATGAACTCATAATAAGCATCATCGAAACCTTAAGCGTGCGGACCCTACGGTTCGAGAACAATGTAGACATGACCTAGAACTATTCTTGATCAATAACCAATAGCGGGACCTGGATGCCCATATTGGTTCCTACATATTCTTCAAGATCTTTGTCGGTCGGACCGCATAACAACATCGTTGTTCCCTTTGTCATCGGTATGTTACTTGCCCGAGATTCGATCGTCGGTATCCAATACCTAGTTCAATCTCGTTACCGGCAAGTCTCTTTACTCGTTCCGTAATACATCATCTCACAACTAACTCATTAGTTGTAGTGCTTGCAAGGCTTCATGATGTGTATTACCGAGAGGGCCCAGAGATACCTCTCCGACAATCGGAGTGACAAAACCTAATCTCGAAATATGCCAACCCAACATCTGCCTCACGCTTGAAGAAGACATGTGAAGTGTCCTCTCATGCCACATAAAGCACAACTTTCCGATCCCTGTGCCATTACGCCACGAATTTGGTCACTGTCTGGCAGGCGCCCACGGAGGCTTGCCGAGGAAAACGCTGACTTTAGGGGGATGCAGCCTCCAGATCCACTTGAATTTGGAGGTGGTGGACCCAGAATGAGTTTACCATAAAGGGATTTAACCGAGAAGCGCCAGAGGGGAGGGGGCCAGACAACTGTCTTCCTCCTCCGAGAGCGAAGGGAAGAAAGCAACAAGACGCTGCCAGCCTTCCAACTCGAGAGAGAGAGAGAGAGAGCGATGCAGCCAAGGTCCCAATTATTCGACGCGAGCTCAGAGATTGAGATCTTAGGGTCCGGCAGAGGAAAAGAGAACATGAAAATCAGTGCTAGCGAAGACGCCACACCACCAATCTAGCTGTAACTCGTGGATCTACCATTGTGAACAACAAATTTGACGAGGTCTTGAAAGATAGGTCTGAGCTAACAAGATTTCTCCGAATTGGGATGCCCCGAGGCCCGAGCAAACATTGACTAGACGAGGGAAGTACTTCGCTTTGAGAATATTAAACCAAAGGGGCTTCTCCCGAAAGAGTCATGATTTTCCACCACCATTTGATGATCGACATTTGTTCATAACAAGATTGTTAATAATGCCCAGCCCCCAAGGCTTTTTATGCATAAATATGATCCCATTCGACCTAAGCGATATTTGCGCTTGTTATCACCGATTCCAATAAAAGGCTCTCTATGTTTATCAAAACCCGCATGGGTTCCCATAGAGAGAAGGTAATTAAAAACCCATCAAGAACATCGAAGGGAAGAGAGGCACGATTAATCAGTGGCTACCTTACCCACTCGAAAGGTTATATCGCCTCCGTGGCATAACACGATTACCCACCTTGGCCACCGTAGGAGCAAAATCTTTAGCAAGGAGCTTGCCAGAGGTGATAGGTAGACCCAAATACTTAATAGGAAACGAGCCAAGAGAGCAATTCAAAAGGCGGGGTACCCGTAAGGCCTTGGTATCCGCACACCAAAGGATTTATAATTTCACTTTTAGAAAAGTTGACCTTAAGACCCGAGAGAGCTTCAAGCAAAGGAGCAAAATTTTGAGATGGGCAATGCAGGATCATTCAGGCCCACCAGATAATAGTATCATCTGCATACAGGAAAATATGGCCGCCTCCGCGCTCTAGATAGGATATTAGACAAAGCGCCCGCCACAAAGTTAAAGAGGATGGGCGAGGTCGGGTCGCTTGCCGAGGCCTCTAGAATCCTTAATGAAATTATCGACTTTCCCATTGACATTAATGGCAGATGCCCCCATGACCAATCAGTAATACGATGAACTACCCCACTCTCAAAGCCTTTGGCCAATAAAACTTGTTTTAGGAAGCCCCAGCTTACCGAATCGTAGGCCTTTTCAAAATCCAATTTTAAGATAACAACCTTATTGCCAGATTTATGGATGTCATGGATAATTTCATGCAAGCAAAGAACCCCATCCAGGATGAAGTGACCCTTGACAAAAGAAGACTGGGTAGGGGAGAGGGTCCGGTGAGCCACCGGGGTGAGGCGAGTAGCCAGACATTTGGCAGGGAATTTGGCGAAGTTATTAATCAGCGCAACAGGTCTAAATTGAGAAGTTAAGTTAGCACCCTTAGTTTTAGGGATTAGGAATTAACCGCATAATTGAGCCTGGATATATCAACTGTCCCCAAACAATAGGCTTGAATGACTGCAATATAAGTTCTTAAGAATAGGCCGAAGTTTTTAACGAAAGGGATGGAAAACCATCCGGCCAGAGGCAAAGTTAGGGTTCGAGTTAGAGATCGAGGAGAAGATCTCCTCTTCGAGGAGGGAATCATCAGGTCCGTATTTTCTTCCGAGGAAACCAAGACCCCGGTCCCGTAAATTAGAGAGAGCTTGAACCCCTGGTCAGGTTTGGCGAAAGGAGAGCAGAGAAGAAAGCCACAACATGGTTAAGGATGGCGCCTTGGTCCAAGACCGCACCCGCCAATGGTCGCTATCAATAAGACATCTGCGCCGCCTCCCATTCGCAATAGCAAAAAATAAGCAGGGGGAATCCCTTAAGCATCCAATTAATCGAGCCCCTCCGCACCAAGAGACCTCATTAAGGTGGTGAATATGCACCGAGAACGCTCAAGGGAGAAGCAAAGGGTCCAAGAATCGAAGGCCGAGACGTTAGCCCGAGAGTCAAGGGCCTCAATCGGCCAGAGACGGTCCATCTCTTTACGACCATGGGCCGAGTGATTACGGGACCAACCACGGAGGAATTTACACGCCGTAGCGAGCAATTATGCCAATCATCCAAGGGCCCATAGGAACGATGAGGCGCCGTGAGGAAGCCACTAATTTTAGAGCCAAGGAGGTCATTGAAGCCATCAATAAGGAGCCAAGACGCTCGAACTGAAACCTAGGGGGAGGAGGTGGGTCGAGTCCCAACATCGAGGATTAGTGGGGCATGATCCGAGCCCATAATCGCCTTAGATTTAAGCGTAGCTAACAGGAAGAGCGAGTCCCAATTCGAGCAAACAAGGACACGGTCCGAACGGAGCTGATAGGAGAGACTTGATGGTTAGTCCAAGTAAATCTAGAGCCCACCCTAGTGATCTCACGAGCGCACATGAGCTAATAAACTCATTAAAAGCGCCACCAATGTCCAAGAAAAGATATTGTTGTTTTTATCCGCAGGAGAACGGCAAGTTAAAATCGCCCGATCACAAGGGAAGGTTGCAAGCTTCAACTTTGTTCAAGATTTCGCCCAGAAGATGGCGGAGAGGGAGTGATCCGCCAGCCATATATTTACCATAAATTCCCAAAGGGAATTAAGTCAGGTGAAATAGCACGGAGCTGGCCGAAGATACCATGATCGACGGTGACAAAATCAAACACCTCCTGCTTCGATCCTAAAAAATACCACCCGAAGTGCCGACGAGGGAAGAAAGTTCCATAAAACGATT